>OY997266.1:135451417-136660480 GCA_963921465.1 Triticum timopheevii
GGGCAATGAATCAAGAGTGACATGTATGAAAAATTATGCATGGTGGCTTTGCCACAAATACGATGTCAACTACATGATCATGCAATGGCAATATGACAATAGTAATGCGTGTCATGATGATAAACGGAACGGTGGAAAGTTGCATGGCAATATATCTCGGAATGGCTATAGAAATGCCATAATAGGTAGGTATGGTGGCTGTTTTGAGGAAGATATAAGGAGGTTTATGTGTGATAGAGCGTATCATATCACAGTGTTTGGATGCACCGGCGAAGTTTGCACCAACTCTCAAGGTGAGAAAGGGCAATGCACAGTACCGAAGAGGATAGCAATGATGGAAAGGTAAAAGTGCATATAATCCATGGACTCAACATTAGTCAAAAGAACTCATATACTTATTGCAAAAATTTAGAAGTCATCAAAAACCAAGCACTACGCGCATGCTCCTAGAGGGATAGATTGGTAGGAAAAGACCATCGCTCGTCCCCGACCGCCACTCATAAGGATGCACAATTCAAGGACACCTCATGTTTCAAATTTTTTACACAACTTTAACCATACGTGCATGCTAAGGGACTTGCTAACTTCAACACAAGCATTCTTTAAATTCATAATCACCCAACTAGCATGACTTTAATATCACTACCTCCATATCTCAAAACAATTATCAAGTATCAAATTGACCATAGCATCCAATTCACTTCCTATGATAGTTTTTATTATACCCAACTTGGATGCCTACCATTCTAGGAACAATTTTATAACCATAGAAAATACCATGCTGTTCTAAGAGACTCTCAAAATAATATAAGTGAAGCATGAGAAACTAGCAATTTCTACAAAATTAAGCCACCGCCGTGCTCTAAAAGATATAAGTGAAGCACTAGAGCAAAAACTATCTAGCTCAAAAGATATAAGTGAAGCACATAGAGTATTCTAATAAATTCCAATCAGGTGGGATTATCCCAAAAGGTGTGTACATCAAGGGTGATTGTGGAAAACTAAAAAGCAAATACTAATATCACACAAGACGCTCCAAGCAAAACACATATCATGTGGCGAATAAAAATATAACTCCAAGTAAAGTTACCAATGAACGAAGACGAAAGAGGGGATGCCTTCCAGGGGCATCCCCAAGCTTAGGCTTTTGGCTATTCTTGAATATCTTGAGGTGCCATGGGCATCCCCAAGCTTAGGCTCTTGTCACTCCTTATTCCATAGTCCATCAAATCTTTACCCAAAACTTGAAAACTTCACAACACAAAACTCAACAGGAAATCTCATAAGCTCCTTTAGTGAAAGAAAACAAAACCACCACATAAGGTACTGTAATGAACTCATTCTTTATTTATAGTGGTGTTAAACCTACTGTATTTCAAGTTCTCTATGGTTCATACCACTTAATACTAGCCATAGATGCATTAAAATAAGCAAACAACACACGAAAAATAGAATCTGTCAAAAGCAGAACAGTCTGTAGCTATCTGTAACTAACGCAAACTTATGGAACTCTAAAAATCCTACCAAAATAGGAAGTCCTGGAAATTTTGTCTATTGATCTACAGAAAAAAGAATAAACGCAAAAGCACATATCTGTGATTTAACAAAACTAATTTCGTGTGTGCAAAGTTTCTGTTTTTCAGCATAATCAAATTAACTATCATCATAGGTTATCCTATAGGTTCTACTTGGCACAAACACTAATTAAAACATAAAAACACATCTAAATGGAAGGTAGATGCAAAATTTATTACTAAACAGCAAAAAAACAAAAAACACAAATAAAATTGGGTTGCCTCCCAACTAGCGCTATCGTTTAACGCCCCTAGCTAGGCATAAAAGCGAAGGTAGATCTAATTAGTGCCATCTTTAATTTTCAGATTTTTAGCGGAGTCATGCTCGAATCCGGGAGGTTCTTTATGTTTCCCTTCATACTCAGAAATTTTTAGATCTAAAGAATTCAACCGCTTATTGCAAAGAGTAATCAACATATTCATGCGGTGAAGATTTCTGCTAACACTTTTAAGAGGCTCAAGAGACTTTTGCAACATTTTTGTTACTTCGCAAATCTTTCCAAACACTTGTGTTTCTTCTTGGGTAGGATGTGATCCCCCTTTTTGAGGTAGTTTTCCCACTATTCCCTCTATAATTTCGTGCGCAATACTAGGATCAATTTCAATAAAAATTTCCCTTGGCAATGCAATCCAAGAGTTGTCTATGTATCATATTTAGCCCAACATAAAAATTGCGAAGTAGAATTCTAAAATTCACCTCTAGGGTGCAACTGCGATAAGATTCCATCATCCTATACCAAGCATCTTTTAAGTTTTCTCATTGCCTTTGCTTGAAGTGAAGAACTTCAAACTCGGGAGACATAGGAGCGGATAAGGAACAAGACATTAAGACAAGGTAAACGATCTAACACACGAGCAAACCTAAAAAGGCAAGCGAAAGCGAGAGAGGAGATTGGGAAAGAGAGGGCGAATAAAATGGCAAGGGTGAAGTGGGGGAGAGGAAAATGTGAGGCAAATGGCAAATAATGTAAATGCGAGGGAGATGAGTTTGTGATGGGTACTTGGTATGTCTTGACTTGAGCGAAGACCTCCCCGGCAACGGCGCCAGAAATCCTTATTGCTACGTCTTGAGCTTGCGTTGGTTTCCCTTGAAGAGGAAAGGGTGGTGCAGCAATAGTAGCATAAGTATTTCCCTCAGTTTTTGAGAACCAAGGTATCAATCCAGTAGGAGGCTCCTCAAAAGTCCCACGCACCTGCACAAACAAACAAAGAACTCGCAACCAACGCAATAAAGGGGTTGTCAATCCCTTCACGGCCACTTGCGAAAGTGAGATCTGATAGAGATAGTATGATAAGATAAATATATTTTGATATTTTATAATATAGATTGGAAAATTAAAGATGAAAATAAAAGTAGATTGAAAGCTTATATGATAAAAGATAGACCCGGGGGCCATAGGTTTCACTAGTGGCTTCTCTCAAGATAGCATAAGTATTACGGTGGGTGAACAAATTACTGTCGAGCAATTGATAGAAAAGCGAAAAATTATGAGATTATCTAGGAATGATCATGTATATAGGCATCACGTCCGCGACAAGTAGACCGACTCCTGCCTGCATCTACTACTATTACTCCACACATCGACCCCTATCTAGCATGCATCTAGAGTATTAAGTTCATAAGAACGGAGTAACACATTAAGAAAGATGACATGATGTAGAGGGATAAACTCATGCAATATGATATAAACCCCATCTTTTTATCCTCGATGGAAACAATACAATATGTGCCTTGCTACCCCTATTGTCACTGGGTAAGGACACCGCAAGATTGAACCCAAAGCTAAGCACTTCTCCCATTGCAAGAAAGATAAATCTACTAGGGAAAACCAAACTGATAATTCGAAGAGACTTGCAAAGATAACTCAGTAATACATAAAAGAATTCAGAGGAGATTCAAATATTTCTCATAGATAAACTTTATCATAAACCCACAATTCATCGGATCTCGACAAACACACCGCAAAAAGAGTTACATCGAATAGATCTCCAAGAAGATCGAGGAGAACATGGTATTGAGATCCAAAAAGAGAGAAGAAGCCATCTAGCTAATAACTATGGACCCGAAGGTCTGTGGTAAACTACTCACAACTCATCGGAGGGGCTATGATGTTGATGTAGAAGCCCTCCGTGGTCGATTCCCCCTCCAGCGGAGCGCCGGTGAAGGCTCCAAGATGGGATCTCGCGGATACAGAAGGTTACGGCGGTGGAAATTGTTTTTTGTTGGCTTCCTGGATGTTTTCGGGGTACGTGGGTATATATAGGAGGAAGAAGTAGGTCGGTGGCCGCCCGAGGGGCCCACGAGATAGGGGCGCGCCCTCCACCCTCGTGGCCGCCTAGGTTGCTTCTTAGCTTGCACTCCAAGTCCTCTGGATCACGTTCATTCCAAAAATCACACTCCCGAAGGTTTCATTCCGTTTGGACTCCGTTTGATATTCCTTTTCTTTGAAATACTGAAATAGGCAAAAAAAACAGCAATACGGGCTGGCCCTCCGGTTAGTAGGTTAGTCCCAAAAATGATATAAATGTGTAAAGTAAAGCCCATAAACATCCAAAACGGGTAATATAATAGCATGGAACAATCAAAAATTATAGATATGTAGGAGATGTATCACCCACCCCTTGCCCAATTCAGATTGGCAAGGGGGGCGCATGCCACCTACTATGGTCGTCCCTCTCTCCTCCACTAAGGCCCATGTTGGCCCATTACTCTCCGGGGGGGGCTCCGGTAACCTCCCGATACTCCGAAACTTCTCGAAACCATTCTGGTGTCCGAATGTAACCTTCCAATATATCAATATTTACCTATCGACCATTTCGAGACTCCTCGTCATGTCTGTGATCTCATCTGGGACTCTGAACAAACTTCGGTCACCAAAACACATAACTCATAATACAAATCGTCATCGAACGTTAAGCCTACGGACCCTACGGGTTCGAGAACTATGTAGACATGATCGAGACACATCTCCGATAAATAACCAATAGCAGAACCTGGATGCTCATATTGGTTCCTACATATTCTACGAATATCTTTAACGATCAAACCGCACAACAACATGCGTTGTTCCCTTTGTCATCGGTATGTTACTTGCCCGAGATTCGATCGTCGGTATCATCATACCTAGTTCAATATCGTTGTCGGCAAGTCTCTTTACTCGTTCCGTAATGCATCATCTTGTAACTAACTCATTAGTCACATTGCTTGCAAGGCTAATAGTGATGAGCATTACCGAGAGGGATCAGAGATACCTCTCCGATACACGGAGTGACAAATCCTAATCTTGATCTATGCCAACCCAACAAACACCTTTGGAGACACCTGTAGAGCATCTTTATAATCACCCAGTTACGTTGTGACGTTTGATAGCACACAAGGTGTTCCTACGGTATTCGGGAGTTGCATAATCTCATAGTCAGTGGAACATGTATAACTTATGAAGAAAGCAATAGCAATAAAACTTAACGATCATTATGCTAAGTTAATAGATGGGTCTTGTCCATCATATCATTCTCTAATGATGTGATCCCGTTCATCAAATGACAACACATGTCTATGGTCAGGAAACATAACCATCTTTGATTAACGAGCTAGTCAAGTAGAGGCATACTAGGGACGCTTTGTTTTGTCTATGTATTCACACATGTACTAAGTTTCTGGTCAATACAATTCTAGCATGAATAATAAACATTTATCATGATATAAGGAAATATAAATAATACCTCTATTATTGCCTCTCGGGCATATTTCCTTCAGTCTCCCACTTGCACTAGAGACAATAATCTAGATTACATAGTAATGATTCTAACACCCATGGAGTCTTGGTGCTGATCATGTTTTGCTCGTGGAAGAGGCTTAGTTAACGGGTCTGCAACATTCAGATATGTATGTATCTTGCAAATCTCTATGTCTCGCTCCTTTACTTGATCACGGATGGAGTTGAAGCGTCTCTTGATGTGTTTGGTTCTCTTGTGAAATCTGGATTCCTTCGCCAAGGCAATTGCTCCATTATTGTCACAAAATATTTTCATTGGACCCGATGCACTAGGTATTACACCTAGATCGGATATGAACTCCTTCATCCAGACTCCTTCATTTGCTGCTTCCGAAGCAGCTATGTACTTCGCTTCACACATAGATCCCGCCACGACACTCTGCTTGGAACTGCACCAACTGACAGCTCCACCATTCAATATAAATACGTATCCGGTTTGCGACATAGAGTTATCCGTATCAGTGTCAAAGCTTGCATTGACGTAACCATTTACGACAAGCTCTTTGTCACCTCCATAAATGAGAAACATATCCTTAGTCCTTTTTAGGTATTTCAGGATGTTCTTGACTGCTGTCCAATGAATCACTCCTAGATTACTTTGGTACCTCCCTGCTAAACTTATAGCAAGGCACAGATCAGGTCTGGTACACAGCATTGCATACATGATAGAACCTATGGCTGAGGCATAGGGAATGACTTCCATTTTCTCTCTATCTTCTGCAGTGGTCGGGCATTGAGTCTGACTCAACTTCACACCTTGTAACACAGCAAGAACCCTTTCTTTGACTGATCCATTTTCAACTTCTTCGGAACTTTATGAAGGTATGTGCTTTGTGAAAGTCCAATTAAGCGTCTTGATCTATCTCTATAGATCTTGATGCCCAATATATAAGCAGCTTCACCGAGGTCTTTCATTGAAAAATTCTTATTAAGGTATCCTTTTATGCTATCCAGAAATTTTGTATTATTTCCAATCAACAATATGTCAACCACATATAATATTAGAAATGCTACGGAGCTCCCACTCACTTTCTTGTAAATACAGGCTTCTCCAAAAGTTTGTATAAAACCATATGCTTTGATCACATTATCAAGCGTATATTCCAACTCCGAGAGGCTTGCACCAGTCCATAAATGGATCGCTAGAGCTTGCACACTTTGTTAGCACCTTTTGGATTGACAAAACCTTCTGGTTGCATCATATACAACTCTTCTATAAGAAATCCATTAAGGAATGCAGTTTTGACATCCACTTGCCAAACTTCATAATCATAAAATGCGGCAATTGCTAACATGATTCGGACAGACTTAAGCATCGCTACGGGTGAGAAGGTCTCATTGTAGTCAACTCCTTGAACTTGATGAAAACCTTTCGCAACAAGTCGAGCTTTGTAGACAGTAACATTACCGTCAGCGTCAGTCTTCTTCTTGAAGATTCATTATTTTCTATGGCTTGTCGATCATCGGGCGAGTCCACCAAAGTCCATACTTTGTTCTCATACATGCATGGATCCCATCTCAGATTTCATGGCCTCAAGCCATTTTGTGGAATCTAGGCTCATCATCGCTTCCTCATAGTTTGTAGGTTCATAAGGGTCTAGCAACATGACTTCCAGAATAGGATTACTGTACCACTCTGGTGCGGACCATACTCTGGTTGACCTACGAGGTTTGATAGTAACTTGATCTGAAGTTTCATGATCATCATCATTAGCTTCTTCACTAATCGGTGTAGGAATCACTGGAACTGATTTTTGTGATGAACTACTTTCCAATTCGGGAGAAGATACAATTACCTCATCAAGTTCTACTTTCCTCCCACTCACTTCTTTCGAGAGAAACTCCTTCTCTAGAAAGGATCCATTCTTAGCAATGAATATCTTGCCTTCAGATCTGCGATAGAAGGTGTACCCAACAGTTTCCTTTGGGTATCCTATGAAGACGCATTTCTTCGATTTGGGTTCGAGCTTATCAGGTTGAAGCTCTTTCACATAAGCATCACAGCCCCAAACTTTAAGAAACGACAACTTGGGTTTCTTGCCAAACCACAGTTCATATGGTGTCGTCTCAACGGATTTAGATGGTGCCTTATTTAACGTGAATGCAGCTGTCTCTAGAGCATAACCCCAAAACAATAGCGGTAAATAAGTAAGAGACATCATAGATCGCACCATATCTAATAAAGTACGGTTACGACGTTCGGACACACCATTACGTTGTGGTGTTCCAGGTTGCATGAGTTGCGAAACTATTCCACATTGTTTCAAATGAAGACCAAACTCATAACTCAAATATTCTCCTCCGTGATCAGATCGTAGAAACTTTATTTTCTTGTTATGATGATTTTCCACTTCACTCTGAAATTCTTTGAACTTTTCAAACGTTTCGGACTTATGTTTCATTAAGTAGATATACCAATATCTGCTTAAATCATGTGTGAAGGTCAGAAAATAACGATACCCACCGCGAGCCTCAACACTAATCGGACCGCATACATCGGTGTGTATTATTTCCAATAAGTCAGTGGCTCGCTCCATTGTTCCGGATAACGGAGTCTTAGTCATCTTGCCCATGAGGCATGGTTCGCAAGCATCAAGTGATTCATAATAAGTGATTCCAAAAGCCCATCAGCATGGAGTTTCTTCATGCGCTTTATACCAATATGACCTAAACGGCAGTGGCACAAATAAGTTGCACTATCATGACTAACTTTGCATCTTTTGGCTTCAATACTATGAACATGTGTATCACTACGATCGAGATTCAACAAAAATAGAGTTTTACGTGGCTGCTACGGGCTTCTAGCAAGAACCGTTCTTACCTACGGCAAAAACCACAATGGTGATTCATCAAGTTTGTTGTTTTAACCTTCTTCAAGGACTGGCCGTAGTCAAATTCAATGCAACTAAAGTAGGAGAAACAAACACCCGCCATGCAAAACTAGTTGCATGTCTGTCGGTGAAACTGGTCTCATGTGCGTGGACATGTAAGGTTGGTCCGGGCTGCTTCATCCCACAATACCACCGAATCAAAATAAGACGTTGGTGGTAAGCAGTATGACTATCACCACACACAACTCTTTATGTTCTACTCGTGCATATCATATACGCATAGACCTGGCTCAGATTTCAACACTATCATAATTAGGTGGAAAGAGGGGGAAGAGGGAAGGAAGTGGGAGTCCGACTCCACACTTTCCTTTCCTCCTCAGCTTTCCATTCCCTCCCCATATGGCCAGCCCTATAGAGGGTGCGCCAGCCCCTTGTGGCATGGTGTGTTTGCTGACTTGGCCCATAAGGCCCATATCTTGGGATACCCAAAGCTCCTTCCGGTGACTTGATAAGTACCCGGTACCCTCTGAAACACTTCCGGTATCTGAATACCATCGTCCTATATATCAATCTTTACCTCTCGACCATTTCAAGACTCCTCGTCATGTCCGTGATCTCATCTGGGACTCTGAACAATATTCGGTCACCAAATCATGCAACTCATATGACACTATGTCGGCAACGAACGTTAAGCGTGCGGACCCTACGGGTTTGAGAACTATGTAGACATGATCGAGACACCTCTCCGGTCAATAACCAATAGCAGAACCTGGATGCCCATATTGGCTCCTACATATTCTACGAAGATCTTTATCGGTCGAACCATTATGAGAATATACGTAATTCCCTTTGTCCATCGGTATGTTACTTCCCCGAGATTTGATCGTCGATATCTTCATACCTAGTTAAATCTCGTTACTGGCAAGTCTCTTTACTCGTTCCGTAATACATCATCTCGCTACTAACTCCTTAGTCATTTTCTTGCAAGCTTGTGATGTGTATCACCGAGAAGGCCTAGAGATACCTCTCCGATACTCGGAGTGACAAATCCTAATCTTGGTCTATGCCAACTCAACAAACACGTTCGGAGATACTTGTAGAGCATCTTTATGATCACCCAGTTACGCTGTGACGTTTGATAGCACACAAGGTATTCCTCCAGTATCCGGGAGTTGCATAGTCTCATAGTCGGAGGAATATGTATTTGACATGAAGAAAGCAATAGCAATAAACTGAGCGATCATTATGCTAAGCTAACGGATGGGTGTTGTCCATCACATCATTCTGCGAATAATGTGATCCCGTTATCAAATGACAACACATGTCCAAGGTTAGGAAACTTTAACCATCTTTGATCAACGAGCTAGTCCAGTAGAGGCTTACTAGGGACATGGTATCTGTTTATGTATTCAGTTATGTATTTAAGTTTCTGATCAATACAATTCTAGCATGTATAATAAACCTTTATCGTGAATAAGGAAATATAAAATAACAACTTTATTATTGCCTCTAGGGCATATTTCCTTCATGATCTCTCTCCTCCTCCTCCGGCTCCAACGAGTACGGAGATAGCCCGGTAGCAATGCAGGCGACGCGCCTCGCCTGGATCTCCTTGGCGATCTACCCCCCGGCGCTTCGGCGTTAGCATAGCGTACGTCGTGATCTTGCATCGGAACATGGCGATGCCGGAGAGCGGGGGCGAAGGAGGTGGACGGGTTCGGGTGGTGGCGCGAGAGGGAGGAGATGGATGGGCTAGGGTTGGGGGACGCCGGTCGGCTTAAAAGGCCGGATTTAGCCTCGGGGCGAGCCGAAGCGGCACCACACGGCGTTCACACCGCGATGATGGAGGAGGCATCTATCGGACCGCCTGGTTTCCGGGAGATTCTGCATGGGACCTCATCGTTAGTCCTATGTGGCGAGTTATCCGCCCCATATTTAGGCTGGATATGAGGAGTGTTGGTCAACCCAAGTGTTTGAGGCCCGTTTGAGGTGAGTTAATTGCATGGAAGTAACACAGTTGGGCACGTTGTAATGGATTGCTAGTCCTATTTTTTGCATGTTAGTACCATCTCTTCGTCTAATTATTACAAAATGGTCTAAGCACTGTACAATACTGGAATCAGGCACATTGTCGTCCGCCATGGCTGACGGCAAAGGCATGAATGGCGGACGGCAAAGGCCTTTGCTGTCAGCCAGCAGAGGGCAACAGGTCCGGCTGAATAAGCTACGACAAATGCCTCTTTGCCGTCAGGTAAGCTACGACAAATGCCTCTTTGCCGTCTGCTAGCTGGCGGCAAAGATGCAAAGGCCTTTGTTGTCTGCTGGCAGACGGCAAAGAGCTTGGACGACACACGTGGCACCTTAGTTCTATTAAGGGGTTAATGGCGTGCTTTGCCGTTAGCGGGCAAACGGCAAACATCTTTGCATCTTTGTCGTATGCCAGGGGACGGCAAAGATGCAAAGATCTTTGCCATCAACCAGCAGACGGCAAAGCTGACAAATAGGCCAGCCTAGTGCACCCCAGGTTGCACAGGTGGCTGCCACATGGCAGCTTTGCCGTCTGGTGGCTGACAGCAAAGATCTTTATCATCTGCCAGCGGACGGCAAAGATCCTGTATAGCCCATGTTTTTTCTGTTTTTTCTTAAATTCATTCAATTTCACAGAATTTCACGGATATATAATTTTATCAGAAACTATTCAATGAATGAGCATTCATGAGCAAGCACAAAAACAGACAATTTCAATTCATGAGCATCCATGAGCAAGCACAAAATTTCAATTCCATCAATTACCAAACTGAGTTTGGAAGGTAATGGAGATGGACACACATAATTAAGAAAGTTCAACACTATCATACTTAAAAGGTTTACACTAAAAATATTAAACTAAAGATCTTCACTCCTCCTTCTTCTTCTTCTTCTACTTCATCATCTTGATGCGCTTAGAGCGGCAAGGCAGTGGGACGTACTCCTCTACCACAATTGGCATGGTCCTGTAGTCCCCCAGCTGTGGGATCGCCGGCGCCACCACCATCGCGTGATCATCATCAAGCACCACCACCATCGCGAGGCCATCTTCAGGCACCAGTGTCGCTAGGTCATCATCAGGCACCACCATCGCATGGCCATCGTTAGCCACCACCATCGCATGGCCATCGTCAGCCACCACCATCACGAGGTCATCCCCGCTCTGCTCCTCTTCTTCCCCACTCCCTTCCTCCTCATCCTTGCTGCTGCTTTTGTTGTATCCAGGGTCACTGCTGCTTTTGCTGTAGCCAGGGTCGCTGCTGCTGCTCCCATTGCATGAGCAAATGCAACAAAGATTTTTAACCGTCGGTGTGAGACAAAGCCAAATGAGAGGAAGAAGAGGCAGAGCATACTAGCATCGTCATCGTCCTGCTAGCGCATGCGGCACATAGTCGTGTTGAACACCTTCACAGTGAGCATGGCATTGCCGTTTTGCCTGAGGACAAGGAAGTACCTGTGCCGCAGGTCGTAGGCACGGACGAACTGCTCCCAGCCACAACACAGGTACATGTGGTCATACCTGAACACCACCTCCACGTCCCATAGCCTAAGAAGCCCGCTGTCGGCCTGTCGTAGCTTCACATTCTTTGGCCGATGGCCGTCCACCATCTTCATAAAAGTGGCAGGCAGCCTCTACAGCGTGGGTCAAGCAATGATATAGAAAATAGCAGAGTTATGATAAAGAGATGGGTGAAGGGGAGATCTCTCCTTTTATATACCTGCCTTCTGGAGGAATTCTCATGTATGATCGTGAAGAACTCGAAACCTTACAAGTTGTAATATGGTGTTACAGAGCGCAGCATGCGGTGGCGGCCTCCCCCCATCTCCGATAAGAAGTAGAAGAGACCAATTACTACCCTTACAACATTACAATAGTAGAAGTTTTGACTCGAAGATAATCAACTGCACTTAATTAATTTGGTAGGTTAGTTGGCAATAGTTGGAACAGAGCCAAGTTTTTAGACATGAAAGAAAACTGAGAAAAAAAAGACATGCACTTGTGCTCAGCAACATCAACAACACTTAATTAATTTGGTAGGTTAGTTGGCAATGACAATTGGCACCACTACAAAAAAAAGACACATCCGTGACATTTTGGGCTGAACGAAATTTTTTTCTGTCATACATATGACACTTCTATGATGATAATTGTGACAAAACCCGGTATCATCATAGATGTGGTGGGCTCCTACTTCTATGACAAAAATCATGACAGAAAATGGGCTTTTCGTCCTGGGCGGGCTGGAGACGCAGATACATGACATTCTTTGGGCCGTCCATGACGGAAAAAACCATGGTAGAAGCGAGGGGGAGGAAAATTTCGAGGAGTTGTCGGTTACAGTGGGAGGTCGGGGGCCGAACAATGCACGTTTTTCTCGTACACGTACGCGTGTGTGTGCGAGGTGTTGGCTCTAACTAAAGCCGAGGGAGGCATTGGGCTCTAACTGAACCCGAGCGATTGCACTGCGGGCTACGTGTTACTGAACCCAAGCGATCGATCGATGGCCGTTAACTGAACCCGACCAAGCGATTCCTTCGCTATTGCTGCTAACTGAAGCTGATCGATTGGAAGAACAGTGAGCGTTGCGGGGGGGTGGATGAACAGTGAGCGGTGGCGTTGCCTCTGGATGAACAGGACCCCGTGGTGTGGAGGGCTGGATGAACAGTAGACGGTGGAGGGGTGGCCGTGGAGGGGTGGTTGAACAGGACCCCGTGGTGTGGAGGGCCGGATGAACAGTAGACGGTGGAGGGGTGCCCGTGGAGGGGTGGTTGAAAAGTAGCCGGTGGAGTAGCGCGCGGTGGAGGCTGGATGAACAGGAGCCCGTGGAGGCTGGAGGAGGTCGACGGTAGCCCGTGGAGGCTGGAGGAGGTCGACGGTGGAGATGAACAATATCCCGTGGAGTCCCGTTTTGCGGTACGCCACACCCCTCCCGATGAATAGGACCCCTGTTTCGACCGTAGGAGGTCCGTTTCATCCGTTTTGTGGTACGCCACACCCCTCCCGATCAACAGGACCCCTGTTTCGACCGTAGGAGGTCAGTTTCCTCTATTTTGCGGTACGCCACACCCCTCCCGATCAACAGGACCCCGTTTCAACCGTAGGAGGTTCGTTTCCTCCATTTTGCGGTACGCCACACCCCTCCCGATCAACAGGACCCCTTTTCGACCGTAGGAGGTCCGTTTCCTCCGTTTTGTGGTACGCCACACCTCTCCCGATCAACAGGACCCCGTTCGACCGTAGGAGGTCTGTTTCCTCCGTTTTGCAGTACGCCACACCCCTCCCGATCAACAGGACCCCGTTCCGAACGTAGGAGGTCTGTTTCCTCCGTTGTGCGGTACGCCAGGCCTCGTTTCCATCGCCTGTTCCGTCCAAGCCCTCCTGATGAACACGACCACGCATTCCGTTCCGACCCAGCCGGTTGGCTCCCCATGAACATGACGACGACACTGTTTCTTTGTTCCGACCCTGCCATGTACGTATGTGCGAGTAGGCGTTCGAGACCCTGCCCGTATGTACGTACGTGGCCGTATTTTCTTTCTTGCACCCTCGCCGTTGTACGTACGTGTACATGCTACGTGCACGCCTCTACTACAACATGTGCGCACCTCTACATCGACCAGTATGTACGTACACGTTCGCGACCAGAATGACAACGCTACGTACGCTTCGACCAGGTGGGTCCCGACTGTCAGGCACTTCCTTGCCTGCGAAGATGTAGCTGGTGGGTCCCAGCAGTCAAGGGGGTGAATCGTTTTTTTTTGCCCGGACACACTTCCTTGCGTGCGAAGATGTAGCTAGTGGGTCCCAGCAGTCAGGGGGGCGAATCATTTATTTTTTGCCCAGACGCACTTCCTTGTGTGCTAAGATGTAGATGGTGGGTCCCAGCAGCCAGGGGGGGCGAATCGGTTTTTTTTTGCCCGGACGCACTTCCTTAAGTGCGAAGGTGCAGCTGGTGGGTCCCAGCAGTCAGGGGGGAAACGTTTTTTTCACGAAATACGGTGGCCCGTCCTGTGGGTCCCTGCTGTCAGGTGGAGGAATAATTATTTTCCGTGTAATAAGGAGGCACTTCCTTGCTGTGGCCGTGGACCCAGCTGTCAGCCTCTCCACATACAGTCCAGGTCCGATGGAAGTCGTTCCTTCACCAGGTTGACTACGCCGCGCCGAGAACACCAGGGCGATGGACTATGGCGAGGCCTAGGAAGGGGGCGACGGGGAGCCGGGGAAGATGCGGCAGTGGAAGCCCGCGCGGAGAGGAGTACGAGGGTTCACTGGTTCGGCTGCGGTGTGAGGCTGCCATCGCCGCAGGGCCTGGCCAGCGGTGGGGATATTAGGGGGCGGTGAGGCCTCCGCAGCAGCACATCCGGCCACGGGAAGCAGGAGCATGCGGCACGACCGGTGCTGCTTTGGGCGGCTGGAGCAAGAAGACCAGAGGTTGAAGAAGCACTACGGCCGTTGGATGGACATCGTACGATCACTAGAGCTAGAATCATTTATATTGACTAAGTTGACAAAGCCCTCCGTCCCCGTCAAATTAGTAGGCCCACAAGTCAACCTCCCACCAAGGTGGGTCCCAGCTAGCAGGGGGTATTCATTTTTTTGTGCGTAAGGAGGCACTTCCGGTGGGTCTGAGCTGGCAGCAGGGGGAACATTTTTTTTGTGAAATACGGTGGCCCGTCGGGTGGGTCCCAGCAGTCAGGGGCAAACATTTTTTTCGCGAATTACTGGTGGCCCGTCCGGTGGGTCCCTGCTGTCAGGTGGAGGAATAATTATTTTCCGCGTAATAAGGAGGCACTTCCTTGCGGCTGCCGTGGACCTAGCTGTCAGCCTCTCCATGTACAGTATTCTTCCGATGGAATTCGGTCGTTGACCACATTGACCACACCGCGCTAAGAGCACCACGGTGGTGGACAACGGCGAGGCCTGGGAAGGGGATGACGTGGAGCCGGGGAAGACGCGGCAGTGGATGCCCATGCGGAGAGGAGTATGAGGGTTCACTGGTTCGGCTGCGCTACCGTCGCCGCAGAATAATAGGGGGTGTGGGTGAGTGGAGTGGAGGGATGGCCTGGCCAGCGGTGGGAGTAGTATGGGGGCGGTGAGGCCTCCGCGGCAGCACAGCCGGTCACGGGAGGCAGGAGCAGGCGGCACGACCGACGCTGCTTTGGGCGGCTGGAGCAAGAAGACCAAAGGTTGAAGAAGCACTACGGCCGTTGGATGGACATCGTACGGTCAGTCGAGCTAGAATCGTGCATATTGACTAAGTTGACAAAGCCCTTCATCCCCGTCAACTTAGGAGGCCTACTATACTGGGTCCCAGCTAGCAGGGGGAGTATTCTTTTTTTTGGGCGTAATAAGAAGGCACTTCCTTGCGTGCAAAGATATAGCTGGTGGGTCCGAGCTGTCAGCGGTGGTAAAGTTTTTTTCGCGAAATACAGAGGCCCTTTCGGTGGGTCCCAGATGTCAGGTGGAGGAATCATTATTTTGCACGTAATAAGGAGGCATTTCCTTGCGTGCGGCCGTGGACCCAGCTGTCAACCTCTCCACGTACAGTCCACTTCAGATGCATGTCGATCGTTGACCACGTTGACCACGCCACGCCGAGAGCACCAGGGCGGTGGACGACGGAGAGGCCTAGGAAGGGAACGACACGGAGGCAGGGAAGACTCGGTAGTTGTTTCCCATGTGGAGGGGAGTACGACTGTACGAGGGTTTACTGGTTCGTCTGCCGTCGCCGGAGAATAACAGCAGGTGTGGGACTGTGGGTGAGTAGAGGGATGGCTAGGCCAGCGATGGGAGTACGGTGGGGCGGTGAGGCCTGCGCGGCAGCATAGCCGGCCGCGGGGAGGAGGGAGCAGGCACTCCCGCTGGCGCTTGTTTGCGCGGCTGGAGCAGGAAGAGCAGAGATTGAAGAAGCACGACGGCCGTTGGATGGACATCCAACAGTATACAGGCCATCTATGGAAAGCCTCAAATCTGTGGAAAACAGCATATAACCCATCTGTCATTATTTCAAATAATTTACAGCCCATTTGCTAATTCTTACGGGTTTTTTTGGAGCCCATATTCTTTTTGTTAGCATTACAGCCCATATTGTGGCCACGGTTAAAAAATTATACGAAATTTTGCATATGTCGGTGCGGTCTGAACTGTTTTTAATCCCGAAATTTCGAGTCACATTCAGACTGAGTTTAAAAATAAATATATATCAATATAAAATCCAATAAATTGTCCACGCATAAAAATCAATGCAATTTAAAATCTCAAAATGAAAAAAAGATATTTGAAACTAATTGCCGGTTTGATGTGTTTTAAAAATGTACATCCCATTTCTCATTACTGATAGGCTATTTTCTCGGCCAGCCGAATGAAGCTCTCCTCGTCTTGAAAGATTTGCAGCCCAACAGGCTTAATAAAGCGACTTACATGACAAATAAAAAAAATGGGCTAGCCATTTTCAGAAAGAAAAAAAAACTACTGGGCTGGTCTGTGGTAAACATAAAAGAAAAGGTTGTCTAGACAGGCGAGAGTGTCCCGCACAGCCCAGTTGACACCCTGCTTCCGTCTCAAAAACAAATTAGATAAATGCCACTCCAATTATGGCAATTCATCAAAATGCCACTGCAATTTCCAAACTTTGAAGAATGCCACTGCAATTTTTGCAAACTTTGAAAAACGCCACTGCAGTTTGCACACTTTGAAAAACGCCACTCCAGACTTCGAAAAATGCCACTAGAAATGGCATGAAATGGCATTTTTCAAAGTTTGGAAATTGCAGTGGCATTTCTCGGAGGCATTTATCAAATTAACCCAAAACAAAAATAATTGGGCGAGCTGCTGGGTCCCTGGTGTCAGCCGCTCGTTGTGCAATTCTCTCATTTATTGACTACGTTGACAATGGCATGGGACCCAGATGTGAGAAATCCACTAGGAGGAGTCATTTTTTTATTGGCTTGAAATAAGGAGGCAGTTGCTTGCGTACTGCCATGACCTTGGTGGGTCCCTGCTATCATCCTCTCCATGTGCAATCATCTCCTGATTGTGTACGCGTCAACTTGCTAGGCCCAAAAGTCAGCCTCTAAACCCGTGGAGGACAAATACAACCCATTTAAAAAAATAACAGCACATTCCATACGTTCAAACGGAAAGTTCTACATTCAGAGCAAAGTAACAGGTCTGATCCACATATAGAGTACTGAACTTCCACGTTGACAACCATCATAGCCAAGTTAACTATCTACTCCCACTAGACAAGTACTAACTTACTCTTAGCTAACTAGACGATGCCGCCCTCCATCTGTGGTACACGCTAAACGCCGGCACCGGCATCCTGCGCCTCGCCTCGGACTTGCCAGAGGTGCGATAGGGCGTGTTGCTCACGCGCATTGGCCCTTTCCATGCTGGCGTGGTCCACCGAGGCTTCTGCTTCCAAGTGGGAAACCCACTTGACGAGCTGGTAGTAAAAATCAGCGTCGCGAACGCGTGCGTGCTCGACAGCCTCCAGGGCTATTTGCCGGGCGCCGGCCTCCATGTAGTCAGCCCAGTTGTGGGCGCTCTGCTCGCGACTCAGAGCGTCGGTGCGCTGCTGCTCCATGTCCCACTGGCGGTGCAAATCGGCGATACGCTGCTCCTCCGCCAGGCGGTCACGCTCCAACAACTCCTCGATCTCTGCATTGCCATCTAAAGACAGATAGAATGCCTCCTCCCTCTGTCTGCCTTCCGGTGAAAAACCAAACGCTAGTTCCGGCAGTGACCGCCTCCGGCGTTGCCTACCGCGGACGGGCGGGGGCATGGCGGACATGGCGAGCGACGTCGAGCCGGTGGGGGCTTATGAGGATATGGCAAGTTGGGTCACAGTGCCACCGGAGAAGGCCGGGAAACAGTACTTATAGGGGGAAGGTAGCGCGACGGTCATCGGAATTCAATGCATAATGGCTTAGCGCGCCAGCTTGCCGTGGAAAACTAGGAAACTGAAATTATGACTGTGTCGTCCCATCCCATCTGGGTCGCACGCCGGCATGGCGATCAAACAAGTGCACTCGAATCATCTCCCTCCTTGTCAATAATGATTTCACGGATTTAAAAAGCCTGCAACAATTAAAGTGTATCTTTTTTCGCATCAGTTAGCTGCCTTAATTACGACCGGCTGCATGCATGCACTCAGAATCGCTAGCAGACAGTACGCGAAGCAGCATGCAACGAGTCGCAGCCAAGGGCATGCATGCAGCCACTTAAATCACTGGAATTAATTAGGCTTAAACTTCTGCATGCCGTTAATTATTGCCATGCCTTGGTCTTGCTGCTTTGCTCACAGGACTAATAAACCCGGACGGAGGGAGCACCTTGGTTGGTGAGAGGTTTGAATTAAGCCCTGCAAACTGGAAAGGAGGTACTAGTACGTGAGTGATCCGCTATTTATTCATGTAGGATCGAGTAGGTCGTTTCTTGAATTGATCCCTGCAAACCGGAAAGGAGGTAGTACGTGCGTGATCCGCTATTTATCCGTGTAGGATCGATAGTGTAGCTTGTCAGTTTCTTCAGAGGTAGGCATTTTTATCCGTGTAGGATCGATAGTGTAGCTTGTCAGTTTCTTCAGAGGTAGGCATTTTTATTCAAAAAACTGCCACTTCGCATCTTGCATCGCAAATAAAACTGCCAGGAGCGCATTTGTAGGCTAGCTAGTGATCGATTAGTAACTTGTAAACACTGAGCGAACAGAAATAAGTAACTGTTAATGCATCTCAATGATTCACAGATCATATACAAATATGTAGCACTAAAAGCAAAGATTAGCCACTTCGGATCTTGCGTTGCAAGACTCGCAACTAAAACTAACTAGTACGATTCCCGTACATAAGATCAACATGTTAATGCATCTCAATGATTCACAGGTCATATACAAATATGTAGCTCCAAAAGCAAAGATCTAGAAAAAACATCTGTTCTTCCTACTAACATGGATGCTTCTCTTGGCCAACATTCAGTACAGACTGAAAGACAAATTTGTTTGTGAAGTCTACAATTCCTCTTGCAAACGTAAGTGGTTTCACCAACAGCTGGAACCATGAGAATGAACCACACATGATGGAGGAACATCCACTGCAATATGATTTGGTCTTCTCTCGATCACACCGAGAGACTATTTTCAGAATACAAACTTTAACTTAGGGAAAATGATGCCCATTGTATAATTAGACCAAAGCAACAAAGCACCTAGTGTTGGCCAGTAAATAGTACAGTACTACTTTTCTACAGTCCATGAAGTGACTATCCAATCTTTGTGTCTATTTTCAAATGGCACTGCATGCAGTGACTATACTATTCTCTTGTGCAGTTCAACCAAAATTGCGGACAATTTGTTTGTTTGCCAAATAGCAACGGGCAGACATCTCTGTCTGCATAAATATCAAGCAGCTAGTAAACATATACCACACCATGTTCGCGGTGATGGAAGAGGTGAAATTGATACAACCGAAATTGAGCATCCAATCATTGAATCTTGTCCTGCACCTCCAATGTAGGTCCACCCTACCAATAAATTCACATGCAAACCACTAGTATTACTATCTAATGACAGTACAAAAAGAGTAGCAAGATAGTAGCAAACCATGTACCTTCGTAATGAACAACTCATAGTGCCACCAATTGGATATAAAGGTTTGGAAAAAAACATGCTCCTAATGTTGAACCAGTTGGACTTTTTGTGCAGTTCCACTAAAATTGAGTATCCCTGTTTGCATAGATATTGAAAGTGTGATTACTATAAAAGTGGCACTAGTTGAAGCATAGACTCACAAATATAAGCATTCCAATTTCTTAATGGGAAAAGGTAGCAAGACTGTTTCTAACCACCTGTTTGAAGGAATAAATAAAGCAACAATGGCTGATGTCAGGAAGGCATACATAGTTTTTTCTGAAAAACTGAGCCATTCCTGACCTTTCCTCTTCTTTTAAGCAAATTTTGTGCAGTTCTACTAAAATAAAATGCCATCACCGCCTTGACAATTCAGTGACACTGTACATAAGGAAATGACTTAACATTACATCATGATGTCGGGTATGTAGTCGACAGGCATTAGAGACAAACATACAGACCTCCTCCGATAACATAATGAACATTAATTTTAACAAAGGTGTGACTAGCTTTACCAGGATAATTTGAGTGAACTCTACACCCTCTGTTCCTTAATATAAGACGTTTTCGCGGTTCAATTTAAAGTACCCAAATGTCTAGTATTTAGAAAAATAGGTAGTAGTTTTCTTGAGCACATATCTGGGAAAGCTTGCCACACTTTATTTATGTCCATACGCTAATGCAACACCATTCGAATACTACAAATATACACTAATCTAGTGGCTAGTGCAACAGTAGAGTAGTTAGTTTATTACAGGGTACAGTACAATGGTTTTACTTAACAGATTTCAATGAACTCTAGCACTGGAAGGTTTCTATAAGAATTAACAATACAAAATGTAAAGGTAACAAGTTTCAGCATTGGTATACTAGCTGTCCATAAGCATTAAACCAAATACAGAAGTCTGAAGGTAACTAGCATTTTAACTAATGACAGTATAAAAAATTGCAAACCATGTACCTCCAAGGTAAATATCATTTCAAACTCGAGGGGACCTTAAAAATTGCTATCCCAATCTTGATAATCGATCAAACATAAAAACTTGATCGAACGAATCAAGAGAACAGCCGAAGGAGGAGGTGCCCACTCTTGACCTTTCCTCTTGTCTTCGTAATTGTCTGTGCAGTTTAACCAAAATAAAATGACATCAGCACCTTGGCATTTTGGTGACACTGTACAAAAAAATTAACTTATCTCATGAAAGTGAGGTATGTAATCTATAAGCATTAACAGTGCAAAAATCTGAAGGTAGTAACAAGTTTCATCGTTGGTATACTGGTTGTGCAACAGCATTAGAATGACTTAGCTGAAAAATCTTTAATACATCCACAATCAACAGCTAACCCTGAAATAATCCAGTGACATTAAATGGCATTGCTTAAATTTATCGGTGGCATTAGACTGAGAGCGGCATTAGTTAAATGTGGCATCACTTTAGCAGTAGCATTGCTTGACTTGACTGCTAGCATTATACTAACAGCAAAAAAGTGGCAATAAGAGCATGGGAGGCCCATTCGGACAGTGGGTGCACCAGTACGATGTACCTCCACGGACGCAGAGTTGTGAGGGAGGTATGGTTGCCCACAGCAACAAATATCCAGGCAGCATATGTGGATTACGTCCCATTTTTGTTCTCTTTAGCCACCTTTTTCCTATGTGAGGACAACAAACCGATCGACCTGGTCATTCTCTATTGCGTTGTCATGCGTTTCTACCCTTCTTCAACCAAGAGACACGAGACTCGTTCCTTAGCTACTGATTTTCCCCTTTTCAACCTAGATGCGGGTTCGATGCCTACTCTCGTGGATAGTACAGTCTCCCTTCCTTTCCTTATTTAACCCAGACATGGATTAGTCTGCATGAAGTAGGGTTTCCTTTAATAGTGCAAATTATGGTTTTCATCCGCGTGGCCAGCAGAGCAGAGGATAGCAAATTGGGAAGATGGTGGAGTGGAAAAAGATCCACATGCAATGACGTGCCAGATGGGGCAATAGAACAAGGGTATGGTTCGAAAAGAGGTAGCATACCTGAGGGTTGGCGGGAAGTGGCTTCGCTCGTGGTCATCATCCTCCGCACACACTACGGCAGCGAGCTTGGGGACGGAGGCCATCCCGCGCGGGCGCTAGGTCTGAGAAGATGGCCTTGCTGTCAGTGCGTGACCTCGCTCACCGACGACGAGTGCGTCAACACTGCATGTCCTTTTCTTCCCCGACGGATCTGTGACCACCGGTGAGGAGGGAGAGAGGGGCCGTCTTTTTTAGATCTGGAGAGAGGGTGGTAGTGTGAGAAGCAAGTGGGCAGCCCTTGGCAAGAAAGCGCTGAAGCTCCAGCCTATATATCTTTTTATACTACTAGTACTGGAGGTGGAGTAGTGGTAGAATAGTTTATATTTTCTCTGCGTACAGTACCAGTTAGTCGTGCTTCAAAACTGAACGGCATGCCATTAAAAAAATAAAGGTCGATAACTAATGCGGCACCTCGGGCCAACACGGCCAGATCGCATTTTGCACGAGAAATTACACACCATGTTTCGTTGACATGTGGTCCCGTTCCAACATATCAGTGAGACGACGGCGAGTAGTAGGAGTATTTCCGAACTGACGTGTAGGCTGGGGCACCCCTTCGTGAACCGTGGAAAACTGGCAACCGTCCACCGACTCTTCGCCTTTCCCTCTTGATTTGGAACTGCTGTCGCACGCTCTTCCTCTCCCTCCTCCATTTTCCTTCAGCCCTTCACCCTTCCTTCTGCCATTGTTTGATCGTCTTCTCCATGGAGGGAACATGACGGAAATGACCCCGTTATTCTTGCCCCGATCTGAAAGATGACGTGGTGGAAGAACTCATTGATCGGTGCGACGTCATCACCTCGGCTAGCATGGCAGGTTCGTTCAAGCCCATTCTCGACTCAACTAATAACATCATTACAAGGAACCCAAAAGTCAAGGAGCGGTTTGATCTCCCCTATCTTCTTTGCCGTGACCCTGATGACTGGCACCGTCACGACGAAGGCCTCGCCCTATGCAAGTTGATGTCGCTTGATAATGATACATATGATGTTAAGACGCCATCGCTTGAGGGCAAGGCTTGGGCAGGCGCAAATGGAGATTGGGTTGTTTACATTGGGTCCAACTGCGAGTGGGAACTTGTGAATGTGTACACTCGTGACCGGGTTTCACTTCCAAAAATCTCAGTAGACTGCCCAGAGGTTGAGCACACCGGTATTGTATGCACATTCAAATACAATCATGGTGACTGTCTTCTACGGAAGATAGCAATTTCTTGAGTTCCCAACCGCTCTTGGAATTACAACAACTATGAAGTTGTTGCTATCTTCGACAAGCTTGTTGTCGTCCTTGCTGGTTTGACTCGAAGGATATTGCTCAAAAATTAGTTTCTGTACACGGATGAGTACTGAGAAGCAATTGAATACGAGGGCCTTGTGTTTGCTGCCACCACTCATGGCACTGTTTTTGCATGGAATCGTTGTTTCGGTACGTTTGTCTTCCACCGTAATTATAATTGTTTCATCCACATGCATGCGGGTTAGCAAGTTTCCATTTACTAATTAACCTTCTTCTTGTGTTTCCAAGGTCCTGCGAACATTCCACCACCTATACTTGAAGATTTTTATAACTAAGGGGGAGATGACGATGGTGATGATCACGAGCATCAGGACGAGCAGCGCCCATATACTATTTGGCGCCTGGCAACTAGTTCCGATGGATCACCTCTTCTCGTGTGTATACAGCCCACTGATGATGTTACTACTAAGGAAGCAGGTGTAGTCTCCCATGGTCGCACTCTTCGGACCTATTCCAACACCTGTTGCATGGTATTCGGGATGGATACTAGTGTGCTCGCGCCAACTCCTTCTCCCTGGTACAGAATTGGTAGTCTTGGAGAAAACTCGCTCTTCCTTGGACAAAACTATCCAACGATGGTGAAAGGCGATCCAACTGTTGTTGACACAATGTTACTACCATTTATGAGAAGCAATTGTGTCTATGGTACTGATATAGTAGGCCGCTTCAGCCTGGATGATCAGTCCTACGTTGGTCTCCAGATCGACAATGGATGGCCCGTCCCAGAGAATCACTTGTGGTTCAAAGCAAGCATTTCCAACGCCGAGGAATGGTTGAGTTGAAGTTCATTTCATTGCTTGTTATTTGTTGTGTGGTGAAAACTTTAGTATTTATAATGTATCCTCGTTGTCGATGTGGGTTGATGACCTGTTGTATGTAATAAAATGATATGCTTGTGATAAACTTACTAAATTTATGAATGGCTTTCGAGTCGCTTCTGTGAGTGAGTGGTGCGACGAGGCAAAAAAATATTTTCTGTATACATAATTGTACGTGCATTGCAACAGGTTATCGGATGAGGCCAATCAACAATAGTAGTACACAATTTGTACTAGCTTCACATGCTTCGTGCGTCGTGCGGGTGTTTTTACTGTAGCCATATTGTACTACGTAACCAGCACCTCGAATCCTCGATACTAGTAGTACTATATAGTAAGTAGTAGGAGTAGTAGGGTGGCATGGGCCAGAACAAGCATTCACGTCCAGGAGTACGGCACACGCCACCAGCACGACTTCCATCTGACACCATATTTCTTGGAGTCCGTGCTAGAGCAATCTCTTCAACCTCATTGTATCTCTAACTCAGCCATCGCGCAGCGGGCAAGGTGGGGGTTTGGCGATAGTCGGTTTCCTTAACTGCGGTCCCACTTGTAAGGCCAACTGCAACGCACGACCCCAAACGGACCTCCATTTTGCACGAACTCCAACGATAATTTTGACTAGAAAAGCAAGACCAAATAAAACAAGAACCACAAGAATACATTTTACTACTCCTGTAAGTTGGATTAGTGCCTTCTCGATGCATTCATTGTTGATCTGCGGAGGCTTGATCTTGTGTGCTTCTTTCTTCTTCGAGTGTAAAGAAGTAGACGTTGCTTCCTCGCATCTAGTCTCATGTCTAGCCTCTATTCTAGTACTCCCTCCGGTCCATTTTTCTCTGCGTCTAAGCAGCAACACGCATACCAAGTAGGAGTATCAACAAGTGCACTACTCTCATCTATAGCCTCTGTGCTAGCTAAAAGTGATAGAACATCTACTAAATTGCACTCTATCAATATATGGATGTACTCTTCTTCCCAATACAAAAACTTGCATCCATTCTACTCCCTCTGTTGCACAATACATGCCTTCTATTTGTCAAAATATATATGTATCTAGACATGTTTTAGTATATAGGTACATCCATTTTTGGACAAATGGAAGTCAAGTATTTTGGAACGGAGGGAGTACACAATAAAATTTTTAAGTTAGCACAACTAGTCTAATCCGAGAGCACAACCGAATATTTGGTCGGGTTCTTCCTCCTTTTGCCGACATGTGGCACATCCAGCATCCAGGTCGTGTCATGAAAGAAAATAGAGTGGTAGTTGAAGCCACGAGATGTGCATCTTGGGTTAAACTGTAAATAGAATCTTACTACTATTGAGTAACTCCAAAAGCGGCCACCAAAGATCTTTTTTGGATTTGTTTTTCATCACCAGCACGTCGAGGTGAAAGATGTGCAGGTTCAGTGGGTCCGCTTGCGTTTTCACTGACATGTGGGACCGCATGTGAGCAAACAGACGATGGGCTCCGCGCATCCGCTGGCTGGCTAAGAAGAGAGATAGAGGAGGGTTGAGCACGGACTGCAGGAAAATTGTTCTACGTACCTCGATATAGGCTCGATATAGTGGGGTGGCATGGGCCATAACTAGCATTCACGTCTAGCAGTATGACACACGCCACCCACACGAGTCCCATCTGACACCAATTTTCTTGGAGTCCGTGCTACAACCATCTCTTCTCCCTCCTGTTTTCTCATCCATCGCGCGGTGGGCGGGGTGGGGGTTTGTCGATAGTCGGTTTGCTCAACTGCGGTCCCACTTGTAAGTGAAAATGCAACACCGCACGCATTCCCGCTTGAGCGATGTGTCGGACCAACCGTGTGGGGGTGCGACGCGAACACAGCAGGCTTTTCCTTTTGAACTCGTAACTTGTAAAATTTGGTTCTGGTCCATGGCGCGATCAATAGATAGAAAATAACGATTTTGTCTAGAGTAATGAGAAGTTTGGTTCTGGCGCCGTTCATGCATGGAGTACGTACAAAAATTATGAAGTTGATGCGAAAGGTAGGATAATTACTGTGGTATCATATACTACTACATGGATTTGACGGAAAGATAAAAATACATACAAATCCATCAACGACATCCTCACGCCCTAGTGCGCCGCGTCACCAACCGACGTGTGAGGAGCAGCGGCGTTGGCGGCGAGCTCAACGTGCTTCTAAACAGTGCCGTCCAAGGTTGCCCTGCGGTCCAAGAAGGCCAGCGTCCTATCGTCCTCCTCTTGCATGTAGTAGTCCTTGTGGACGATTTGCGCGTAGACGTGGGTGATTATGTCGATGGTGCCTTGCTGCGCCAGGCGCTGCGCGGCGAGCACGACCTCGAGGTGGACATTCTCCAGCGCGACGGCAGGCAGTCGCAGGGCCACCAGTGCGTCGAAGAGGTTGTCACCATAGTGGCCGTTGAGGGTGGCGGGCATCACAGAGCCTGGGCGCATCGGCTGGAGGCTTACGTCAAAGTCGTCCGCGAGCTTCTTGACGACAGTGAACTTGTCGAGGAAACCGACGAGGATCTCATCGAACAAGGAGATGAAGCTGTCGTCCAAGCGGCCCCTCGCCCTGGCGGCCTCAAGCAATACTACCTGGAGACGTTCCTCGTTGCCGGGCCGTAGGCCGGCGTCGTGGACCATCTGGCACAGCCGGCTGATGCTCGCGTTCATCGCCTCCATGGGTCTAGCTTAGCTTCTAGTCAACTGATCTTGCGATTCGAGTGATCACTCTTGCCCTTGGTTAGCATGCGTAGGTGCGTAGGATTTCTTACTACTCCTCGGCCCTCTACTGCACCTGCCTTTGGCTGTATGACAGGTGGGCCAGCCACCCCCTAGGCCCACGTGTCATTCACCCAAAGGCAGTTGACGTAAGTAAATGAAGCTGCGTCCCCCTCCGTGCCGGTGCAGTATAGTCATCTCACCGGACCTCTAGTTGGGGCCAAACGAGAGAAGTTTGATGTTTACTGGTTTATTGGTCCCCTTTGCATTTTGCGCCAAGTTTTGACCTTTGATTTAACTAATAAAATGTTAATGCATGTAAACAAAAATGTTGTGTAAGTCACATTACGAAAACCAAATAATCCCAAAACACTTAGGCACGGTGCATTAACTCCCTCCTTGTTTCTTATTTCGTGACATATCAACCAATGAGAGATGTCGGACGTGCATGCTTTCAATGACTTGAGACTACCAAACATGACATGCAGTGTTTAGTTCATTGCATGTAATCCTATTAGTACTCTAGTTAGCAAAAAAACATTAAGTTCTCTCGCCGATAGGAATAAAACACCATCTATTTATTTACAGAGGGAGTAGTACATTTTTTGTGACATGCATTACTAGATATTGCTAGTCAAATACTAAAATCCAGATGGACGTGGTAGTACTCCTAAATCCAGATGGTGGTGCTACTAGTACTAGTAGTAGTACTACCAATGTAGTAGTAGGAGTACTAGCATTGTACTACCCGTTGGTCAAATTATTACGTGCTGCTCCTCACAGTGAAGTGACAAGACCCTGTGCCGGAGATGACACCTGAGTATAGGCGCCGTGTTCGGCATACCATAGTCACCCTCACCGTCTGCAGTCACTATCATCATGGGTGTAGAGCTAGCCTGCTTACAACTAGCCCTGTTCGACATAATTTCCCGTGTGTAGATGCCCGTGCATTGCACGGAACACCGAGATTGGGGGTGGACGGCTCCGGCAGCGGCCATCGCGCCAGATTTTTCCACGGCCTTCTAGATGTGGTGGGGAGTAGATAAGGCTGATTGTGAGAGACAAGGAGTTGTTTGTAAATAGGGAACAAGTGCGGGAATCTTTTTGCAAAAATGGAAAAGCTTGGTTTGTATGCGTCAGATCTAGATCCGATGGCTATTGGTGAAAGATGGGAGGCACAACATCATCACCAACTCAGGACCTGTTTGATTCGCAGGATTTTGAAAACGCGGGAATAGGACACGGCAATATTACAAGTTTCAAACTGATATTACAAATGTTAGGAGCAATGCTGCACCTAGGAAGAGGGAATTACTAGGAAGTTTACGTAAGAACTTTCGTTACTTTAGGTGGATGCAGCATTATCGTACAAACTAAAATCCACCGCCCTGACAAGTCACTAATGGGCAAATAAGTTTTCGAGTCTCTGGCCACTTGATGTTTCAAAAACAAATTCAGCTTCTGTAGAGACTTTGTCATTTAGGCTTAGATGCTTGCGGTGATCAGCACGCCATTCATTGTTGTGCCAGAGAACGCCAAACCTCATTACCTTGAGCACACTTGCCTCCAGAACAAAGAACTTGGCCAATTTAATCTCAGATGTGCTGCCTCAGTAGTCGATCAAATCAATTTTTGTAAGATGGAGATCAAGACATTCGATGAGATTGTTATAGTGCAGCACATTTTTCACTTTCGGGTCTTTTTTTATCTGCAAAAGAAGAGAACATATTAGAGTACCTGGCTGCATAAGATTGCCATGTCATCAAGAGGTACCAATATCATTCGTTCATACGATAGGGTTGGCTGGCTAGTGATATTTTTTCACTCTCTCTCTCTCTCTCCCTCTTTCTGTTTCCTCTCATTTAACTAGGAGCACGTGAAGAGCTTGGGCATTTGTTACCTTCCACTATGTGGCCGATGCCATATTTCACAAAAGTATGCCACATAATACGCATCGATGTCAAGTCAAAAGATTTTGGCACCGCTCTCGCGATGTGAGAGAGTTGGCACCGTTGTGCACACAGACCCACATGTATAAACAAATCAATCAAACAACCTACACCAGCCTCTCACTCTCCCAAACAAGTGTTTTTTATTGCCTCAGTCCTCTCTCTCTCCCAAGCAGTGTTTTTTCATTGCGTGAGTTAATTTGGCACCGGAGCAAAGTAGGTGATCCAGATTGGGGCACTAGTTGAGCAATGGAAGGGCATCAATGCCAAATGTATCACAAGTGAATTTGGCACATGTTTTGGCCTACATAGCCCACTTTTGTACTCCCTCCGTCCAAAAATTCTTGTCTTAAATTTGTCTAAATACGGATGTATCTAGTTACATTTTAGTGTTAGATACATCCGTATCTAAACAAATGTAAGACAAGAATTTTGGGACGGAGGGAATACTACCTCGTATTTAGTATAAAATTTTGACCATAGATTTACCTAAGAAAATGCCAATGCATGTCACTAAAAATTACACCATTTGAAATTATGTTAAAAGACGAATCCAACGTATATAGTTCTTAGTGACATGCATTAACATTTTGTTAGTTAAATCTATGGTCAAATTTTGATACTACAAAATTGGAAGAGTAAACCAAGACGGAGGTAGTACTTGCTCTTAGGGTAACCATAGAGTTACTGGAGTAGTCTAAGTTACTTTCCGCTATGATTAGCCTAGGCTACTATAGTAGTACAGCATAAAAACGATGCAGGTGATCACGTGAGAAAAAATACTGAAAACATTTCTTTCGGTGCAGTGCGTAGATGCATTTTTGAACACTACACTTGTCATCGTAATTTGGGAAAATTACAAAAAAATTGAGCTACGTTGTGATTATCGTTTACTTATAGGAAAGAAGTTTCACCTCGATGAGTAGCTTCTCCGTGCACGGAAAGCATGTAAGGAATCCAACAACTTGATCCAGATTGGGGCCGATAGATTTTAGTGCTAAGATCTTCACTGTGCGCATGGACTGGGTCAAGCTTATGGGAATCATTTTCCGGAATACGGTCGTAAATACATCAAGAAGAAATTTAAAAATGTGAATTTCAAGAAGACAGAGAAGAAGATGAGTGTTGTACCTGAACGATTACGGATCCAATAAAGAGTTCGGAGAATTTGGCAGACGAGTACACCAACGCTGTCAATTTCGGCGCGTCAATGACCCTGATTTTTGTTGGACCTTCTAGATCCGATACAAGCAATCTCTCAAGGAAAGGCGCATTCTCAATGACCATAACATGGAACAGCTGGAGTGATCTCTTCCCAATTGATGTCTTGTTGCGGGGCCAGCAAGACACATAAATCCATCGGAGATTCGTCGAGGCAATGTGGAGGCTAATGAACCCGTGGATCTGCTCAAGATGAAGGTACTCGAGCGCAGTACAGCTGCGAAGCAGGTGCTCCATGGCCTTCTTCGAGATGACAACTTCGAAGAGGTCGAGCTGCTTGAGTTGAGGGAGAAGAAGGTCGGGCGCGGCATTAATCTAGGGAAGATAGCAGGAGCTAAAGCTGGCGCAGCGCAGCGTTGGTGTGAGGTGGAGCACGGAGGGCGGCAGAGAGCGACATCGTCCAGCTTCAAAGCTGAGCTCCTAGAGCTGATCTAGGGTGGGGGATAAGAACCACTCGTCGAACTTGGGTTGGACCTTGCAGTTGGTACTGAACATGTGGATGTCAAGGCGTCTGGCTGGCCCAGGGTGCGATGAAAGGATCTTGGAGACTGCGGCCATGCGTTTGCAATCCCCGTCGTAGAGGCAGCTATCGACGGTGAGGTTGAGGGGGACGCAGCACCAGAGGGGGCGCCACCGCCGGGAGAGCAGGGCGGTCCACACGGCAGATTTGGTGGGGAGGAGGCCGATGATGACGAGCAGCATGTCATCGGGGAGGCTGCTGATGAAGTCCAGGCTCGCCGGATGCGGTTTTGGCTCGAGCCGCCTCCGCTTGTTGGCTGCCTCGCCGTCCATCTCAACCGGCAGCGACGCTAGTGTACACGTGTGCTGGTGTGTGTTGTGTGCTGGGTATGCACGAGTGCGTCCTTCTGTGCATGCCGCCGCGCAGTGGTGAATTGTGTGCGAGTGTGTCCTTTGCGCGCAAGAAGTTTGTCCTCAATGCGCCCTCAATTTACTAGCATGCGGGGTGCTACCCCGAGTGGTTTCAACTTTGTTTACTTCACCGCGTGTCAGATGGGCCTGTAGTTTACTTATTTTCACCCACTGCCACATGGGCCAGCACACCAAGATACAGAACACGAGCTGACAACGCAGCATGTGGATTGGTTGACCGGTCAACTAAACAATATACGGAGCTATGCGCTGACACAGTGAGCGTATAATCCGTCGGTATAGAGAGTTCAAGTGAGAGGGGAGGCCCGTGAGAGATAGCAGAGAGAGAGAGAAAGAGCTACTCCCTCCGTTCGATAATGTAGTTACAACATTTTTTTAAGTCAAACTTTTGAAACTTTGACCAAGTTTATAAAGAAATTACTTATATCTACAATACCAAAGATAAATGATAGTATGAAGTAAGTACATGTTGTGATGAATCTAATGATCGTTCCAGATGTAAATGTTTTTCTCCACATATACCTGGTCAAACTTTTCTGAGGTTTGACTTTTCAAAACATCCACATGCTTATGGACGTGACAGAGTCCCTAACGAGAGAGAGAGAGAGAGAGAGAGAGAGAGTGAAAAAAGTGTGTGTGCGTGTGTGAAAGAGACATGGACAACACACGATAAAAGTAGAGAAAAATCATGCGTGTCTTATGCAAACATATCACACATGCATCTTCGACAACGGAGGCAAGGTGAGGAGATAGTGTGTGGTTGTTTGGAACCGAGAGAGGAAGATCCCTAGCACGTGGCCAAGAGGGGTCTGACAAACAAGGGAGAGAGGTCAAGAGAGACGTACGGAGAAAATGCAGACATGGGGAGGAGAGAGTGTATGTTTGTCATAGAGAGATCCCCTGGAGATCATGATGGGACTACATGGGTGGGAGATCGAGTGACAAGGTGTGTGCGCGATAGAAGATGCCCCGAGAGATATCGAGATAGACGTATGGATGAAAGGAGACAATACGTGTGTTCCTGATGGCTAGTAAGAGATAATCATACTTAGAATGGGGGAGTGCTTGCGCATATGGCCCTGTTTGGATACTCTAACTCAGTTAGAGGTTAGAGTTAGATTCTAACCCTAAACTAACCCTGAACTAACTCTAAGTAAAGAGGTGTTTGGATGGCAGGGTTAGATGGAGCGCGGATACGGCGAGGCACCTTCACGGGCGGTGCGAGAGGGAGGGAGGGAGAGGACGAGAAGCTTCGAGGAAGTGGGGAGGGATCTGCTGCGGGGAGAGCGAGAGAAAAAAGTGTTTACTAGTGGTATTGAGAAGAACTAACATAAATAAGCACCTCTTTGATGGGTTAGTTTTTTTGGATGGGTTAGATGCATCTAACCTAAACTAACCCTCATGTTTGGATCTTTTTGGGTTAGTTGACTCCAAACTAACCCAAACTAACTCTAACCCATGGATCCAAACAGAGCCTATGATGGAGTGAGCGATTATGGTACTTAGGGGGGTGCGTGTCACATGGAGAGAGAACAAGGGCGGAGAGTGTTGGATGGGTCTATATGTATAGTGCGAGCGAGACGTGTGTATGTGTGAACCAGGGAGATATAAGGCCAGTTTGGCTTGCGTCGTGAGCATCTTTTGTGTGGCCTAGGGTTGTGGCTGGATTTCATGCACGCTTGTTTGGTTGCTACCCTATGAAAAAGAAAGCCCGCCTGGGCTGGGTTCCCTTGCACTTTAATTAGCCTGGCTGAACTCCAGACACTGCAAGTAGCCTGACCCAAGCGACCGATTTCGAACGCCTGGCCGTGCCTGGTCGTGCGGCCACGAGGCTAACAGCAACATGGATGGATATTAGCATTAAATAATTGATGCATGGATTGATTGATGGGACGTTGATGCTTTGCCTGGCCCAGGCATGAACCAAACGCTTCAGCACCACACAAGCCTGGCCAGGCAGAAATATTTTACATCTCACTTCCACACCAGGCAGTACCGGCCGTCAAGGCATGAGGGTCAGGTCACGAACCAAACTGACCAATAAAGTTTGAGAGAGATTAAGGAGCCCCGATAAGGCTGAGTGGTGCGTCAGATAGCTGAGAGGGAGAAAGAGATATTCCATCCGCTCGATAATGCAGCACATGTAAATTTTTTAGAAGTCAAACTTTGGAAACTTTGATCAGGTTTACGCAAATGTTATTTATATCTACAATACCAAAGATACATCATACAAAACTACATCTCATGGTGAATCTAATGGTATATGTTTGCCGTACTAGATGTAATTTTTTTCTCCACGTACATGGTCAAACTTTGTGATGTTTGACTTTTCAATAAATCTATATGCTATGGACGGAGGAGAGTGCCTCAATCGAGAAAGATCAAGTGTGTGTGAAGGAGAATGAGTAAGTGTGCAAAAAGAGTATGTGTGTGAAAGAGAAAGTGACAACAAACGATAAATTAGAGAGAGAGTGTGTGTTTTTTCGTTTCTTATGCGAACATATCACGCATGCATCTCCGAGATGGAAAAGCGAGGCGAGGAGATACATGAAGATACCTAGTGTGTTATTGTTTGCAACGGAGAGAGACACCCCTGTAGCACATGTCCAATAGAGGTCTGGCCAACAAGGAAAAAAGGTCGAGAGGTACACATGGATGGCATGGACGCATGGGGAGGGAGAGAGGGTGTGTTTGTGATAGAGAGATCCCCTCGAGATCGTGAGGGGACTATATGGGTGGGAGATCGAGGGAGTGCGTGCGCGATAGAAAGATGCCCCGAGAGAAATCGAGATAGACCATGCACATGTTTGTGATGGAGACTAAGATTAGCTAGTCATATACATATAGGGGGGACTGCGTGTGCCTACAATTGAGTGAGAGACCATCATACTTTGCTAGCTGGGCATGAGATTATGTGTGTGTGTGAGAGAGAGATGGAGAGAGAACGAGGGAGAGAGATAGAGTTTTAGATGGGCCTATCGAGTGCGAGTGAGATATGCATGTGTATGTGTGACCCAGGTGGATGGAGAGTTTGAGAGAGGGGGGGAAGAGCTCCGAGACGACATAGTGGTGCGTGAGAGAGTTACGGGCAAAGAGCCAAGGAATTTGTGTGTGTACGATGAGTGCACCCAAGATATCTAGCTTGGACTAGCTAGAGTATCATACATAGTGTGCGAGAGAGACCTATAGATGGTTTATATATGAATGCAAACTAGAAAGACCCCCCCCCCCACACACACACACACACAAAGAGAGAGAGAGAGAGAGAGAGAGAGAGAGAGAGAGAGAGACCAACAAGGTTTTTGTGTCGGATGCGTGCGATAGAATTGAAGATTGTCGGCGAGAGAGAGTGAGAGAGAGAGAGAACAGGAGTCCGGGAGAGGGGAGGTCGCGTTTTATGCATCAAAGACTGATATAAACCATGTTTCGATATAAACTTGCATTCAAATATTTAAACTGGAGAACATGTTGTCTGCAATCCACACATGAACGGATATATGCGTATATCAAACAAGTTCATTAATTTGACTTTCAACATGTTCATGGAGTACTATAATACTATACAACATGCTACTCGATTGAGGTGTTCAATTTTGGATTTAGTTCACTATTTTGACCTACTGAACGAGCTAGTTCATTGAATCGAGATATTTCATTTTGGGTTTGATTCGCGTTTTTGAGTGGGTCAACTATTTGTCATATAGTAAATCGCTAGCAACGAGCATGTAAAAACACATTACTCCCGAGCATCATCTCTCCATCTAAAAAAGAAGTGGCAAGCTAATATTTCAAAATTTGATTCGAATCGACTTGGTAAGGTAGACGTGGATGCTCGTTCTCCCAAAATTTGAACAAACCGTTAAACATCCTCTCTGCTCATTGGAATTCGCCCAAGCAAATAAATGGGAGACGCGAAATTACCGTCCTATGTGGGACACGCATCAATTGGCCCATTGTACATCGAGGGTAGGTTCGTAACTTCATCCAAGCGCACCTTCTCCTCGGCCGAAATGACATGTGCCGAATAATTCATGAACCATGGTCGGCAAAACACGCTCTCCTCGCCCGAAATAGCTCGCGCCCACTATTTCAAAACACGCTCTCCGGAGGTGGAGCTGAGGTTTCGCGGCTCGGGAGAAGGGAGCTTCCCGGGGAGAAGGTGATTTGGCGCCCACGAGGTATGAATGGGTCGGGCGGGGGGGAATTGGGAGGGGAGTGGAACCATGTCTTACGGACGCATTTGTCTGAAATGTGAGGGGGAGTTACAGTTCTACCCTTGCCTATAGGCTTCTCGGCTTGGGTCTGTGTACTGAGGGTCGGGGATAGTAGAGTAACTTTGCTTCTCCCCAAATAGTGGGCGGGAGCGATTTCGGGCAAGGAGGGCGTGTTTTGAACTATAGTGGGCGCGAGCGATTTCGGGCATGGCGCCCCCCCACCGCACCAATTTCACAGCCGCCCTCCTCCCTAATGCCGGAGACACTGTCCAATTGCCGTCGCGCACTGGGTCGTGTGCCTCTTACTCCGTGCTGCTGGTGCTGCCTCGACGACGGCCGCGTGAACCGTACCGGAGCCGATTCACCCCCGCCGTCGTTCATGGCGACGGAGCGGCTCCAACTTCGGATCCGTCCAGAGTCCTGGCGCTGCTTCCGCGTAGCCGTCGACCGTCACGACATCGCTCTTTGCCTGCAGCTGGTCGCCACCGCAACCGCGCCGGCCTCACCGACTCGGCAGCTGGACCTGCCTACTTCACCATGCCGCCAGATAGGTCGCACCCTCATCTCAAATCACTTTATTTAGGCGTCAGTTGTCTGAATTTTTATTCTGGGCCAATCGATTCCCAATGGGAAGCAGCACCCCTCGAGGCGGCAGAGCTCCTAGGCTACCGGTTGGCTGGTGTCTAACGTAAGGGTGCAGGGCCGCAAGTTCACCGCGGAAGCAGCGCTTAGATGGCTATCTTTTAGAGTTGTGTGGGTTGAAGGTACTGCCGCCACCGGATCTGGATGACGGGGAGTCTTTATGGATTGGTCCGGGGGCAGCGCAACCACGGCAGTGCGGTGGGGCGGGGAGCGGGGTTTTGGCCGGGGCCACGGACGGCGGAGGCAGGCTGCTCTGCGGTTGGTCGCTGGCTCTTCGGGGAAGATTCCGAACAGTGTCAGCCGGGAGGCACAAGACGGCCATCAAGCCATCCGGCGTAGATCGGACAGTACCAAAATAAAATAAAATCGTGCGACCCCAATTTAGTCTTCAGTCAACAGACGTGTGACCACTCTCGTACCTTGCTGTTGATCTCTTAGTGTATTTCTTCAAATCAAAGAGATATGTCGTTCTTAACAATATGCGTTATCTGCATCTTCAGACACACCGTCTTCCGACTCACCGCAGCTGCTCCAACAAGGGAAGCATACACCAGAAGGGAGCTACAGTCCCCACTCAACAGTTCCCTGCATCGAATGCGCATGCCCGACATGGACAGCCACAACAACTGCAGTGCCATCGACAAGTCAGCACATGATGCTCACTCCTATGGATGGCAACCAGATAGGTTGTACCCTCATCTTACTTGTGTGCAACATTTATGGCTTTGTTATTCATCTAAGCACGGAAAATAGATCATCACATTTCACTGTATATTCATGCTGATCTCTTACGAGTCTTGTTCAGGAGTTCACGTTGTTCCATAGTTTAGCTAAGATACTTGTTCTTTAGGTAACGTTGTTCCATAGTTATCATCCATCAGCCAATGCTATCCCACAGGCTGGTGATTATAGTATTATACCACTTCTAGTATTACCTATGTTGTTCTTTAATACTTTTGTGTGCCATCTAGTTAATCTCGAGTACAAACGATACATATTCTGTAGCTTTCATCTGTGTTCTCCCTTTAGTTTATGAGACCTGTTGCTGCTAGTTAACCCCAGTCCTACTATTTATGTCGTCTCCTACAGGCACTCATTTACATAAATCTAACTACTAGTTGTCTTCCATGCATGTCAGATATAATTGCACACACTGATATATCCACAAGAACCTCACGGAGCAATGTAAAGGCCAATAAACTTGATGTCAATGATACCCAATATGATGGAACATGTAAAGGCAGTTCTTCAGAAGACTTGCAGAAAGATGATGAATCCTCTTCACCCCCACAAGGTCCTTGCTCTAGCTTGGCCTGTGATATGGGTACAACATGCATATAATGTCCTGGAGTGTATCTACTCGGTTGCAATGCCATGTGCTTAGCATGCTGATCATGCATGTAAATATGTCATGCCTTCCTGTTTTTTAGTACCTATTCCATTCATGATAACATGTTTTCAAATTCAAGTACTGTCATTCTACTCTATCGCAATGCCATCTGCTTAATTTGGACATCATGCTTCTGAATATCTTATGCATTGTTATTCATCAGTATGTACTTCATCTGTCTGCCATACCATGTTTTTTTACATTGAAGTGTTGTTCTAGTGCTCTATTGCAATGCCATCTTATTTTCCCAATCATACACGTGTATGTTGCCTTAGTTATTTCTATACGTATTCCGCTAGCATATAGTTTTACATTCAACTAGTGTTTTTTTGCTATGTTGTTCTGTCGTATCCCTAGCTCTTACACCATACTCCCTCCGTCCGGATTACATGTTGCCTAAATGGATAAAAAAGGATGTATCTAGAACTGAAATACGCCTAGACCCATCCATTTTTTCCGGATGGAGGGAATACATTTCAATATGTCATGCCTTTCTATTCTTCAGTACCTATTCCATCTCTCTGTTGTCACATGTTTTATAATTAAAGCATCATTCTTCTATACAAGGCATGCAAGGGGAAGACGATTATGTTAGAATCTGAAGGGTTACAAACAAGGCCTTTGCAAAAGATCCAAACGCCAGGAGATAATAAACCAACTCCAGTTTTTATAGATACTGCTCCAGCACAGTGAAACCCAACTCCAACTGATAATAAGCAGATTCCAGTGGCCAAAGAACTAGTCCGCTCCAGTCCAGCAAAAATATGTCAACTCAATTCAAAGAAGCGTGTGCGTATCCTTGCATCATGAAATTTTATAGCATGCTGATCATATTTTCTACATGTTTCTTACCCATCTCTCTTTTAGAAAATAAGCTTAACAGATAGAAGAATTTCTGCAATGGTATCGTTTATGAGGAAAGATTCTTGCAGGAATTCTCTGTGCTCCAATGTAGATGTAAGTACCTATTATATATCACTATGTTTTTACATCAGCATGTATTTTGTTAATCGGCGTGAATCCAACCTTTATCTGATCTAAATTTAGTTGTAGCAAAATGTATGATTAAAGGCCACAATGTTGATTTTTGTAAGGAAAACTGCCTGGTAGTTTTGCATCCTGAGCTGCATGAGTGTACTATCTCATATCAGTGGGTTTGAATACTTTGGTTCTGTAGTGGGTTTTTCAGTGTTTTTTTACTGTGTTGTCCTGTCGTATCCCTAGCTCTTACATCATACTCCCTCCGTCCGTATTAAATGTCGCAAAAACGGATAAAATTGCATGTGTCTAGAACTGAAATACGCCTAGACCCGTCCATTTATTTCCGGATGGAGGGAATACATGTCATTTGTCATGTCTTTATATTCTTCAGTACCTATTCCATCTTTGATGTAGCATGTTTTATAACTGAATCACCATTCTTCTATATAAGGCATGCAAGGGGAAGACGGCTATGTTAGAATCTGAAGGGTTACAAACCAGGTCTTTGCAAAAGATCCAAACGCCAGGAGATAATAAACCAACTCCATTTTTCATAGATACTGCTCCAGCACAGAGAAACCCAACTCCCACTGATAATAAGCAGATTCCAGTGGCCAAAGAACTAGTCCGCTCCAGTCCAGCAAAAGAATGTCAACTCCATTCTAAGAAGCGTGTGCGTATCCTCGCATCATGAAATTTCATAGCATTCTGATCATATTTTTTACATGTTTCTTACCCATCTCTCTTTTACAAAATAAGGTTAAACGATAGAAGACTTCCTCCATTGGGATCGTATTCGAGGAAAATATCTTGCGGGAATTCTCTGTGCTCCAATGATGATGTAAGTACCTGTTGTATATCACTATATTTTCACATCAACATGTATTTTGCTAATCGGCGTGAATCTAACCTTTATCTGATCTAAAATTAGTTGTAGCGAAATGTTAAAGGCGCCAATGTTGATTTTTGTAAGGAAAACTGCTGGTAGTTTTGCATACTGAGCTGCATGAATGTACTATCTCATATCACGCACATTACTGAATTGTAGTGCTTCTCTAGTTGCCCATTCATTCATTGTGTCAATGTTGCTTTCGTACTACCTTACCTGGCTGATGATAGCTGTGCCATATTGTGTTAATTTGGTGTAGGCTAGTTGCCCAAACATTCATTGTGTCAATGTTGATTTCCTATTATCTGACTTGGCCAATGATAGCAATGCTAGTGTGTTAATTTTGTGCAGGCTGTTGAAGATAAGAAGACAAACTCTGAAAACAGCAAGGCAACCCCATTGTTTTTTTCCAGTAAATCTAGGCCAGGTAATATGGCAATAACTCATGATTAATCTGTTTGGTTCCCGTCCTAATTTATGTTATGATACAGTGGTCGAGACACTCTCCACTATCAATAATACAAGCCTGCCAAAATCGCCATCTGAATCTGTTCAGTATCCTCTGTCTCGAATGCAATGGAATAAATGTATGTTTGTGAACTAGTTAATGGCTGAAGCAATGATGGAAATGGTGGATGAATCAGAGGTGTAGAGTCGTGCGACACAACAACTGATCAATGTTTTCAGAGACAGTGTAGCAAAGCAGAAAGAACTTGCCCACATGCTTATGGGCATCATCTGTGCTGAGGTTGCAGATTGTGACATTGTAGATGGTTAGGTTCTGCTCATTTATTTGCACTGGCATCAATCTTTGATTGCCCAGTGCATGTAATTTCCTGTAATATATGCTGGATGTTCAACATTATTCCCTGTATGTCGTACCTTTGCTTGATCGGTTTTGGTCCTGTGCATAATTGCTCGTCGTAATGGGCTCAAATTATCTAATTTGGCCTAAAGACATGTATGAACTTTAGTGGGCCCATTAAGTTAATGGGCCGTTACTAGGCCGAAAGTTAATGGTTGGCCCTCTTACCTCCCGAGTCATTAACAGGCCGACATTGAAGCGGGCAACAGGTGGCCCCAATTTATTTCACGGGTCGTTAATAGGCCGTTACTAAGTTTGGGCTACATATGGTCCAACTATACTATAGGCCTTTAGCAGGCCGAAAGAGACAGCGGGCTTGTACTGGACCATGAATACAATGGGCCGCTAAGAGGCCGAAAGTCAGGTTGTATTGTAAATGGCCCAACTGTGTTGTGGGCCTTTAGCAGGCCAAAAGAGAAACCGGGCTGGTATTGGACCATGAAGGGCATGGGTTGTTAAAAGGCCAAAACTAAGGTCCGACTACAAATGGCCCAACTCATTTATGGTCCGTTAACAGGCTGAAAGGCACACAGGGCTGAGAATTGGCCCAACACTTAAATGGGTCGCAAAAAGGCCAAAACTCAGGTCCGACTACAAATGGCCCAACTGATTTATGGGCCGTCAACAGGGTGAAAGTGACACCGGGCCAGAAATTGGCCCAACACTTAAATGGGCCACTAAAAGGCCGAAACTCAGGTCCGACAACAAATGGCCCATCAGATTTATGGGCCGTCAACAGGCTGAAAGACACACCGGGCCGGAAATTAGCCCAACATTTAAATGGGTCGCTAAAAGGCCGAAAGATGTACATCCTGAAAATTGGCCCATCCATTAAATGGGCCGTTAACAGGCCGAAATCTCATTGGGCCGATATTGAGCCCAAATATATAGCGGGCTGTTAACGGGCTCGAACTGACGATGGGCTGCAATGGTGTCAAATCTTTAACGAGCCGTTGATGGGCCGAATTGGCACATATCGTATGGGCCGTGGGCTTAAATGGACCTAACACAAGTAGGCCTTATATGGGTTGGCCTGCTAATTTTTACTGGGCCAGCCTTTTCACAGGAATTGGCCTCTGTTGGGCCGTGCCATGTGTCGATGTATCATAGGCGCCTTCCGTCCAATGAGTGGATGACATCTGTCCCAACGATGAGCCGACACATGTTTCCTCTAGCCAATGATGATTTTACACATGGAAAATCCCCATTGGTCAGGGCTGTTAACGGGTTATCGATCCAAAACCCGACCCGATAGCTTAACGGCGTTCCGTTACGGTGGATGCCACGTGTCGGTCATCCTTAACGAAAGCACTTCTGTGACGCGCGATTTATCGTCATGGAAGTGGACACTTCCATGATGATAATTTTGGTAATGTCATGGAACACTTCTACGACAGCACAGGTATGACTATCTTGATTCTGTCATAAAATCGTCATGGATGTACATGCATGACAAAAAACGCGACCTACTGTGACAAACATGTATCATCACAGAAGTGTATTTTTTTGTAGTGCACCCTTCGAAACTAGGGATTTCTTTAGACATGAAAGAAAACTGAAAATGTTGAAAAACAGAGCATAGTAATCTAAAAACAGAGCATATTTTAGGTGGCTCTAGGTTGACATACTAGAGCTGAGCACAAGATTTATTAGTAGCATGTTATTCCATATATTCTTGATCATCAAATGTAAGAGAATATATCCTCACCATCTTTAGCTTCTAGATATGTTAAGATTGATAGGCACAAAAGTAAATCTCAAGGGAGCAATCTATATAGTGGTATATGCTCAAATATACCCTTAGACTTGTTATTGTGTGCCTCAATCTACCATGTATGAGATTCCACTAAAAATCGTTGTTGACCGGGATCCTAAAACTCCATACGAAATAGAGATATGTATAAACACATTGAACTACTCAGACTTTGGACAATCCTACATTATGAAACCAACAACCTAAGAGATCCATAGATAGCTAAAACATGAATAACTCCAACATGAAGATAAATTCTTTCGGAAAAGTGAAACCAATGGAAGTTAATACAATTTCAGTACAGATTTTGGACTAGACAACGGATACATGATTACTTGGAAGAAATTAAGTTTGTGTATGATTAATGAAATTTTCATACAATGATAAGTACTTCATGACACCATAAGCCTTATGAATTCATATACAAAGATACACAAAAATATCAATATACAAAAATACACAAAAATATCACTCGTAAAATGCAGAAGTTGTAGTAGTTAAATTGAACAATTTACTATTACACATTTTGAGAATGTACAAGCTGTTTGATGAGGGTAGATGACCTATCCTCGGTATGTGGATTTCCCCCATGTCTAGCACAAACAAATAAATGTCACTAAAAATAACTTCTGAATAACAACCATGGTAAAACTGCTATGGTTTGTAAAAATATTGTCATGATTTCGACAAACAAATAAATTGCCATGCATCACATATTGATTTGCCATCGTATATACCTGTTATTTTTAGAAAAATGCCATGCCTATATGGTTCAATTTGTAAATCAGTCATAAACCCCTGCGGAACTACTCTCATTGCACTACACGGAAATTTACTAGGTGACATGGCAAAAATTTCAGGAACATAGCAAATATGACGTTGTGGTCCGTGGCAGTTTCTACACGAACTGTTCTAAATCAAGTGTGTTATCCTCATTTTTATTCAAAGTGTGGCAGTGTTTACCTACAACATGGCAATTTTACACAATCTCTTGTCGACTACATGAAACTGAAAAACAAAAAAACAACAAACATAAACAAACTGAAAAACAAGCAATGCACTTGAGAAAAATACACTTCTTCTTCCTCCACTTCTTCTTCTTCCTCTTCTTCTTCTTCTTCTTCTTCTTATTATTATTATTATTATTATTATTATTATTATTATTATTATTATTATTATTATTATTATTATTATTATTATTATTATTTTCATCTTTCTTCTTTCTTCTTAACCTAAACTAAACCTAAAGTAAACTAAATGTAAACCAAAACTTAAAAACAGAAACAAAACCTAAAGTAAACCTAAACTAAACCAAGCCTAAATTAAACTAAACTTAAACTAAATCTAAAAAACAAAAAAATACAAGGTCTCACCGGAGCAGGGGGCGTCGGGGCGGCCACCGGGTGGAGGAGAGGGGCGCCGGGTGGAGGAGGGGGCGCCGGAGCGACGGGGCGGCCGCGATAGTGGAGGAGAGGGGCACCAGGGCGCCCGGGTGGAGGAGGGGGCGCCAGAGCGATGGGGCGGCCGCGGTCGTGGAGGAGAGGGGCGCCAGGGCGGCCGGGTGGAGGAGGGGGCGCCAGAGCGGCGGGGCGGCCGCGGTGGTGGAGGAGAGGGGCGTTAGGGCCGTGTTGGTGGAGGAGGGAGTGCCGCGACGACAAGGGTGGCGCGGGGCGGCGGCGGCTCGGGCACGGGGGCAGGGCGGGGTGGCGGGGCGGAGGAGGGGGTCGCCAGGGCGGTAGGGCGGCGCGGCGACGGGGGGTGGCACAGGGCGGCGGCGGCACAGGAGCTCGCTGGCGCGGGGCGGCGGCGGCTCGGGCACGGGGTGGAGAGAGAGAGGGGGGACAGAGAGATTGGGCGCGGGCATCGTTGGCATTTTAGTTAGGGCACGATTCTTTGCCGTCTGCTAGCAGACAGCAAAGAGCCTAGCTAACGGACGTTACTTTGGTCACTTTCTTTGTCGTCCGCTGGTGGACGGCAAAGAAAGTGGCCGTTAGGTGGCTCTCGCTAGTGGGCCACCCTTCCTCTTTGCCGTCTGCTAGCTGACGGTAAATCTTCTATGTCGTCCGCTAGGAGATGGCAAAGAGCTAGCAGATGGCAAACATGATCTTTGTCGTCAGCTCTTTCTTTGACGTCAGTTTTTTATAAGCTGATGGCAAAGACCTTCTTTGCCATCAGCTGCCTGACGGCATAGAGATAGCAGATGGCAAAGATCCTTATTCCAGTAGTTGTATAACAGTGTATTGACGATGTATCTGACTGTTGGGGCCGCCTATCAGGTGCTCACGTGGCATGTTCTTTTATGAAAAACACCCTTACATTTTATTTAATCACACATATATCCCTTGTTTGTCAAGGAAGGGGCCTCCCGAAAAAATATCAAAAATTAACACCACGCGCCCGCCAGGATTCCAGCCCAAGTCGAGCCGTTCGCGCTCGCTCGTGCGGAGTTGCTTTATTTCTGTGAAAAAAGCACATGTAAACCTATTGCTACCTCTTGAGCTTGCGTTGGTTTTCCCTTGAAGAGGAAACAGTGATGCAGCAAAGTAGCGTAAGTATTTCCCTGAGTTTGAGAACCAATGTATCAATCAAGTAGGAGACAACGCACAAGTCACCGAATACTTGCACAAATAATCAACAACTTGCACCCAACACGATAAAGGGGTTGTCAATCCCTTCATGGTCACTTGCAAAAGTGAGATCTGATAGAGATAGATAAACGATAAAGTAAATATTTTTGGTATTTTTGGTTTATAGAACCGAAAGTAAAAGATTGCAAAATAGTAGATCGGAAACTAGCAAGATGTAAAAGAGAACTTGTATAATGGAAAAGAGACCCGGGGGCCATAGGTTTCACTAGTGGCTTCTCTCGAGATAGCAAATATTACTGTGGGTGAACAAATTACTACCGAGCTATTGATAGAAAAGCGCAAAGTTATGACGATATCTAAGGCAATTATCATGAACATAGGCATCACGTCCGTGTCAAGTAGACCGAAATGATTTTGCATCTACTACTGTTACTCCACACATCGACCAACTCTTTTTATCCTCGATGGCAATGATACAATACGTGCCTTGCTGCCCCTACTATCACTGGGAAAGGACACCACAAGATTGAACCCAAAGCTAAGCACTTCTCCCATTGCAAGAAAGATCAATCTAGTAGGCCAAACTAAAGCGATAAATCAAAGAGGCTTGCAAAGATATCAAATCATGCATATAATAATTCAGAGAAGAACCAAATAATACTCATAGATAATCTGATCATAAATCCACAATTCATCGGATCTCGGCCAACACACCGCAAAATAATATTACATCAAATAGATCTCCAAGAACATCGAGGAGAACATGGTATTGAGAATCAAAGAGAGAGAAGAAGCCATCTAGCTACTGATAACCCACAAGTATAGGGGATCGCAACAGCTTTCGAGGGTAGAGTATTCAACCCAAATTTATTGATTCGACACAAGGGGAGCCAAAGAATATTCTTGAGTATTAGCAATTGAGTTGTCAATTAAACCACACCTGGATAACTTAGTATCTGCAGCAAAGTGTTTAGAAGCAAAAGTGGTATGATAATAAAGGTAACGGTAGCAAAAGTAAAGATAAATGTTTTTGGGTTTTTGTAGTAGTTGTAACAGTAGCAACGGAAAAGTAAATAAGCAAAGAACAATATGTGAAAAGCTCGTAGACAATGGATCAGTGATGGATAATTATGTCGGATGCGATTCCTCATGTAATAGCTATAACATAGGGTGATATAGAACTAGCTCCAATTCCTCAATGTAATGTAGGCATGTATTCCGTAAATAGTCATACGTGCTTATGGAAAAGAACTTGTATGACGTCTTTTGTCCTACCCTCCCGTTGAAGTGGGGTCTTAGTGAAAACTAAGGGATATTAAGGCCTCCTTTTAATAGAGAACCGGACCAAAGCATTAACACATAGTGAATACATGAACTCCTCAAACTACGGTCATCATCGAGAAGTATCCCGATTATTGTCACTTCGGGGTTGTCGGATCATAACACATAATAGGTGACTATAGACTTGCAAGATAGGATCAAGAACACACATATATTCATGAAAACATAATAGGTTCAGATCTGAAATCATGGCACTCGGGCCCTAGTGACAAGCATTAAGCATAGCAAAGTCATAGCAACATCAATCTCAGAACATAGTGGATACTAGGGATCAAACCCTAACAAAACTAACTTGATTACATGGTAAATCTCATCCAACCCATCACCGTCCAGCAAGCCTACGATGGAATTACTCACGCACGGCGGTGAGCATCATGAAATTGGTGATGGAGGATGGTTGATGATGACGACGGCGACGAATCCCCCTCTCCGGAGCCCCGAATGGACTCCAGATCAGCCCTCCCGAGAGAGATTAGGGCTTGGCGGTGGCTTCGTGTCGTAAAACGCGATGAAACTTTCTCTCCGATTTTTTTCTCCCCGAGACGGAATAAATGGAGTTGGAGTTGAGGTCGGAGGAGGTCCAGGGGGCCCACGAGATAGGGAGCCGCGCCCTAGGGGGGCGCGCCCCCCTGTCTCATGGACAGGTTGTGGGCTCCCTGGCATTAATTCTTTCGCAAAATTCTTATTAAATCCAAAAAGTGCCTCCATGGATTTCCAGGACATTCCGAGAACTTTTCTTTTCTACACATAAAACAACATCATGGCAGTTTTGCTGAAAACAGCGTCAGTCCGGGTTAGTTTCATTCAAATCATGCAAGTTAGAGTCCAAAATAAGGGCAAAAATTCTTATTAAATCCAAAAAGGTTGCTCCGTGGATTTTCAGGTCATTCCGAGAACTTTTATTTCTGCACCAAAATAACACCCTGGCAGTTCTACCGAAAACAGCGTCAGTCTGGGTTAGTTCCATTCAAATCCTGCAAGTTAGAGTCCAAAACAAGGGCAAAAGTGTTTAGAAAAGTAGATACGACGGAGACGTATCAACTCCCCCAAGCTTAAACCTTTGCTTGTCCTCAAGCAATTCAGTTGATAAACTGAAAGTGATAAAGAAAAACTTTTACAAACTCTGTTTGCTCTTGTTGTTGTAACATGAAAAGCCAGCATTCAGGTTTCAGCAAATATTACGAACTAACCATACTCACAATAACACATAGGTCTCACAATTACTCATATCAATAGCATAATCGGCTAGCAAGCCATAATAATAAAACTCAGATGACAACACTTTCTCAAAATAATCATAACATGATATAACAAAATGGTATCTCGCTAGCCCTTTCTGAGACCGCAAAACATAAATGCAGAGCACCTTTAAAGATCAAGGACTGACTAAACATTGTAATTCATGGTAAAAGAGATCCAGTCAAGTCATACCCAATATAAACCAATAATAATGAATGCAAATGACAGTGTGCTCTCTAGCGGGTGCTTTTAATAAGAAGGGATGATGACTCAACATAAAAGTAAATAGATAGGCCCTTCGCAGAGGGAAGCAGGGATTTGTAGAGGTGCCAGAGCTCGATTTTAAAATAGAGATTGAATAACATTTTGAGCGGCATACTTTCGCTATCAACGCAACAACTATGAGATGGATGTATCTTCCATACTACATGCATTATAGGCAGTTCCCAAACAGAATGGTAAAGGTTTATACTCCCCCAACCACCAACAAGCATCAATCCATGGCTTGCTCGAAACAACGAGTGCCTCCAACATACAACAGCCCCGGGGGAGTTTTGTTTAATTATTTTGATTTGCTTTGATCTTTTTGGATCATGGGGCTGGGCATCCCGGTTACCGGCTCTTTCTCGTGAATGAGGAGCGGAGTCCACTCCTCTTGAGAATAACCCACCTAGCATGGAAGTATAGGCAGCCCTAGTTGAAACATGAGCTGCTCGAGCATACAAAACAGAATTTCATTTGAAGGTTTAAAGTTTGGCACATACAAATTTACTTGGAACGGCAGGTAAATACCGCATATAGGAAGGTATAGTGGACTCATATGGAACAACTTTGGGGTTTAAGGAGTTTGGATGCACAAGCAGTATTCCCGCTTAGTACAGGTGAAGGCTAGCAAAAGACTGGAAAGTGACCAACTAAGAGAGCGACAACAGTCGTAAACATGCATTATAATTAATTCACGCCGAGTACAAGCATGAGTAGGATATAATCCACCATGAACATAAATATCATGAAGGCTATGTTGATTTGATTCAACTACATGCGTGAACATGTGCCGAGTCGAGTCACTCAATTCATTTAAAGGAGGATACCATCCCATCATATCACATCATAATCATTCTAATAGCATGTTGGCACGCAAGGTAAACCATTATAACTCATAGCTAATCAAGCATGGCACAAGCAACTATAATCTCTAAATGTCATTGCAAATATGTTTACTTCATAATAGCTGACTCAGGAACGATGAACTCATAATATTTACAAAAACAAGAGAGGTCGAGTTCATACCAGCTTTTCTCATCCCAATAAGTCCATCATATATCGTCATTATTGCCTTTCACTTGCACGACCGAACGATGTGTATAATAATAAGAGTGCACGTGCATTGGACTAAGCTGGAATCTGCAAGCATTCAACTCAAGAGAGAAGACAAGTAATATGGGATCTAAATTAAATAAACAATCATGCATATAAGAGCCACTAAGCATTTTCAATATGGTCTTCTCGACCCCCAAAAGAAAGAAAAGAAAATAAAACTATTTACATGGGAAAGCTCCCAACAAGTAAAAAGAGGAACTAGAAATATTTTTGGGTTTTCATTTTAATTTCTACTACAAGCAGGAAATTAAACTAACTAATTTTTTTGGTTTTTCTTAAGGTTTATCAAACACACAAGAAGAAAACTAGAAAAATAAATTTAAACTAGCATGGATAATACAATGAAAGAGTATGAGCACTGATGACTAGTGTGTGAACATGAATGTAAAGTCAGTGAGAAATACGTACACCCCCAAGCTTAGGCTTTTGGCCTGAGTTGGTTTAATACCAGTGACCGCCGGGCTGATATCCATAAGTGAAACTGGGGTAGTACTGAGATGCAGAGGCGACCGCCTCCTGAGCAGCAGCGAGTTGGCGAGCTGCCTCCATTCCCCTCTCATATTCAGTTGCTTCTTCCTTGGTGACAACATATCTTCCTTTTGCCTGATAATCAAAAAGGTAGGGAGCAGGAAGAGTAACAGGGACGACGTTGCGTCTGTCATAGATTAGTCGATAATGGAGGAATTGTTCATTCCTCTCAAGAAAATGATGATCAAACATAGCTTCTTTATCCAAATAAATAGGAGGTACAATCATATCCCCCTCTCGTGGAGCTATATTAAGAAAATTAGCCACACGGGTTGCATAAATTCCTCCAAAGAAATCTCCCCTTCTACTATTATTCTGCAACCTACGTGCAACTATTGCTGTTATAACCTTTATAACCTGACACAGCACTCTTGAGGACACTAAGATCAGGGGCACACATGTGACATACCTCGTCCTTACCGTTAATGCATCTACCAATAAAGAGAGCAAAGTAATGTATAGCAGGAAAATGAATGCTCCCTAAGGTTGCTTGTGCTACGTCCCTAGATTCTCCCATAGTAATACTAGCAAGAAAATCTCTAAATTCAGATTTGGGGGGATCATTAATATTACCCCACTGCAGGAGTTTGCAAGCAGTTGTGAAATCCTCTAAATCCATGGTATAAGATGTATCATAAATATCAAACATGACACTAGGAGAATTATGCGCAGAAATATATTTGAACCTCCGCACAAAGGAATCAGTCAATTCATAATATTGAGGACACTTATCTTGTAAGAAGTCCTCCAGCTCGGCATTACGCACATACGCGTCAAATTCCTCCTTGAAGCCTTCTTCGACCATAAAATTATCGGATGGCCACTCACAAGCCCGTACATTTGCGTCCCTTGGCAAATTAACATCTTGTTCACGTATAGCAATCCATGGCCCTTTCTTTGCCGAGGAACCTCCTTGGTACATTCTTCTAAGCATATTTCTTTTTCCGAAAATTTCTGAAATTTTAGTAGCTTCAAAAGAAAAGTGAATAAAACTAAACAAGATTGATAGCAACTACTCCTACAAGTGCCTAGAGCCTATATCATGCATTGGAATTGCTTGGGACCTCAAAAATTTAACATGCAAGCTCAAGAACATGGTCACCTATGCAGCAAAAATTTGCAATGAATAAAGCACTAGAACAAAAACTAATTGGACCAATGGAGGAGTCACATACCAAGCAACAATCTCCCAAAGCAGTTTTGCGAATGGAGCTTTGAGCTAAGAGATCGAAAATCGCAGCAAAACGAGCTAGAACTCGTGCTTGAGTTGGATGGGGACTTTTTTGGGTAGAAGATGAAGTGTGTGGGTGCTGGCATAAGTGGAGGGGAGCCACCAGGGGCCCACGAGACAGGGGCGCGCCCTACAGGGGGGCGCGCCCTCCTCTCTCGTGGCCTAGTGCTTGCCCCTTCTGGAGTGTTTTTAGTGCCTAAAATCCTCAAATATTCCAGAAAAGATCATACTAAATTTGCAGGGCATTTGGAGTACTCTTATTTTCAGGCCATTTTTTAATGCACGGATAATTCAGAAAACAGACGAATAATACTATTTTTGCTTTATTTATTCTAAATAACAGAAAGTAAAAAGAGGATACAGAAGGTTGTGCCTTCTAGTTTCATCCATCTCGTGATCATCAAAATGAATCCACTAACAAGGTTGATCAAGTCTTGTTAACAAGCTCATTCCGAATAACACGGAACCGGAGAAATTTTGAATAACACTAAGTTACCTCAACGGGGATATGAAAATCCCCAACAATAAGAATATCATACTTTTTCTTGACAGTAGGGAGAGGAAATTCAAAACCTCCAAAAATGATAGTTGGAACTTTTTCAATAGAATTGATACTATGAACTTGAGATTGTTTCCTTGGAAAGTGTACCGTATGCTCATTACCATTAACATGAAAAGTGACATTGCCTTTGTTGCAATCAATAACAGCCCCTGCAGTATTAAGAAAAGGTCTACCAAGCATAATAGACATACTATCTTCCTCGGGAATATCAAGAATAACAAAGTCCGTTAAGATAGTGACATTTGCAACCACAACAGGCACATCCTCACAAATACCGACAGGTATAGCAGTTGATTTATTGGCCATTTGCAAAGATATTTCAGTAGGTGTCAACTTATTCAATTCAAGTCTACGATATAAAGAGAGAGGCATAACACTAACACCGGCTCCAAGATCACATAAAGCAGTTCTAACATAATTTCTTTTAATGGAGCATGGTATAGTTGGAACACCCGGATCTCCAAGTTTCTTTGGTATTCCACCCTTAAAAGTGTAATTAGCAAGCATGGTGGGAATTTCAGCTTCCGGTATCTTTCTTTTATTTGTAATGATATCCTTCATATACTTAGCATAAGGATTTACTTTAAGCATATCGGTTAAGCGCATGTGTAAGAAAATAGGTCTAATCATTTCAGCAAAGCGCTCAAAATCCTCATCATCCTTTGACTTGGATGGTTTAGGAGGAAAGGGCATGGGTTTCTGAACCCATGGTTCTCTTTCTTTACCGTGCTTCCTAGCAACAAAATCTCTCTTATCATAACGTTGATTCTTTGATTGTGGGTTATCAAGATCAACAACAGGTTCAATCTCTACATCATTGTCTTTGCTAGGTTGAGCATCAACATGAACATTATCATTAACATTATCACTAGGTTCATGTTCATCACCTGATTGTGTTTCAGCATCAGAAATAGAAATATCATTGGGATTCTCAGGAGTATCGGAGAGGTATCTCTGGGCCCTCTCGGTAATACACATCATAAGAAGCCTTGCAAGCAGAGTGACTAATGAGTTAGTTGCAGGATGATGTATTACGGAACAAGTAAAGAGACTTGCCGGTAACGAGATTGAACTAGGTATGAAGATACCGACGATCGAATCTCGGGCAAGTAACATACCGATGACAAAGGAAATAACATATGTTGCCATAACGGATCGACCAATAAAGGTCTTCGTAGAATATGTGGGAGCCAATATGGGCGTCTAGGTTCCACTATTGGTTATTGACCGGAGAGGTGTCTCGGTCATGTCTACATAGTTCTCGAACCCGTAGGGTCCGCACGCTTAACATTCGATGATGATATTGTATTATATGAGTTATGTGATTTGGTGACCGAATGTTGTTCGGAGTCCCAGATGAGATCATGGACATGAAGAGGAGTCTCGAAATGGTCAAGAGGTAAAGATCGATATATAGGACAATGGTATCCGGACACCGGAAGTGTCCCGGAGGGTACCGGGTACTTATTGGGTCACCGGAAAGGAGTTTCAGACACCCCTGGCAAAGATATGGGCCTTATGGTCCAAGAGAGGCAACACATCAGCCCAAAGGGGCTGGTGCGCCCCTATACAGGCCAGCCCTATGAGGAGGTGAAGGAAAGAGGGGAGGGCAAGGAAAGTGTGGAGTAGGAATCCCCCTTCCTTCCTTCTCCCCCCTCTTTCCTCCCCCCTTGTTTATACAATGTAAGGGGGGGCCCTTGGATGCCTATCCTCCCCTCCCACCTATACATATTTGGGGAGGGGGCGCCTAGAACACACAACATCAATTGTTAGCCGTGTGCGGTGCCCTCCTCCACAGTTTACACCCCCAGTCATATTCTCGCGGTGCTTAGGCGAAGCCCTACGCGGATCACTTCACCATCACCGTCACCATGCCGTTGTGCTGATGGAACTCATCTACTACCTCGACACCTTGTTGGATCAAGAGGACAAGGGACGTCCTCGAGTTGAACGTGTGTAGAACTCAGAGGTGTCGTACGTTCGGTACTTGATCGGTCGGAGCTAGAAGAAGTTTGACTACATCAACCACATTGTCAAACGCTTCTGCTTTCAGTCCACGAGGGTACGTAGACACACTCACCCCCTCTTGTTGCTATGCATCTCCTAGATAGATCTTGCGTGAGCGTAGGAAATTTTTTGAAATTGCATGCTACGTTCCCCAACAACTATTTGTTGTTTGTGTCAATTTCTTTGATACAACTGATCTCTGCAGAGAAATTGGGAATGCAAGTTTATCACATGCACGCCCATATACATCTGCTTGTCCTCTTACAGAAATGTTGCTCAATCTGTGCTGCGAGTCTAGGCCAGACATCGCACCGAGGATTGTTTTTTGTATTTTAATTCACTTAACTTAGTATATGTGCTAATCCTGAATGGAAAAAGGTGTGTGATGATACCATTGATAGATTATAAACAGTGCTAGCTGCTTGTGTGTAGGGTTGTTCTGTGCTAGTCTACCATAATATTTTCTTGCTCCGATACTTTTTATTTATTTACTAACATTGTTCTCAGTCTAGGCCGGCCCATAGGCCGAGCAAAAGGGGCGACCAACCCAGGCCCCAAGAGGTGAGGCCCCAACTAAAACTTATACTAGTAAAAACTATATAAGTATTCATTACATCTAAAACATTATTAAATGGATAAATAGAGCCTTAATTTGCAGAAGGGTAAATTCACACCACATACTAATAAGTTATATCATGCATAGGCAAACCAATCCGACTGGCGAAGTTGAGTTCAAATACACTAGTCTCCCTTTTCGATGGATGTCTTAGTATCATAATGAAAATTATGGTAACTAGATTTCAATATTCAAAACAATGCCTAATTTTTAACTTCATAAACATGTAGGACATCTCATTTGCACCAAATCAAACCATGTGAATCTGGACGAACATGTTGGGTAATCGGATCATACATAAAAGTAGAATCAACAACAATTTTGTTCTTCAATGATTCTATTACTAAACCCAACTTGCAAGTCATATTTTCTACGCACTAGAAGTTTCCATTAATATGATTGTCTAATATACACTAGAAACCACTATTGAAATATTTCTTATTGTGTATATGATTTAGAAATCTCTACCATGATATTCAATAGTATTATAAGATATATGGACACGAACACATAGATATGCAAATGTGTATACATTACATAGTTTATGCAATAATAGAAAATAAATTTGAAAGATTGTTTTAACAACGAAGAAAAGTTTTGCTACGTCATAAAATTTCCATTTCGTAAAATCAAAATTTCAATTGTATACCAGTGAACAATATAACTATTATTTGGAAACATTTTTATGTGTCAAAGTAATAGAAAAACATATTAATTACAACTATAATATGGTACAATTAGTTTAAAATAAGTATAAAAGTTTAGTATGAAAATAATTGTTCTACATCGCTTGGCATGCTTTGCACCGGCTCGTCCTCTCGCAGAATTTCCTACACGATAATGCATCTACTATGAAATGTAATGAAGGAAATATTTGCGAGTCTATAATAAGATGTAAATGTATATACAAATAGCAGCCGGGCAGACGATCCATACCATGTCATTACCATCAATCATCTAGACCTTAAAAGGGTTCCAATTTGGGTCTGCGACTCGAGCTTCCCATTTCGAACAAAGAACGATAGAAACAGTTTGTGCATCCTCTTGTAATGAATCATGTCTTCAAGCATCTGCAAATTCTTTTGGGTCAAGCTCGTCCATCCTTTTGACCATATGTGTGCTTTTTTCCTTCCGTAAAATTCTGCAAGTACTATGAAATATCCATGATACCGATTACAAGGAAATTTAGGGATAGTATGGTATGAGACATAATGTAAAATTATGACACGAGCATGTGAGTGATTGTTGCAACAGATCTATCACAAGGATAATTTGTGATGATATTTTAGAGTTTGATGATATGATACCTATTTGTGCTCACTTACATCTATTAGTGCTTCTCGACCATCTTATAGCTCGTTGTTGCTTCTTCCTCCTTGGTTGTCAGAACCTTGTTGTGTGACTCTAGGGCTCCGCCACCATTGTTGCTCCACCGTCGTCCTTTTACCCCCAGCCCACATACCCACCGATCGTGTCGTAACTGGTCAAGGTCGTCGCAGCCCCGGTACGTCCAACCCACCGGATATACACCTCGTGGTCTATGTGTTGATGAAATGTCCAAACACAGTTTTATTATTTTGGTCATTTCTAGGTCACCCATGGATCCCTCTCGAAATGTTGGCTATGGAAACACGGACCTTGACGAATTCATATTCAATGAGTTCATCTATTCATCGGATTCGAACGATGAAGATGTTGAAATGATGATGATGACGAGCATCCAAGAGACAATGGAGAAGGCAAAGGAGCATGTATTGAACGTCAAGGGTTCCATAAAGGGTCGAGAGTTATTCCCTTGGTTAGGATTGCCGGTGCACGGCTTATGCACATGGACTACTTCACAATTGACCCAACATACCATAAAGGTTACTTTTGACATCGCTTTCGAATGTGCAGAGATTTGTTCTTGCGCATAGTGACTGTCGTGGAGAAGGTTGATGACAACTTCAAATTTAGGAAGAAGGATTGTTGCGGAAAACTTTCTTTCTCTCCTCTACAGAAATGCACGGTTACTCTCAGGATGCTTGCTTACTCTAGATGCAATTGATACTGAAATCGGGATGGGAGAGACCACGGTCATGAACACTGCGATGCAATTTGCACGCACTGTGGTGAAGGTGTTTGGACCGGAGTACCTAAGAGAGCCAATTGTGGAAGACCATATTCGATCCCCATGTAAACAAACTAGTCCACTTTGCAACAATGTAAGAAGCAACTAGAAGGATGCGGAGAGGCATTCTGTGTGCTCCAAACTCGTCGGGGTATTGTTTGTGGAGCTAAAATGATGTGGGAAGCGGATTTATTTTGGCAGCTCATGACATGTTGCATAATCTTGCACAACATGATTTGTCGAGGATGAGGATGAAGGGGCAGCCCACACGTGTGATTTTGAGAAGCCCAGTCTTTAGGTCCGCCTCCCGGAACAAGTGGCGGAGCATATTGCCAAGTTTATGGAGATGCATCGACAACCGTGAGTCCAACTTCTCAATGATCTTGTAAAGCATATGTGGATCCACACTAAAAATCAACGTGCATGTGTTTGATGTTTCAAAAGTAGGGGTTGTGGTTGCAAATGAGGTCATTTGAGAGCCAGTCGCTCACTGTCCGCGGGTGCACCCACGGACATATAGGGGCTCGGATTAGGCAACTCCGGCTGTAGGTTCTCTTAACTGGCTTTTGTCACCGAGGATGAGCAGCCCCGTCTCCTGCCCTCCGGATCCCTCGCCGTAAAAAAATCAATCTCCTCTCCTCTTTGCCTTCGGTGTCACCCTGTCGCTGTGAGGGAAGGGGATCCACTTCTCTCGTCTTTTGTGTGGTAGGTTTTCGAGAAATGGTGACGTCCTTCCGACAGTGATGATGGTAGTATCATCTTAAGTAAAAGTTCTCCGACTTCAGTATCTCGGTGGTGCTTCATGTGGTGTTGCTTAGGAGCCCCCGAGTTTTTGTCGCCATTGCTCTTCATAGGCTGGTTACACATGTTGTCTATCAACATGTTCTGACTATAGTATTGTGACTGTCCGACTAGGCCGGGGTGATCCTCGCGATACGCTTGGCGCGATTGTCAATCTTCATCACACGTGGTAGACAAGGCCGGGCCCACAGTTGTGGCAAATGTGCGGCCCGCACAGGGCCCATTATTTTGAGGGGCCCTAGATTTTTTATGTAGGCCTAGTATTTGTAAAAGGAAAAAAATCCAAATCGAGACCTTATTGGGCCGCTGGGTGCTGGTCATGGAGTCCAACCCCTCGATCTAAACTGCTCGATCGATGGAAACGAGATCATCCCTAAAAAAAGGCGATCGCTATGCTACACTACACCCTACAACAGTCAATCGGGAATCAGGATCGTCTCGATCTGGAAGCCGTAACTGCGGGCACGTCGGCGACCGGGCGACGCTACAGCAAACGTCGCCTCATCGGATTCAGGCTGCTGTCATTGTTGCCTTCCTGTTCCTCGCTTCCTCTCCCAAATTTCTGATTCGTCGGGTTGATTCGTGACAGACTCCAACCTCGAGGTGCTTAGCGAGTCCTCCTTTTCGATTAGCTTTGGTTTCTACTCCTAATTTCTAATTTTCTAATTAACTTTTGGTAGGGATCATTACTTCGTGTCTTCGATAGAGATGGTTTCTTACCTCAACGGTTAAAGATCACACTCATAGCGTACCAGTTCAACTGGACAGGACCCAAAACTAGATGGGTTAGACGGTTCGTCTAATTGACAAACATTGACTCATGAACTTACTGATATATGGTACTGTATAACTTCAATTGTATTTTATTCATCTTTTGTATCTTGTGTTTCAATGATGTTGTTCAAATAAATAGCAACCTCGATTTTTTATATACACACACATTATGATTGTTCGTTAGTTCTTTTTTTAGTCAGATAGGGCCTCATTTTTTAAATTTCGCACAGAGCCCCGAATTTTGCCCGCCCGGACCTGGTGGTAGACTACTATTACGATGATTTAACATGAACTGTTCTTATACAAGCCTTTGCAGGTTCTTCAATGTTGCATTCCTCGATGTTGATGCAAAGTGCAATACAACGATGACAATTTCAGCCACGGCTTCGGCGAGAAATTTAATGCCTATAGTCGTAGTCACCGTGTGGTGGTGCCAACCCTACGGCTTGATCCTTGGTGGGTTGAGAATGCAACCACTCTCCTAACCATCTACTCACAGGATATCAGATTGCGATGTTCTATCGGTCAAACATAAAATTGATTGTTTTAATGTATAAAAACTAGCCTTTGTTGCGAAATGTAGCACCCACCATACTAGTGGTAGTATGACTTGATCCTTTTCGCGTAATTAAAGAACGGTTCTGGCTAGTAGTTCGGGATTTCCCTGTCCAGCTCAAGCAGCTAGGAACTGAGTGAGGAGAGCGTACACAAAAACGGGCCAATAATTGACCATCCCGTCGCGTCCTAGGACTAGTAGTGCGTACTGTACTTATTGAACATCGCCATGGATCTACACCGGCCACGCACTAACCAACCGGCCTTCAATTCGCGTTTCAGAAGAAGATGGCGCGTCTGACTGACGGGCGACGGTACATGGCTCCGCCTGTCGCTTGCCAAGCCATTTCGCGGAGCAGTGTGATCGCGTGTTACCGTGAGGACCGTCGATCGTCGATCAATGCTTGATTCGAGATGCTTTGGAGAGGCCTCTGGCAATGATTTTCTACTGCTGAACCACACGCTCGCGTCGCACACGTGCGCGCGCGCATCACGGGCATCTCGGATAAAATTTTAATTTTTTTCGCGGGGTCGCCGTCTCACATGTTTGAGCACACCGTGCCGTGCGCCCGCCATCGACGAAGCTGAGCTCGATTTGTTCTCGTACGTGCGTGCGTGCTTGCTTTGGCACGGAGACGGAGGTGTGGCTGCCTGATCGATCAATCGATGGCTGGATGTTGCTGTCGCCTGTCGTACGGGAAGGAAGGAAGAATCCGCCGGGGACGACTGACCGCCGAGGTGGGCCGCCCGTCTCGTGCACGGCAAGACGGCGACAAGACGTTCAACTCAGTCAGCAGGGTGACAACCTTTTCTTTCTCTTCTTTCTTTGGGTAGCACTTTCCGATTGGTTCCGGCGAGTGGCCACTCGTGCTCATATGTATGTACACTGGATCATTGGCTTACATGCAGGACACGATGAGGGTGGTCGGCAGAGTTCAGTAGGTAGGTTGTTAAAAGCTGGTCGCTGACCGTGTGGCTCTGCAGAAGGCAAGAGACGCACCTGGACGCAGGCACACACGCGGGCATATGTTACACCACCTCGGATCGGATCATACACGACGCATGAAACGGACGTGCGTTTCTCCTCTTCCTTGCTTGCTATCCCCTTCGTCTCTGAGGACACGCAACGCCGCATGTGTCCTGAGATCCAGATGACCAACCCAACACGTCTCTGCGAGTGTTGCAGTATTTAACGAGAAAGAAAAAATTGCCGCGCCCGAGGACGACCGTCGCTTTCCAGGTAAACCAACCAACGCCACTCGCCATCTGCGGCTCGTCATGTTCACTTGGTTGATGGCCGTCTACCGTGAGGTCAGAGTCAATGGATTTAGTGCGACGGGTGATGACCATGACCGGTGCTCTCTTCTCTACCATGCGTGGAATCTATCTATGTCGATCGCCAGGTCGGCCTGTGCCCTATACGCTGCTGCAATGTTCCGTGATGCCGGTTTTGCGGACGTGTCTGCGTCAGGCTTTTCGTAAGTTTATTTATTACTACTATAATAGGCGCTTGATTTTTTTTTTACTTAAAAAACCAAGTAGTCCTTATATACAAGGTAAAGTCACGTCATCAGCCAAAGTGATGCAGAAGGAAACTGACCCGAGGCCCCGACTCGTGCCCATCACAACTACAGGTCGGTTTCTAGTAGTGTCATTGACACTGAACGAGTGGCACACTCCAAGCTCACCAGCAAGCAGCAAATCAGAAACTGAAACGCGGGAGACCTGACAGACAATACCACTTTTCATCACGACACTCAAATCACCTCCCAAGTCCCAATCAACAAATCACCTCCTCCGCTCACACCCCCGTGGTGATTCCATCAGGCAAATATTACACGGCCGAGTCTTTCTCCTGTACAGAATCTGCTGTGCATCCCCCGGGAATTACAGCGGGGGAAAGAAGCAATAAAACGGAGTGATTTTGCCACTAAGCTATACGAACTTACACGGCCTGCCCACAGGTCCCCGCCTTGCTACTGGGGCGCGGCTCGGTAGCTGGAGCGGCTGGAAGGGAAGACCGGGACAGCGCCGAAGTCTCTCAGGCCGGCCTCTCCGGCGTGCCCGTGGGCCCTCCTCACCCTCGACTTCTCCACCCGGGTTCGCCGGAAGACCTCCTGGATTTGCCGGTCGTTCTCCTTGAGCATCTCGTCGACGTTGCCTGAAGGGCAGGAGGTCAGAGGCCCCGAATGGTGGATCTTGTTGCCTTTGGATCCGTAGCCCTGCGATCAAACGCCAAAGAATTCAGTTTTCTTTATTGCTAGAACCGTATGAATGGATCATGGTCTAACATGTGACAGTATTTCGATTTCACCCTGCTCCTAAAATGTCACCCTGCTCATGTAGTAGTATTTAGTATGCACTAGGATCATGGTCTGTAAACTTCAGAACAACTTGCTGGATACACACAAATTATACCCTAACATGTGACGGTATTTCGATTTCAACAAGTGCAACATATGATATTTGAAGGAACCATGCAATAGACATGAATGAAATGGCACAAGAAAACTTATCGCCGTTGGGCACAAGTTTGGGGGTAACTTACAATGGCTCCTCCATCCACCCTGCCGGCGCTCTTGTCATCTTTCTGGTGGAATACTTGGTCGTACTTCCCGCTACCACTGAAGTGCCCGTTGATAGATTCAGACAGCCTCCGCCCATGAGCAAATGCTTCAGCTTGAGTAAACCCGGTCCCATTGCTATCATCCGGACGCACATCTGACTTTGCTGATACAACCACAGGGAAATTCCGGGGATCCGCAACGGCACGTACATGATGTTCGCCATGTTTGCTTGTTCCAGTCTTTGATGGGTTAACTAAAGGCCCAGAATGGAAGGTTCTCGTTGGGTAGACGTGCTTGGAGTCTCCAGACAATTCAATGATGTGAGTTGAACTGGGTGGTTCGATTGGAAATCCAGATGCGGAGTCTTCTTTGCAAGGATTGAACATCTCACTCCGGCTCTTGGTATTGGCTTGGGCCTGCCTCTTCTGAAAATGAAGATGGCATGAATTTAGGCATTCCAAATAAAAAATTAAGGGGATGGTAAAAATCTAGAGGAAAATGCACTGAGCATGCTTGTTCGTGTGTTTAAAACTTTATACAACATGCTTGTGAGAAAGGAGGGTAGCTTATATATACAAGGAATGGTCACATATAGCATTATTTACCATTACGAGTGGAAACATAATTTCAAAGAACACTAATAACAGTGAATAAGCCTCAACAACCACAAGACTATATTCAGTAAGATGTCAATAAAAGAGTTGGTTATACCTGCAAAGATGACACTAGCTCTGCATTTGCATCAGGTGCAGGGACTGCTTTTGACTCTCTAGTTCGTCTTTCAGGATGTTGCTTTCCTCCAGCAGTACCTTGCCTAGAGAAAGGCATAAGCATGAGATTAAAAACAATAGTGATTCGTGACACAAGCCTATTTCTTTTTCACTAAAGTTCAAACTATTAAAACAAATATGAAGCAGACAACAAACCATAGGCAATGAAAGATCAAACATATGAAATGAGTCATGAAGGTGTAAAAGTCTAAAAGAGTGCATACAAAATGGGCACTATACCTACTTTTTACAGGTAGGTGAAAAAGATCCCAGTGTGGTATTTAGAAAGTGAATAAAAGAATGACGGCAACAGAATACACACTTTGTTTAATCAAATCTACACTATTCATTTAACTTCCAGCCAACTATACCTACTTTTTAGAAGTAGGTGAAGAATATCCCAGTGTGGTATTTAGAAAAGTGAATAAAAGAATGACGGCAACAGAATACACACTTTGTTTAATCAAACCTACACTATTTATTTAACTTCCAGCCAATTTTCTGTTCCCCGCAAAAGAGGAACATAATAACTATCCGCTGCATGATATGCTCCCACATAATAACTATCAGTTGCATGATATGCTCCCACATAAGTGCTTATTCATTCCATTGGCATCAGATTCAAACTCTTCATTCAATGGCCATGACTATTTTTCCACTGTGTTTCATGTGTCCACAAATAAATGTCACTAGGACAAAATGGCAACAGCGATGGCTTAGAGGAAAGAAAATGTGGGTCTAGAAGGACAATGTGGTTATTTGGTTGCAGGTAGAACTATGGAGTTATCTGGTGGCATTGAATGGTTTTCTTCCCAACAAACTGTACAGATAAGTTCATGTTTCATAACCAAAGCAAATATATGGGCTACGGCAAGTTAGGCATTCGATGAGGTAATGAAGATGCTAGCGCAACTTGCTCAGTGTGAATAAACAGCCTTATTTCATTGCAAAACCGTGTTTCCAGTTCTATATGAAAATAAAATAAGAATGACATCAGGTCAGCAGAACCTTCATCCGAGCTCTAGAAGAATGTTCTCAGTTCAAGAGAATAAGTTGGTTGAGAGTACCTTCGACCTTCCTCATCTCGGCGTTTTGCATCATACTCTTTGCTGGGGGGATATCTTGGCAAACTTGAAGGATTGCAAGCATATGGTTTTGTTGTAAAAAACTGCAAAAACATAATTATAAATACATTGTCAAATTTCTAAATTAATAAGAACAAAACAAAATCATGGATGGTATCATAGGGTAGCATTTACACATTCAACTCAACAATCAATTGTGACTTTTTTAGCTGGCTCCAGTTTGCAAACTACATCATTTTCCAACAAAGACATACACATTAAGTAAGACACAGAAATGGGTAGCACTATAGTCCTTGATCCAACCAATTGCACCCAACTAAAAAGAAATCTAGACAGTGCAACTAAGTAGAAAATGGTGACTCTCAGAGACAACATAAAAATAAGTAGGAGGAGCTCTTCATTACTGTCTTAGACAGTGCAACTAACTAGGATGAACTCTTAAACATAAAATGTTAAAAATCCAATCAGAAGCAAGCTGATCTATCAAGGAACAAAAAAAGTAAGGTCGAAATGGTTAAGCTTCGCTACGATCAATGGTTCAAGCTTCAATCACTAGTCACTAAAATACTTTACGGTGAAAAAGTAAGTTGGGAACTCAAATGGCTTGATGTACTTGGTCAAGTAAAATATGTATGCCCGAAATAACCAAACAGTATTGTCTTCTGACACTGGAGAAAAGTAGAATGAATGTGAATACCTCACTTTGCAACGCAGAAGACGTTGTCCGTCGATCGGCTGGGTCTACTGAAAGAAGAACATCTACTAATGCTAGAGCAGGTGAAGGGAAGTCTTTAAATGTGTCTGTAACACGCCTTGCATATGGATGCTGTGGCTTAAAAATGGTTGCATGGGGAAGTTTAGACTTCCTCCAATAGTCCTCTGATGGCGAACCACAGAGTTTAAATATTTTATGCAACTGCTCAACCTGCAGAAAGAATAGTGTACACAAGTTAGTTTTATAACAAAAATTGAGAAAACTAACTTGTTGCACTGGCTTCGAGTAAGAAAAGGGCTTGATAGCATACCTCTGTTCTACCAGGCATGATAGGCTTGCCAGCATATAGCTCAGCAAGAATGCAGCCAGTACTCCACAGATCTACAGCAACACCATAATTTGTGGCACCAAGCAGAAGTTCTGGTGGTCTATACCAAAGTGTGACCACACGGCTAGTCAAAGGGTGCCTTTGTTCAGGATCAAAGAAACTTGCTAATCCAAAATCAGCTATCTTCAGTATGCCTCGGTTATCAATCAAGAGATTGGAACCCTTAATATCACGGTGCAGAATGTGACGACTATGACAATGCTCAAGGCCACGGAGTAGCTGTTGCATGTAACATTTAACCTGTAAACAAATCATGCTTATTAGCTGAATGTTCTAACCATAAGGGGTTATAAATTATTGCATAACATGACTTTTTTTTGGAAATATTGAATGAGCAATGCACTAAGCACCCCTGCATTGGAATACCATGTACCTGAGGTTCCGTCAATTTTAGTCCAGGAAAAGAAGCTAGGCCAGCTAGGTCGTGCTCCATGTACTCAAAAACAAGATATAAGCTACAAGACATCCTTGAAGTTACTAGACCCTCCAGCTTAATAATATTTGGATGATCAAGCCGTCGCAAAATGAGGATTTCCCTGGCCATGAATTTCACACTCTCGGGCTCCAGATTATCAAAGCGTACTTTCTTTAGAGCAACAATCTTCTGTTTTTCAAGATCACGAGCTCTGTAGACATTACTGTATGTTCCCTGACCAATCTGAATACAAAAGAACAATGTTTTTTGTTATATAATGGGAAAAAGAGCAATGATTGAACACAATATTTAAATATAAGTTAAACCAGGTGATATTTATATGCGGAAACTGATAACTTAGTACAGCAAGCATCTATGTACACAAGTTACAGCTTTTTTTATTAAGAGAAGGGACTTCTGCCCGATTTCATTGATGAAACCATCTACAGGTTCGTTCATTACAGCATAAAATTTATGTTAGAAAAATAATGCATTGCTTTCAACCTGTTACTAACCTTTGAAAGCAATAGTGCAAACCTAACGTATCAACAGCATGGCCTCCACCAAATTCGACCATCTAATGAAGTTCGATGCAATGTGAGAAGTACGATGCCATTATTAGCACTGCCCATTTTTGTCTTCCCTGGGGCAGCAATATGTAGCTGAAAAGTAGACACCTTACTCTCGAACCTTGTCGTCATATATCTAGTAAGGGCTGCTGGGATGGAAGGGAATAAGCGTAATTCCTTTAGATGGGAAGGGAACTAAACTAAGATCCATGTGAACCTAAAGAGATTGGGTCTGCTTTTTGCCTATCCAAACTAGCCCCCGAGACGAAAGGATTGCCCCATTAATGGCAGAGATTGCTAGTGATGTCTGATATTTCCAGGTTCCATGGTCCACTGAGACTAACAAAACAAGTCCTACAGAAAGAAAAGACTACCACATTTTCTCGTCCAAGATAAAAGACATTCTCCACTCACAACAGCTGTTACCAGTCGTCCCCAGCTACCAATTACCACTAAAAAAAAGGCAAATTCCCCGGTTACAGCGCAATTTTGCAAATCCCAAGCATCCACTAAAGCAATCAAGAAAGAATAAAGAAGGGAAATGAATCGCCATATTTCCTCGTCTTGTAACAGAAATCCAGAAGAAAAGGAAAGGCCACAATTGCAGGACAATTTTACTGATTTTTGCTGTTCCGATGTCCCGAGCAGAGACCAAAGCTACGAGCAAAATGTGAAACACGCAGCGGAGAAACGAAGAGAGCGTGACCTTGTCGAGCTTCTCGAACGACTCGGCGCGGCGCGGCACCCAGCCGCGCACGGCCTCGGCGGCGACGGAGGCGAGCCACGGGGGCCACCCTGCCGCCACCTGCTCCGCCTCCAGCGCCCTCGGCACCGGGCTCCTCACCTGGCCCGCCGCCATGGCCATGGCGGCCGCACGCCTCCGCTCCAGCGCCTCATCCCGCGCCCTCGCCTGCTTCCGCGCCTCCTCCTCCCTCCTCAGCACGGCCACTCCCGCCGCCGAGAGCTTCCCCGCCGGCGGGGGCGTCTGGCCGCACCGGCCGTCGTCGATGGCCGCGGGGCGGCCGCACACGCAGCCCATGGCGGCGCCGTCTGCAACGGCGCCGGAGGGGTGCGCGGGTCACTCGGCCCGGCCTGCCGCGCCGCCGGGGCAGTCACGGCATGCGGGGGAGCGGATCTCGGGGTTCCAGCGAATTGCGGAGGAGTGCGGTTAGGGTTTGGAGCGGGAGAGGAAGAGGGAGAGGGAGAGGGGGTGGATGGACCCTGGGAGTGGAGGCGGGCGAGTAGTGAGACACTGACTAGCAACGGACAGGTGAAGAAGACGGCGAGATGAGTGGGGGACTTGTTTGTAATTTTGGGTTTTCCCTGAGGGTGGACCATGATGTCATGTAGTAAAATCCTTTGCGCTCCGTTTGGATGTCTCCATTGGAGAGCTCCGTATTGAATTGGCCTGAATTCTAAATTAGTGTGAAAACTGAAATGGGACGAATACGAATTCACATGTTTGGTTGTCCAACGAATTGGCCCTTGAAATGCCTCTGAGATTTCAATACAGAATTTTGTTTGGATGACAAACTTTGGAATTGCATAGCTACATTACCAGGTTATACCTTGTTATACATCACTCAAAAATGAAATCTGACTATGAATGAATGTATAGCAATAAAATAATTAAATATTCTAGAAAAGCATCAGGAAACATAAATGGTGATAGAATGACAACAATATATTTTTTACGATAACATAACACAAAATTCGAAACAATAAGAAATAGCATGTAGTCTCAAATATGGTCTGGTACATGACATAAATCACAACAATTTAGAAGATAGGTCCAAATGCTTGACATAAACAGTGCATGACAGTACATACATAGTTCCAAGTTCAACAGGGCAGTACATACATAGTTCCAAGTTCAACATGACATAAAATAGATGGTTCAAAGTTCAACAGCACATAAAAGCATTGATCTTCAAGGCAACATTAGCAGCCATGTCTTCCTCATGGTAATGGGCAGCTCCTTCAGAGCTTGAAATAGGCGATCATTGAGTACCAACTTCCCGTAACATCGAAGCATATCTTGCTCAGCAAAATCAGGTATCAACCTAAGTGCATCAAGTATTTCAGCGGGTGTGGTAACCTTTGGTAGTGGAATAGGCTTAGTTGTCTTGAAAGCATCAACTAAGTCCTTCTTCATATCTCCAAGCATGCAAAGAATAGCATCACCTGTTCGCTGCCTCTTTGGCGCTACTTCTGGAGAGACTTCAATTGGTTCTTCTAATGGCTCTGCAGCAATCTCAGCACCTGTCTTCGCACCCTCGCCATTAGCATGATCTTTTGAATATACGATACATATGGACTCCCAGTTCTTGATTACTTTGGTCTTGTAAGACTTTATCTCCTTACTTGCCTTGTTAGCCTACACAAAAAACACAAACTTGTAAAGCTACTGCCTTGTTATTCTACATATGCAAACTACATACAGAATGTGTATTCATGATGCATGGTTACCTCCACATATTTATCCCAAACATCATCACTATCCATTGATAGCCTATTATTGGTCCAATCCCAGCCGAAACCACTTTGAGAAAGGATTTTGCTAACGACCTCATAGTGATGATCCAAAGTCCTCATCCTTCCACTTATGTTATCCTTTGTGATATCCTTATTGCACTTGTCCTTCACATTCCTTATGGCATGCGTGTACACATGTGGTTTCCATCCATTTTGGGCATGGTCACCCTTGTTGTGATGCTCAACTAAGACTTCAAGCAATGCAGCATCCATCTCATCATCCCATGTGCAGTAATTCCTCCTCCTTGTACCTACTTCTTCGGCCATGGTTCTACAAAGAGATATAAATTGTACATAATAGAAAAAACAAATACAATATTAAGTTTGAGAAACAACATGAAACATAATGTCATTCATTAGTTGCATAAAGATGATGCATATACAAAATACCACATGCATCATCACATTAGCCAGTAGCTAGCTATACAAAAGAACACCGTTGGTAGCTATACAAAAGAAGACCACCACCGCAGCTAGCTATACAAAAGAAGACCACTGCCGCAGCTAGCTATACAAAAGAAGACCACCGCCACAACTACATATCATACTCTCATCCTATTCCATCTCTTGTTCTCCTTGCGCCACAAGGTACTCAGCAAACATATCATCGGCTAGTTGTTGCCTAAAGTTGGACCATTCAGTAGTGACTTGCACACTTCTAATGAAGTTGTCATCATCTGGATCATCAGTTGGCGCATTTGCTAATTCACTATCCACTTCAGGCAATAACAAATCATCCATGACATGCTGCCTATCCCTTGCAAAGTTGTGCAACACACAGCAAGCACTAATAATTCGAATCTGCAATGATATTTTAGTTCATAGTAAGCAATTGTCATCTCACATACTAATTCTATTTAACAACATATTTACTTTTTGTACCTGATCCTTTATGTCAAAGAAGGTTTGGGAACGCAAGATAGCCCATTTTTTTAACAAGCCAAATGTTCGCTCCACTACATTCCTAGCACGAGAATGGCGCAAGTTATATAACTCTTTAGCTGTTTGAGGCTGTTGTGCACTTGCAGCCCATTCTTTTAGATGATACCGAGTGGACCTGAATGGAGCTAGAAATCCTTCTCCATTGGTATAACCAGCATCAACTAAATAATATTTCCCTATATCAATATAAGTTAGTTAGCTAACAATAAAATCAAAGAAACTACATGCCAAGAGTAAGAGTCATACCCTTAGGTATAACAAAAGCATCTTGGCGGTTTGTCCTCATTGCATCACGCAAAACTCTCGAGTCTGGAACAGAACCCTCCCAGCCAGGTAACACATAAAGAAACTTCATGTTCCAATCAACAACACCTAGCATGTTAGTGGTAATGGCTTGCTTTCTGTTCCTATACCTTCCTTGGTCAGCCACATCAACAAGCACGTCAATATGGCAACCATCTAGTGCTCCAAGTGCATTACCAAACCACTTCCATTTGTAATCATGGATAGGCCTCTAAGATTGTATATTTACTGGTAAAAAAGGTTGGCCGTATAGAAGGACTTTGGATTTATGATTTTGACTTTTCATGTCAAGAGTCAATGAGTAGGTCAATTTGTCGACAATGGTTAGCTAGAGTGCTAAAGCAATGTTGGTTATTTTCTTCATATATATCTTGACAACGCTTTTAAATTTGCTTTTCAAAATCACACCATATATTGATAAGAGAAAAGAAAAGGGTAAATAATCATTGTTACATAATTGTCGCCTAACCAAAAACCCATCCGACCTAGAGTTTGAACAAAATTTTGCAATCTCTCGACAGCTATGTTGGCATCCAAATTAATGTTCACCAAAGAGGATCGTTGAATAAGCTGAAAGACACCCAACACTTATCTTCAACTCAACGAGTACCGACCTGTCTAAAACATCACCAGGCAAAAAAATCACAAAAAAAAAATCAAATCTCCAAAATAATAGGATTATGCATGGCCAACACAACATATAGACCCGCTAAAAGAGTTTCGCTTCCTCCACAGATGAGCAGATTAGACGGAAACGCACGAAGATAAAAAAAAACATTCCTTTATGATCTCTAGCCAGAACGCATACGCTAGCAAAACCTTCCTCCGCCGGAAAGCTCACATCGACATTAATCTTAATCATTCCAACATATTGCGTGTCAGGGATGTACTTGATAAATCGAGCATAGTAAAACGCCTAGTCAACGACCGTTTACCTTTATCAGGCCATGGACGAATAGTTTCCTTTGGTGCTCCACTTAAAGTCACCCGAAGATTGTACAAGAACATAACGCTCAAATGAAGCATTTTTCATCCCCAAAGGTCACTCTCGGTGTCAAAACCGGCGGATCTCGGGTAGGGGGTCCCGAACTGTGCGTCTAGGATGGTAACAGGAGACAAGGGACACGATGTTTTTACCCAGGTTCGGGCCCTCTCGATGGAGGTAAAACCCTACTCCTGCTTGATTAATATTGATGATATGGATAGTACAAGAGTGGATCTACCACGAGATCAAGGAGGCTAAACCCTAGAAGCTAGCCTATGGTATGATTGTTGTAATGGTTGTTCGTCCTACGGGCTAAAACCCTCCGGTTTATATAGACACCGGAGAGGGCTAGGGTTACACAGAGTCGGTTATAATGGTAGGAGATCTACATATCCGTATCGCCAAGCTTGCCTTCCACGCCAAGGAAAGTCCCATCCGGACACGGGACGAAGTCTTCAATCTTGTATCTTCATAGTCTTGGAGTCCGGCCGATGATGATAGTCCGGCTATCCGGACACCCCCTAGTCCAGGACTCCCTCAGTAGCCCCTGAACCAGGCTTCAATGACGATGAGTCCGGCGCACATATCGTTCGGCATTGCAAGGCGGGTTCCTCCTCCGAATAATTCATAGAAGATTGCGAACACCAGGATAGTGTCCGGCTCTGCAAAATAAATTCCACATAGCACCGTAGAGAGAATAATATGTACACAAGTTCAATCTGCTGACGTATTTTGTGGCATGACGTCACACCACCACCAAGCCTTTACTTGAATCGTTTTTTATTATACCACCTCGGCGCGTTTAGCGAAGCGGTTTCCTTGGCACGTCGTGTCGAAGCAGAGATCATGTTCCCCTTATTCAGGGATTCCCATCAATACGGACGTGGGTAACCCAACCGCGCCCGTTGCCCTGCCTCCTCTATCGAAGGCGAGTCCTAAACGGTCACGGGGACGGCCCTTGGTATTCTTCCTCTTTGTAATGGGACCAGGGCTCATTTCTTTTCTTCAATCCTCAATCGAATCTGCCCCTTGCCCCGAGTTCCAACACCCAGAGCCTCAGATTCGAGCACCTCGAACCTTCAACGATGTCCGGGTCCGACCTTCAGGGCCGGTGGATGCCCTCCTCCGTTACAGAAGAGGACGTGCAAAAGCTGAGAGAAGCCAAATACTTGACCTATGAGATTTCGCATAGGCTGCCCGCAAAAGGGCAAGTCATTCCCACTCCCGAGCCCGGCGAAAGCGTCGTGTTCGTGTCCCACCTCTGTCGGGGTTTAGGCTTCCCGATGGATCCTTTTGCGAGAGGGCTCATGTTTTACTATGGGCTGGAATTCCACGACTTGGCTCCGAAGTCCATCCTCCACATCTCGTCATTCATTGTCGTCTGCGATGCCTTCCTCTGCACTACCCCCCCACTTCGGTTTGTGGCTCAAAACCTTTAACGTGGAGCCGAAGGTGATCGAGGGGCGCCAAGCAGAGTGCGGCGGGGCGGTCGTAAGCAGGAGGGTCGATGCTCCATGGCCCGAGGTCTCCTTCCAAGAGGAAATCGGCTTGTGGCAACAGGAGTGGTTTTATATTACCGCTCCCAGGGGCAGCAGGCAGAAGCCGCCGCCCATCTTCCGCTCGGGACCTCCACGACGACTGATGTCATGGGTCAACCAAGGGCTCAACTGGGGGCCGTCAAAGGACGTGCCCCTATTACAGGGCCGGATTCAAGACCTCCAAGCGAGGGAGATCGATCTGGTCATGGTGATGCAGGTCATGCTGATTAGGCGTCTCCTGCCCTGCAAACGCCGTCCTCTCCGGCTGTGGGAATTTAATCCGGAGGGACCACGAATTCTCCAACACTTCATGGGTACGACACCCGTGGAGATGTACAAATTGTTCTTCGGATCACAAGAGGTGTGTCCAGAATTGACCGAGGACGCCGGCCTAAGCTGCAATCGCCCGGATACACAAGTAAGTAGCTATGTGTCCGGACATGCCGTTTGTTTGCATTTCTACAATTCGCCTTTTAACCAATTGTCCTCTAAACAGGAGTGGATAGCGCAAGCAAAACTGATACGATATCCGGCCCCCCTCCCAGAGACCGCGCCGGATCCCGTGCTGGTCAGGATGTTGGAGGTTGCGCCTTCAGTGGAAGGCGAAGGGGAGAGTAGAGGAACTACCGCCTCTACCGAGGAGGCTTTTGAGAAGGGGGGGATCGAGAATCCCTCCTTCCAAGGGGAGAAGAGGACGGCTTCCGAAAACCCGGAGGCCAAGGCCTCGAAGCGGGGGAGGAGATTTTCACCGGAGGGTCCTGCGTCCGGGGAAGCCCCGGCCGCACTATCTCCCCTAAGGGATCAGCCCTCCAGCGAGCCGTAAGTAGAAAAAATGGGAGTTTTGTAATAAGGGACGTCCCTATTTGTGCTTCTGAGGATAACTTAAGTTTGTACCTTGTAGTTCGGATCTCCGTCCTTCTCAGATGAGCTCGTCTTCGGGGGACCTTCGTCCGGAGATGGTGAAGAGCGAGACGCCTCCATCCGCCGCGCCGTCTGGTGGAGCGGACGACCCTGAGGTGTCATCACGGAGGGTATCCCCAAGTCCGGCAGGGCCGAAGAGTTCGGCGCCAACTGGTGTACGGCCGGGGGAGCTGAAGGATCTGCTTGAGAGGGCATCTATCTCAGAAGATCACCATACATTGATGAGTATGGTGATTGGAAGAGTTTCGTCCGCCGCAGGCGGGTTGCATGATGCCGTCAGAAGCTTGCTGGCGGGGTTTGAGGTATGTAAAAATGACATACCTTTTGACAGTTTTACACATAAAGTGCGCCCTGTATAGATGGTAGCCCCTGAGACTCGGTAGGTTGTCAAGAGCGACAGCGTGCCGAGGATCAAAATCGCAGGTATTGATTTTCGCCTTGCCTATGCAGGTGGCGGATAGTCCGGTGGCCAGCCGAACTGATGGAGTTGCTGAACTAAAGCGGTAACTCGACGTTGCGAATGCAGACATCACGCTAGTCAACAAGCGACTTGACGAGTCGCAAGGCAGGTTTTTTCTCCGTGGTCACCTAGTAAGGGAGCCGAAGCCCACTCCTTACAATATGTGTGCTTGATGCAGATGGTGCCGCTGCTGTGGAGGACCTTCGAGCAGAGCTTGCTCGAGCCAAGGAGCAGGCCAGGAGGAGTAATGCGGCTGCCTCGAAGGCGCCCGAAGAGCTAGAAGCCGAAAGGGCTGCTCACTGCCGAAGCAGGGAGGAGATGGCCGAAATGACCGTGAAGTTGAAAGATGTTACCGACCGCTATGAGGATCTTGAAAAAGAACGCCGAGCGGAGCAAGAAGACCTGAGGAAGGCCACCGCCGAAGCCAAGGATGCCCGTTCTGCAATGCAGGCTATAAAGGAGGAGCTGCGCCAGGCCGGAGATATTGTGGCTGGCAAGCCCTTTCTGCTGCGCAGGAGGTTTACAGATCCGAAGTACGCTCAGCTTGGCCAGCTGTGGGGTCCGGAGGATCCTTATATGGACTTAGCGGCGAGTGCGGCAGATGCTGTTGTGCACTTCCGAAGTCAAAAGGATCACGAGACGGAAGAGCTTTTTTGGTCTCAATTCCATAGTCCGGAGCGTTCACTTCCACTGACCGATCGGTTGGCTGAGTGAGCTGAGCTGAATAGATTATCCGAACTTGCCATGACGGATATCGTGGCTCATGTCTGGCCGGATAGGCCCAAGCCGAAGAGTTATTTTGGCTTATTGCAGCAATTTCTTAGGGCGGTGCCGCATATCAAGGGGATGAAGCGGTCAGCCTGCATAGAGGGTGCACGGATGGCCCTCGCCCGTGTGAAGACATACTGGACGGAGATGGATGCCACCGATGTTGCGACCCAGGGTTCGGACGAGAGCCGGTTACCCGCCGAGCACTATTTTGGGAAAGTTCTGCGTGGTGCTCATGTAATAGAGTCGCAGTGCTCAAAAAATGTCATGTTCGAATGAACTTTATGGTTCGCAAGACGATATATATAATATAAGTGCTTTTTATACTTATGCGTTCAAGTGTTGAAATATCTCATGTGCGGCCCTTAATGTATACTTGTGTATAACCTGAAAGATGGCAGTCTTCGGCTTCAGCCCCCACGCACAAGGTGTGGGGGTGTTTGCAAAAATAGCGCATTTTCACACTTAATCCAACGTCTCGGTCCTATGAAGGAGGTGGTAGCGTAGCAAACGAGGCAACCGGACTATAATGCTTTATCACTTTCACTTAGCCATAGGAGTTTGAGGGTGGGGCTACGACATAGCCCCTAGGGGCACCGTGCTCTCCGAATTCGGGCGCGTATGTGCCTGACCGGGAAACGGTCCTTCGTTAAAGCGGAGGAATTCTAAACATTCCGGTAGTCGATCGAGTGGTTTATCAGTCTCTCGCTGTATCATGACAGTCACTTTTCGGCTTTCTCTACTGAGGTGCTCGCCCGGCCGAACCGGGGCACAATCGCAGTAGTTCTCCTAGTGCCGCATTAGCCGATGATACGGAACGTAAGGCAGCAAAACACAGGAGCCGGGCAAACCCAACATTTGACCAAAGACATGATTCGGAGCTGATGCATATAAGGCCTAACTCGAGACGCCGAACACTCCCTAAGGTATTCAGTCTTTATGATAACGGGCAGAACAATGCCCTAAGCCCCTAGTGTCCAGGTACAGGCGAGAATTTCTGGCGCGGCCGATGCCAAAACACCAGCCTCCTTGCTGGTTATGGTAAAAAAACCGTGGGATGTAAATCAACAAGAGACAGTAAGAAAGGTCTACGCAGGGTCTTAATCTGAAAAGAATCCTTGCGACGGGTCCCTGCTGCACGTCTGCGCCTGTGTCTCCGTTGTGCCGTATCCTGGACGGGTGTACACGCTGTCCATCTGTAAAAAGAGAGGAACTTAGTTTGAAAAGAAGTCGTGCAAAGAATGTATTAAAAATTGAAATATGAATGAATGAATAGAGCTGAGCTTTTATTAGCTCTTTATTGCTTATACGCACAGCCCCTTGTGAAGGGGTGTGCGGCTAGGGAGCCCCTAGTTTGTTTGTGTCGGACTCGTCTAGCCGTGTCCGGGGTCTTGAACGACCTTTTAATGAGATGATGCCGCGTGGACCGGGCATTTTAAGTGTAAGAGACGCATAGTGTGGTATTGCGTTAAAGCGGACGAAAGCTTCACGTCCCAACAGTGCTTGATGGCTACTTTGAAATGGGGCGATATGGAAGATTAGCTTTTCGCGACGGAAGTTGTCGGGCGACCCGAACACAACTTCTAGTAGTAAGGAGCCCATGCACTTGGCGTAAGGGCCTGGCGTCACTCCTTTGAAGGAAGTGTGGCTATTGTGAATTTTAGTAGGGTCTATCCCCAACTTGCGGATTGTGTCCGGATATAGCAGGTTTAAATTGCTGCTGCCATCCATCAGGACTTGTGTAAATTGTAGTCCGTCGATTATAGGATCCAACATCAGAGCAGTCCATCCTGCGTTTCGAATACTTCTGGAATAGTCCAGGTGGTCGAAAGTCATTGGTTTTAACATCCAATCTCGGGATTCCGCTAGGGTGGACCGTGCGGCACGTGCTTTAGCGGGTGCCGCACTATTGTTCCGTATTATCACATGAAGTGAGTTTACTGTTTTGACTTCTTGTGGGAAAGTCTTTTGTTTTCCGGCGCTCTGCTGGTGGGGTTCGTCGTCGTCCTCACTTGGCGCGTTGAGCCCCTTGTGTTCGGCGTTGAGTCGGCCGGACTGTTTGAATACCCAACAATCCCGGTGGGTGTGGTTTGCAGGCTTCCCGGGGGTACTGTGGATTTGACATATTCGATCCAGAATTTTGTTTAGGTTGGATAGCTCATCACTGTTGTCCTTAAGAGGCAGTGTTTTGTTGTTCGGTCGCGAGCTTTTGAATCCGGCGTTGATCGCCGTGTTCTTTGGGCTCTTTTCTTTATTTCGGCGCTGGTCCTTTCTGCGTCGTGATTTTCCGTTTCCATCTCTGATCTCGGATGTACTCGGGTCGCTGGTGCTGCATCTTGCTAGCCAGCTATCTTCCCCCGCGCAAAAGCGGGTCATTAGGCTTGTTAGCGCGGCCATTGTTCTTGGCTTTTCCTGGCCGAGGTGTCGGGCGAGCCATTCGTCTCGGACGTTATGTTTAAAAGCTGCTAAGGCTTCGGCGTCCGGACAGTCGACTATTTGGTTCTTTTTGGTGAGGAACATGTTCCAGAATTTGCGTGCTGACTCTCCGGGTTGTTGGGTTATGTGACTTAGATCGTCTGCATCCGGAGGGCGGACATAAGTCCCCTGAAAATTTGCTCTAAACGCGTCCTCGAGCTCTTCCCAACTTCCAATGGTATTTTCTGGGAGGCTTTTGAGCCAATGCCGAGCTGGCCCCTTGAGCTTGAGGGGCAGATATTTTATGGCGTGGAGATCGTCTCCTCTAGCCATATGTATGTGCATGATGTAATCCTCGATCCAGACTCCTGGGTCTGTTGTTTTGTCGTATGCTTCTATGTTTACGGGCTTGAATCCCGCTGGAAATTCATGATCCAACACCTCATCGGTGAAACATAGTGGGTGTGCGGCGCCCCTGTATTTGGGTGTGCCGTTGTCTTCGAACGCTCGGTGAGTTGTGTTGCTTCTAGGGCCCCTCTTTTTTGGCCCATAAATGGACCTGACCGGGCCATCCGTTTTGCGAGGATCATGTGCTGGCTTGTATGCGGCGCCGCTTGTCGCTTTTGGCCTGTCATCTGGTCGTCTATCCGGCTAGGCGGCCTCTTTGCTTTTTGATTGTGGGGGCTCTATGGCCTCCTCATCGAATTTGGGCAGCAGCTTGCGCTTCGGGTAGCTCTTTGTTTGGTGGCTGTTGCCATATTTGTCCGTGGTTTTGAGTACTTTGCTCCATCTCATTCTGAGTATGTCTTCCGCTGTTTTGAGCTTCCGTTTCCGCTTCTTCAGGCTTCTTGCAGTGGCGACAAGTCTTTTGTGAAGGTTCTTATGCTCCGGTGGCGTGTCCGGCGTGAGATCGTCTGGACTGTTGTTTTCGCCGGGGATGGATTGATTATCCGATTCATCCTGTTCGGATGGTTGCTTGGTTGCGTGTTCGTCGCCCACTGGTTTGCCCTGCTCTATTGCTGGGTCGTTAGGAGTGCTGTTGTTGTCGAGGCAGGACTTAGGTCGGCGCCTGCGTCGCCGTTTTGGTTGTTTTTCGGCGGAATTATCCTTTGCCGCGTCCCGTTGTTCCTCGTTATCGCTTCCTTTTGGGGTGTCCACCATATACATGTCGTATGATGAGGTGGTCTTCCAGTGCCCTGTAGGCGCTGGTTCTTGGTCGTCTCCGGCATCGTTGTTCATATCGTCGATGTCTTCGGAGTCGTAGTCTAGCATGTCGGTTAGATCGTCAACAGTGGCTACAAAGTGGGTGGTGGGTGGGTTCTGAATTTCTTCGTCATCCGCATCCCAACCATCCTGACCGCAGTCCGGCCAGGGCTCTCCTGATAACGAGAGATGCTTTAGCGATTTCAAGATGTCGCCAAAGGGTGAGTGCTGAAAGATGTCCGCAGCGGTGAACTCCATGATCGGCGCCCGATCGGATTCGGTTGACAGGGGCAGAGGAGGCAAGGAGTCCGGCACCTCGGAGTCACGAGCTTTGCCAGGGACAGGGTCAGTGTTCGGCTCCATCGCCGTAGAGATTGCGGTCCCCGAGGCGGTGTCCAACCACCTGTCCTCGATCTGCACGTCGGCTCCAAACTAGGGGTCGGAGCGGACTCATGTGCGGCCTCCAGGGCGTTGTCCGGCGGCAGAGCTAAATCATGCCCATCATGACAGTGTGGCTCGCTCGGCTGTGGCTCGAATCCACCGAAGATCAAGTCTCCGCGGATGTCGGCCGTGAAGTTTAAGCTTCCAAACCTGACCTGATGGCCAGGGGCGTAACTTTCGATCTGCTCCAGATGGCCAAGCGAATTGGCCCGCAGTGCGAAGCTGCCGAATACGAAGATCTGTCCGGGGAGAAAAGTCTCACCATGGACTGCATTGCTGTTGATTGTGAAGGAAATATGCCCTAGAGGCAATAATAAAGTTATTATTTATTTCCTTATATCATGATAAATGTTTATTATTCATGCTAGAATTGTATTAATCGGAAACATAATACATGTGTGAATTTATAGACAAACAGAGTGTCACTAGTATGCCTCTACTTGACTAGCTTGTTAATCAAAGATGGTTATGTTTCCTAACCATGGACAAATAGTTGTTATTTGATTAACGGGATCACATCATTAGTTGAATGATCTGATTGACATGACCCATTCCGTTATCTTAGCACTTGATCATTTAGTATGTTGCTATTGCTTTCTTCATGACTTATACGTGTTCCTGTAACTATGAGATTATGCAACTCCCGTTTACCGGAGGAACACTTTGGGTGCTACCAAACATCACAACGTAACTGGGTGATTATAAAGGAGTACTAAAGGTGTCTCCAAAGGTAGATGTTGGGTTGGCGTATTTCGAGATTAGGTTTTGTCACTCCGAATGTCGGAGAGGTATCCCTGGGCCCTCTCGGTAATGCACATCACTTAAGCCTTGCAAGCATTACAACTAATGAGTTAGTTGCGAGATGATGTATTACGGAACGAGTAAAGAGACTTGCCGGTAACGAGATTGAACTAGGTATTGGATACCGACGATCGAATCTCGGGTAAGTAACATACCGATGACAAAGGGAACAACGTATGTTGTTATGCGGTTTGACCGATAAAGATCTTCGTAGAATATGTGGGAGCCAATATGGGCATCCAGGTCCCGCTATTGCTTATTGATCGGAAATGTGTCTCGGTCATGTCTACATAGTTCTCGAACCCGTAGGGTCCGCACGCTTAACGTTTCGTTGACGATATAGTATTATATGAGTTATGCATGTTGGTAACCGAATGTTGTTCGGAGTCCCGGATGAGATCATGGACATGACGAGGAACTCCGGAATGGTCCGGAGATAAAGTTTGGTATATGGGATAATAGTGTTTGATCTCCGGAAGGGGTTCCGGATGTTTCCCGAAATGTTTGGGTACGAGAACACGTTATTTGGGCCAAAGGGGAAAGCCCACGAGGCTTTTGGAAAGTGCAAAAGGAAGTTTTGCGGAGACCAGAGGCTAGACGCCAGGAACCCTGGCGTCTAGGGGGTAGACGCCGGGAACCCTGGCGTCTAGCCCTGGAGTCCGTGTAGGACTCTTGCCTTTCGGGCAAAACCGACTTTGAGGAGGCTTTTGCTCCAAGTTTCGACCCCAGAGCTCAACATATAAATAAAGGGGCAGGGCTAGCACCAAAGACACATCAAGAAACACCAAGCCGTGTGCCGGCAACCCCGTCCCCTCTAGTTTATCCTCCGTCATAGTTTCCGTAGTGCTTAGGCGAAGCCCCACGGAGATTGTTCTTCACCAACACCGTCACCACGCCGTCGTGCTGCCGGAACTCATCTACTACTTCGCCCGTCTTGCTGGATCGAGAAGGCGAGGACGTCATCGAGCTGCACGTGTGCAGAACTCGGAGGTGCCGTGCGTTCGGCACTTGGATCGGTCGGATCGTGAAGACGTACGACTACATCAACCGCGTTGATAAACGCTTCCGCTTCGGTCTACGAGGGTACGTAGACAACACTCTCCCCTCTCGTTGCTATGCATCACCATGATCTTGCGTGTGCGTAGGAAATTTTTTAAAATTACTATGTTCCCCAACAGATTGAAGAAGCCATCAAGCCTATCGATGACGGCACAGAGGAACTCTCAATGAAAGCACCAATGTCGGTGTCAAAACCGGCGGATCTCGGGTAGGGGGTCCCGAACTGTGCGTCTAGGCGGATGGTAACAGGAGACAAGGGACACGGTGTTTTTACCCAGGTTCGGGCCCTCTCGATGGAGGTAAAACCCTACTCCTGCTTGATTAATATTGATGATATGGATAGTACAAGAGTGGATCTACGACGAGATCAAGGAGGCTAAACCTTAGAAGCTAGCCTATGGTATGATTGTTGTAATGGTTGTTCGTCCTACGGACTAAAACCCTCCGGTTTATATAGACACCGGAGAGGGATAGGGTTACACAGAGTCGTTTATAATGGTAGGAGATTTACATATCCGTATCGCCAAGCTTGCCTTCCACGCCAAGGAAAGTCCCATCCGAATACGGGACGAAGTCTTCAATCTTGTATCTTCATAGTCTTGGAGTCCGGTCGATGATGATAGTTCGGCTATCCGGACACCCCCTAGTCTAGGACTCCCTCAGTCACACTATTCCTAAAGTGCCAAACTCTCCAAAATGAAAGCAACAATTGCAACTCTTCATTACCTTATCCAACAAAAGAAGTGACCAATCTGGACCAACTCGTGAGCCAAAATTTCCTCTCCGGTGCTTTAAATTATGAAACGCTGCGATCATAGACAACTCAATTAAGATCATTTTGGAATTCTTCCAACTACGGCCAAATAAGATATTGAGCATCACACACAAGTATGTCCCATTGTAAAAGCTTTAGGCATTTCCAACGCGGACCCTCAAATATCCCGCAAACGTCCGGACCGAGTTGTCCGGACGTGGTTTGCCATCCAAAGCAGACTCCTATTTGTCCGCGGACCAGTTTACATGTCTGGATTTCTGCAGGCCGGAAACAAACTTAAGGAAGGTTTGCAAAAGTCCGGACATTTGCATGGCCAATAAAAAGCCACTATGTACCTTTCTGCTCTCTGTCTGGATGGCGGAAGGCCGCTGCTGCGTTGCTATTTGGGTCTAACATGACGTTTGACAGATAGCATGTTTAAAGTTTGACCGTGGCCACTAGCCACTCTGTTTCATCATTATTATTTTCTTCATTTTTTTTCTTCTTCAAATGCTTCATTTAACAAAAGGAAACAGGCTACCTGCTGCTAGATTTGGCGGAAGCAAGCTAATTAGTTCATATTTTATTTAAGTTTAACTAAGGTGGGGGCATATGAGGATGGCGGACTCCCGTATTCGTGTCCATGAAAGAATCCGGGCTAGTCCAGAAACAATAATCCGGGTTTGTTCACTTTTACTCTGGGTGACTCGGGAATTTAAATTGTCTACGAAGGTATTGCCTTTCCTCTGTTCGAAGACAATTTCTTCGCATTGGCCATGCATACAGCTCTAAAATCTAAAGATGAGTTATATGTGCTCCCGCTGACAAATAAACGAACAATTTGCCATATACAAGGCTTGCTCATTTTAAATTCACAAAGTAATTGGCCGCAAGAAAGTTCACAAAGTAATTATACTCCTCCGTTCCTAAATTTAAGACGTTTTAGGGATTCCAATATAAACTACATACGAAGCAAAATGAACGAATCTACACTGTAGAATATGTCGATATACATTCGTATGGGGTCCGTATTAAAATCTCTAAAAGCGCTTATATTTAGAAATGAAGAGAGTAGAAAAAAAATATCCAGAAAAACTTGCACGACCCTAGGTCAATTACACAATATTCCTACACTTGGGGGTCTCAGATATTTTTCCTACGTACAGAAAGCTCGTGCGAAACCGGAGTGGAATAATCCGACTTTTGGGGGGCATATACGTGCAGATCCTTTTCCCCACCGGAGTTAAATACGGAAACAGCCGTTCTTCGCTGCGATGTCTCTGCGCCCTCGGCAACCTAACCTCACGTACTCGTTCCCATACCGATCTGTATACACGCTCGCTGACAGGTATGTCCAGCACTCCGGGGCCCGCAGTGTCGGGTGGTTTTTGTGGGGTTTGCATCTTCGAGAACGGCGCTGGCCGTTAGGCTGTGCGCTGAGCTAGCGTCCAATTGGTTCGCGCAGGCGTGGAGGCGCGCTACGTGACCACAAGGGACGTACACGGGCTCTGTGCATGGCAGAGTATGACGTGGTGGGCCCGATGCTGCTGCTTCCCGTGGGAAAAAAAAATTGGCGGGTAATGCTGAAAGCTTGTTCGAGAGTGGAGAGCACCTGAAAATGCCTAGCGAATTTCTGAAAGTCAAAGAAAGTGGCAATCGAGTGGCAAATGTCAAGTGGAAAGGATCGTCCAGTGAGAACTTGGTGGAAACCTTTCGCAAAGTAGAGGGCACCCACCAAGACACACCATTAATATGAACGTGACCATGTATTTTTTTTTAACATCGGTACATATACGCGCATACACTCAATCCTATGAACACACACCCTATCCCTATGAGCACCTCCAAGAGACTAAGCCGGTATATCATCTTGATATTTAACCAAGTTACCGTAGGCAACTCACAGTCGACGGGAAATAAATCTAGGATAAATGCAAGCATCAGAATTTGGACCCTCGTAGGCTGGGGATATCACTGTCCACCTAACCACCCAACTACAGGTTGGTTCACACGTACTCTCTTCTTTTAGAACTTTTTCTATCATCAATATGAAATTTAATTTTTCCGCAAAAAGATATTATGAAATTTAATTAGTGAACTAGGCATAACTCAAACGGTTAGGTTCATTGTCCTTGTACCAATCCCAATCCACTTGTACTGTGTTAAAAAAATCCAGATTTGGCACATGTGCTCACATTTTTCTTAATATATTTAAAACTTTCCATGACGTTCGTTCAGTAGGAGATGACGTTCCTATCGGCGCCTATGGTGACTTCATCAATCTTAATATTTGCCGGCTCAATCTTTCGGGAGTGCTCGTAGAGGCGAGTGTACGTGTGTATATGCATGGTCTTTTTTCCTAAAATGTGATTTTAATTACCTTTTAAACATGCTATCTTTATTATATGAAATTAAAATTAAAGAATTCACACTCAATAGTAAGTAATTATGGCTGATATTTTTTCAAACGAAAGAAAAGTGAGGTAAAAAATGAACTATAAAAGAAACAGATAATTGCAGCAAACAACGAAAACTGAATAGGAATCTTTATGCATAATTTAATATTCATTGTGGAGTGAAGTGACTAGTACAGGCCCGTTGTACTCGGTGCCCATCAGGGAGTACATATGTGTCTTTTTTTGCGAGAACATAAATTAAATTATTTTTTGGGTGGAAGGTGTTGCTCTCATCGGTAGCAATACACATGTGGTACCTCCATCAATTCAGAAGATCCGTGTTTGTGCATAAGCATATCTTATAAGAAGTATAAATAAAAATGTATCGCATCACCAAATTTGCAGCGCGAAAACTTCTCCGCTCAGTTTTGACATAGTTGGCATGTGAATTAGGAATTGTTTCTTCCGCATTTTGTTTAAGCCTACTAGCAAAAACAACTGGTACTAGGGGTGTGTTTCGACTGAGCAGTAAGTATATTCTAATGGATCCATGTTTTGTGCATAGGAACGACGGCTTCAGGGGTTTTAATAAGACCCACTGGCCTCATCAAATCCAATCCATTCATGAAAGCTCAACTTGCATAGCCAAGTTTGATTCTTCTTATCCTCTCTGGTGTACTACTTCACTGGTCGACCAAGTCAGCGAGCCTGCCAAGAGAGAAGAACAAGAGAAGCATGGGCAGGAAGCAACCAAGAGAGGAAGAGGAGACAGGTCATACGAAAGAGCAGGCAGCGTTGCCATGCCCAAGACGGGGCCAAAATATGTGTAGGTGCAGATGCCCGATTAGTGTGGACTGTACACATATAGCAACGGCCCAAGTGCCATACAGCGTTCGTGGGATTGGACTGTCCCTTCATGCAATATATCAAACTGCCGTCTCCGGTGAGAAGTGACAAGATAAAATTTGTAGCTTAACATCCATGGTAGATGTTATTTTAAGTTTAGTGGTACAATCTACAATCTACGTACTTTTTTTGCGGGTAATATACATACTTTTATTAATTGTTATATATAAATAACTGACCTCTACAACCATGAATCGTTTACCAAGAGATAAGCACATATTCCATCGATAAACTAGTTGACTAGTGCGGACTTACTCCCTCAACTTCAAAACTAGACAAATTGTATGATATAAACTCTCAACAGTCGACAAGTTTTGTCTCTTTCCAACCAAGAAGTGTCCTTGCTGACTCGACGCGGTATTCGGCCAGTCTTGCCCATGTGGCAATATTTCTCTCTCCTATTGTGACTAGATACCGACTTGCCCATTACGAACGCATGCTTGCGAGCGTGAAATAGTTGATGGTAGTGGGAGGAAGCAAGCAGGAAACATAGGCGATGGAGGCACCACGACGACCCATGCATGCACAAGAGTGTCGCTGACGACCTTGGCGATGAAAGCAAAGTATGACTCACTGGAGTGTCGATTCCCAACCTGTTTTTCCTCTTTGATTGGGTTGGTGGGTTAGCTCTTGACACCTTACATTGGCCCGTTGTAGCCAATTTGCCACCATCGATGGGGCATTGCGGCCATGAGTCAGGAGGAGGAATCGATCAACATGTTTTGCAGTGCTAACTCAAGTAACAACTGGATAGTGGATGCGAAGGTAAGTTATAATTCAAGATATATGGCTCTCTGACTTATGAACTAGGGTTTTAGGAATTCAGGGACTGGGGTAAATTGGTTATTCTTTACTTTTTAGTAGTTAGGAGATTGAGTGTCTAGTCATGATGGTAGTGAAGGGGAACATAGTAATTTCAAAAAAAAAATCCTACGCACACGCAAGATCATGGTGATGCATAGCAACGAGAGGGAGAGTGTATCTTTATACCCTTGAAGATTGCTAAGCGGAAGCATTTATCAACGCGGTTGATGTAGTCGTACACCTTCACGATCCGCCCCGATCAAGTACCGAACGTACGGCACCTCCGCGTTCAGCACACGTTCAGCTCGATGATATCCTCGCCTTCTTGATCCAGCAAGACAGGCGAAGTAGTAGATGAGTTCCGGCAGCACGACGGTATGGTGACGATGTTGGTGAAGAACAATCTCCGCAGGGCTTCGCCTAAGCACTACGGAAATTATGACGGAGGATAAACTAGAGGGGACGGGGTTGCCGGCACACGGCTTGGTGTTTCTTGATGTCTCTTTGGTGCTAGCCCTGCCCCTCTATTTGTATGTTGAGCCCTAAGGTCGAAACTTGGAGTAAAAGCCTCCTCAAAGTCGGTTTTGCCCGAAAGGCAAGAGTCCTACACGGACTCCAGGGCTAGACGCCAGGGTTCCCGGCGTCTACCCACTAGACGCCAGGGTTCCTGGCGTCTAGCCTCTGGTCTCCGCAAAACTTCCTTTTGCACTTTCCAAAAGCCTCGTGGGCTTTCCCCTTTGGCCCAAATAACGTGTTCTCGTACCCAAACATTTTGGGAAACATCCGGAACCCCTTCCGGTGAATTCCGGAACCCTTCCGGAGATCAAACACTATTATCTCATATACCAAACTTTATCTCCGGACCATTCCGGAGTTTCTTGTCATGTCCGTGATCTCATCCGGACTCCGAACAACATTCGGTCACCAACATACATAACTCATATAATACTATATCGTCAACGAACGTTAAGCGTGCAGACCCTACGGGTTCGAGAACTATGTAGACATGACCGAGACACTTCTCTGGTCAATAACCAATAGCGGAACCTGGATGCCCATATTGGCTCCTACATATTCTACGAAGATCTTTATCGGTCGAACCGCATAACATACGTTGTTCCCTTTGTCATCGGTATGTTACTTGCCCGAGATTCGATCGTCGGTATCATCATACCTAGTTCAATCTCGTTACCGGAAAGTCTCTTTACTCGTTCTGTAATACTTCATCCCGCAACTAACTTATTAGTCACAATGCTTGCAAGGCTTATAGTGATGAGTATTACTGAGAGGGCCCAGAGATACTTCTCCAACAATCGGAGTGACAAATCCTAATCTCGAAATACGCCAACTCAACAAGTACCTTCGGAGATACCTATAGAGCTCCTTTATAAGAACCCAGTTACGTTGTGACGTTTGGTAGCACACAAAGTGTTCCTCCAGTAAACGGGAGTTGCATAATCTCATAGTCATAGTAACATGTATAAGTCATGAAGAAAGCAATAGCAGTATACTAAAATGATCAAGTGCTAAGCTAATGGAATGGGTCAAGTCAATCACATCATTCTCTAATGATGTGATCCCGTTAATCAAATGACAACTCATGTCTATGGTTAGGAAACACAACCATCTTTGATTCAACGAGCTAGTCAAGTAGAGGCATACTAGTGACATTATGTTTGTCTATGTATTCACACATGTACTAAGTTTCCGGTTAATACAATTCTAGCATGAATAATAAACATTTATCATGAATTAAGGAAATAAATAAGAACTTTATTATTGCTTCTAGGGCATATTTCCTTCAGTCTCCCACTTGCACTAGAGTCAATAATCTAGTTCACATCATCATGTGATTTAACACCAATATTCACATCTGTTTGTGATTAACACCCATAGTTCACATCGTCATGTGACCAACACCCAAAGGGTTTACCAGAGTCAATAATCTAGTTCACATTGCTATGTGATTAACACCCAAAGAGTACTAAGGTATGATCATGTTTTGCTCGTGAGAGAAGTTTAGTCAACGGGCCTGTCACATTCAGAGCCATATGTATCTTGCAAATATTCTATGTCTACAATGCTCTGCACGGAGCTACTCTAGCTAATTGCTCCCACTTTCAATATATATCCAGATTGAGACTTAGAGTCATCTGGATTGGTGTAAAAGCTTGCACCGATGTAACTCTTTACGACAAACTCTTTTATCACCTCCATAATCGAGAAACATTTCCTTAGTTCTCACTAAGGATATTCTTGACCACTGTTCAGTGATCTACTCCTAGATCAAAATTGTACTCCCTTGCCAAACTCAGAGCAAGGTATACAATAGGTCTGGTACATAACATAGCATACTTTATAGAACCTATGACTGAGGCATAGGGAATGACTTTCATTCTCTTTCTATCTTCTGCCGTGGTCAGGCTTTGAGTCTTACTCAATTTCACACCTTGTAACACGCAAGAACTCTTTCTTTGACTGTTCCATTTTGAACTACTTCAAAATCTCGTCAAGGTATGTACTCATTGAAAAAACTTATCAAGCGCCTTGATCTATCTCTATAGATCTTGATGCTTAATATGTAAGCAGCTTCACTGAGGTCTTTCTTTGAAAAACTCTTTTCAAATACTTCTTTATGCTTTCCAGAAAATTCTACATTATTTCCGATCAACAATATGTCATTCACATATACTTATCAGAAATGTTGTAGTGCTCCCACTCACTTTCTTGTAAATACAGGCTTCACCGCAAGTCTGTATAAAACTATATGCTTTGATCAACTCATCAAAGCATATATTCCAACTCTGAGATGCTTGCACCAGTCCGTAGATGGATCACTAGAGCTTGCACACTTTGTTAGCACCTTTAGGATTGACAAAACCTTCTGGTTGCATCATATACAACTCTTCTTCAATAAATCCATTATGGAATACAATTTTGACATCTATTTGTCAGATTTCATAAAATGTGGCAATTGCTAACATGATTCAGACAGACTTAAGCATCGATACGAGTGAGAAAATCTCATCGTATTCAACACCTTGAACTTGTCGAAAAACTTTTTGCGGCAAGTCGAGCTTTGTAGATAGTAACACTACTATCAGCGTATGTCTTCCTCTTGAAGATCCATTTATATTCTATGGCTTGCCGATCATCAGGCAAGTCCATCAAAGTCCACACTTTGTTCTCATACATGGATCCTATCTCAGATTTCATGGCCTTCAAGCCATTTCGCAGAATCTGGGCTCATCATCGCTTCCTCATAGTTCGTAGGTTCATCATGGTCTTGTAACATGACTTCCAGAACAGGATTATCGTACCACTCTGGTGCGGACTGTACTTTGGAAGACCTATGAGGTTCTGTAGTAACTTAATCTGAAGTTTCATTATCATCATCATTAGCTTCCTCACTAATTGGTGTAGGAATCACTGGTACTGATTTCTGTGATGAACTACTTTCCAATTTGGGAGAAGGTACAATTACCTTATCAAACTCTACTTTCCTCCCACTCCCTTCTTTCGAGAGAAACTCCTTCTCTAGAAAGGATCCATCTTAGCAATGAATAACTTGCCTTCGCATCTGTGATAGAAGGTGTACCCAATAGTTTCCTTTGGGTATTCTATGAAGACGCACTTCTCCGATTTGGGTTCGAGCTTATCAGGTTGAAACTTTTTCACATAAGCATCGCAACCCCAAACTCTAAGAAACGACAACTTTGGTTTCTTGCCAAACCACAGTACATAAGGCGTCGTCTCAACGGATTTTGATGGTGCCCTATTTAAAGTGAATGCATTTGTCTCTAATGCATAACCCCAAAACGATAGTGATAAATCGGTAAGATACATCATAGATCGCACCATATCCAATAAAGTGCGGTTACGACGCTCGGACACACCATTATGCTGTGGTGTTTCATGTGGCGTGAGCTGTGAAACTATTCCACATTTTTTTAAATGAAGGCCAAACTCGTAACTCAAATAATCTCCTCTATGATCAGATTGTAGAAACTTTATTTTCTTGTTACAATGATTCTCCACTTCACTCTAAAATTCTCTGAACTTTTCAAATGTTTCAGACTTGTGCTTTATTAAGTATATATACTCATATCTGCTCAAATCATCTGTGAAGGTCAGAAAAAAATGATACCCGCCATGAGAATCAACACTCATTGGACCGCATACATCGGTATGTATTATTTCCAACAAGTCAGTAGCTCGTTCCATTGTTCCGGAGAACGGAGTTTTAGTCATATTGCCCAAAAGGCACGGTTCGCAAGCATCAAATGATTCATAACCAAGTGATTCAAAAAGTCCATCTTTATGGAGTTTCTTCATGCGCTTTACACCGATATGACCTAAACGGCAGTGCCACAAATAAGTTGCACTATCATTATCAACTTTGCATCTTTTGGCATCAATATTATGAATTTGTGTATCACTACGATCGATATCCAACAAACTATTTTCATTGGGTGTATGACCATCAAAGGTTTTATTCATGTAAACAGAATAACAATTATTCTCCGACTTTAAATGAATAACCGTATTGCAATAAACATGATCTAATCATATTTATGCTCAACGCAAACACCAAGTAACATTTATTTAGGTTCAACACTAATCTTGAAAGTATAGTGAGTGTGCGATGATGATTATATCAATCTTGGAACTACTTCCAACACTCATCGTCACTTCACCCTCAACTAGTCTCTGTTTATTCTGTAACTCATGTTTCGAGTTACTAATCTTAGCAATCGAACAAGTATCAAATACCCAGGGGCTACTATAAACACTAGTAAGGTACACATCAATAACCTGTATATCAAATATACCCTTGTTCACTCTGCCATCCTTCTCATCCACCAAATATTCAGGGTATTTCCGCTTCCAGTGACCATTTCCTTTGCAGTAGAAGCACTCAGTTTCAGGCTTTGGTCCAGCTTTGGGCTTCTTCACGGGAGTGACAACTTGCTTGCCATTCTACTTGAAGTTCCCTTTCTTTCCCTTTGCCCTTTTCTTGAAACTAGTGGTCTTGTCAATCATCAACACTTTGATGTTATTTCTTGATTTCTACCTTCGTCGATTTTAGCATCACGAAGAGCTCGGGATTCGTTTTGTCATCCCTTGCATACTATAGTTCATCACAAAGTTCCAGTAACTTGGTGATGGTGACTAGAGAACTCTGTCAATCACTATCTTATCTGGAAGATTAACTCCCACTTGATTCAAGTGATTGTAGTACCCAGACAATCTGAGCACATGCTCACTACCTGAGCTATTCTCCTCCATCTTTTAGCTATAGAACTTGTTGGAGACTTCATATCTCTCAACTCGGGTATTCAACTTCTGGAACATCTCATATGGTCCATGACGTTCAAAACATCTTTGAAGTCCCGATTCTAAGCCGTTAAGCATGGTGCACTAAACTATCAAGTAGTCATCATATTGAGCTAGCCAAACGTTCATAACGTCTGCATCTTCTCCTGCAATAGGTCTGTCTCCTAGCGGTGCATCAAGGACATAATTCTTCTGTGCAGCAATGAGGATAAACCTCAGATCACTGACCCAGTCCGCATCATTGCTACTATCATCTTTCAACTTAGTTTTCTCTAGGAACACATATAAAACATAGGGAAGCAAGAACGCGAGCTATTGATCTACAACATTATTTGCAAAATACTATCAGGACTAAGTTCATGATAAATTAAACTTCAATTAATCAAATTACTTAAGAACTCCCACTTAGACATCCCTCTAATCATCTAAGTGATCACGTGATCCAAATCAACTAAACCATGTCCGATCATCACGTGAGATGGAGTAGTTTTCAATGGTGAACATCACTATGTTGATCATATCTACTATATGATTCATGCTCGACCTTTCGGTCTCAGTGTTCCGAGGCCATATCTGCATATGCTAGGCTCATCAAGTTTAACCTGAGTATTCTGCGTGTGTAAAACTGTCTTACTCCCGTTGTATTTGAACGTAGAGCTTATCACACCCGATCATCACGTGGTGTCTCGGCACGAAGAACTTTCGCAACGTTGCATACTCAGGGACACTATTCAAGAAATCTTCCGATTCACCGATTAATCTTCCGATTTATCGCTAATCGGGGGGTGACCGATAAGATTATGCCTTATCTTTGCCATTTATCTTTTGGACCGATTTATCATTCTGACAAGCGATTTATCGGGAATCTACCGATAAATTAGACCTATTCATCGCACTATGTTGGCAAAAACTATGTTTATTTATGTTTTGTGGACCTTGTTATGGAATATGTACTATTGCCCTATTTTGTTTGTAATTATACGAGGATTCAAAGGCTAGAAATCAGGGTAATACTTCTGTCAAATACTGTTTTAGTGTTGAATACAGCGTATTTTAGTGTTGGGAACCTGAGATTTACAAAAAAAATATGATTAATAGTCGACCGATAAAATCGATTAATCGGCCGATTTCCGATTAATCTCTAATCCCTAGCTGACCGAGACGATAACGATAAGCGATATCCTCAACATTGCTCAGGGAGAACACTTATACCTTGAAATTTAGTGAGAGATCATCTTGTAATGCTACCGTCAATCAAAGCAAAATAAGATGCATAAAGGATAAACATCACATGCAATCAATATAAGTGATATGATATGGCCATCATCATCTTGTGCTTGTGATCTCCATCTCCGAAGCACCGTCATGATCACCATCGTCACCGGCGCGACACCTTGATCTCCATCATAGTATCGTTGTCGTCTCGCCAACTATTGCTTCTACGACTATCACTACCGCTTAGTGATAAAGTAAAGCAATTACAGGGCGATTGCATTGCGTACAATAAAGCGACAACCATATGGCTCCTGCCAGTTGCCGATAACTCTGTTACAAAACATGATCATCTCATACAATAAATTTTAGCATCATGTCTTGGCCATATCACATCACAACATGCCCTGCAAAAACAAGTTAGACGTCCTCTACTTTGTTGTTGCAAGTTTTACGTGGCTGCTACGGGCTGAGCAAGAACCATTCTTACCTACGCATCAAAACCACAACGATATTTCGTCAAGTTAGTGCTGTTTTAACCTTCTCAAGGACCGGGCGTAGTCACACTCGGTTCAAGTAAAGTTGGAGAAACTGACACCCGCCAGCCACCTATGTGCAAAGCACGTCGGTAGAACCAATCTCGCGTAAGCGTACACGTAATGTCGGTCCGGGCCACTTCATCCAACAATACCGCCGGACCAAAGTATGACATGCTGGTAAGCAGTATGACTTGTATCGCCCACAACTCACTTGTGTTCTACTCATGCATATAACATCTACGCATAAACCTGGCTCGGTTGCCACTGAAGGGGAACGTAGTAATTTCAAAAAAAAAAATCCTACGCACACGCAAGATCATGGTGATGCATAGCAACGAGAGGGAGAGTGTATCTTCATACCCTTTAAGATCGCTAAGTGAAAGCGTTTATCAACGCGGTTGCTGTAATCGTACACCTTCACGATCCGCCCCGATCAAGTACAAAATGTACGGCATCTCCGCGTTCAACACACGTTCAGCTCGATGACGTCCTTGCCTTCTTGATCTAGCAAGACGGGTGAAGTAGTAGATGAGTTCCGGCAGCACGACGGTGTGGTGATTGTGTTGGTTAAGAACAATCTCCACAAGGCTTCGCCTAAGCACTACTAAAATTATGACAGAGGATAAACTAGAGGGGACGGGGTTGCCGGCACACGGCTTGGTGTTTCTTGATGTCTCTTTGGTGCTAGCCCTGCCCCTCTATTTATATGTTGAGCCCTAGGGTCGAAACTTGGAGTAAAAGCCTCCTCAAAGTCGGTTTTGCCCGAAAGGCAAGAGTCCTACACGGACTCCAGGGCTAGACGCCAGGGTTCCCGGCGTCTCCCCCCTAGACGCCAGGGTTCCTGGCGTCTAGCCTCTGGTCTCCGCAAAACTTCCTTTTGCACTTTCCAAAAGCTTCGTGGGCTTTCCCCTTTGGCCCAAATAACGTGTTCTCATACCCAAACATTTCGGGAAACATCCGGAACCCCTTCCGGTGAATTCCGGAACCCTTCCGGAGATCAAACACTATTATCCCATATATCAAACTTTATCTCCGGACCATTCCGGAGTTCCTCGTCATGTCCGTGATCTCATCCAGAACTCCAAACAACATTCGGTCACCAACATACATAACTCATATAATACTATATCGTCAACGAACGTTAAGCGTGCGGACTCTATGGGTTCGAGAACTATGTAGACATGACCGAGACACTTCTCTGGTCAATAACCAATAGCGGAACCTGGATGCTCATATTGGCTCCTACATATTCTATGAAGATCTTTATCGGTCGAACCGCATAACAACATACGTTGTTCTCTTTGTCATCGGTGTGTTACTTGCCTGAGATTTAATCGTCGGTATCATCATACCTAGTTCAATCTCGTTACCGGCAAGTCTCTTTACTCGTTCCGTAATACTTCATCCCGCAACTAACTTATTAGTCACAATTCTTGCAAGGCTTATAGTGATGAGTATTACCGGGAGGGCCCAGAGATACCTCTCCGACAATCGGAGTGACAAATCCTAATCTCGAAATACGCTAACTCAACAAGTACCTTCGGAGACACCTGTAGAGCTCCTTTATAATCATCCAATTACATTGTGACGTTTGGTAGCACACAAAGTGTTGCTCCGGTAAACGGGAGTTGCATAATCTCATAGTCATAGGAACATGTATAAGTCATGAAGAAAGCAATAGTAGTATACTAAAACGATCAAGTGCTAAGCTAACGGAATGGGTCAAGTCAATCACATCATTCTCTAATGATGTGATCCCGTTAATCAAATGACAACTCATGTCTATGGTTAGGAAACACAACCATCTTTGATTCAACGAGCTAGTCAAGTAGAGGCATACTAGTGACATTATGTTTGTCTATGTATTCACACATGTACTAGTTTCCGGTTAATACAATTCTAGCATGAATAATAAACTTTTATCATGAAATAAGGAAATAAAAAATAACTTTATTATTGCCTCTAGGGCATATTTCCTTCAGGTAGTGCCAACCATATTGGACATCAATGATACTGAGTATTGTAGTTTTGAGGGGGGAGAGCAGCATAAAGTGTTTCCATTGATATGTTATGAATAGAAATGTGACCTTTGATGCATAATTTGATGAGAAGTTTAATCATGGCAAGCAGGCAACTGATGATATATGACAAAGAGATAAATAGATAACCGTTCTAAAAACCAACACAAATAAGTTCAGATACCCCCACAAAAATAAAGTTCAAATAAAGAGAACCAACTAGTGGTTGGATAGTTGCGAGGGTGGTGGTATCCCCAACCATCAGGATCAAACCCCATGTTTGACGTTTGGTGTCTTGTTAATGCGCATATTCTTTCAGTGGGTGATACGTCTCCGTCGTATCTACTTTTCCAAACACTTTTGCCCTTGTTTTGGACTCTAACTTGTATGATTTGAATGGAACTAACCCGGACTGACGCTGTTTTCAGCAGAATTGCCATGGTGTTGTTTTATGTGCAGAAAATAAAAGTTCTCGGAATGACCTGAAACTCCACGGAACACCTTAGAAAAAACAATAAAAAATCCTCGCCAAAGATGAAGACCAGGGGGCCCACACCCTACTCACGAGGGTGGGGGGCGCCCCCCCGGGCGCGCCCCCTACCTCGTGGGCCCCCTGGTGGCCCTCCGACGCCAACTCCAACTCCATATATTGGCTTTCGGGGAGAAAAAAATAAGAGAGAAGAAATCATCGCGTTTTACGATACGGAGCCGCCGCCAAGCCCTAATCTCTCTCGGGAGGGCTGATCTGGAGTCCGTTCGGGGCTCCGGAGAGGGGGATTTGTCGCCGTCGTCATCATCAACCATCCTCCATCACCAATTTCATGATGCTCACCGCCGTGCGTGAGTAATTGCATCATAGGCTTGCTGGACGGTGATGGGTTGGATGAGATTTATCATGTAATCGAGTTAGTTTTGTTAGGGTTTGATCCCTAGTATCCACTATGTTCTGAGATTGATGTTGCTATGACTTTGCTATGCTTAATGCTTGTCACTAGGGCCCGAGTGCCATGATTTCAGATCTGAACCTATTATGTTTTCATGAATATATGTGTGTTCTTGATCCTATCTTGCAAGTCTATAGTCACCCACTATGTGTTATGACCCGGCAACCCTGAAGTGACAATAATCGGGACCACTCCAGGTGATGACCATAGTTTGAGGGATTCATGTATTCACTATGTGCTAATGCTTTGTTCCGGTTCTCTATTAAAAGGAGGCCTTAATATCCCTTAGTTTCCAATAGGACCCCGCTGCCACGGGAGGGTAGGACAAAAGATGTCATGCAAGTTCTTTTCCATAAGCACTTATGACTATATACGGAATATATGTCTACATTACATTGATGAACTGGAGCTAGTCTGTGTCACCCTATGTTATGACTGTTACATGACGAACCGCATCCGGCATAATTATCCATCACTAATCCAGTGCCTACGAGTTTTCCATATACTGGTTCTCGCTTATTTACTTTTCCGTTGCTACTGTTACAATCACTACAAAATACCAAAAACATTACTTTTGCTGTCTTTACTTTTGTTATCATTACCACCATTATCATATTACTTCGCTACTAAACACTTTGCTGCAGATACTAAGTTTCCAGGTGTGGTTGAATTGACAACTCAACTGCTAATACTTGAGAATATTCTTTGGCTCCCCTTGTGTCGAATCAATAAATTTGGGTTGAATACTCTACCCTCGAAAACTGTTGCGATCCCCTATACTTGTGGGTTATCAAGACATTTTTCTGGCGCTGTTGTCGGGGAGCATAGCTCTATTCTTTGAGTCACTTGGGATTTATATCTGCTGGACACTATGAAGAACTTGAAAGATGATCAAAGTACTATTTTGCCCTCAACTACGAGGGGAGGTAAGGAACTGCCATCTAGCCTTGCACTAGATTCTCCTTCTGTTATAAATAAGCTTGCGACACCTAAACCTGCTACTGCTATGAATTCTGATATGTCGCATGTTATTGATGATGCCACTTTTGCTATGCATGATACTTACGATGAAACTACTTCTATGCTTGATACTACTATGCCCCTTGGTGAATTTCTTGATGAGCAAATTGCTAGGTCTAGAGAAAGATAAATTATTGAACCTGAATGCGATGATGATAGTGATGATGAGAATATGCCTGCTATTCCTGAGGGTTATCTTTTTGATGCTGAATCTTCTGCAGCTATTTTTGCTTGCCAGGATAGATACGAACTTAAGAGGTTGCTTGTTAAATGGAGTAAAGAATCTCTTAGAGATAGAATGAGACCCGACCCTACTTTTGCTACTTCACCTATCTGTGTTCCTGATAAGGACTATTATGATTTTTCTGTTGATCCAGATATAGTTACTTTGGTTGAATCTGATCCTTTTTATGGCTATGAATCTGAAATTGTTGTGGCACATCTTACTAAGTTAAATGATATAGCTGCCTTGTTTACTAATAATGAGAGATCACGCTACCTTTATTTACTCAAAATATTTCCGTTCTCATTAAAGGGTGACGCTAAGACATGGTTTAATTCTCTTGATCCTGGTTGTGTGCAAAGTCCCCAGGATATGATTTATTACTTCTCTACTAAATATTTCCCTGCTCATAAGAAACAAGCTGCTTTGAGGGAAATATACAACTTCGTGCAAATTGAAGAAGAGAGTCTCCCACAAGCTTGGGGGAGGCTTCTCAAGTTACTTAATGCTTTGCCTGATCATCCTCTTAAGAAACCTGAAATATTTGATATCTTTTATAATGGACTAATTGATGCTTCCAGAGATTACCTGGATAGTTGTGCTGGTTCTCTTTTCAGGGAAAGAACACCGGATGAAGCTGAAATTCTATTGAACAATATGTTGACAAATGAAAGTAATTGGGCACCTCTTGAGCCACCTCCTGAGCCAGTTCCAGAGCCAATTACTGAGCCTATTCCTAAACCAACTCCGAAGAAGAGAGGTGTTCTATTTCTCAGTCCCGAAGATATGCAAGAGGCAAAGAAATCTATGAAACAAAAAGGTATTAAAGTTGAAGATGTTAAGAATTTACCTCCTATTGAAGAAATACATGGTCTTAATTTACCGCCTGTTGAAGAAGTATATGATCTCAATTACTTATTTACTGAAGAACCTCCCGATATCCCGACTCAGGTAGTAAAGGTAAATTCTCTCTATAGATATGAGAAAGCTGAAGTACCTCCTACTAAAATTGCTAGTCAGTGCTTGGATGAGTTTGATGACTTTATGTTTAAGCAAGATGACTTTAATGCTTATTTTGGTAGACAATTAAAACAGAATACCTTTATGATTAAACGCTTGGGTGATTATATGGCTGATATTAGAGGCGAACTTAAACTTGTTAGCAAACATGCTTCTATGGTTACCACTCAAGTAGAACAAGTACTTAAAGCTCAGAAAGAAGTGCTTGATGAAATGAATAGTAAGAAAAATGATTATGCTGTTAGAGTGGCTACTAGAACCGGTAGAATGACTCAGGAACCTTTGTATCCCGAAGGCCACCCTAAGAGAATCGAGCAAGATTCTCAGAGAAATAATATTGATGTACCTAGTTCTTCTAAAAGGAAGAAAAAGAAAAATGATAGGACTTTGCAAACCTCTAGTGAACCTGTTGCTGAACCACCTGAGAATCCAAATGATATCTCTATGTATGATGCTGAAACACAATCAGGTGATGAACATGAACCTAGTGATAATGTTAATGATAATGTTCATGTTGATGCTCAACCTAGTAATGATAATGATGTAGAAGTTGAACCTGTTGTTGATCTTGATAACCCACAATCAAGGAATCAACGTTATGATAAAAGAGACTTCGTTGCTAGGAAACATGGTAAAGAAAGGGAACCATGGGTTCAGAAACCCATGCCTTTTCCTCCGAAACCATCCAAGAAAAAGGATGATGAGGATTTTAAGCGCTTTGCTGAAATGATTAGACCCATCTTTTTTTAACTGATGTGCTCAAAACAAATCCTTATGCTAAGTATATGAAGGATATCATTACTAATAAAGAAAGATACCTGTGTTGGGGAACCTAGTAATTTCAAAAAATTTCCTACGCACACGCAAGATCATGGTGATGCATAGCAACGAGAGGGGAGAGTGTTGTCTACGTACCCTCGTAGACCAAAGCGGAAGTGTTGACACAACGTAGAGGAAGTAGCCGTACGTCTTCCCGGTCCAACCGATCCAAGCACCGTTACTCCGGCACCTCCGAGTTCTTGACACATGTACAGCTCGATGACGCACCCCGGGCTCCGATCCAGCAAAGCTTCGGGGAGGAGTTCCATCAGCACGAAGGCGTGGTGACAATCTTGATGTTCAACCGTCGCAGGGCTTCGCCTAAGCACCGCTACAATATGACCGAGGTGTAATATCGCGGAGGGGGGCACCGCACATGGCTAAGGAACGATCACGAAGATCAACTTGTGTGTCTATGGGGTGCCCCCTGCCCCCGTATATAAAGGAGTGGAGGAGGGGAGGGCCGGCCCTCTCTATGGCGCGCCCTAGGGGAGTCCTACTCCCACCGGGAGTAGGATTCCCCCTTTCCTAGTCCAACTAGGAGTCCTTCCAAGTAGTAGGAGTAGGAGACAAGGAAGGGGAAGAGGGAAGGGAAGGAAGGAGGGGGTGCGGCCCCTTCCCCTAGTCCAATTCGGACTAGGCCTTGGGAGGGCGCGCAACTTGCCCTAGGCAGCCCCTCTCTCTTTCCCGTATGGCCCAATAAGGCCCAATACTTCTCCCGGCGAATTCCCGTAACTCTCCGGTACTCCGAAAAATACCCGAATCACTCGGAACCTTTCCGAAGTCCGAATATAGTCGTCCAATATATCGATCTTTACGTATCGACCATTTCGGGACTCCTCTTCATGTCCCCGATCTCATCCGGGATACCGAACTCCTTCGGTACATCAAAACTTATAAACTCATAATAAAACTGTCATCGTAATGTTAAGCGTGCGGACCCTACGGGTTCGAGAACTATGTAGACATGACCTAGAACTATTCTCGGTCAATAACCAATAGCGGAACCTGGATGCCCATATTGGCTCCTACATATTCTACGAAGATCTTTATCGGTTAAACCGCATAACAACATACGTTGTTCCCTTTGTCATCGGTATGTTACTTGCCCGAGATTTGATCGTCGGTATCCAATACCTAGTTCAATCTCGTTACTGGCAAGTCTCTTTACTCGTTATGTAATGCATCATTCCGTAACTAACTCATTAGCTACATTGCTTGCAAGGCTTATAGTGATGTGCATTACCAAGAGGGCACAGAGATACCTCTCCGACAATCGGAGTGACAAAACCTAATCTCGAAATACGCCAACCCAACATGTACCTTTGGAGACACCTGTAGTACTCCTTTATAATCACCCAGTTACGTTGTGACGTTTGGTAGTACCCAAAGTGTTCCTCCGGTAAACGGGAGTTGCATAATCTCATAGTTACAGGAACATGTATAAGTCATGAAGAAAGCAATAGCAACATACTAAACGATCAAGTGCTAGGCTAACGGAATGGGTCAAGTCAATCACATCATTCTCCTAATGATGTGATCCCATTAATCAAATGACAACTCATGTCCATGGCTAGGAAACATAACCATCTTTGATTCACGAGCTAGTCAAGTAGAGGCATACTAGTGACACTATGTTTGTCTATGTATTCACACATGTATTATGTTTCCGGCTAATACAATTCTAGCATGAATAATAAACATTTATCATGAAATAAGGAAATAAATAATAACTTTATTATTGCCTCTAGGGCATATTTCCTTCAGTCTCCCACTTGCACTAGAGTCAATAATATAGTTCACATCGTCATGTGATTTAACACCAATATTCATATATGTATATGATTAACACCCATAGTTCACATCGTCATGTCACCAACACCCAAAGGGTTTACTAGAGTCAATAATCTAGTTCACATCGCTATGTGATTAACACCCAAAGAGTGTAAGGTGTGATCATGTTTTGCTCATGAGAGAAGCTTAGTCAACGAGTCTGTCATATTCAGAGCCGTATGTATTTTGCAAATATTCTATGTCTACAATGATCTGCATGGAGCTACTCTAGCTAATTTCTCCCACTTTCAATATGTATCTAGGTTAAGACTTAGAGTCATATGGATCAGTGCCAAAACTTGTATCGATGTAACCCTTTACGACGAACCTTTTGTCACCTCCATAATTGAGAAACATATCCTTATTCCACTAAGGATAATTTTGACCAATGTCCAGTGATCTACTCCTAGATCACTATTGTATTCCCTTGCTAAACCAGGGCAGAGTATACAATAGGTCTGGTCCATAGCATGGCATATTTTATAGAACCTATGACTGAGGCATAGGGAATGACTTTCATTCTCTTTTCTATTTTCTGCCGTGGTCGGGATTTGAGTCTTACTCAATTTCACACCTTTGCAATACAGGCAAGAACTCCTTCTTTGACCGTTCCATTTTGAACTATTTCAAAAATTTATCAAGGTATGTACTCATTGAAAATCTTATCAAGTGTCTTGATCTATCTCAATAGACCTTGATGCTCAATATGTAAACAGCTTCGCCGAAGTCTTGCTTTGAAAAACTCTTTTTCAAGTATCCTTTCATGCTATCCAGAATTTCTATATCATTTCCAGTCAACAATATGTCATCCACATATAATATTAGAAATGCTACAGAGCTCCCACTCACTTTCTTGTAAATACAGGCTTCTCAAAAAGTCTGTATAAAACCATATGCTTTGATCAACTCATAAAGTGTATATTCCAACTCAGAGAGGCTTGCACCAGTCCATAAATGGATCGCTGGAGCTTGCACACTTTGTTAGCACCTTTAGGATTGACAAAACCTTCTGGTTGCATCATATACAACTCTTCTTCAAGAAAACCATTAAGGAATGCAGTTTTGACATCCATTTGCCAGATTTCATAAATTGTGGCAATTGCTAACATGATTCGGACAGACTTAAGCATCGCTACAGTTGTGAAAATCTCATTGTAGTCAACACCTATAACTTGTTGAAAACCTTTTTGCAACAAGTCGAGCTTTGTAGATAGTAACACTACTATCAGTAACTGTCTTCCTCTTGAAGATCCATTTATACAATATGGCTTGCCGATCATCGGGCAACTCCACCAAAGTCCACACTTTGTTCTCATACATGGATCCCATCTCAGATTTCATGGCCTCTAGCCATTTTGCGGAATCTAGGCTCATCATTGCTTCCTCATAGTTCGTAGGTTCGTCATGGTCAAGTAACATGACCTCCAGAATAGGATTTCCGTACCATTCTGGTGCGGATCTTACTCTGGTAGACCTATGAGGTTCTGTAGTAACTTGATCTGAAGTTTCATGATCATCATTAGCTTCCTCACTAATTGGTGTAGGAATCACTGGAACTAATTTCAGTGATGAACTATTTTCCAATTCGTGAGAAGGTACAGTTACCTCATCAAGTTCTACTTTCCTCCCACTCACTTCTTTCGAGAGAAACTCCTTCTCTAGAAAGGATCCATTTTTAGCAACGAATATCTTGCCTTTGGATCTGTGATAGAAGGTGTACCCAACAGTTTCCTTTGGGTATTCTATGAAGACGCACTTCTCCGATTTGGGTTCGAGCTTATCAAGTTGAAAACCTTTTTCATATAAGCATCACAACTCCAAACTTTAAGAAACGACGACTTAGGTTTACTACTAAACCATAGTTCATACGGTGTCGTCTCAACAGATTTAGATGGTGCCCTATTAAACGTGAATGCAGCTGTCTCTAATGCATAACCCCAAAACGATAATGGTAAATCAATAAGAGACATCATAGATCGCACCATATCCAATAAAATACTGTTACGACGTTCGGACACACCATAACATTGTGGTGTTCCAGGTGGCGTGAGCTGTGAAACTATTCCACATCGTTTTAATTGAAGACCAAACACGTAACTCAAATATTCGTCTCCGTGATCAGATCGCAGAAACTTTATTTTCTTGTTACGATGATTTTTCCACTTCACTCTGAAATTCTTTGAACCTTTCAACTATTTCAGACTTATGTTTCATCAAGTAGATATACCCATATCTGCTCAAATCATCTTGTGAAGGTTAGAAAATAACGATACTTGCCACGAGCATCAACACTCATTGGATCGCATACATCGGTATGTATTATTTCCAATAAGTCAGTAGCTTGTTCCATTGTTCCGGAGAACGGAGTTTTAGTCATCTTGCCCAAAAGGCACGGTTCGCAAACATCAAATGATTTATAACCAAGTGATTCTGAAAATCCATCTTTATGGAGTTTCTTCATGCGCTTTACACCGATATGACCCAAACGGCAGTGCCACAAATAAATTGCACTATCATTATTAGCTTTGCATCTTTTAGCATCAATATTATGAATATGTGTATCACTACGATCGAGATCCAACAAACTATTTTCATTGGGTGTATGACCATTGAAGGTTTTATTCATGTAAACAGAACAACAATTATTCTCTGATTTTAAATGAATAACCGTATTGCAATAAACATGATCAAATCATATTCATGCTCAACGCAAATGCCAAATAACATTTATTTAGGTTTAACACTAATCCCAAAAGTATAGGGAGTGTGCAATGATGATCATATCAATCTTGGAACTACTTCCAATACTCATCGTCACTTCCCCTTCAACTACTCTCTGTTTATTCTGTAACTCCTGTTTCGAGTTACTAATCTTAGCAACCGAACAAGTATCAAATACTCAGGGGATACTATAAACACTAGTGAGGCACATATCAATAATCTGTATATCAAATATACCCTTGTTCACTTTGCCATCCTTCTTATCCACCAAATATTCAGGGCATTTCCGCTTCCAATGACCATTTCCTTTACAGTGTAAACACTCAGTTTCAGGCTTTGGTCCAGCTTTGGTCTTCTTCATGGGAGTGACAACTTGTTTGCCATTCTACTTGAAGTTTCCCTTTCTTTCCCTTTGCCCTTTTCTTGAAACTAGTGGTCTTGTCAATCATCAACACTTGATGCTCTTTCTTGATTTCTACCTTCGTCGATTTCAACATCACGAAGAGCTCGGGAATCATTTTCGTCATCCCTTGCATTTTATTGTCGGTGTACTAGAGTAGGGGTACCCTAGTATCCCGAACTTGTGCACGGGCAGTCGCAACACCTCGCGGCAAGGCTTGCCGGGTGACCGCCAAGGTCCTCCGTGGTTCCTTTGGAGCCATTCAAGAACAAAGTATTCAAGTCAAGGAGACAAGGCCCCGGCAAGAGGAGCTTGCCGGGAAGGCCAACCAAGGCATCTCAAGGAACTTGCCGCGACGCGCCACGCGTCCCGACGAGGCCCGGTGAGCGACAAGCTTCCGGACACGACAAGCCAACAACCGCGGCAAGGCGCTTGCCGCGGCAAGCTACCACTCTGTACCCGCGCTCCAGCACATCCACCAACGTGTCGCCCTGGGACCTTTCCAGGCGCGCGTGGCAAGAGGCTGTGCAGCCAGCGGTGCACGGTGGCTAGCGGCGCTGACGAGATTGCCATCGTGGCAAGCGGTGGCGTCCCTGACGGTCCCTGTTTGCACTATTTGGGCGACGCAGACGGGCATTTAATGCCTTTGTCCCCTGCCGTCAGGGTTAGGTATGATACACTGTACAAGTACTTGTACCAACCACGATTCCTTTCCATTTTTACCCTTGTCTACGTTGCCACCTGTCGGTGACCCCTTGAGCATATAAAAGGAGGCCCATGCGCAATGTAGAGGGGGGTTCGAGGCCAGAAAACACTCGCGCTCGGTCTCGTTAGCAGCTAGTGTGTACTGTAGCACTCAGCGCTCCCGAGCAAGAACTCAATACAATCAGAGATGCAGCAGTAGGAGTATTATCTCTCCGGAGAGCTCCGAAGCTGGGTAAACCGCTCATGTGCTTCGCCTCGATCTGCTCTTCGCGCGACCTCCGCCCCCCGCCGAACCGAAAGGGGCTCGGTCCGCCGGTCCCATAGGTGTCCGTGGATCAGTTTCCCACGACATCGTTGGCGCGCCAGGTAGGGGGCATCGAGGTTGTGTGAACCTGATCAGACGTTCACACGAGCTAGATCTTCATCTTCTTCATCGACATGCCGCCAAAGAAGAAGGCTTCGGAGGTGGCTGCTCTGTCCGCGTCGATCCCACCACCACCGGAGCAAATGAGTGGTGGGGTAGACGCCGGCGGAAGAACGGGCATCGACGAGGGAGCTCACGGTGCTGCCAGGTCCAAGGACAAGGAAGCCTTACTTCGGCGTCCGTACATGCACCGCGCCCATCTCAGGAGGCGCGGGACCGACAGCGTCATGGTACTCGCGGTGCCATACGTTCATTAGACCAAGATCGAGCTGGTGGATCTCGGGGTGCTCAAGACCAGCATGCACGCCAACATGCTGGCACGAGCGGGACACGGTCGCCTGGACGAGATACTGCTCCTTCTAACATAGTTAGAAGTCCGAGCATATCCCGCTCCTCGCACCGTTCGCCACTGCCACCCACCACTCCAGCAGAAGCTTTAGCACGAGCTCAACTGCTCCTGGATTACCCTCCAACGGCAGACAAGATCGACGAATGGAGGGCCACCATTCAGAGTCTCATCGGCTTTGCCAACGGCGACACTCCACGGCAGCCGAGTACATCGCAGCCGCGGCAAGACTGCCAGGCTCGAGCCGATGGCGACAAAACCGGTGGGGGTGCAACCACCGTGCACTCTCCGCCCAGAAGGCCAAGATCGCCGACTCGCCGGATCTACCTCGACAACGACTCCACCGCATCATCAGATCCACGAGCTCGTCGCGATCAGCGCCAAGTTCTTCACGAACGACAGCAAGAAGACGCTCGTACTCGCATCGAGCGTCGAAGAGAAGCGCGGCGTCAATCGGACCAGCGTGCTGGGCCCTCTGTCGACATGCATGCGCCAGGGGAACTAGGCGACTTGCCGTACACGGTAGGTTGCCCTGCGTTCACTCATGAGCTGCGGCAAGTCTAGTGGCCCAGCACGAAGAATTTCAAGCCAGACGTACCAGAGAAGTACGACGGCAAGTCGCATCCGTCGGAGTTCCTCAGCATCTACACCATTGCGGTGCAAGCTGCTGGGGGGCGGGACGACAAGATCCTTGCCAACTACTTCCCGCTGGTGCTCAAGCCCAATGTCAGGTCCTGGCTCATGCACTTGCCGGACAACTCCATATCCTCCAGGGCAGACCTATGCCATCAGTTTGTCGGCGCCTTTATAGGCGGCCACAAGCCTCATGGCCAAGAGAGCGACCTTCATCTGCTCGCCCAGAAGGAAGGTAGAAAGATGTCGTGGGAAACTGATCCACGGACACCTATGGGACCGGCGGACCGAGCCCCTTTCGGTTCGGCGGGGGGCGGAGGTCGCGCGAAGAGCAGATCGAGGCGAAGCACACGAGCGGTTTACCCAGCTTCAGAGCTCTCTGGAGAGATAATACTCCTACTGCTGCATGTCTGATTGTATTGAGTTCTTGCTCGGGAGCGCTGAGTGCTACAGTACACACTAGCTGCTAACGAGACCGAGCGCGAGTGTTTTCTGCCTTCGAACCCCCCTCTACGTTGCGCATGGGCCTCCTTTTATATGCTCAAGGGGTCACCGACAGGTGGCAACGTAGACAAGGGCAAAAATGGAAAGGAATTGCGGTTGGTACAACTACTTGTACAAGTGTATCATACCTAACCCTGACGGCAGGGGACAAAGGCATTAAATGCCCGTCTGCGTCGCCCAAACAGTGCGAAAAGGGACCGTCAGGGACACCACCGCTTGCCACGATGGCAATCTTGTCAGCGTCGCTTGCCACCTCGCACTGCTGGCTGCACAGCCTCTTGCCACACGCGCCTGGAAAGGTCCCAGGGCGACACGTTGGTGGATGTGCTGGAGCGCGGGCACAGAGTGGTAGCTTGCCGCGGTCGTTGTCCTGTCGCGTCCGGAAGCTTGTCGCTCACCGGGCATTGCCGGGACGCGTGGCGCGTCGCGGCAAGTTCCTTGAGATGCCTTGGTTGGCCTTCCCGGCAAGCTCCTCTTGCCGGGGCCTTGTCTCCTTGGCTTGGATACTTTGTTCTTGAATGGCTCCAAAGGAACCTCGGAGGACCTTGGCGGCCACCTGGCAAGCCTTGCCGCGGGGTGCTGCGACTGCCCGTGCACAAGTTCGGGATACTAGGGTACCCCTACTCTAGTACACCGACAGGAGCCCCCGGGCCTGGGCCACACACGGTGCCGAGCGCTGTTGGGCCAGGCCCAAAACAGGGCACGGGCACGCGCGGCCTGGGTTACACCGTATCTTACTCCGTATCCACTGCGCCCTCCCCGAACGACACGCGTTGAATGCGGCGTCGTGGGAGAGATCGTGGGTGGTTTCTTTATTCGGAAAGACGGAACATCTGCCCCCTCCATCTTTAAAAGCAGGGGAAACAAGGGAGTTCGCCCATCTCGCCGGTTGCTATCCCAATCTCAGAAACTTCCGCCGCTCCCTCCTTCTTCCCAAAGCAGAAAGAGAGCAGCGCTCTGCCCCCCATCGCCACCAGCACCACCAACGCCGTCGATCTCCCCCACCACCTCCGCCATGGCTCTGAAAGCCGGCAAGGGGAAGGCCGTGAAGTCGACCGAGGCGCAGCGGCTCGCGGCGCTGCGAAAGGAGCGGACAACCTTCCCCCCCAAGCTCGCCGTGAAGGAGCTGAGGGAGTACTACTACCTCTTCTGGTCGACGGAGACGCGAGCACATCCGCGCACGAAGGTACTCTCCGCCGCCGCTTCGGAACGGGCTCCGAATGGATATCCCTTCTTCGTGTTGTTCTTCTACTGCGGGCTCTGCCCGCCTTTCTCTGAATTTTTCTGCGACATTATGAACACCTACGGGTTCCACCTCCTTGACTTCACCCCCAATGCGGTTTTGACCATGGCAGTTTTCGCACATCTCTGCGAAAACTTTGTCGGAGTCCATCCAAATGTAGCTCTTTTCCGCCACTTCTTTATGCCTCGGGTTGAGAGAGGGGAGCCTTTATCCGGCGGAATCGCCTGGATCTCGAGAGCTGGCAAGAAGGAAGCTTATCTGGATGGAGAGCTCTGCGGCAAGTGGGAGGAATGGAGAGCAGACTGGTGCTGGATTGTCGAGGAGAACCCGCAGCCGTTTACCGCCCAGTGCCAAGCCCCAGTAGCGCGCGACAACGATTGGAGCAACGTGGCCCCGAAAGACGATAGGCTGAAGATCGCCGTCACCCGGATCCTACGCCTCAGGCTTGCCGGGCTCACTGTAGGCGCCGTTGGCGCAGATTTTCTTTGCCGCCGCATCGCCCCCTGCAGGAGAGGAGGAGACCCGCCTGGGAGTTCCAAAATGCGGCGGACATCATGAGGCTGTGCCCGGGCCTCAACTTCAACTTCACTGTCCTAGAACTGGAAGCAATGCTCCAGGAACTGTTCAAGTACGACCGTCAACATCCTGAAGTGTTCAGGTTGCCTAAGGATGTCGTTCCGCTGTGCAACAATTCCTCGCTCGATCGCATCCGTGCAATGATGCCGCTGTGCGATTCGCATGGAATTATCCCAACTTGGCAAGAGCCTGCAGACGACGTCGTGCAGGAGTTTTTCGACGGCTTGGTAGAAGTGCCGGTCCGCTCTGATGAGCAGAAAAGCCTCACTCGCGACACCACCGATGCAGAGATGCAGCGCATCGCCACTAGGCTGGAAGAGGCGGCGACAGCCGCTGCCGCGGGCGAGTTTGGGTTCACCGTGGAGGAGGCAGAGGCAGCAGAGGCGGCAAGCCTCGCCGAGCGAGAGGAGTTTGCCGGCGAGGGAGAGCTTGCCGGCGAGGGAGAGCTTGCCGGTCCTGAAGTCGAGTCGAGCGAGCCCGCCGAGGGTGCGAGCGGCTCGTCGAAGACCGACTCCTCTTCCTCCTCATCTTCAGACAGCTCGCCGCAAGCAGAGCCCCCAGCTCCACCAAGAAGGCGTCTACGCAAGGTCGGAGACGTAGCGGGGCAGCAGACGAGTCAACAGCCGTCGCGCCGCGCGACACGCTCCACCGTGGCAAGCACTGTTGCCGCGGGAGCGCCTCACGCCGCTGCGGCAACTGGAGCGGGGTCCTCCCGGACCACTGCTTCTGCTCCTGCCGCTGCCCCCGCCAAGCAGTTAAGGGAACCCACTCCTCCGCCTCGTCGCGCCGAAGGTGGGCCGGACTTCGACCTCTCCGCGCTCAGCTCCGACAAGGAAGAAGAAGAGTAAGATTTTTGCTGGACTTCTAGTTCTTCAATTCTTGCTGTTTTGTCTTGTATCTGATTTGCTTTTACTCCGAACTCATTCCTTTTCAGGACTCTGGCCGAGAGAGTGGCAAAGAGAGCCAAGGTCCCGGTGATTGTCATCGAGGACGAACCCACCGCAACAGCAGGGGATGTGTCCGAGACCACCTTGCCGGCCCCTGCAACTATTCCCCAAAGCAGCCCCCAGCGCAGCCCCCAGCGTAAGTATATGGTTTACTTCCCGCTGTTTGACGCGCATGGGTGCTCTTTCTTGGCTGATATCTGACTATTGGTTTGTGTAGGAGCAGAGCAGCCTCACCAGGAGCACTCGGAAGCCGCCCCCGACATGACATCGGCTTCGACTACACCGCCAAGGGAGGATTCCCCGGCAAGGGAGCATTCTCCGGCAAGGGAGAAGTCTCCGGCAAGGGACAGTTCTCCGGCAAGGGACAGCACCATCGATCCCCTGGTGGCGGAGCCCATGACTGTAGAACCTAGTACACGTAACCCTCTTGCTTGAAAACTTCCCTAGGGTTCTTCTTCTTCTGATCTTCTTTTTGGATATTTGCTTGACTTTTCTCCCTTTTCCGGCCGTCAGATCCTTCTGCCACCGAAGAAGAAGCCGGCGCTGAAGATCCCGCCGGCGAAGAGGCCGCCAAAGCTGCCGCCGCGGAAACGGGCGAGGGGTCCGGCGATCACACTGACGGCCCCGAGGCCGCAGGAGTGCAAGGCGCTACACCGACCGCCGATCCCTCCGCCGCCGCCGCAGCGTCAGGCTCCGAAGAGCCCCAGCCCGGCGCTTATTTGAAGGCCGGCGAGGGCGTCTTCATTAAGCTCCCCTGGGCGTCAAGCTCGAGGGCGCCGGTCGAAGGAGAAACCTTTGATGGAGAGGTGCTCGCCTCCGCTGGGCTGACGCTGGTTGACGCGCCGAGCAGCAGCAGCGACGAGTCTGAGGAGGAGCGGCTGCTGCGGAAGCTGGTGTCGCTCTACCGCGCTCGGCAGGCCAAGGTGGAATCCCGAGAAGCGCTTGTCGCACAGGCGAGAGTGGACATCGAGAAGCGCGCGGAGGAGCTCCGGGGTCGCAACCAGGAAGCTCTCCGGTCCCTAGCAGAGAAGTGGGAGCAACTCGCCGAGGAGCGGAAAGCCTTCCTCGTCGAGAAGGCCGAAGTTGAAGAGCAACAGCGGCTTGCCGCCGAGGAGCTGTTTGCGCGGGAGGGCGAGTTGGCGCAGCGGAAGGTCAATCTTGACAGCCATGAGGAGGAGCTTGCTGCGCGCGAGCAAACATTTGGCGGGGCTCTCAAGGAAGCAGAGGATGCTGCCGCAGCTGCCGAGGCCGCCAAGAAGGAGCTGGAGACAAAGGTGGCGCAGCTGGAGGCCGATCTCAAGGCGAGCGATGAAGAGCTTGCCGCGCTCAAGCGTGAGCGCGAGAAGGACGCCTACACTCTTGGCGAGCTGCAGGGTTGTCTCGCCGAGAAGGGCAAGGAGCTTTGCGCCGCCAAGGACTCCAACGCAGATCTTGAGTTGAAGCTGACTACTTTGACCAAGACGCTGGACGGCGCCAGAGAGCAGGAGGTGGCCTTGAAGAAGCAGATCAAGGCCGACGAGGCGCTACTGGCGAGTGCTGCTGCCACCCAGAATACTTTTAGGGAGAATGTGGAACACTGGACGGAGGGTCTCGTGGATGTTGCCGCAGCCATCGATAGGGAGCTGGCGCAGCTGGGGATGGAGGATTTCGGGTATTCCTCCAATGAGAACCTCCAACCCAGCGCCAAGCTCAGCTTGTTCTTCAAAGGCGTGGCGATGGCCCTCCAGCGACTCCGGGAGAAGATCCCAAAGCAGCTGGCCGACGAGTCGCGCAAGATTTGCGCGGGAGCTCTTCAAAAGGTGTTGGTGAAGGTGGCCTTCCGCAACCCAGGCCTCAACCTCACTAATGTCCTCAAGACCCTGCCGCCGGAAGCTGACCTGGAAGCGCTCAAGACCCTTGTCGCACCCATTGTGGACAAGGTGAGCGAGATCAAGAGGGTTGATGGCGATCGCGTAGATTAGGCCGCCCGTTTCCTCCTTTTCTTGTCGCTGCTGGTCATGTTATGAAAACAATCTGTTAGAGCTGCGACAAGCTATCTTGTAATATAAATCTATTTTGGGTATCGATTGCTATGTTATTTCCTTTACTTGGTCCCTTCCTTTGTATGTTTTTGCCCTATGCTTTTTAGGGAACTTGTCGGCGCAGGCACCTTAGCAGCGAGCGCTGAGTGCGGGACGTCAGCAGCCTACTGGCGGTGCCGCCACCGACAAGAAACCTTGTCGCAACTAGTCGTAGCTCACTTAAGTTGTTGAGCGGACTCGAAACAAAGTAAGGGCGCAACTAGCTACGAGTTGGTTCCTTCGCGCACAGGTTTTCCATACAAAGCACGGTCGTTCGAGGAAGATAACTTAAAATTTTAAAACTGATTGCTCAAACTTTGGCAACTTAGCTTTTCTGTCGTTTGCTTCCCGGTAAGGCGAGACTTTCTTGAACGATGCTTGGTCCACACCATTATCTTCTCCTTTCCTCCGGCAAACTTGTGGGCGTGGGAACCTTCCTTTCTTTGAGAAAGAGAAAGAAGAGAAAATAAAGATATGGAGCCTTACGGCTCGTTATTGCTTACCGGGGGTAGGCGCTGCATAAAGTGTCAGATAACACATGCAAAAAATAGAAAGCATGAAATTGACAAGATGTGCGGAGCACATGAGCTTTACTTATGCACGGGGTCTGCGCCCGGCTTTGTACAAAGGATTACATGCAACAGCGGCAAGACTTGTACAAAAGGTGGTTGCCGGAACAGGTTCCGGCAACCGCGCCCTACGGGTAAAACTTACGAAGATGCTCAATGTTCCAGGAGTTGCTCACCGGAATGCCATCTTCGGTCTCAAGGCGGACAGCGCCAGGCCTAGTGACTCGTTTCACCCGGTAAGGGCCTTCCCACTTCGGCGTCAACTTGTTGGAATTCTTGGCGGACTGAACATGCCGAAGAACAAGGTCGCCTTCCTCAAGACTTCTGGCATTAACTTTGCGGCTATGGTAGCGGTGCAAAGCTTGCTGGTATCGAGCAGCTCGTACAGCGGCCTTAAGACGGTCTTCCTCAAGGAGCAACGCGTCGTCTTGTCGCAACTGCTCTTGCTCAAGCTCATCATAAGCGAGCACTCGAGGTGACCCGTATACGAGTTCCGTGGGGAGAACTGCCTCTGCTCCATAGACTAGAGCGAAAGGTGTCTGGCCAGTGGCTCGATTTGGCATCGTCCTGATCGACCAAAGAACCACCGGCAGCTCCTCAATCCAGTTATTTCCGCACTTGCGCAGCCTGTCGAAAGTCCTGGTCTTGAGCCCGCGCAGCACTTCAGCATTTGCCCTCTCCGCTTGACCGTTGCTTCTCGGGTGAGCAACAGAAGCGAAGCAGACCTTGGCGCCAAGATCTTGGACGTACTGCATGAAGGTGCGGCTCGTGAATTGCGTGCCGTTGTCGGTGATGATCCTGTTAGGGATCCCGAAGCGGCAAACAATCGACCTAAAGAACTTGACTGCTGACTATGCTGTCACCTTCCTCACTGCTTCCACTTCTGGCCACTTTGTGAACTTGTCGATTGCAACGTACAAGTACTCAAAGCCCCCGACAGCTTGGGGAAAGGGGCCGAGGATATCGAGCCCCCAGACCGAAAATGGACAGGATAAAGGGATCGTCTGGAGAGCTTGAGCTGGCTGGTGTATCTGCTTGGAATGGAACTGACACGCTTCACACTTGGTTACTTGTGCAGTTGCATCCTGGAGGGCTATCGGCCAAAAGAAACCTTGCCGGAACGCTTTGCCGGCAAGTGCTCTTGCACCAATGTGGTGACCACATATGCCTCCATGTATCTCTGCCAACAGCTTTTGTCCGTCTTCCCGGCGAATACACTTCAATTTCACACCGTTGAGTCTTCTTCTGTACAGTGTGTTGTCGACAAACTGGTACATACTTGACTGCCGGGCTACTCTTTCCGCTTCTTCTTGTTCGGGAAGTTCTCCTGTCTGAAGGAAACGGACAATCTACTGTGCCCATGCTGGAGCTTGCGGCTCGACAACAAGGACTAAAGGCACATCTGCTGCTGCGGGAACATCCGCTTCTACGGCGAGAACCTGCGGCTCAGCCGGAGCTTGACGTTCCCCGGCAAGCTTGCCGGAGCAAAACTCGTCGAGAGCGTTTGCTTCAACAGAACAAACCCTAGGGCTTGCCGGAGCAGACTGCTCCTCAGCATCCTTGGCGTTGATCTTGGGGACCTTCTTGGCAGCGGCTTCGGGGAGCTCTGCTGGAAAATAGTCACCAGAAATCAACTTCCTCTTCTTGCTTTGTCCAGTTGATGGCGTTACAGACGTTTGAGTCAGTTTGAGCACAAAGATCCCTGGTTCCACAGGTAACTTAAGTGCGGCGCACTTCGACAGGCCATCGGCAATGTCGTTCTGAGCTCTTGGAACATGTTCCATCTGTAGGCCGTCAAAGTGCTCTTCTAACTTTCTCACTTCATCAACGTAAGCTTCCATCAACGGACTCTGATAATTCTTGTTCACTTGGCGGACGACAAGCTGCGAGTCACCCCTGACAATGAGCTTCTTGATCCCAAGGTCTGCTGCGATCCTGAGACCGGCAAGCAAACCTTCATACTCTACGGTATTGTTCATTGCTTGCTCCTTGGGAAAGTGCATCTGGACTACGTACTTGAGGTGCTCTCCGGTGGGCGCAACAAGTAGCACGCCCGCACCGGCGCCTTGCAGCGAGAAGGCACCATCAAAGTACATTAGCCACTCTTTGTTTGCTTCCTTGACGGGGATGCTCGTTTCTGGTACTTCTTCATCTGGCGTTGGCGTCCATTCTGCTATGAATTCTGCCAATGCTCTGCTTTGGATAGTTGAAGTGCTCTCAAACTTGAGGCCAAAGCTTGACAGTTCCAGTGCCCACTCCACAATCCTGCCTGTTGCTTCTGGATTCTGCAGTATCCTCTTCAGCGGAAAACGAGTGACAACTATGATCTCATGTGCTTGGAAGTAATAGCGCAACTTTCTCGAGGCCATGAGAAGGCCGAAAAGCAATTTCTGCACACCAGAATACCTTGACCTAGCCCCCTGCAGAAGGGATCTGACAAAGTAAACTGGGCGCTGCACCATTCTCTTCTGTATCTCCTCACGCGCCTGCGCAGATCCATCTTTGTCGGGACCAGAGCTTGTCGGTGAAGTCCCCTGCTTGTCGCTGGATGCATCTGCCGTGGTTGCTGGCTCATCATCCGCCTCCCTCTCCGCTACTAACGCAGCACTAACCACTTGATTGGTTGCCGCTATATACAGCAACAACTTCTCTTGTGGCTTAGGTGCGACAAGTGTTGGAGTGGAGGACAGGTATCTCTTCAAGTCCTGCAGCGCAACCTCCGCTTCCGGAGTCCATTTCATTGGTCCTGCCTTTTTCAATATTTTGAAAAACGGCAGGGCGCGCTCAGCAGACCTAGAGATAAACATGCTGAGAGCAGCCACGCAACCGGCAAGTCTTCGTACATCCTTGACGCGCTTTGGTGCTTCAATCTGCTCAATGGCCTTGATCTTGTCGGGATTGGCTTCAATTCCCCGCTGAGACACGAAGAACCCGAGAAGCTTGCCGGAGGGGGCTCCAAACACACACTTCTCGGGGTTAAGCTTGAGGTTGATCTTGCGCAGATTTGCAAAGGTTTCGTCTAAATCCTGAATCAGAGTTGCCTTGTCCTTGCTCTTGACCACTATGTCATCCATGTAGGATTCCATATTTCTGTGCATTTGTGGCTCAAAAGCGTCATGGACTACTCTTGCAAATGTTGAACCAGCATTCTTTAAACCGAAAGGCATCCGTATGAAGCAGTATGTGCCACATGGAGTGATGAATGCGGTCTTCTCCTCATCCTCTTCTGCCATGAAGATCTGATGGTATCCTGAGTATGCGTCAAGAAATGAAAGCAAGTCACATCCGGCCATGGAGTCAACAATCTGGTCAATGCGCGGCAAGGGAAATGGGTCTTTGGGACAAGCTTTATTAACATCGGTAAAGTCGATACAAAGCCTCCATTTTCCGTTTGCCTTGCGCACGACTACAGGATTGGCCAACCACGTAGGATGGAGCACTCCTCTGACAAGGCCTGCTGCTTCCAATTTCTTGATTTCTTCTGCGATGAATTCTTGGCGCTCCACTGCTTGTTTCCTGACCTTTCCTGGATAAGAGTATGATGGTGCTCGATCTGCTCTTCGCGCGATCTCCGCCCCCCGCCGAACCGAAAGGGGCTCGGTCCGCTGGTCCCATAGGTGTCTGTGGATCAGTTTCCCACGACATCTTTGGCGTGCTGCGCTACAGTCGAGGACGCACCATCGAGCTCCACCGGCAAGCATAAGAAGACAATGGCTGCTCCGCCAGAGACCAAGAAGGTGTCTGCCAAGGAGGACGGCACTGGTGGTACCTTCACCATCAGTGCCACTCTCGACCCTAAATAGTAATCGAGCACCATCTTGCCATCTGTCCTCATGCGCGGCCCGTCAAGCAGAAGGTCAGGAAACAAGCAGTGGAGCGCCATGAATTCATCGCAGAAGAAATCAAGAAATTGGAAGCAGCATGCCTTGTCAGAGGAGTGCTCCATCCTACGTGGTTGGCCAATCCTGTAGTCGTGCGCAAGGCAAACGGAAAATGGAGGCTTTGTATCGACTTTACCGATGTTAATAAAGCTTGTCCCAAAGACCCATTTCCCTTGCCGCGCATTGACCAGATTGTTGACTCCACGGCCGGATGTGACTTGCTTTCATTTCTTGATGCATACTCAGGATACCATCAGATCTTCATGGCAGAAGAGGATGAGGAGAAGACCGCATTCATCACTCCATGTGGCACATACTGCTTCATACGGATGCCTTTCGGTTTAAAGAATGCTGGTTCAACATTTGCAAGAGTAGTCCATGACGCTTTTGAGCCACAAATGCACAGAAATGTGGAAGCCTATATGGATGACATAGTGGTCAAGAGCAAGGACAAGGCAACTCTGATTCAGGATTTAGACGAAACCTTTGCAAATCTGCGCAAGATCAACCTCAAGCTTAACCCCGAGAAGTGTGTGTTTGGAGTCCCCTCCGGCAAGCTTCTCGGGTTCTTCGTGTCTCAGCGGGGAATTGAAGCCAATCCCGACAAGATCAAGGCCATTGAGCAGATTGAAGCACCAAAGCGCGTCAAGGATGTACGAAGACTTGCCGGTTGCGTGGCTGCTCTCAGCAGGTTTATCTCTAGGTCTGCTGAGCGTGCCCTGCCATTTTCAAAATATTGAAAAAGGCAGGACCAATGAAATGGACTCCGGAAGCGGAGGCTGCGCTGCAGGACTTGAAGAGATACCTATCTTCCAGTCCAACACTTGTCGCACCTAAGCCACAAGAGAAGTTGCTGCTGTATATAGCGGCAACCAATCAAGTGGTTAGTGCTGCGTTAGTAGCGGAGAGGGAGGCGGATGATGAGCCAGCAACCACGATAGATGCATCCAGCGACAAGCAGGGGACTTCACCGACAAGCTCTGGTCCCGACAAAGATGGATCTGCGCAGGCGTGTGAGGAGATACATAAGAGAATGGTGCAGCGCCCAGTTTACTTTGTCAGTTCCCTTCTGCAGGGGGCTAGGTCTAGGTATTCTGGTGTGCAGAAATTGCTTTTCGGCCTTCTCATGGCCTCGAGAAAGCTGCGCCATTACTTCCAAGCACACGAGATCACATTGGTCACTCGTTTTCCGCTGAAGAGGATACTGCAGAATCCAGTAGCAATAGGCAGGATTATCGAGTGGGCACTGGAACTGTCAAGCTTTGGCCTCAAGTTTGAGAGCACTTCAACTATCCAAAGCAGAGCATTGGCAGAATTCATAGCAGAGTGGACGCCAACACCATATGAAGAAATTCCAGAAATGAGCATCCCCGTCAAGGAAGCAAGCAAAGAGTGGTTGATGTACTTTGATGGTGCCTTCTCGCTGCAAGGTGCCGGTGCAGGCGTGCTACTTGTTGCGCCCACCGGAGAGCACCTCAAGTACGTAGTCCAGATGCACTTTCCCAAGGAGCAAGCAACGAACAATACCGCAGAGTATGAAGGTTTGCTTACCGGTCTCAGGATCGCAGCAGACCTTGGGATCAAGAAGCTCATTGTCAGGGGTGACTCGCAGCTTGTTGTCCGCCAAGTGAACAAGAATTATCAGAGTCCGTTGATGGAAGCTTACATTGATGAAGTGAGAAAGTTAGAAGAGCACTTTGATGGCCTACAGATGGAACATGTTCCAAGAGCTCAGAACGACATTGCCGATGGCCTGTCGAAGTGCGCCGCACTTAAGTTACCTGTGGAACCAGGGATCTTTGTGCTCAAACTGACTCAACCGTCTGTAACGCCATCAACTGGACAGAGCAAGAAGAGGAAGTTGATTTCTGGTGACTATTTTCCGGCAGAGCTCCCCGAAGCCGCCGCCAAGAAGGTCCCCAAGATCAACACCAAGGATGCTGAGGAGCAGTCTGCTCCGGCAAGCCCTAGGGTTTGTTCCGTTGAAGCAAACGCTCCTGACGAGTTTTGCTCCGGCAAGCTTGGCGGGGAACGTCAAGCTCCGGCTGAGCCGCAGGTTCTCGCTGTAGAAGCGGATGTTCCCGCAGCAGCAGATGTGCCTTTAGTCCTTGTTGTCGAGCCGCAAGCTCCAGCATGGGCACAGCAAATTGTCCGTTTCCTTCAGACAGGAGAACTTCCCGAAGAACAAGAAGAAGCGGAAAGAGTAGCCCGGCAGTCAAGTATGTACCAGTTTGTCGACAACACACTGTACAGAAGAAGACTCAACGGTGTGAAATTGAAGTGTATTCGCCGGGAAGACGGACAAAAGCTGTTGGCAGAGATACATGGAGGCATATGTGGTCACCACATTGGCGCAAGAGCACTTACCGGCAAAGCGTTCCGACAAGGTTTCTTTTGGCCAACAGCCCTCCAGGATGCAACTGCACAAGTAACCAAGTGTGAAGCGTGCCAATTCCATTCCAAGCAGATACACCAGCCAGCTCAAGCTCTCCAGACGATCCCTTTATCCTGGCCATTTTCGGTCTGGGGGCTCGATATCCTCGGCCCCTTTCCCCGAGCTGTCAGGGGCTTTGAGTACTTGTACGTTGCAATCGACAAGTTCACAAAGTGGCCGGAAGTGGAAGCAGTGAGGAAGGTGACAACACAGTTAGCAGTCAAGTTCTTCAGGTCGATTGTTTGCCGCTTCGGGATCCCTAACAGGATCATCACCGACAACGGCACGCAATTCACGAGCCGCACCTTCATGCAGTACGTCCAAGATCTTGGCGCCAAGGTCTGCTTCGCTTCTGTTGCTCACCCGAGAAGCAACGGTCAAGCGGAGAGGGCAAATGCTGAAGTGCTGCGCGGGCTCAAGACCAAGACTTTCAACAGGCTGTGCAAGTGCGGAAAGAACTGGATTGAGGAGCTGCCGGTGGTTCTTTGGTCGATCAGGACGACGCCAAATCGAGCCACTGGCCAGACACCTTTCTCTCTAGTCTATGGAGCAGAGGCAGTTCTCCCCACGGAACTCGTATACGGGTCACCTCGAGTGCTTGCTTATGATGAGCTTGAGCAAGAGTAGCTGCGACAAGATGACACGCTGCTCCTTGAGGAAGACCGTCTTCAGGCCGCTGTACGAGCTGCTCGATACCAGCAAGCTTTGCGCCGCTACCATAGCCGCAAAGTTAATGCCAGAAGTCTCGAGGAAGGCGACCTTGTTCTTCGGCGCGTTCAGTCCGCCAAGAATTCCAACAAGTTGACGCCGAAGTGGGAAGGCTCTTACCGGGTGAAACGAGTCACTAGGCCTGGCGCTGTCCGCCTTGAGACCGAAGATGGCACTCCGGTGAGCAACTCCTGGAACATTGAGCATCTTCGTAAGTTTTACTCGTAAGGCGCGGTTGCCAGAACCTGTTCCGGCAACCACCTTTTGTACAAGTCTTGCCGCTGTTGCATGTAATCCTTTGTACAAAGCCGGGCGCAGACCCCGTGCATAAGTAAAGCTCATGTGCTCCGCACATCTTGTCAATTTCATGCTTTATATTTTTTGCATGTGTTATCTGACACTTTGTGCAGCACCTACCCCCGGTAAGCAATAACGAGCCGTAAGGCTCCATATCTTTATTTTCTCTTCTTTCTCTTTCTCAAAGAAAGGAAGGTTCCCACGCCCACAAGTTTGCTGGGGGGAAAGGAGAAGATAACCAGGCATCATTCAAGAAAGTTTCGCCTTACCGGGAAGCAAACGACAGAAAAGCTAAGTTGCCAAAGTTTGAGCAATCAGTTTTAAAATTTTTAAGTTATCTTCCTCGAACGACCGTGCTTTGTATGGAAAACCTATGCGCGAAGGAACCAACTCGTAGCTAGTTGCGCCCTTACTTTGTTTCGAGTCCGTTCAACAACTTAAGTGAGCTGCGACTAGTTGCGACAAGGTTTCTTGTCGGTGGCGGCACCGCCAGCAGGCTGCTGACGTCCCGCACTCAGCGCTCGCGGCTAAGGTGCCTGCGCCGACAAGTTCCCTAAAAGCATAGGGCAAAAACATACAAAGGAAGTAAAGGAAATAACATAGCAATCGATACCTAAAATAGAGTTATATTACAAGATAGCTTGTCGCAGCTCTAACAGATTGTTTTCATAACATGACCAGCAGCGACAAGAAAAGGAGGAAACGGGCGGCCTAATCTACGCGATCGCCATCAACCCTCTTGATCTCACTCACCTTGTCCACAATGGGTGCGACAAGGGTCTTGAGCGCTTCCAGATCAGCTTCCGGCGGCAGGGTCTTGAGGACGTTAGTGAGGTTGAGGCCTGGGTTGCAAAAGGCCACCTTCACCAACACCTTTTGAAGAGCTCCCACGCAGATCTTGCGTGACTCGTCGGCCAGCTGCTTTGGGATCCTCTCCCGGAGTCGCTGGAGGGCCGTCGCCACGCCTTTGAAGAACAAGCTGAGCTTGGCGCTGGGTTGGAGGTTCTCATCGGAGGAATACCCGAAATCCTCCATCCCCAGCTGCGCCAGCTCCCTGTCGATGGCTGCGGCAACATCCACGAGACCCTCCGTCCAGTGCTCCACATTCTCCCTAAAAGTGTTCTGGGTGGAAGCAGCACTCGCCAGCAGCGCCTCGTCGGCCTTGATCTGCTTCTTCAAGGCCACCTCCTGCTCCCTGGCGCCGTCCAACGTCTTGGTCAAAGTAGTCAGCTTCAACTCAAGATCTGTGTTGGAGTCCTTGGCGGCGCTAAGCTCCTTGCCCTTCTCGACGAGACGACCCTGCAGCTCGCCAAGGGTGTAGGCGTCCTTCTCACGCTCACGCTTGAGTGCGGCAAGCTCTTCACCGCTCATCTTGAGATCGGCCTCCAGCTGCGCCACCTTCGTCTCCAGCTCCTTCTTGGCGGCCTCGGCAGCTGCGGGAGCATCCTCTGCTTCCTTAAGAGCCCCGCCGAATGTTTGCTCGCGCGCAGAAAGCTCCTCCTCGTGGCTGTCAAGATTGACCTTCCGCTGCACCAACTCGCCCTCCCGCGCAAACAGCTCCTCGGCGGCAAGCCGCTGTTGCTCTTCAACTTCAGCCTTCTCGAGGAGGAAGGATTTCCGCTCTTCGGCGAGTTGCTCCTGCTTCTCTGCCAGGGACCGGGGAGCTTCCTGGTTGCGACTCCGGAGCTCCTCCGCGTGCTTCTCGATGTCCACTCCCGCCTTCGCGACAAGCGCTTCTCGGGATCACCTTGGCCTGCCGAGCGCGGTAGAGCGACACCAGCTTCCGCAGCAGCCGCTCCTCCTTAGACTCGTCGCTGCTGCTGCTCGGCGCGTCAACCAGCGTCAGCCCAGCGGAGGCGAGCACCTCTCCATCAAAGGTTTCTCCTTCGACCGACGCCCTGGAGCTTGACGCCCAGGGGAGCTTGATGAAGACGCCCTCGCCGGTCTTCAAATAAGCGCCGGGCTGGGGCTCTTCGGAGCCTGACGCTGCGGCGGCGGCGGAGGGATCGGCGGTCGGCGTAGTGCCTTGCGCTCCTGCGGCCTCGGGGCCGTCAGTGCGATCGCCGGACCCCTCGCCCATTTCTGCGGCGGCAGCTTTGGCGGCCTCTTCGCCGGCGTGATCTTCAGCACCGACTTCTTCTTCGGTGGTGGCGGCGTCATCAGTATTGCCGCGCGCGTTTTCCTCGTTGACGACCTCGGTCTCCATCGGCTCTGTGGCAGATGGATCTGACGACCGGAAAAGGGAGAAAAGTCAAGCAAATATCCAAAAAGAAAATCAGAAGAAGAAGAACCCAAGGGAAGTTTTCAAGCAAGTGGATTACCTGTACTGGGTTCTACGGTCACGGTCTCCGCCACCAGGGGGTCGCTGGTACTGTCCCTTGCCGGAGAACTCCCCCTTGCCGGAGACTTCTCCCTTGCCGGAGAACGCTCCCTTGCCGGGGAATCCTCCCTTGGCAGTGTAGTTGAAGCAGATGGCATGTCGGGGGCGGCTTCCGGGCGCTCCTGGTGAGGCTGCTCTGCTCCTACAAAAACCAATAGTCAGATATCAGCCAAGAAAGAGCACCCATGCGCGCCTAACAGCGGGAAGTAAACCATATACTTACGCTGGGGGCTGCGCTGGGGGCTGCTTTGGGGAATAGTTGCCGGGTCCGGCAAGGTGGTCTCAGACACATCCCCTGCTGTTGCGGTGGGTTCGTCCTCGATGACAATCACCGGGACCTTGGTTCTCTTTGCCGCTCTCTGGGCTAGAGTCCTAAAAAGGAACGAGTTCGGAGTCAAGCAAATCAGATACAAGACAAAAATAGCAAGAATTGAAGAACTACAAGTGCAGTAAAGAATCCTACTCTTCTTCTTCCTCGTCGGAGCTGAGCGCGGAGAGGTCGAAGTCCGGCCCACCTTCGGCGCGACGAGGCGGAGGAGTGGGTTCCCTTAACCACTTGGCGGGGGCAGCGACAGGAGCAGAAGCGGCGGTCCGGGAGGACCCCGCTCCAGTTGTCGCAGCGGCGTGAGGTGCTCCCGCGGCAACAGTGCTTGTCGCGGTGGAGCGTGTCGCGCGGCGCGGCGGCTGTTGACTCGTCCGCCGCCCCGCCACGTCCCCAACCTTGCGGAGACGCCTTCTTGGTGGAGCTGGGGGCTCTGCTTGCGGCGGGCTGTCTGAAGACGAGGAGGAAGAGGAGTTGGTCTCCAACGAGCCGCTCGCACCCTCGGCGGGATCGCCCGACTCGACTTCAGGCCCGGCAAGCTCTCCCTCGCCGGCAAGCTCTACCTTGCCGGCAAACTCCTCTCGCTCGGCGAGGCTTGCCGCCTCTGCTGCCTCTGCCTCCTCCACGGTGTACCCAAACTCGCCCGCGGCAGCGGCTGCCGCCGCCTCCTCTTCCAGCCTAGTGGCGATGCGCTGCATCTCCGCATCGGTGGTGTCGCGAGTGAGGCTTTTCTGCTCATCAGAACGGACCAGCACTTCTACCAAGCCATCAAAGAATTCCTGCATGACGTTGTCTGCAGGCTCTTGCCAGGTTGGGACAATTCAATGCGAATCGCACAGCGGCATCATTGCACGGATGCGGTCGAGCGAGGAGTTGTTGCACAGCGGAACGACACCCTTCGGCAACCTGAACCATTCGGGATGTTGAGGGTCGTGTTTGAACAGTTCCTTGAGCATCGCGTCCAGTTCCAGGACAGTGAAGTTGAAGTTGAGGCCCGGGCGTAGCCTCATGATGTCCGCCGCACCCCCGAACTCCCAGGCGGGTCTCCTCCTCTCCTGCAGGGGGGCGATGCGGCGGCGAAGAAAATCTGCGCCAACGGCGCCTACAGTGAGCCCGGCAAGCCTGAGGCGTAGGATCCGGGTGACGGCGGTATTCAGCCTATCGTCTTCCGGGGCCACGTTGCTCCAATCGTTGCCGCGCGCTATTGTGGCTTGGCGCTGGGTGGTAAATGGCTGCGGGTTCTCCTCGACGATCCAACACCAATCTGCTCTCCATTCCTCCCACTTGCCGCAGAGCTCTCCCTCCAGATAAGCTTCCTTCTTGCCGGCTCTCGAGATCCAGGCGATTCCACCGGATAAAGGCTCTCCTCTCTCAACTCGGGGCACAAAGAAGTGGCGGAAAAGAGCTACATTTGGATGGACTCCGACAAAGTTTTTGCAGAGATGTGCGAAAACTGCCATGGTCAGAACGGCATTGGGGGTGAAGTCAAGGAGGTGGAACCCGTAGGTGTTCGTAATGTCGCAGAAAAATTCAGAGAAAGGCGGGCAGAGCCCGTAGTAGAAGAAGAAGGCGAAGAAGGGATATCCATTCGGAGCCCATTCCGAAGCGGCGGCGGAGAGTACCTTCGTGCGCGGATGCGCTCGCGTCTCCGTTAACCAGAAGAGGTAGTTGTACTCCCTCAGCTCCTTCACGGCGAGCTTGGGGGGGAAGGTTGTCCGCTCCTTTCGCAGCGCCGCGAGCCGCTGCGCCTCGGTCGACTTCACGGCCTTCCCCTTGCCGGCTTTCGGAGCCATGGCGGAGGTGGTGGGGGAGATCGACGGTGTTGGTGGTGCTGGTGGCGATGGGGGGCAGAGCGCTGCTCTCTTTCTGCTTTGGGAAGGAGGGAGCGGCGGAAGTTTCTGAGATTGGGATAGCAACCGGCGAGATGGGCGAACTACCCCTGTTTCCCCTACTCATAAAGAGGGAGGGGGCGGATGTTCCGTCTTTCCGAATAAAGAAACCACCCACGATCTCTCCCACGACGCCGCATTCAACGCGTGCCGTTCGGAGAGGGCGCAGTGGATACGGAGTGAGATACGACGTAATCCAGGCCACGCGTGCCCGTGCCTTGTTTTGGTCCTGGCCCAATAGCGCTCGGCACCGTGTGTGGCCCAGGCCCGGGGGCTCCTGTCGGTATACTAGAGTAGGGGTACCCTAGTATCCCGAACTTGTGCACGGGCAGTCGCAGCTGTAAGTGCATCTAGTGCCCCTTAGTGATTTTGGTGTATTGAAGACTTATAGGTTAAGTAACTGATGCGTTTGTGAGTGTACACAGGTCTATAAGTCTATGAGGAGTTTGATATTTACAGAGAAAGTCGACCCCTAAAAATTAAGTTCTTCGACCAAAGACTTTGATATTCTGAAGACTTTCTGAAGACTTTGAAAGTGAAGAAATTGGTGTGACCTTGAAGACTTGGTATTCATTTGAGGAACATGAAGCGTGAAGACTTTTGTTTTCGTAGTTTCATTTTCTCTTTCTTGAGTCATAGGAAACACCGTACTGTTAAAGGGGGTCGAGGAAATACTAAGGAAAAATTTCCATGTGATGCTCAACTCAAAATCCTACACCTACCAATCCCTTCGAGTGAAGCCATTGGAAATCTCATACAGTTCAGTCAAATTCTTCAGTGACAGAGACGCAGTTCTTCTGGTCACTGAGGACTTTGCTCTGACCGAGGAGTTAGGAATTCGCCAGTGCGAATTGCCTACACAGTGAGGAACATGATAGCCCTGAGGAATTTGAGAGTCAAATTTCCGACCGTTGCTGTGCTGCGCACCGGCTGTCCAAAATATCTTATCCATCTAACGGTCATATCATTGAAGGGCATTTATGTCTTATCATGTCGGGCTGCTCCCTAGGCTATAAATAGCCGCCCCCTACAACCACTAGTTGGTTGGCTGCTCCGAGAGAACTTGACACTTGTCATCTGAGAGCAACCCATCCTCCGAGGACTTTGAGCGAAAATCATCAAGTGAGGAAAATCCAAAACCAAACCCCCACAAACCCAAAGTGATTGAGCATCACTGAAGAAATTGATCCTGCGTGGATCCGATGCTTGTTACCTTTGAAGACTGTGCTTCTTCCAGACGGTTAGGCGTCAAGGTCTAGAGCATCCAAGAGGAATTGTGGATCGCCGAGTGACCAAGTCTGTGAAGGTTTGGAAGTCACCTGAAGACTTACCACGAGTGATTGGACAAGGCCTGCGTGGTCTTAGTTCAAGGAGAATACGGTGAGGACTGGGTGTCCTGAGTTGCGGCTCAGAGACTGGGTGTCCGAGACTGTGTGTCCTCGAGTTTAAATACTCAGCCGCTCCAACCAGACATACAACTGAGACAACAGTTGGAACTGGTTTACCAAATCATTGTCTTCACCAACTAACTGGTTCTATTTCCTCAACTCTTCCATTTCCTCATTACTATGTTGAATGTTGTTCATATCTATGCTTGAAGACTTTGACTGAAGACTTTCACAAATTCCTTAGTTCAATTTCTTCAGTCTGTTTGTCTTCATCTTGTTATCCTGTGTTTACGCTTTTCGTACTCTGTGTTAGTCTTCATCTCATCATGATGACTATGTTTGTATCCTGTTATGTTTACTTCTGAGTACTTATTCCGCTGCAAGTAGTTCTTCGCTAAGGAATTTCCTCACCAGCAAATTCCTCAGTGAAGAATTCATAAAAATCGCCTACTCACCCCCCCTCTAGTCGATATAACGCACTTTCAATTGGTATCAGAGCAAGGTACTCCCTTGTTCTGTGTGATTTTGGTTTAACCGCCTGGAGTTTTTAGGTATGTCGACCGCAGGTATGAAGAAAGTGACATGCCCTATCTTTGACGGTCATGACTATCCCAAGTGGAAGGCCATGATGAGAAAGCGCCTCATGGCAAAGAACAGCGAGCTGTGGACCGTCACTGAGATTGGTCTTACTGATCTATGCAAGATGGCGAATGCTGATGATATTCGCAAGTACACTCGACTTGATATCATAGCGAAGGATATCATCTGCTCCTGCCTGTCCAGAGATCAATTCGGGCAAATTATGCATCTTGGCAATTCGAAGCTCATCTGGGACCGAATCTCTGATGTCTATGAAGGTCATCGAACTCGTCATGATCCCTGGTTTGAGGACTTCAAGGAATCTCTCAAAACGATGACTTTCGAGCCAGAATCATCATCTTCTGCATCTTGTCTCATGGCAAACGGTGCTGAGGTAACCGAATGCTCCTCATCCGAGTCTTGTGATAATGAATCTGATAATGATGAATCTGACAATGATGAATCTGATGATGATATTGAATCCTACTATACCAAACTTATTTGCGTTGCCACTAAACAACAAACGGTTTTAGAACAAACTCAAGATATGCTAGAAAAGAGTGATAATATGTTGCGCAAAGAAATGGATCAGTCAAAAGCATTGGGTGAATGTCTTCAGAGAATTCACTCCAAGCTTGACGTCCTTCAAGATCAACATAATACCCTCTTAGCTGATCACGAGAAACTTTCTCTTGAATCTCTTTAGAGAAAGGAAGATCTTGAAAAGCTAAGAGTGTGTTATGAAGATCTTCAGAAGGAGCGCGATTCATTACTAGCTCAACAAATCAGCGCTTCTCAGGAAGAATTTGTTCCTCCATGTTTAAAGTGCATTGAACGTGAATCTGCTAATTCTTCACCTGAATGTTCAAATGCTTCAACTGTTACAAATTCTTCATGTGCCTCTGTTATCACTAATTCCTCATCTGAGGACACTGCTAGTATCACTGACAATGCAGGGCTGAAGGAATTGTACATGACAGGCATGTACAAAAGCCTCAAAGGGCATCAGACACTTTGTGATGTGCTCAAAAAGCAAATCCTCAACAGAAACCCTAGGAAAGAGGGTATTGCCTTTGAGAGGAAACTCAATGCGGATGGAACATATTGGAAGCCTGAGCAGTACCCCAAAACCTCATGGGTTGCTGCAAAGGGACCTCCAGTTGATCCATCTAACCTATCTGGCTTTACATGTGAATCTCCTCATTCTTCTGATGAGTCATTGACTCCAACTATAAACTGTTCAAAAATCAGAATGGTGAAGTATTTGCTAGATATGTTGGCACTAACTGCAGGAATGGTTCTCCTATGAAGAAAATCTGGGTTCCCAAAAGTTGTGTTGAAAGTCTTCAGGTGAATGTCCTCATGACACCACCTGTGAAGAACAGGAACCCCAAATCAAATTCTTCATACAGATCAAATTCTTCACATGGATCAAATTCCTCAACTGGATCAAAATCCTCATATGATTATCATCGTGCTAACAACTCTGTCTCACAGGGTAGAGCTAAGGGCTATGAATATGTGCATTATTCTTCAAACCATTATGTTCATAAGTCCTCAAAGAATTACTTTGCTTATTCATATGCTTACCCTAACCCCTCTTATGTGAAGCGAAATGGTTTGGCATCTTTGCCACCTTTCTCACATGGTGCTCGCAGGATGATGAACTCTTTGCCAGCCCTCCAGATGTGGGTGGTTAAGAAAAAGAACTAATTTCTTCTGCAGGGTCAGGTCTCCAGACGTGCTCTAACGTCTGAAGAATTTGCTGGGGACCTGACAAAAATGCCTGAAAGGACGCAGGCGAATCATGATGAAATGAACTTTCATTTCACACGTCCTCATACTGCTATATTTGTTTACTGCTTGATGAAATTCATCCGATGAACTTGATATTATATTCTTCACAGATGAAGCATATGAGATTGTAAGCTACACTAATTCATCTGCAGGATGATCAACCCAAAACCACTGAATGGGTCCTCGATAGTGGATGTACAAATCACATGACTGGTGACAAGAATCTATTGATGGATGCTCCCTTATCACCGTTACCTCTGAAGCATATCATCTTTGCTGACAAAGGCAAAAGTCAGGTATTGGGTCTTGGTAAGGTTGCTATCTCTAAGGATAAGCACATGGACAAAGTCATGCTTGTTGAATCCTTAGGATACAATCTCATGTCAGTCTCAATGCTTTGTGATCTTGATATGGTTGTTGTCTTTGGCAAATATCGCTGTGTTGTGATTATGGAAGCTGACAATTCCAAAGTCTTCGAAGGCTTTAGGAGAGGAGATCTGTATATTGTTGATTTCTCTACAGGACCACAACCAGCCGTGTGTCTACTTGCAAAAGCTTCAGAAGGCTGGCTATGGCATCGACGACTTGGTCACGCAGGCATGAGGAATTTGAACACACTTGTGAAGAAGAAGCACGTCATTGGCATTGAGAATGTCAAATTCCTCAAGGATCACTTATGCGGAGCATGCGAAGCTGGAAAAATGACCAAGGCCAAGCATCCAGCGAAGACTATAATGACCACTACCCGTCCATTCGAATTGCTTCACATGGACCTCTTCGGACCTAATCATTATTCAGCAGTCACTAATGATGCATCTCTATATGGTTTTGTCATTGTTGATGATTACTCTCGATATACATGGGTACACATTGTCACTGACAAACATGAAGTGCAGGAAGTCTTCAAACGATTTTCCTCGAGGGCTTCAACCAACTTTGGTGTGAAGATCAAGCATATCAGAAGTGACAATGGAACTGAGTTCAAGAATTCCGGTCTTGATGCCTATCTTGATGAACTTGGTATTACTCATGATTTATCTGCTCCCTATACTCCTCAGCAGAATGGCGTCGTGGAGCGCAAGAACAGAACTCTTGTTGAGATGGCTCGCACTATGCTTGATGAATACAAAACGCCTCAGCGTTTTTGGATTGATGCAATTGATACTGCTTGCCACATCATCAACAGAGTATATCTTCACAAATTCTTCAAGAAGACTGCCTATGAACACCTCACTAACAAGAAACCCAATGTGAGTTATTTCAAAGTCTTCGGTGCTAAATGTTGGATTAGAGATCCTCACCACAACTCTAAATTTGCACCGAAAGCACATGAAGGTTTTATGCTTGGTTACGGAAAGGACTCGCACACCTACAGAGTCTTCAACATTGTTCTTCACAAGATTGTTGACATTGTAGATGTGCGGTTCGATGAAACTAATGGCTCGCAACGAGAGCACCTACCTTCTGTGTTAGATGAACCAGCACCTGAAGATGCTATCAAGCTCAAGGCAACTGAGGATGTCATTCCGACTGAAGAATCTGCTGAAGAATTCATTCCTGTTCATGAAGAACGTCGAGCTGATGCACCTGAAGAACATGATGAGGAAAATGGTGCTGAAGAAAATGCTGATCAAAATCCTCAGCGACAACCAACTCATCCACGCGTTGCAAAAGAAGTGCAAGTGGAGAAGATCATCGATGACATTAGCGCACCAGGTCCTCTCACACGCTCAAAAGCCTCACACTTATCTAACTTTTGTGGGCACTATGCTTTTGTCGCTATCACAGAGCCCACTAAGGTAGATGAAGCATTTCTGGAGCCGGAGTGGATTCAGGCTATGCAAGAAGAATTACATCAGTTCGAGCTGAACAATGTCTGGGAATTGGTCAATCGCCCAGATCCTCGCAAGCATAATATCATTGGCACAAAGTGGATCTACCGCAACAAGCAAGATGAAAATGGCCTTGTGGTGAGGAATAAGGCACGACTAGTAGCTCAAGGCTACACACAGGTTGAAGGAATTGATTTCGATGAAACTTTTGCACCTGTTGCTAGACTTGAGGCTATTCGCATTTTACTTGCCTATGCTAACCATCATGATATCATCTTATATCAAATGGATGTGAAAAGTGCATTCCTCAATGGTAAGCTTGAGGAAGAAGTATATGTTGCTCAACCCCCAGGTTTTGAAGATCCCAAGAATCCTGACAAAGTCTTCAGACTCAATAAGGCCCTCTATGGCCTCAAGAAAGCCCCTCGGGCGTGGTATGATACATTGAAGGAATTCTTCGTGAAGAATGGCTTCACACCCGGTTCACTCGACCCTACTCTTTTTACTAAATCATATGATGGTGAACTGTTTGTGTGCCAAATATATGTTGATGATATTATCTTTGGCTGTACTAACCAACGATATAGTGATGAATTTGCCTATATGATGAGTGAAGAATATCAAATGTCTATGATGGGAGAATTGAAATTCTTCTTAGGTCTTCAAATTCGTCAGCAGCACAATGGCATATTCATATCTCAGGAGAAATACCTCAAGGACGTACTGAGAAAATTCGGCATGCAAGATTGCAAAGGCGTCAAAATTCCTATGCCCACAAATGGCCATCTATGCACTGATGAAAATGGTATTGACTTCGATCACAAGGTATACCGCTCCATGATTGGTTCCTTATTGTACTTATGTGCATCTAGGCCAGATATAATGCTTAGTGTTTGCATGTGTGCCCGATTTCAAGCTGCACCGAAGGAATCACACCATAAGGCTGTGAAGCATATTCTTCGATATCTAGCTCACACACCAACACTAGGATTATTGTACCCCAAGGGCTCTGCTTTTGATCTCATTGGATATTCTGACTCTGACTATGCTGGTGATCGTGTGGACCGCAAGTCAACATCCGGTACTTGTCATTTCCTCGGACGATCTTTGGTCTGTTGGTCCTCGAAGAAACAGAACTGCGTATCACTGTCCACTGCTGAAGCTGAATACATTGCTGCTGGCTCTTGCTGTGCTCAACTGCTTTGGATGAAGCAAACCCTCAAGGACTATGGCGTCAACGTGAAGAATGTGCCTCTCCTCTGCGACAATGAGAGTGCCATCAAGATTGCTCACAACCCAGTTCAGCACTCGAAGACTAAGCACATCCAGATTCATCATCATTTTCTTCGTGATCATGTGTTGAAGGGTGACATCTCCATCGAGCATGTGAAGACTGAAGAACAGCTAGCTGATATCTTCACTAAGCCCTTGGATGAGAAGAGATTTAGCAAGTTGCGGTGTGAGCTAAATATCTTAGAATCTTCGAATGTTCTTTGAAAAGGACACACATCCTAACCCTTATGCAGAATTGATGACTTAGATGTACAACACATGAAGAAACGTTTTTCTTCAATCAATGAAGAATAACATTCTAAGTGTGAAGAAATTAATGAAGAATTTGATTCTCAGAACCCTACGACAATTGTACGTGGTGTCTGAAATCATCATTCTTATACGGTGGGTTACGCCACCACAAAAAGTTGAGAATCTTCGATTTGAGTTTTTCCTCATTTTTGAAATTCTTCAGTTTTTCAAATTCTTCAACTTTGCAAAATCTTCACTGTTTCCGTCGTTTTTCTTCATTGGCTATATATATATATATATATGAGTTATGTCCTCTACAGCATTCACTTATTGCTATCTCTTCAAGTTGCGATTTCTGCTAAGTGAATGTGATCGGACCCTTCCCCCTCTATGCTATACTCAACCAAATCTATTCATAAATTCTTCATGTGCGTTCTGATTGAAACTCGTTCAAAGTCTTCACTGTGTCCTTGTTAGCTGAAGAAATTGCGAACGAAACTTTAAAACAAATCTTATCCGGATTTTCGGTTTTACCGCTCAAACCGTTCCGCATCCCATGATGCATTAGTTTATTCACCCACGATCTTACATGATCTCATCTGCACAGTATGTGGGTGACACATGTCGCGTGAAGAAGAAAGGGCAGGGGCATGTTCGTCCCAAAATCTTCGGGCGAACAGTTTTTACCGTGGCTATAAATACCCCTCTCCCTTCCTTACTTCATTTACTCCGCTCGGTCACTGTCTCTCGCTCGAGCTCTCCTCAAACCCTAGCGCCGCTGCTATTCCATCGCCGTCGATGAGGAAGAGCTTCACTGCCTCGACCTCGTCGCCGTCATACTCGCGCCGGCTGCGGAAATCTTCACTCCGCCGCCGCCGTAGCTGTCTCCCTCTACCAAGTTAGGGCGTGGGAGATCTAACTTGACGAACTTCACCACGGTTCATCTCTGTTCGTCGTGTTCTTCAGTTCGGGTAATTAAAAGTCTCTTTTATTACTCACTTTGATTCTCAAACTTTTCTGAAAATCTTCAAAGGTGTTTTATTCTTCAGATCTTCACACATAAACACCTCACACATTGTATGCTCTTGATCCATCTCTCTAAGCACTCAATTCTTCAAGATTCCTCAATTGTGCGGATTTTCGATCTGTACAACTCTGGAACCTAAGACAAGAACGCTTAGTGAAATTCCTCAAGGCTCAACTGGTCAAATTCCTCAAAACTTGTCTTTTCGAAAAACCTTATGAGAACGCATATGACCTCTCCAAATTCCTCGCACCTACACTCTGTTCACAGGTACTCATGTCCGCTGCTGAATCACTAGGTTCTCATCAACTTAACTCATTTGTAGCGTTCCTCGAAGAAAAACTGCATACTTCTTCAGAGTGTTCCATTGTTCAAATTCCTCATCTGAAGAAAATGGCAGATGGAAAGAGACCGCAGAAAGGAGGAAAGAAACCGGAGGTCATGACTGCCTTCGAGATCCCTGATGAAATATACAAAGATTATTGCACACCTAATGAAGCCAAGTTTGGCAAAGAGAACAAAAATCAGCGCAAAGTGCGCATTCAGAGGATAGAACGAAGATGGGCACGAGAATGGAGGGAATATCGCTATGTTACTCCAAAGTACATGAAGAAATTCGCCTTAAAACCTCCATGCCCAAGAGCTCCATTGGCACCTGGCTAAGTCGCTGATCCCACCAGCATCAAGCGTGGTGAGGACTTTCCTGAAGAATGGTCTAGGCGTCAAGCAAAACTGGCAAGACAAGCCAAGGAGGCAGTGAGGAAATTCAATGAGGATTCTGCTGCTGCTGCTGCTGCCGCTGAGACCTTTGTCAAGCCGAGGAAATCAATGCCGAAGAGGCCTGCTCGCAAGCCAAGTGCTTCACCATCAGCGCCCTCACGGCCCAGTTCCTCAGCCGCGCCCTCACGGCAAATTCCTCAGTCTACTGCTGCACCACCAAAATCCTCAGCAGCTCCCTCCAAGTCCTCAACTCCTGTGCATCTGGCTACATGTCAAAGGACTCAGGGTTTCTCAATTGCTTCTGGTGTCTCAGCAAGTTCCTTAGCTGCACCAATGTCCTCATCAGGCCCCACTCTGCTGAAGACAAAAGCAACAGTTGGACGCGGTCCTCGGTCAAGTCCAAGAAAGAAACAGGTTGCTTTCCACGTGCCCTCTGATGACGAGGCTTCTGATGACGAACTTGCAGAAATCATCAGAGATAGACAAGCAAAGGCCGCTAGAGCCAAAGGAACACCTGTGCCTCTGCTTTTGGATCCGAAGAAGATCCTTGATTTCATCGACTTATGGCATCAGGATCCAAACACTCCAATGCCTGATCTGCCTCTGACTCCTGGTCAAAGTCACATGCTGACCCATTTCATCGCTGAAGAGAAATGGAAATTTGAAAAGGCTCGTGAGATCAAGAGAGCACAAGCTAGAAAGGAGAAGCTTCTGAAGAAGAACAACATCAGACTGACTCCTGAAGAACTTCTCAAGGCTCAATCTGAGATCCAAGCCCTCAGCAAGGATTTCGATGCATACAATGCTGATTGGCAAGGAGCCAAAGTAAGATTCGTCAATTTGACGAAGAAAATGACAACTGTTGCAGCCCCATCGCAACAAGAAAATCCTCAGGCTATAGACTCTGCTCAGCCTGCTGAAGAACATGCCAGCACTGCTGATGACTTTCAGCCTGCTGATGAGAATACAAGTTCTAGGGCTGATGACTCCATTCCAGCCGCTGAAGAAATTCCCAGGGCATCCACTAGTGGTGCGCCTGAAGAAACTGAAGAGATCAGGGCAAGTGCACCAGTTGCGCCTGAAGAAACTGAACCACAGTCCTCAGCTCCTCCTGCGCCAACACCAACTCCAATTCTTCCTTCTGCCTATGAAGTGAAGAAGACCAAAGCTGCAGAACGAGCTGCAGTGAAGAAGAGGAAGGCATCAGCTGCGTCAAATTCTTCGACCGCGAAGAAAATGAAGCCAATGACCAGCTCGGTTGAAAATCTCATTGATGCCGTTCTCATTTCCTCCATGTCGTCTAAGGAAATTGTTTCTTATGGAGAAGACTACAAGATCCCAAGCGGATCTGATGAAGAAAATCATTCTGTTGCTACCTCAGAACAGTTTGATGAAGAAATTGAAGTGGAAGCATTCCCTTCAACGCCAGTCATTTCCTCACCTATGCCTCAGTTCACAGCTGAAGAGGCTGGTGTTGAGGAAATTGAAAAGGAAGAAGAAGACGTGGATATTGGATGCACTACACCAGTGATGAACGATGACTTTTGGGAAAGTCAGCATCCCAATACTCCTCTCTTCACCCCCATTCAACAAATTCCTCAGTCCCCGGCTACAACTGTTCAAATGGGCTCTGAAGAAACTCATCCCACATCGCCTGTTCATGAAGAAATTCCAGCCGCTAGTGCTGAAGAACCTGCTGCTGATCCCCAAACTGCACAAGAAGAGGAACCAGAAATTCCTCAGCCTGAAGCACCTGAGATCGCGATTCCTGAGGTTGTGCTGCAAATCAGTGACACCCCTCTGCCCAAACCGAAGAATCCGTTCTCGAGCAAGCAAAAATTCAAGGCTGAAGACTTCTTTTCTGAGCATGTGTTCTTCACTGATTACAATCCATATGACTCTGCTCGCATAAGGAAAAGACGTTTCTGGACTGCTACTCAAGCCAACTTCTATTCCTCAGTGCTCTTCGACAAGGACAAAATCTTCGATCATGAGCATATTCCTCATGTGGATATGGAATCTCTGCCGTGCTTCGAACCAGTACTCCGAATTATTCACGATGCAGGACTCCTGAATTTCTGCATTGATATTTGTGATTGGAATGAAGAACTCATTCTTCAGTTCTATGCCACTTTGCATATCACTGGAAATGCTGAAGATGTCAATTCATGGGTGCTGGATTGGATGACAGAAAACACTCACTACAAGGCACCAGCAACTGAATTGCTTCGTGTCCTTCCTCTTGATCCTCCCCATGACAGTGCACGATGCATCTACAATGACCGCGAACTGACAGATCATTATATGCAAGTGCTCATGAAGCCTTTGAAGCCAGGGCAGGCCCCTCGAACCAAATTCCTCGTCAAGGAACTGCTGTATGTGCCTCGGACTGTCTATCGAATCCTGACAAATACAATGAGTCCCATCAAAGGCCACGACTCAAATGATGAAGATGTTGTTGGCATCATGAAGAACATGCTTTTCAACATCATTCATGGCGTTCCCGTCAACTTTCATGATTTCTTCATGAGGACTCTGGCTAATGTTGCAATGTCACCTTTTGAGCTGAAGCCCTATGCGCCTTGGATTATGAGATTCATAAGGGCAAGATCTTCACTGAATTACAAGGCTGACACTCTGAACCATGGTAGCTACTTGCCGCCCATTGAAATCCTCAAGCGACCAGTTTCATCATCTGATGATAAGGGCAAGGCAGCTGCTGTGATTGATGAAGGCACTCGTCCATTGGATGGTCAATTCCGTCTAGCTACATCTTACTCCACCAATGACGATTCTGCAACACATGACACTGCCGCAAATACCTCAGCTAAGCAAAATCCTCAAGCCACAGCACCCAGGGTGATGACTGACCGTGAGTTACTTCTCAGTCTTCATCAGAAGGTTGATTGCAATCACAAATGGGTGAAGCGTCAATTTGCTGCAATTCTTCACAACATGACCTCAACCCATAATGCAGTGAAGAAAAATCAGTATCACCTTCATGAAACCCTCAACCGCACCTGGGATGTTCTCACTCATGTATATTCCGCGGAAGAATTGAAGACTCTGGGTCTCCAGGAAGCATTTGACTGGTCTGCACCACCTCCGAAGAAATTCAAGAGAGTCAAAGTTCCTGATCTGGTGGCCAGTTCTTATTCTTCATCGCGTGAAACTGATGAACATGAAGATTTGAACGACACTGCGGCAGGCCCTACTTCAACAAACAACCCCGACAACGCTGGCGCTCCTCCATCGACTTGAAAATCTTCAGGGGCGTTAGTCCTCTGTTTCGACCCTTTTGGTCATTTGATGACAAAGGGGGAGAAATCTGAGTTAGTCTTCAAGCGGGTTTATATTATGGGCGTTTTTGTTAAGTTACAACTCTCGTTCTTCTGAAACTTTTTATTGGATCGAGTTGTAATCTTAAATCCGATGGTGCCTTGATACTTTTGGTCGTGCTCTGATGCTTTTGATGCACTGAGCTCTGAAACTTTTGATGTGCTATTCCGCATGCTTATTCCTCGTTAATATTATTGCACGCATGCTGAATCTCATCAGGCACCATATTTCATCATGCATTTCATATTCTTCATATTATATATCAAATGCGTGTATGAATTACAAGATATAGGGGGAGATCTCCATGATTCAATTCTTCAAATGTGCATTTCCTCAAAAGCAAATTCCTCACTATGCACATGTTCAGGGGGAGTTCTTCTATATCTTGCAATCAAATTCCTCAATATCAGTATTTACACTTCATATGTTTATCCCCGTTGAAAACTTAACCTATGTTGTCATCAATCACCAAAAAGGGGGAGATTGTAAGTGCATCTAGTGCCCCTTAGTGATTTTGGTGTATTGAAGACTTGTAGGTTAAGTAACTGATGCGTTTGTGAGTGTACACAGGTCTATAAGTCTATGAGGAGTTTGATATTTACAGAGAAAGTCGACCCCTAAAAATTAAGTTCTTCGACCAAAGACTTTGATATTCTGAAGACTTTCTGAAGACTTTGAAAGTGAAGAAATTGGTGTGACCTTGAAGACTTGGTATTCATTTGAGGAACATGAAGCGTGAAGACTTTTGTTTTCGTAGTTTCATTTTCTCTTTCTTGAGTCATAGGAAACACCGTACTGTTAAAGGGGGTCGAGGAAATACTAAGGAAAAATTTCCATGTGATGCTCAACTCAAAATCCTACACCTACCAATCCCTTCGAGTGAAGCCATTGGAAATCTCATACAGTTCAGTCAAATTCTTCAGTGACAGAGACGCAGTTCTTCTGGTCACTGAGGACTTTGCTCTGACTGAGGAGTTAGGAATTCGCCAGTGCGAATTGCCTACACAGTGAGGAACATGATAGCCCTGAGGAATTTGAGAGTCAAATTTCCGACCGTTGATGTGCTGCGCACCGGCTGTCCAAAATATCTTATCCATCTAACGGTCATATCATTGAAGGGCATTTATGTCTTATCATGTCGGGCTGCTCCCTAGGCTATAAATAGCCGCCCCCTACAACCACTAGTTGGTTGGCTGCTCCGAGAGAACTTGACACTTGTCATCTGAGAGCAACCCATCCTCCGAGGACTTTGAGTGAAAATCATCAAGTGAGGAAAATCCAAAACCAAACCCCCACAAACCCAAAGTGATTGAGCATCACTGAAGAAATTGATCCTGCGTGGATCCGACGCTTGTTACCATTGAAGACTGTGCTTCTTCCAGATGGTTAGGCGTCAAGGTCTAGAGCATCCAAGAGGAATTGTGGATCGCCGAGTGACCAAGTCTGTGAAGGTTTGGAAGTCACCTGAAGACTTACCACGATTGATTGGACGAGGCCTGCGTGGTTTTAGTTCAAGGAGAATACGGTGAGGACTGGGTGTCCTGAGTTGCGGCTCAGAGACTGGGTGTCCGGGACTGTGTGTCCTCGATTTTAAATACTCAGCCGCTCCAACCAGACGTACAACTGAGACAACAGTTGGAACTGGTTTACCAAATCATTGTCTTCACCAACTAACTGGTTCTATTTCCTCAACTCTTCCATTTCCTCATTACTGTGTTGAATGTTGTTCATATCTGTGCTTGAAGACTTTGACTGAAGACTTTCACAAATTCCTCAATTCAATTTCTTCAGTCTGTTTGTCTTCATCTTGTTATCCTGTGTTTACGCTTTCCGTACTCTGTGTTAGTCTTCATCTCATCATGATGACTATGTTTGTATCCTGTTATGTTTACTTCTGAGTACTTATTCCGCTGCAAGTAGTTCTTCGCTAAGGAATTTCCTCACCAGCAAATTCCTCAGTGAAGAATTCATAAAAATTGCGTATTCACCCCCCCTCTAGTCGATATAATGCACTTTCAGCAGCACCCCGCGGCAAGGCTTGCCGGGTGACCGCCAAGGTCCTCCGTGGTTCCTTTGGAGCCATTCAAGAACAAAGTATTCAAGTCAAGGAGACAAGGCCCCGGCAAGAGGAGCTTGCCGGGAAGGCCAACCAAGGCATCTCAAGGAATTTGCCGCGACGCGCCACGCGTCAAGGCGAGGCCCGGTGAGCGACAAGCTTCTGGACGCGACAAGCCAACAACCGCGGCAAGGCGCTTGCCGCGGCAAGCTACCACTCTGTACCCGTGCTCCAGCACATCCACCAACGTGTCGCCCTGGGACCTTTCCAGGCGCGCGTGGCAAGAGGCTGTGCAGCCAACAGTGCGCGGTGGCTAGCGGCGCTAACAAGATTGCCATCATGGCAAGTGGTGGCGTCCCTAACGGTCCCTATTTGCACTATTTGGGTGACGCAGACGGGCATTTAATGCCTTTGTCCCCTGCCGTCAGGGTTAGGTATGATACACTGTACAAGTAGTTGTACCAACCGCGATTCCTTTCCATTTTTACCCTTGTCTACGTTGCCACCTGTCGGTGACCCCTTGAGCATATAAAAGGAGGCCCATGTGCAACGTAGAGGGGCGTTCGAGGCCAGAAAACACTCACGCTCGGTCTCGTTAGCAGCTAGTGTGTACTATAGCACTCAGCGCTCCCGAGCAAGAACACAATACAATCAGACATGCAGCAGTAGGGGTATTATCTCTCCAGAGAGCTCCGAAGCTGGGTAAACCGCTCGTGTGCCTCGCCTCGATCTGCTCTTCGCGTGACCTCCGCGAAGCGCGCTCGTTGCTTTCCTGCGGGCGAACGTCGACGTGTTTGTGTGGCAACCGTCTGACATCCCCGGTGTTCCCAGGAAAGTAATCGAGCACCATCTTGCCTTCTGTCCTCATGCGCGGCCCGTCAAGCAGAAGGTCAGGAAACAAGCAGTGGAGCGCCAAGAATTCATCGCAGAAGAAATCAAGAAATTGGAAGCAGCAGGCCTTGTCAGAGGAGTGCTCCATCCTACGTGGTTGGCCAATCCTGTAGTCGTGCGCAAGGCAAACGGAAAATGGAGGCTTTGTATCGACTTTACCGATGTTAATAAAGCTTGTCCCAAAGACCCATTTCCCTTGCCGCGCATTGACCAGATTGTTAACTCCACGGCCGGATGTGACTTGCTTTCATTTCTTGACGCATACTCAGGATACCATCAGATCTTCATGGCAGAAGAGGATGAGGAGAAGACCGCATTCATCACTCCATGTGGCACATACTGCTTCATACGGATGCCTTTCGGTTTAAAGAATGCTGGTTCAACATTTGCAAGAGTAGTCCATGACGCTTTTGAGCCACAAATGCACAGAAATGTGGAAGCCTACATGGATGACATAGTGGTCAAGAGCAAGGACAAGGCAACTCTGATTCAGGATTTAGACGAAACCTTTGCAAATCTGCGCAAGATCAACCTCAAGCTTAACCCCGAGAAGTGTGTGTTTGGAGTCCCCTCCGGCAAGCTTCTCGGGTTCTTCGTGTCTCAGCGGGGAATTGAAGCCAATCCCGACAAGATCAAGGCCATTGAGCAGATTGAAGCACCAAAGCGCGTCAAGGATGTACGAAGACTTGCCGGTTGTGTGGCTGCTCTCAGCAGGTTTATCTCTAGGTCTGCTGAGCGCACCCTGCCATTTTTCAAAATATTGAAAAAGGCAGGACCAATGAAATGGACTCCGGAAGCGGAGGCTGCGCTGCAAGACTTGAAGAGATACCTGTCCTCCACTCCAACACTTGTCGCACCTAAGCCACAAGAGAAGTTGCTGCTGTATATAGCGGCAACCAATCAAGTGGTTAGTGCTGCGTTAGTAGCGGAGAGGGAGGCGGATGATGAGCCAGCAACCACGGCAGATGCATTCAGAGACAAGCAGGGGACTTCCCCGACAAGCTCTGGTCCCGACAAAGATGGATTTGCGCAGGCACATGAGGAGATACATAAGAAAATGGTGCAGCGCCCAGTTTACTTTGTCAGTTCCCTTCTGCAGGGGGCTAGGTCTAGGTATTCTGGTGTGCAGAAATTGCTTTTCGGCCTTCTCATGGCCTCGAGAAAGCTGCGCCATTACTTCCAAGCACACGAGATCACAGTGGTCACTCGTTTTCCGCTGAAGAGGATACTGCAGAATCCAGAAGCAACAGGCAGGATTGTCGAGTGGGCACTGGAACTGTCAAGCTTTGGCCTCAAGTTTGAGAGCACTTCAACTATCCAAAGCAGAGCATTGGCAGAATTCATAGCAGAGTGGACGCCAACACCAGATGAAGAAATTCCAGAAATGAGCATCCCCGTCAAGGAAGCAAGCAAAGAGTGGCTGATGTACTTTGATGGTGCCTTCTCGCTGCAAGGCGCCGGTGCGGGCGTGCTACTGGTTGCGCCCACCGGAGAGCACCTCAAGTACGTAGTCCAGATGCACTTTCCCAAGGAGCAAGCAATGAACAATACCGCAGAGTATGATGGTTTGCTTGCCGGTCTCAGGATCGCAGCAGACCTTGGGATCAAGAAGCTCATTGTCAGGGGTGACTCGCAGCTTGTTGTCCGCCAAGTGAACAAGAATTAGTAGAGTCCGTTGATGGAAGCTTACGTTGGTGAAGTGAGAAAGTTAGAAGAGCACTTTGACGGCCTACAGATGGAACATGTTCCAAGAGCTCAGAACGACATTGCCGATGGCCTGTCGAAGTACGCCGCACTTAAGTTACCTGTGGAACCAGGGATCTTTGTGCTCAAACTGACTCCACCGTTTGTAACGCCATCGACTGGACAGAGCAAGAAGAGGAAGTTGATTTCTGGTGACTATTTTCCGGCAGAGCTCCCCGAAGCCGCCACCAAGAAGGTCCCCAAGATCAACGCCAAGGATGCCGAGGAGCAGTCTGCTCCGGCAAGCCCTAGGGTTTGTTCCATTGAAGCAAACGATCCCGACGAGTTTTGCTCCGGCAAGCTTGCCGGGGAACGTCAAGCTCCGGCTGAGCCGCAGGTTCTCGCCGTAGAAGCGGATGTTCCCGCAGCAACAGATGTGCCTTTAGTCCTTGTTGTCGAGCCGCAAGCTCCAGCATGGGCACAGTAGATTGTCCGTTTCCTTCAGACAGGAGAACTTCCCGAACAAGAAGAAGCGGAAAGAGTAGCCCGGCAGTCAAGTATGTACCAGTTTGTCGACAACACACTGTACAGAAGAAGACTCAATGGTGTGAAATTGAAGTGTATTCGCCGGGAAGACGGACAAAAGCTGTTGTCAGAGATACATGGAGGCATATGTGGTCACCACATTGGCGCAAGAGCACTTACCGGCAAAGCGTTCCGGCAAGGTTTCTTTTGGCCGACAGCCCTCCAGGATGCAACTGCACAAGTAACCAAGTGTGAAGCATGCCAGTTCCATTCCAAGCAGATACACTAGCCAGCTCAAGCTCTCTAGACAATCCCTTTATCCTGGCCATTTTCGGTCTGGGGCTCGATATCCTCGGCCCCTTTCCCCGAGCCGTCGGGAGCTTTGAGTACTTGTACGTTGCAATCGACAAGTTCACAAAGTGGCCGGAAGTGGAAGCAGTGAGGAAGGTGACAGCACAGTCAGCAGTCAAGTTCTTCAGGTGGATTGTTTGCCGCTTCGGCATCCTTAACAGGATCATCACCGGTAACGGCACGCAATTCACGAGCCGCACCTTCATGCAGTACGTCCAAGATCTTGGCGCCAAGGTCTGCTTCACTTCTGTTGCTCACCCGAGAAGCAACGGTCAAGCGGAGAGGGCAAATGCTGAAGTGCTGCACGGGCTCAAGACCAGGACTTTCGACAGGCCGCGCAAGTGCGGAAAGAACTGGATTGAGGAGCTGCTGGTGGTTCTTTGGTCGATCAGGACGACGCCAAATCGAGCCACTGGCCAGACACCTTTCGCTCTAGTCTATGGAGCAGAGGCAGTTCTCCCCACGGAACTCGTATACGGGTCACCTCGAGTGCTCGCTTATGATGAGCTTGAGCAAGAGCAGCTGCGACAAGATGACGCGCTGCTCCTTGAGGAAGACCGTCTTCAGGCTGCTGTACGAGCTGCTCGATACCAGCAAGCTTTGCGCTGCTATCATAGCCGCAAAGTTAATGCCAGAAGTCTCGAGGAAGGCAACCTTGTTCTTCGGCGCGTTTAGTCCGCCAAGAATTCCAACAAGTTGACACCGAAGTGGGAAGGCCCTTACCGGGTGAAACGAGTCACTAGGCCTGGCGCTGTCCGGCTTGAGACCGAAGATGGCACTGCGGTGAGCAACTCCTGGAACATTGAGCATCTTCGTAAGTTTTACTCGTAAGGCGCGGTTGCCAGAACCTGTTCTAGCAACCACCTTTTGTACAAGTCTTGCCGCTGTTGCATGTAATCCTTTGTAGAAAGCCGGGCGCAGACCCCGTGCATAAGTAAAGCTCATGTGCTCCGCACATCTTGTCAATTTCATGCTTTATATTTTTTGCATGTGTTATCTGACACTTTGTGTAGCACCTACCCCCGGTAAGCAATAACGAGCCGTAAGGCTCCATATCTTTATTTTCTCTTCTTTCTCTTTCTCAAAGAAAGGAAGGTTCCCACGCCCACAAGTTTGTCAGGGGGAAAGGAGAAGATAACCAGGCGTCGTTCAAGAAAGTTTCGCCTTACCGGGAAGCAAACGACAGAAAAGCTAAGTTGCCAATGTTTGAGCAATCAGTTTTAAAATTTTTAAGTTATCTTCCTCGAACGACCATGCTTTGTATGGAAAACCTGTGCGCGAAGGAACCAACTCGTAGCTAGTTGTGCCCTTACTTTGTTTCGAGTCCGCTCAACAACTTAAGTGAGCTGCGACTAGTTGCGACAAGGTTTCTTGTCGGTGGAGGCACCGCCAGCAGGCTGCTGACGTCCCGCTCTCAGCGCTCGCGGCTAAGGTGCCTACGCCGACAAGTTCCCTAAAAGCGTAGGGCAAAAACATACAAAGGTAGGAATCAAGTAAAGGAAATAACATAGAAATCGATACCCAAAATAGAGTTATATTACAAGATAGCTTGTCGCAGCTCTAACAGATTGTTTTCATAACATGACCAGCAACGACAAGAAAAGGAGGAAACGGGCGGCCTAATCTACACGATCGCCATCAACCCTCTTGATCTCGCTCACCTTGTCCACAATGGGTGCGACAAGGGTCTTGAGCGCTTCCAGATAAGCTTTCGGCGGCAGGGTCTTGAGGACGTTAGTGAGGCTGAGGCCTGGGTTGCGGAAGGCCACCTTCACCAACACCTTTTGAAGAGCTCCCGCGCAGATCTTGCGCGACTCGTCGGCCAGCTGCTTTGGGATCTTCTCCCGGAGTCGCTGGAGGGCCGTCGCTACGCCTTTGAAGAACAAGCTGAGCTTGGCGCTGGGTTGGAGGTTCTCATCGGAGGAATACCCGAAATCCTCCATCCCCAGCTGCGCCAGCTCCCTGTCGATGGCTGCGGCAACTTCCACGAGACCCTCCGTCCAGTGCTCCACATTCTCCCTAAAAGTGTTCTGGGTGGCAGCAGCACTCACCAGCAGCGCCTCGTCGGCCTTGATCTGCTTCTTCAAGGCCACCTCCTGCTCCCTAGCGCCGTCCAGCGTCTTGGTCAAAGTAGTCAGCTTCAACTCAAGATCTGCGTTGGAGTCCTTGGCGGCGCTAAGCTCCTTGCCCTTCTCGACGAGATGACCCTGCAGCTCGCCAAGAGTGTAGGCGTCCTTCTCGCGCTCACGCTTGAGTGCGGCAAGCTCTTCACCGCTCATCTTGAGATCGGCCTCCACCTGCGCCACCTTCGTCTCCAGCTCCTTCTTGGCGGCCTCGGCAGCTGTGGCAGCATCCTCTGCTTCCTTAAGAGCCCCGCCGAATGTTTGCTCGCACGCAGCAAGCTCCTCCTCGTGGCTGTCAAGATTGACCTTCCGCTGCGCCAACTCGCCCTCCCGCGCAAATAGCTCCTCGGCGGCAAGCCGCTGTTGCTCTTCAACTTCGGGCTTCTCGAGGAGGAAGGCTTTCCGCTCCTCGGCGAGTTGCTCCCGCTTCTCTACCAGGGACCGGAGAGCTTCCTGGTTGCGACCCCGGAGCTCCTCCGCGCGCTTCTCAATGTCCACTCCCGCCTGCGCGACAAGCGCTTCTCGGGATTCCACCTTGGCCTGCCGAGCGCGGTAGAGCGACACCAGCTTCCGCAGTAGATGCTCCTCCTCAGACTCGCTGCTGCTGCTGCTCGGCGCATCAACCAGCGTCAGCCCAGCGGAGGCGAGCACTTCTCCATCCAAGGCCTCTCCTTCGACCGGCGCCCTGGAGCTTGACGCCCAGGGGAGCTTGATGAAGACGCCATCGCCGGCCTTCAGATAGGCGCCGGGCTGGGGCTCTTCGGAGCCTGACGCTGCGGCAGCGGCGGAGGGATCGGCGGTCGGCGTAGCGCCTTGCGCTCCTGTGGCCTCGGGCCCGTCAGTGCGATCGCCGGAACCCTCGCCAGTTTCTGCGGCGGCAGCTTTGGCGGCCTCTTCGCCGGCGGGATCTTCAGCGCCAACTGCTTCTTCGGTGGCAGAGGCGTCATCGGTATTGCCGCGCGCGTTCTCCTCGCCGGCGACCTCGGTCTCCATCGGCTCCGTGGCAGAAGGATCTAACGGCCGGAAAAGGGAGAAAAGTCAAGCAAATATCCAAAAAGAAGATCAGAAGAAGAAGAACCCAAGGGAAGTTTTCAAGCAAGAGGGTTACCTGTACTAGGTTCTACAGTCATGGGCTCTGCCACCGGGGGGTCGATGGTGCTGTCCCTTGCCGGAGAACTGTCCCTTGCCGGCGACTTCTCCCTTGCCGGAGAACGCACCCTTGTCGGGGAATCCTCCCTTGGCGGTCTAGTCGAAGCCAATGTCATGTCGGGGGCGGCTTCCGAGCGCTCCTGGTGAAGCTGCTCTGCTCCTACACAAACCAATAGTCATATATCAGCCAAGAAAGAGCACCCATGCGCGCCTAACTGCGGGAAGTAAACCATATACTTACGCTGGGGGCTGCGCTGGGGGCTGCTTTGGGGAATAGTTGTCGGGTCCGGCAAGGTGGTCTCGGACACATCCCCTGCTGTTGCGGTGGGTTCGTCCTCGATGAAAATCACCGGGACCTTGGTTCTCTTCGCTGCTCTCTGGGCCAGAGTCCTGAAAAGGAACGAGTTCGGAGTCAAGCAAATCAGATACAAGACAAAAACAGCAAGAATTGAAGAACTACAAGTGCAGCAAAGAATTTTACTCTTCTTCTTCCTCGTCGGAGCTGAGCGCGGAGAGGTCGAAGTCCGGCCCACCTTCGGCGCGACGAGGCGGAGGAGTGGGTTCCCTTAACCGCTTGGCGGGGGCAGCGACAGGAGCAGAAGCGGCGGTCCGGGAGGACCCCGCTTCAGTTGTCGTAGCGGCGTGAGGTGCTCCCGCGGCAACAGTGCTTGTCGCGGTGGAGCGTGTCGCGCGGCGCGGCGGCTGTTGACTCGTCCGCCGCCCCGCCACGTCCCCAACCTTGTGGAGACGCCTTCTTGGTGGAGCTAGGAGCTCTGCTTGCGGTGGGCTGTCTGAAGACGAGGAGGAAGAGGAGTTGGTCTCCAACGAGCCGCTCGCACCCTCGGCGGGATCGCCCGACTCGACTTCAGGCTCGGCAAGCTCTCCCTCGCCGGCAAGCTCTCCCTCGCCGGCAAGCTCATCTCGCTCGGCAAGGCTTGCCGCCTCTGCCGCCTCTGCCTCCTCCACTGCGAATCCAAACTCGCCCGCGGCAGCGGCTGCCGCCGCCTCTTCTGCCCTAGTGGCGATGCGCTGCATCTCCGCATCGGTGGTGTCGCGGGTGAGGCTTTTCTGCTCATGAGAACGGACCAGCACTTCTACCAAGCCGTCAAAGAACTCCTGCACGACGTTGTCTGCAGGCTCTTGCCAGGTTGGGACAATTCCATGCGAATCGCACAGCGGCATCATTGCACGGATGCGGTCGAGCGAGGAGTTGTTGCACAGCGGAACGACACCCTCGGCAACCTGAACCATTCGGGATGTTGAGGGTCGTGTTTGAACAGTTCCTTGAGCATCGCATCCAGTTCCAGGACAGTGAAGTTGAAGTTGAGGCCCGGGCGCAGCCTCATGATGTCCGCCGCACCCCCGAACTCCCAGGCGGGTCTCCTCCTCTCCTGCAGGGGGCGATGCGGCGGCGAAGAAAATCTGCGCCAACGGCGCCTACAGTGAGCCCGCCAAGCCTGAGGCGTAGGATCCGGGTGACGGCGATCTTCAGCCTATCATCTTCCGGGGCCAAGTTGCTCCAATCGTTGCCGCGCGCTACTGGGGCTTGGCGCTGGGCGGTAAATGGCTGCGGGTTCTCCTCGACGATCCAACACCAATCTGCTCTCCATTCCTCCCACTTGCCGCAGAGCTCTCCCTCCAGATAAACTTCCTTCTTGCCGGCTCTCGAGATCCAGGCGATTCCGCCGGATAAAGGCTCTCCTCTCTCAACTCGGGGCATAAAGAAGTGGCGGAAAAGAGCTACATTTGGATGGACTCCGACAAAGTTTTCGCAGAGATGTGCGAAAACTTCCATGGTCAGAACGGCATTGGGGGTGAAGTCAAGGAGGTGGAACCCATAGGTGTTCATAATGTCGCAGAAAAATTCAGAGAAAGGCGGGCAGAGCCCGCAGTAGAAGAACAACGCGAAGAAGGGATATCCATTCGGAGCCCGTTCCGAAGCGGCGGCGGAGAGTACCTTCGTCCGCGGATGCGCTCGCGTCTCCGTTGACCAGAAGAGGTAGTCGTACATCCTCAGCTCCTTCGCGGCGAGCTTGGGGGGGGGGGAGGTTGTCCGCTCCTTTCGCAGCGCCGCGAGCCGCTGCGCCTCGGTCGACTTCACGGCCTTCCCCTTGCCGGCTTTCGGAGCCATGGCGGAGGTGGTGGGGGAGATCGACGGCGTTGGTGGTGCTGGTGGCGATGGGGGGCAGAGCGCTGCTCTCTTTCTGCTTTGGGAAGAAGGAGGGAGCGGCGGAAGTTTCTGAGATTGGGATAGCAACCGGCAAGATGGGCGAACTGCCCCTGTTTCCCCTGCTTATAAAGAGGGAGGGGGCGGACGTTCCGTCTTTCCGAATAAAGAAACCACCCACGATCTCTCCCACGATGCCGCATTCAACGCGTGCCGTTCGGAGAGGGCGCGGTGGATACGGAGTGAGATACGGCGTAACCCAGGCCGCGCGTGCCCGTGCCCTATTTTGGGCCTGGCCCAACAGCGCTCGGCACCGTGTGTGGCCCAGGCCCGGGGGCTCCTTTCGGTGTACTAGAGTAGGGGTACCCTAGTATCCCGAACTTGTGCACGGGCAGTCGCAGCACCCCGCGGCAAGGCTTGCCGGGTGACCGCCAAGGTCCTCCGTGGTTCCTTTGGAGCCATTCAAGAACAAAGTATTCAAGTCAAGGAGACAAGGCCCCGGCAAGAGGAGCTTGCCGGGAAGGCCAACCAAGGCATCTCAAGGAACTTGCCGCGACGCGCCACGCGTCCCGGCGAGGCCCGGTGAGCGACAAGCTTCCGGACGCGACAAGCCAACAACCGCGGCAAGGCGCTTGCCGCGGCAAGCTACCACATTGTACCCGCGCTCCAGCACATCCACCAACGTGTCGCCCCGGGACCTTTCCAGGCGCGCGTGGCAAGAGGCTGTGCAGCCAGCGGTGCGCGATGGCTAGCAGCGCTGACAAGATTGCCATCGTGGCAAGCGGTGGCATCCCTGATGGTCCCTGTTTGCACTATTTGGGCGACGCAGACGGGCATTTAATGCGTTTGTCCCCTGCCATCAGGGTTAGGTATGATACACTGTACAAGTAGTTGTACCAACCGCAATTCCTTTCCATTTTTACCCTTGTCTATGTTGCCCCCTGTCGGTGACCCCTTGAGCATATAAAAGGAGGCCCATGCGCAACGTAGAGGGGGGTTCGAGGCCAGAAAACACTCACGCTCGGTCTCGTTAGCAGCTAGTGTGTACTGTAGCACTCAGCGCTCCCGAGCAAGAACACAATACAATCAGACATGCAGCAGTAGGGGTATTATCTCTCCGGAGAGCTCCGAAGCTGGGTAAACCGCCCCCTCTACGTTGCGCATGGGCCTCCTTTTATATGCTCAAGGGGTCACCGACAGGTGGCAACGTAGACAAGGGTAAAAATGGAAAGGAATCGCGGTTGATACAACTACTTGTACAGTGTATCATACCTAACCCTGACGGCAGGGGACAAAGGCATTAAATGCCCGTCTGCATCGCCCAAATAGTGCAAACAGGGACCGTCAGGGACGCCACCGCTTGCCACGATGGCAATCTTGTCTGCGCTGCTAGCCACCGCGCACCGCTGGCTGCACAGCCTCTTGCCAGGCGCGCCTGGAAAGGTCCCAGGGCGACACGTTGGTGGATGTGCTAGAGCGCGGGTACAGAGTGGTAGCTTGCCGCGGCAAGCGCCTTGCCGCGGTTGTTGGTTTGTTGCGCCCGGAAGCTTGTCGCTCACCGGGCCTCGCTGGGACGCGTGGCGCGTCGCGGGAAGTTCCTTGAGATGCCTTGGTTGGCCTTCCCGGCAAGCTCCTCTTGCCGGGGCCTTGTCTCCTTGACTTGAATACTTTGTTCTTGAATGTCTCCAAAGGAACCACGGAGGACCTTGGCGGTCACCCGGCAAGCCTTCCTGCGGGGTGCTGCGACTGCCCGTGAACAAGTTCGGGATACTAGGGTACCCCTACTCTAGTACACCGACAGGAGCCCCCAGGCCTGGGCCACACATAGTGCCGAGTGCTGTTGGGCCAGGCCCAAAACAGGGCACGGGCACGCGCGGCCTGGGTTACGCCGTATCTCACTCCGTATCCACCGCGCCCTCTCCGAACGACACGCGTTGAATGCGGCGTCGTGGGAGAGATCGTGGGTGGTTTCTTTATTCGGAAAGACGGAACGTCCGCCCCCTCCCTCTTTATAAGCAGGGGAAACAGGGGCAGTTCGCCCATCTCGCTGGTTGCTATCCCAATCTCAGAAACTTCCGCCGCTCCCTCCTTCTTCCCAAAGCAGAAAGAGAGCAGCGCTCTGCCCCCCATCGCCACCAGCACCACCAACGCCGTCGATCTCCCCCACCACCTCCGCCATGGCTCTGAAAGCTGGCAAGGGGAAGGCCGTGAAGTCGACCGAGGCATAGTGGCTCGCGGCGCTGCAAAAGGAGCGGACAACCTTCCCCCCAAGCTCGCCGCGAAGGAGCTGAGGGAGTACTACTACCTCTTCTGGTTGACGGAGACGCGAGCGCATCCGCGCATGAAGGTACTCTCCGCCGCCGCTTCGGAACGGGCTCCGAATGGATATCCCTTATTCGCGTTGTTCTTCTACTGCGGGCTCTACCCGCCTTTCTCTGAATTTTTCTACGACATTATGAACACCTAAGGGTTCCACCTCCTTGACTTCACCCCCAATGCCGTTCTGACCATGGCAGTTTTCGCACATCTCTGCAAAAACTTTGTCGGAGTCCATCCAAATGTAGCTCTTTTCCGCCACTTCTTTATGCCCCGAGTTGAGAGAGGAGAGCCTTTATCCGGCGGAATCGCCTGGATCTCGAGAGCTAACAAGAAGGAAGCTTATCTGGAGGGAGAGCTCCGCGGCAAGTGGGAGGAATGGAGAGCAGATTGGTGTTGGATCGTCGAGGAGAACCCGCAGCCATTTACCGCCCAGCGCCAAGCCCCAGTAGCGCACGGCAACGATTGGAGCAATGTGGCCCCGGAAGACGATAGGCTGAAGATCGCCGTCACCCGAATCCTACGCCTCAGGCTTGCCGGGCTCACTGTAGGCGCCGTTGGCGCAGATTTTCTTCGCCGCCGCATCGCCCCCCTGCAGGAGAGGAGGAGACCCGCCTGGGAGTTCGGGGGTGCGGCGGACATCATGAGGCTGCGCCCGGGCCTCAACTTCAACTTCACTGTCCTGGAACTGGAAACGATGCTCAAGGAACTGTTCAAACACGACCCTCAACCTCCCGAATGGTTCAGGTTGCCGAAGGGTGTCGTTCCGCTGTGCAACAACTCCTCGCTCGACCGCATCCGTGCAATGATGCCGCTGTGCGATTCGCATGGAATTGTCCCAACCTGGCAAGAGCCTGCAGACAACGTCGTGCAGGAGTTCTTTGACGGCTTGGTAGAAGTGCTGGTCCGTTCTGATGAGCAGAAAAGCCTCACCCGCGACACCACCGATGCGGAGATGCAGTGCATCGCCACTAGGGCGGAAGAGGCGGCGGCAGCCGCTGCCGCGGGCGAGTTTGGATTCATAGTGGAGGAGGCAGAGGCAGCAGAGGCGGCAAGCCTTGCCGAGCGAGATGAGCTTACCGGCGAGGGAGAGCTTGCCGGCGAGGGAGAGCTTGTCGGGCCTAAAGTCGAGTCGGGCGATCCCGCCGAGGGTGCGAGCGGCTCGTTGGAGACCAACTCCTCTTCCTCCTCGTCTTCAGACAGGCCGCCACAAGCAGAGCCCCCAGCTCCACCAAGAAGGCGTCTCCTCAAGGTTGGGGACGTGGCGGGGCGGCGGACGAGTCAACAGCCGCCGCGCCGCGCGACACGCTCCACCGCGACAAGCACTGTTTCCGCGGGAGCACCTCACGCCGCTGCGACAACTGGAGCGGGGTCCTCCCGGACCGCCGCTTCTGCTCCTGCCGCTGCCCACGCCAAGCGGTTAAGGGAACCCACTCCTCCGCCTCGTCGCGCCGAAGGTGGGCCGGACTTCGACCTCTCCGCGCTCAGCTCCGACGAGGAAGAAGAAGAGTAAAATTCTTTGCTGCACTTGTAGTTCTTCAATTCTTGCTATTTTTGTCTTGTATCTGATTTGCTTGACTCCGAACTCGTTCCTTTTCTGGACTCTGGCCTAGAGAGCGGCGAAGAGAACCAAGGTCCCGGTGATTGTCATCGAGGACGAACCCACCGCAACAGCAGGGGATGTGTCCGAGACCACCTTGCCGGACCCGGCAACTATTCCCCAAAGCAGCCCCCAGCGCAGCCCCCAGCGTAAGTATATGGTTTTACTTCCCGCTGTTAGGCGCGCATGGGTGTTCTTTCTTTGCTGACATCTGACTGTTGATTTGTGTAGGAGCAGAGCAGCCTCACCAGGAGCGCCCGGAAGCCGCCCCCGACATGCCATCTGCTTGAACTACACCGCCAAGGGAGGATTCCCCGGCAAGGGAGCGTTCTCCGGCAAGGGAGAAGTCTCCGGCAAGGGGGAGTTCTCCGGCAAGGACAGTACCAGCGACCCCCTGGTGGCGGAGACCGTGACCGTAGAACCCAGTACAGGTAATCCACTTGCTTGAAAACTTCCCTTGGATTCTTCTTCTTCTGATTTTCTTTTTGCATATTTGCTTGACTTTTCTCCCTTTTCCGGTCGTCAGATCCATCTGCCACAGAGCCGATGGAGACCGAGGTCGCCAGCGAGGAGAACACGCGCGGCAATATTGATGACGCCGCCGCCACCGAAGAAGAAGCCGGCGCTGAAGATCCCGCTGGCGAAGAGGCCGCCAAAGCTGCCGCCGCGGAAACGGGCGAGGGGTCCGGCGATCGCATTGACGGCCCCGAGGCCGCAGAAGCGCAAGGCGCTACGCCGACGGCCGATCCCTCCGCCGCCGCTGCAGTGTCAGGCTCCGAAGAGCCCCAACCCGGTGCTTATTTGAAGGCCGGCGAGGGCGTCTTCATCAAGCTCCCCTGGGCGTCAAGCTCCAGGGCGCCGGTCGAAGGAGAAACCTTTGATGGAGAGGTGCTCGCCTCCGCTGGGCTGACGCTGGTTGACGCGCCGAGCAGCACCAGCGACGAGTCTGAGGAGGAGCGGCTGCTGTGGAAGGTGGTGTCGCTCTACCGCGCTCGGCAGGCTAAGGTGGAATCCCGAGAAGCGCTTGTCGCGAAGGCGGGAGTGGACATCGCGAAGCGCGCGGAGGAGCTCCGGAGTCGCAACCAGGAAGCTCTCCAGTCCCTGGCAGAGAAGCGGGAGCAACTCGCCGAAGAGCGGAAAGCCTTCCTCCTCGAGAAGGCTGAAGTTGAAGAGCAACAGCGGCTTGCCGCCGAGGAGCTGTTTGCGCGGGAGGGCGAGTTGGCGCAGCGGAAGGTCAATCTTGACAGCCACGAGGAGGAGCTTGCTGCGCGCGAGCAAACATTCAGCAGGGCTCTTAAGGAAGCAGAGGATGCTGCCGCAGCTGCCGAGGTCGCCAAGAAGGAGCTGGAGACGAAGGTGGCGCAGCTGGAGGCCGATCTCAAGACGAGCGGTGAAGAGCTTGCCGCACTCAAGCGTGAGCGCGAGAAGGACGCCTACACCCTTGGCGAGCTGCAGGGTCGTCTTGTCGAGAAGGGCAAGGAGCTTAGCGCTGCCAAGGACTCCAACGCAGATCTTGAGTTGAAGCTGACTACTTTGACCAAGACGCTGGACGGTGCCAGGGAGCAGGAGGTGGCCTTGAAGAAGCAGATCAAGGCCGACGAGGCGCTGCTGGCGAGTGCTGCTGCCACCCAGAACACTTTTAGGGAGAATGTGGAGCACTGGACGGAGGGTCTCGTGGATGTTGCCGCAGCTGGGGATGGAGGATTTCGGGTATTCCTCCGATGAGAACCTCCAACCCAGTGCCAAGCTCATCTTGTTCTTCAAAGGCGTGGCGACGGCCCTCCAGCGACTTCGGGAGAAGATCCCAAAGCAGCTGGCCGACGAGTCGCGCAAGATCTGCGCGGGAGCTCTTCAAAAGGTGTTGGTGAAGGTGGCCTTCCGCAACCCAGGCCTCAACCTCACTAACGTCCTCAAGACCCTGCCGCCAGAAGCTGATCTGGAAGCACTCAAGACCCTTGTCGCACCCATTGTGGACAAGGTGAGCGAGATCAAGAGGGTTGATGGCGATCGTGTAGATTAGGCCGCCCGTTTCCTCATTTTCTTGTCGTTGATTCCTTTCTTTGTATGTTTTTGCCCTACGCTTTTAGGGAACTTGTCGGCGCAGGCACCTTAGCCACGAGCGCTGAGTGCGGGACGTCAGCAGCCTGCTGGCGGTGCTGCCACCGACAAGAAACCTTGTCGCAACTAGTCGCAGCTCACTTAAGTTGTTGAGCGGACTCGAAACAAATTAAGGGCGCAACTAGCTACGAGTTGGTTCCTTCACGCACAGGTTTTCCATACAAAGCACGGTCGTTCGAGGAAGATAACTTAAATTTTTTAAAACTGATTGCTCAAACTTTGGCAACTTAGCTTTTCTGTCGTTTGCTTCCCGGTAAGGCCAAACTTTCTTGAACGACGCCTGGTTATCTTCTCCTTTCCCCCGGCAAACTTGTGGGCGTGGGAACCTTCCTTTCTTTGAGAAAGAGAAAGAAGAGAAAATAAAGATATGGAGCCTTACGGCTCGTTATTGCTTACCGGGGGTAGGTGCTGCACAAAGTGTCAGATAACACATGCAAAAAATATAAAGCATGAAATTGACAAGATGTGTGGAGCACATGAGCTTTACTTATGCACGGGGTCTGCGCCCGGCTTTGTACAAAGGATTACATGCAACAGCGGCAAGACTTGTACAAAAGGTGGTTGCCGGAACAGGTTCTGGCAACCGTGCCTTACGGGTAAAACTTACGAAGATGCTCAATGTTCCAGGAGTTGTTCACTGGAGTGCCATCTTCGGTCTCAAGGCGGACAGCGCAAGGCCTAGTGACTCGTTTCACCCGGTAAGGGCCTTCCCACTTCGGCGTCAACTTGTTGGAATTCTTGGCGGACTGAACGTGCCGAAGAACAAGGTCGCCTTCCTCGAGACTTCGGGCATTAACTTTGCGGCTATGGTACCGGCGCAAAGCTTGCTGGTATCGAGCAACTCGTACAGCGGCCTGAAGACGGTCTTCCTCAAGGAGCAGCGCGTCATCTTGTCGCAGCTGCTCTTGCTCAAGCTCATCATAAGCGAGCACTCGAGGTGACCCGTATACGAGTTCCGTGGGGAGAACTGCCTCTGCTCCATAGACTAGAGCGAAATGTGTCTGGCCAGTGGCTCGATTTGGCGTCGTCCTGATCGACCAAAGAACCACCGGCAGCTCCTCAATCCATTTCTTTCCGCACTTGCGCAGCCTGTCGAAAGTCCTGGTCTTGAGCCCGTGCAGCACTTCAGCATTTGCCTTCTCCGCTTGACCGTTGCTTCTCGGATGAGCAACAGAAGCGAAGCAGACCTTGGCGCCAAGATCTTGGACGTACTGCATGAAGGTGCGGCTCGTGAATTGCGTGCCATTGTCGGTGATGATCCTGTTAGGGATCCCGAAGCGGCAAACAATCGACCTGAAGAACTTGACTGCTGACTGTGCTGTCACCTTCCTCACTGCTTCCACTTCCAGCCACTTTGTGAACTTGTCGATTGCAACGTACAAGTACTCAAAGCCATCGACAGCTCGGGGAAAGGGGCCGAGGATATCGAGCCCCCAGACCGAAAATGGCCAGGATAAAGGGATCGTCTGGAGAGCTTGAGCTGGCTGGTGTATCTGCTTGGAATGGAACTGGCACGCTTCACACTTGGTTAGTTGTGCAGTTGCATCCTGGAGGGCTGTCGGCCAAAAGAAACCTTGCCGGAACGCTTTGCTGGTAAGTGCTCTTGCGCCAATGTGGTGACCACATATGCCTCCATGTATCTCTGCCAACAGCTTTTGTCCGTCTTCCCGACGAATACACTTCAATTTCACAGCGTTGAGTCTTCTTCTGTACAGTGTGTTGTCAACAAACTGGTACATACTTGACTGCCGGGCTACTCTTTCTGCTTCTTCTTGTTCTTCGGGAAGTTCTCCGGTCTGAAGGAAACAGACAATCTGCTGTGGCCATGCTGGAGCTTGCGGCTCGACAACAAGGACTAAAGGCACATCTGCTGCTGCGGGAACATCCGCTTCTACGGCGAGAACCTGCGGCTCAGCCGGAGCTTGACGTTCCCCGGCAAGCTTGCCGGAGCAAAACTCGTCGGCAGCGTTTGCTTCAACGGAACAAACCCTAGGGCTTGCCGGAGCAGACTGCTCCTCAGCATCCTTGGTGTTGATCTTGGGGACCTTCTTGGCGGCGGCTTCGGGGAGCTCTGCCGGAAAATAGTCACCAGAAATCAACTTCCTCTTCTTGCTCTGTCCAGTCGATGGTGTTACAGACGGTTGAGTCAGTTTGAGCACAAAGATCCCTGGTCCCACAGGTAACTTAAGTGCGGCGCACTTCGACAGGCCATCGGCAATGTCGTTCTGAGCTCTTGGAACATGTTCCATCTGTAGGCCGTCAAAGTGCTCTTCTAACTTTCTCACTTCACCAACGTAAGCTTCCATCAACGGACTCTGCTAATTCTTGTTCACTTGGCGGACGACAAGCTGCGAGTCACCCCTGACAATGAGCTTCTTGATCCCAAGGTCTGCTGCAATCCTGAGACCGGCAAGCAAACCTTCATACTCCGCGGTATTGTTCGTTGCTTGCTCCTTGGGAAAGTGCATCTGGACTACGTACTTGAGGTGCTCTCCGGTGGGTGCGACAATTAGCACGCCCGCACCAGCGCCTTCTAGCGAGAAGGCACCATCAAAGTACATCAGCCACTCTTTGCTTGCTTCCTTGACGGGGATGCTCGTTTCTGGAATTTCTTCATCTGGTGTTGGCGTCCACTCTGCTATGAATTCTGCCAATGCTCTGCTTTGGATAGTTGAAGTGCTCTCAAACTTGAGGCCAAAGCTTGACAGTTCCAGTGCCCACTCGACAATCCTGCCTGTTGCTTCTGGATTCTGCAGTATCCTCTTCAGCGGAAAACGAGTGACCACTGTGATCTCGTGTGCTTGGAAGTAATGGCACAGCTTTCTCGAGGCCATGAGAAGGCCGAAAAGCAATTTCTGCACACCAGAATACCTTGACCTAGCCCCCTGCAGAAGGGAACTGACAAAGTAAACTGGGCGCTGCACCATTTTCTTCTGTATCTCCTCATGTGCCTGCGCAAATCCATCTTTGTCAGGACCAGAGCTTGTCGGGGAAGTCCAATGCTTGTCTCTGAATGCATCTGCCGTGGTTGCTGGCTCATCATCCGCCTCCCTCTCCGCTACTAACGCAGCACTAACCACTTGATTGGTTGCCGCTATATACAACAGCAACTTCCATTGTGGCTTAGGTGCGACAAGTGTTGGAGTGGAGGACAGGTATCTCTTCAAGTCCTGCAGCGCAGCCTCCGCTTTCGGAGTCCATTTCATTGGTCCTGCCTTTTTCAATATTTTGAAAAATGGCAGGGCGCGCTCAGCAGACCTAGAGATAAACCTGCTGAGAGTAGCCACCTAACCGGCAAGTCTTCGTACATCCTTGACGAGCTTTGGTGCTTCAATCTGCTCAATGGCCTTGATCTTGTCGGGATTGGCTTCAATTCCCCGCTGAGACACGAAGAACCCGAGAAGCTTGCCGGAGGGGACTCCAAACACACACTTCTCGGGGTTAAGCTTGAGGTTGATCTTGCGCAGATTTGCAAAGGTTTCGTCTAAATCCTGAATCAGAGTTGCCTTGTCCTTGCTCTTGACCACTATGTCATCCATGTAGGCTTCCACATTTCTTTGCATTTGTGGCTCAAAAGCGTCATGGACTACTCTTGCAAATGTTGAACCAGCATTCTTTAAACCGAAAGGCATCCGTATGAAGCAGTATGTGCCACATGGAGTGACGAATGCGGTCTTCTCCTCATCCTCTTCTGCCATGAAGATCTGATGGTATCCTGAGTATGCGTCAAGAAATGAAAGCAAGTCACATCCGGCCGTGGAGTCAATAATCTGGTCAATGCACGACAAGGGAAATGAGTCTTTGGGACAAGCTTTATTAACATCGGTAAAGTCGATACAAAGCCTCCATTTACTATTTGCCTTGCGCACGACTACAGGATTGGCCAACCACGTAGGATGGAGCACTCCTCTGACAAGGCATGCTGCTTCCAATTTCTTGATTTCTTCTGCGATGAATTCTTGGCGCTCCACTGCTTGTTTCCTAACCTTCTGCTTGACGGGCTGCGCATGAGGACAGACGACAAGATGGTGCTCGATTACTTTCCTGGGAACACCGGGGATGTCAGACGGTTGCCACGCAAACACGTCGACGTTCGCTCGCAGGAAAGCAACGAGCGCGCTTTCCTATTTAGGGTCGAGAGTGGCACTGATGGTGAAGGTACCACCAGTATCGTCCTCCTTGGCGGACACCTTCTTGGTCTCTGGCGGAGCAGCCATTGTCTTCTTATGCTTGCCGGTGGAGCTCGATGGTGCGTCCTCGACGGTAACGCAGCACTCCGAAGAGGTGCGCTTGCCGGAGTGGGCATCAGAACTCTTGCCGGACTTGGTCTTCTTCTTCCCCTCGGGAGCTTCAATGGCAAGTGACTTGCGATCTATTGTGGCTGCTGCTTCCTGGTAAATCTTGTCGGCGCAGATAAGAGCATCCTTCTTGTCGCCAGGGACAGAGATGACACTTATCGGGCCTGGCATCTTCAGCATGTTGTATGCATAATGAGAGGCTGCCATGAATTTGGCGAGTGCTGGACGGCCGAGTATCCCATTGTAAGGCAATGGAAAGTCAGCAACGTCAAAAGTGACCCTCTCAGTCCTGAAATTCAACTCGCTGCCAAACGTCACCGGCAACGTGATCTTTCCCTTCGGCTTGCTCCTTCCCGGATTGATTCCTTGGAATGTGCCCGTCTCTTCAAGATCGCTGTCAGGGATCTGGAGTTTCTGGAGTACCGCGGAGGAGATCAGGCTCAAGCCGGCCCCGCCGTCAACTAGCATCTTAGTGACCTTGAGGTTGCAGATAGTTGGTGAAACCAACATCGGCAAGCACCCGACCGCAGTTATGCGATCAGGGTGGTCCTCAATATCAAAGATGATAGGCGTGCTGGACCATTTCAGAGGCTTGTGTGACTCGACGGGTGGTTCTGCCGCATTGACTTCCCGCACCCACTGCTTGAGCTGGCGGTGTGAAGTATGCAGAGAAGCACCGCCGTCAATGCACATGACCTCTGTGGATTTCTGGAACTCCTGCTCACCGGTCTCGTCATCATCCATATCTTCATCGTCGTCGTCATCTTCATCCTTGTCGCGGCCGCGGGGAGGTCTGTCTCCTTGCCGCTGCTTGGCCTTGCCGCGGCGTCCTCCTCGGCCGGGGCGTTTCTTGCTGGATCCCCCAGTACCTTCTTGGGCCTTTTCCTTGTCGCGTCGCTCGTATTCGGCCTTTTGCTGCTCGACAAGCTGCTCGACCTTCTTGCAGCTCTGGAGATCATGGCCCTTGGTGCGGTGGATCTTGCAGTACTGCTTGTTGGTGACGTCCTGCTTGTCGACGACTGCCACAGCCTGGCAGTTGGTAGCTCTGGCTTTCTTGGCGTCACCTCCGTTGCCGGAGTGCTCAACGACTAGCACCTCTTTGCCTTTCTTCTTTCTGTTGTTCTGCCGCCGGTTTTTCTTTGCCGGGGCAGCATCCTCGCTGTCAGATCCTCCTGCTTCTGCATTCTCTCCGGGGAGTTTCCTCCCTTCCTTAGCACGCGCACACTTGTCGGCCAGGGCATATAGCTCACTGACGTCTCTGATCTTGCACATCGCCATCTCGTCCCGCATCCTGCGGTTTCGCACGTTCTGATGGACGCGCTGATGACCGCGGCAGGGTGGACATCTGGGATGTTGTGCTGTACACGGCTAAATCTCTGGATGTACTTGCGCAGGGGCTCTCCTTCCTTCTGGGCGAGCAGATGAAGGTCGCTCTCTTGGCCATGAGGCTTGTGGCCGCCTGTAAAGGCGCCGACAAACTGATGGCATAGGTCTGCCCAGGAGGATATGGAGTTGTCTAGCAAGTGCATGAGCCAGGACCTGACATTGGGCTTGAGCACCAGCGGGAAGTAGTTGGCAAGGATCTTGTCGTCCCGCCCCCCGGCAGCTTTCACCGCGATGGTGTAGATGCTGAGGAACTCCGACGGGTGCGACTTGCCGTCGTACTTCTCTGGTACATCTGGCTTGAAATTCTTCGTGCTGGGCCACTGGACTTGCCGCAGCTCACGAGTGAACGCAGGGTAACCTACCGCGTACGGCAAGTCGCCTGGTTCCCCTGGCGCATGCATGTCGACAGAGGGCCCAGCGCGCTGGTCCGATTGACGCCGCGCTTCTCTTCGACGCTCGATGCGAGTACGAGCGTCTTCTTGCTGTCGTTCGTGAAGAACTTGGCGCTGATCCCGACGAGCTCATGGATCTGATGATGCGGTGGAGTCGCTGTCGAGGTAGATCCGGCGAGTCGGCGATCTTGGCCTTCGGGGTGGAGAGTGCACGGTGGTTGCACCCCCACCGGTTTTGTCGCCATCGGCTCGTGCCTGGCAATCTTGCCACGGCTGTGATGTACTCGGCTGCCGTGGGGTGTCGCCGTTGGCGAAGCCGATGAGACTCTGAATGGTGGCCCTCCATTCGTCGATCTTGTCCGCCGTTGGAGGGTAATCCAGGAGTAGTTGAGCTCGTGCCAAAGCTTCTGCTGGAGTGGTGGGTGGCAGTGGCGAATGGTGCGAGGAGCGGGATATGCTCGGACTTCTAACTATGTTAGAAGGAGCAGTATCCCGTCCGGGCGACCGTGTCTTGCTCGTGCCAGCATGTTGGCATGCATGCTGGTCTTGAGCACCCTGAGATCCACCAGCTCGATCTTGGTCCAACGACCGTATGGTACCGCGAGTACCATGACGATGTCGGTCCTGCGCCTCCTGAGAAGGGCATGGTGCATGTACCGACGCCGAGGTCTGCGCAGCCTTGTCCTTGGACCTGGCAGCACCGCGGGCTCCCTCGTCGACGCCCGTTCTTCCGCCGGTGTCTACCCCACCACCCGTTTGCTCCGGTGGTGGTGGGATCGACGCGGACGGAGCAGCCACCTCCGAAGCCTTCTTCTTCGGTGGCATGTCGATGAAGAAGATGAAGATCTAGCTCGTGTGAAAGCCGGATCAGGTTCACACAACCTCGACGCCCCCTACCTGGCGCGCCAAAGATGTCGTGGGAAAATGATCCACGGACACCTATGGGACCAGCGGACCGAGCCCCTTTAGGTTCGGCGGGGGGCGGAGGTCGCGTGAAGAGCAGATCGAGGCGAAGCACACGAGCGGTTTACCCAGCTTCGTGGCTCTCCGGAGAGATAATACCCCTACTGCTGCATGTCTGATTGTATTGTGTTCTTGCTCGGGAGCGCTGAGTGCTACAGTACACACTAGCTGCTAACGAGACCGAGCGTGAGTGTTTTCTGGCCTCGCACCCCCCTCTACGTTGCGCATGGGCCTCCTTTTATATGCTCAAGGGGTCACCGACAGGTGGCAATGTAGACAAGGGTAAAAATGGAAAGGAATCGCGGTTGGTACAACTACTTGTACAGTGTATCATACCTAACCCTGACGGCAGGGGACAAAGGCATTAAATGCCCATCTGCGTCGCCCAAATAGTGCAAACAGGGACCGTCAAGGACGCCACCGCTTGCCACGATGGCAATCTTGTCAGCGCCGCTAGCCACCGCGCACCGCTGGCTACACAGCCTCTTGCCGCGCGCGCCTGGAAAGTTCCCAGGGCGACACGTTGGTGGATGTGCTGGAGCGCAGGTACAAAGTGGTAGCTTGTCGCGGCAAGCGCCTTGCCGCGGTTGTTGGCTTGTCGCGTCCGGAAGCTTGTCGCTCACCAGGCCTCGCCGGGACGCGTGGCGCGTCACGGCAAGTTCCTTGAGATGCCTTGGTTGGCCTTCCCGGCAAGCTCCTCTTGCCGGGGCCTTGTCTCCTTGACTTGAATACTTTGTTCTTGAATGGCTCCAAAGGAACCACGGAGGACCTTGGCGGTCACCCGGCAAGCCTTGCCGCGGGGTGCTGCGACTGCCCGTGCACAAAGTACATTCAGAGATTCAGCCGTGTACAGCACAACATCCCAGATGTCCACCCTGCCGCGGTCATCAGCGCGTTCCATCAGAACGTGCGAAACCGCAAGATGCGGGAGGAGATGGCGATGTGCAAGATCAGAGACGTCAGTGAGCTATATGCCCTGGCCGACAAGTGTGCACGTGCTGAGGAAGGGAGGAAACTCCCCGGAGAGAATACAGGAGCAGGGGGATCTGACAGCGAGGATGCCGCCCCGGCAAAGAAAAACCGGCGGCGGAACAACAGGAAGAAGAAAGGCAAAGATGTGCTAGTCGTTGAGCAGTCCGGCAACGGAGGTGACGCCAAGAAAGCCGGAGCTACCAACTGCCAGGCTGTGGCGGTCGCCAACAAGCAGGACGGCACCAACAAGCAGTACTGCAAGATCCACCGCACCAAGGGCCATGATCTCCAGAGCTACAAGAAGGTCGAGCAGCTTGTCGAGCAGCAAAAGGCTGAATACGAGCGACGCAACAAGGAAAAGGCCCAAGAAGGTACTGGGGGATCCGGCAAGAAACGTCCCGACCTGGGAGGACGCCGCGGCAAGGCCAAATAGCGGCAAGGAGACAGACCTCCCCGCGGCCGCGACAAGGATGAAGATGACGACGACGATGAAGATATGGATGATGACGAGACCGATGAGCAGAAGTTCCAGAAAGCCACAGAGGTCCTGTGCATTGACGGCGGTGCTTCTCTGCATACTTCACACCGCCAACTCAAGCAGTGGGTGCGGGAAGTCAATGCGGCAGAACCACCTGTCGAGTCATGCAAGCCTCTGAAATGGTCCGACATGCCTATCATCTTTGATATTGAGGACCACCTTGATCGCATAACTGCGGTCGGGTGCTTGCCGATGTTGGTTTCACCAACTATCCGCAACCTCAAGGTCACTCAGATGCTAGTTGACGGCGGGGCCGGCTTGAACCTGATCTCCTCCGCAGTACTCCAGAAACTCCAGATCCCTGACAGCGAGCTCGAAGAGACCGACACATTCCAAGGAATCAATCCGGGAAGGAGCAAGCCGAAGGGAAAGATCACGTTGCCGGTGACATTTGGCAGCGAGTTGAACTCTAGGATTGAGAGGGTCACTTTTGACGTTGCTGACTTTCCATTGCCTTACAATGGGATACTCGGCCGTCCAGCACTCGCCAAATTCATGGCAGCCTCTCATTATGCATACAACATGATGAAGATGCCAGGCCCGATAAGTGTCATCTCTGTCCCTGGCGACAAGAAGGATGCTCTTATCTGCGCCGACAAGATTTACCGGGAAGCAGCAGCCGCAACAGATCGCAAGTCACTTGTCGTTGAAGCTCCGGAGGGGAAGAAGAAGACCAAGTCCGGCAAGAGTTCTGATGCCCACTCCGGCAAGCGCACCTCTTCGGAGTGCTGCGCTACCATCGAGGACGCACCATCGAGCTCCACCGGCAAGCATAAGAAGACAATGGCTGCTCCGCCAGAGACCAAGAAGGTGTCCGCCAAGGAGGACGACACTGGTGGTACCTTCACCATCAGTGCCACTCTCGACCCTAAATAGGAAAGCGCGCTCGTTGCTTTCCTGCGGGCAAACGTCGACGTGTTTGCGTGGCAACCATCTAACATCCCCGGTGTTCCCAGGAAAGTAATCGAGCACCATCTTGTCATCTGTCCTCATGTGCGGCCCGTCAAGTAGAAGGTCAGGAAACAAGCAGTGGAGCGCCAAGAATTCATCGCAGAAGAAATCAAGAAACTGGAAGCAGCAGGCCTTGTCAGAGGAGTGCTCCATCCTACGTGGTTGGCCAATCCTGTAGTCGTGCGCAAGGCAAACGGAAAATGGAGGCTTTGTATCGACTTTACCGATGTTAATAAAGCTTGTCCCAAAGACCCATTTCCCTTGCCGCGCATTGACCAGATTGTTGACTCCATGGCCGGATGTGACTTGCTTTCATTTCTTGACGCATACTCAGGATACCATCAGATCTTTGTGGCAGAAGAGGATGAGGAGAAGACCGCATTCATCACTCCATGTGGCACATACTGCTTCATACGGATGCCTTTCGGTTTAAAGAATGCTGGTTCAACATTTGCAAGAGTAGTCCATGACGCTTTTGAGCCACAAATGCACAGAAATGTGGAAGCCTACATGGATGACATAGTGGTCAAGAGCAAGGACAAGGCAACTCTGATTCAGGATTTAGACAATACCTTTGCAAATCTGCGCAAGATCAACCTCAAGCTTAACCCCGAGAAGTGTGTGTTTGGAGTCCCCTCCGGCAAGCTTCTCGGGTTCTTCGTGTCTCAGCGGGGAATTGAAGCCAATCCTGACAAGATCAAGGCCATTGAGCAGATTGAAGCACCAAAGCGCGTCAAGGATGTACGAAGACTTGCCGGTTGCGTGGCTGCTCTCAGCAGGTTTATCTCTAGGTCTGCTGAGCGCGCCCTGCCGTTTTTCAAAATATTGAAAAAGGCAGGACCAATGAAATGGACTCCGGAAGCGGAGGCTGCGCTGCAGGACTTGAAGAGATACCTGTCCTCCACTCCAACACTTGTCGCACCTAAGCCACAACAGAAGTTGCTGCTGTATATAGCGGCAACCAATCAAGTGGTTAGTGCTGCGTTAGTAGCGGAGAGGGAGGCGGATGATGAGCCAGCAACCACGACAGATGCATTTAGAGACAAGCAGGGGACTTCCCCGACAAGCTCTGGTCCCGACAAAGATGGATCTGCGCAGGCACATGAGGAGATACAGAAGAAAATGGTGCAGCGCCCAGTTTACTTTGTCAGTTCCCTTCTGCAGGGGGCTAGGTCAAGGTATTCTGGTGTGCAGAAATTGCTTTTCGGCCTTCTCATGGCCTCGAGAAAGCTGCGCCATTACTTCCAAGCACACGAGATCACAGTGGTCACTCGTTTTCCGCTGAAGAGGATACTGCAGAATCCAGAAGCAACAGGCAGGATTGTCGAGTGGGCACTGGAACTATCAAGCTTTGGCCTCAAGTTTGAGAGCACTTCAACTATCCAAAGCAGAGCATTGACAGAATTCATAGCAGAGTGGACGCCAACACCAGATGAAGAAATTCCAGAAACGAGCATCCCCGTCAAGGAAGAAAGCAAAGAGTGGCTGATGTACTTTGATGGTGCCTTCTCGCTGCAAGGCGCCGGTGCGGGCGTGCTACTTGTTGCGCCCACCGGAGAGCACCTCAAGTACGTAGTCCAGATGCACTTTCCCAAGGAGCAAGCAATGAACAATACCGCAGAGTATGAAGGTTTGCTTGCCGGTCTCAGGATCGCAGCAGACCTTGGGATCAAGAAGCTCATTATCAGGGGTGACTCGCAGCTTGTCGTCCGCCAAGTGAACAAGAATTAGCAGAGTCCGTTGATGGAAGTTTACGTTGGTGAAGTGAGAAAGTTAGAAGAGCACTTTGACGGCCTACAGATGGAACATGTTCCAAGAGCTCAGAACGACATTGCCGATGGCCTGTCGAAGTGCGCCGCACTTAAGTTACCTGTGGAACCAGGGATCTTTGTGCTCAAACTAACTCAACCGTTTGTAACGCCATTGACTAGACAGAGCAAGAAGAGGAAGTTGATTTCTGGTGACTATTTTCCGGCAGAGCTCTCAGAAGCCGCCGCCAAGAAGGTCCCTAAGATCAACGCCAAGGATGCTAAGGAGCAGTCTGCTCCGGCAAGCCCTAGGGTTTGTTCCGTTGAAGCAAATGCTCCCGACGAGTTTTGCTCCGGCAAGCTTGCCGGGGAACGTCAAGCTCCGGCTGAGCCGCAGGTTCTCGCCGTAGAAGCGGATGTTCCCGCAACAGCAGATGTGCCTTTAGTCCTTGTTGTCGAGCCGCAAGCTCCAGCATGGGCACAGCAGATTGTCCGTTTCCTTCAGACAGGAGAACTTCCCGAAGAACAAGAAGAAGTGGAAAGAGTAGCCTGGCTGTCAAGTATGTACCAGTTTGTCGACAACACACTGTACAGAAGAAGACTCAACGGTGTGAAATTGAAGTGTATTCGCTGGGAAGACGGACAAAAGCTGTTGGCAAAGATACATGGAGGCATATGTGGTCACCACATTGGCGCAAGAGCACTTACCGGCAAAGCGTTCCGGCAAGGTTTCTTTTGGCCGACAGCCCTCCAGGATGCAACTGCACAAGTAACCAAGTGTGAAGTATGCCAGTTCCATTCCAAGCAGCTACACCAGCCAGCTCAAGCTCTCCCGACGATCCCTTTATCCTGGCCATTTTCGGTCTGGGGGCTCGATATCCTCGGCCCCTTTCCCCGAGCTGTCGGGGGCTTTGAGTACTTGTACATTGCGATCGACAAGTTCACAAAGTGGCCGGAAGTGGAAGCAGTGAGGAAGGTGACAGCACAGTCAGCAGTCAAGTTCTTCAGGTCGATTGTTTGCCGCTTCGGTATCCCTAACAGGATCATCACCGACAACGGCACGCAATTCACGAGCCGCACCTTCATGCAGTACGTCCAAGATCTTGGCGCCAAGGTCTGCTTCGCTTCTGTTGCTCACCCGAGAAGCAACGGTCAAGCGGAGAGGGCAAGAAGTGTTGCGCGGGCTCAAGACCAGGACTTTCGACAGGCTGCGCAAGTGCGGAAAGAACTGGATTGAGGAGCTGCCAGTGGTTCTTTGGTCGATCAGGACGACGCCAAATCGAGCCACTGGCCAGACACCTTTCGCTCTAGTCTATGGAGCAGAGGCAGTTCTCCCCACGGAACTCGTATACGGGTCACCTCGAGTGCTCGCTTATGATGAGCTTGAGCAAGAGCAGCTGCGACAAGACGACGCGCTGCTCCTTGAGGAAGACCATCTTCAGGCCGCTGTACGAGCTGCTCGATACTAGCAAGCTTTGCGCCGCTACCATAGCCGCAAAGTTAATGCCAGAAGTCTCGAGGAAGGCGACCTTGTTCTTCGGCGCGTTCAGTCCGCCAAGAATTCCAACAAGTTGATGCCGAAGTGGGAAGGCCCTTACCGGGTGAAACGAGTCACTAGGCCTGGCGCTATCCGCCTTGAGACCGAAGATGGCACTCAGGTGAGCAACTCCTGGAAGATTGAGCATCTTCGTAAGTTTTACCCGTAAGGCGCGGTTGCTGGATCCTGTTCCGGCAACCACCTTTTGTACAAGTCTTGCCGGTGTTGCATGTAATCCTTTGTAGAAAGCCGGGCGCAGACCCCGTGCATAAGTAAAGCTCATGTGCTCCGCACATCTTGTCAATTTCATGCTTTATATTTTTTGCATGTGTTATCTGACACTTTGTGCAGCACCTACCCCCGGTAAGCAATAACGGGCCGTAAGGCTCCATATCTTTATTTTCTCTTCTTTCTCTTTCTCAAAGAAAGGAAGGTTCCCACGCCCACAAGTTTGTCGGGGGGAAAGGAGAAGATAACCAGGCGTCGTTCAAGAAAGTTTCGCCTTACCGGGAAGCAAACGACAGAAAAGCTAAGTTGCGAATGTTTGAGCAATCAGTTTTAAAATTTTTAAGTTATCTTCCTCGAACGACCGTGCTTTGTATGGAAAACCTGTGCGCGAAGGAACCAACTCGTAGCTAGTTGCGCCCTTACTTTGTTTCAAGTCCGCTCAACAACTTAAGTGAGCTGCGACTAGTTGCGACAAGGTTTCTTGTCGGTGGCGGCACCGCCAGCAGGCTGCTGACGTCCTGTACTCAGCGCTTGCGGCTAAGGTGCCTGCGCCGACAAGTTCCCTAAAAAGCGTAGGGCAAAAACATACAAAGGAAGGGACCAAGTAAAGGAAATAACATAGCAATCGATACCCAAAATAGAGTTATATTACAAGATAGCTTGTCGCAGCTCTAACAGATTGTTGTCATAACATGACCAGCAGCGACAAGAAAAGGAGGAAACGGGCGGCCTAATCTACGCGATCGCCATCAACCCTCTTGATCTCGCTCACCTTGTCCACAATGGGTGCGACAAGGGTCTTGAGCGCTTCCAGATCAGCTTCCGGCGGCAGGGTCTTGAGGACGTTCGTGAGGTTGAGGCCTGGGTTGCGGAAGGCCACCTTCACCAACACCTTTTGAAGAGCTCCCGCACAGATCTTGCACGACTCGTCAGCCAGCTGCTTTGGGATCTTCTCCCGGAGTCGCTGGAGGGCCGTCGCCACGCCTTTGAAGAACAAGCTGAGCTTGGCCCTGGGTTGGAGGTTCTCATCGGAGGAATACCCGAAATCCTCCATCCCCAGCTGCGCCAGCTCCCTATCGATGGCTGCGGCAACATCCACGAGACCCTCCGTCCAGTGCTCTACATTCTCCCTAAAAGTGTTCTGGGTGGCAGCAGCACTCGCCAGCAGCGCCTCGTCGGCCTTGATCTGCTTCTTCAAGGCCACCTCCTGCTCCCTAGCGCCGTCCAGCGTCTTGGTCAAAGTAGTCAGCTTCAACTCAAGATCTGCGTTGGAGTCCTAGGCGGCGCTAAGCTCCTTGCCCTTCTCGACGAGACGACCCTGCAGCTCACCAAGGGTGTAGGCGTCCTTCTCGCGCTCACGCTTGAGTGCGGCAAGCTCTTCACCGCTCATCTTGAGATCGGCCTCCAGCTGCGCCACCTTCGTCTCCAGCTCCTTCTTGGCGGCCTCGACAGCTGCGGCAGCATCCTCTGCTTCCTTAAGAGCCCTGCCGAATGTTTGCTCGCGCGCAGCAAGCTCCTCCTCGTGGCTGTCAAGATTGACCTTCCGCTGCGCCAACTCGCCCTCCCGCGCAAACAGCTCCTCGACGGCAAGCCGCTGTTGCTCTTCAACTTCGGCCTTCTCGAGGAGGAAGGCTTTCCGCTCCTCGGCGAGTTGCTCCCGCTTCTCTGCCAGGGACCGGAGAGCTTCCTGGTTGCGACCCCGGAGCTCCTCCGCGCGCTTCTCGATGTCCACTCCCGCCTGCGCGACAAGCGCTTCTCGGGATTCCACCTTGGCCTGCCGAGCGCGGTAGAGCGACACCAGCTTCCGCAGCAGCTGCTCCTCCTCAGACTCGCCGCTGCTGCTGCTCGGCGCATCAACCAGCGTCAGCCCAGCGGAGGTGAGCACTTCTCCATCCAAGGCCTCTCCTTCGACCGGCGCCCTGGAGCTTGACGCCCAGGGGAGCTTGATGAAGACGCCATCGCCGGCCTTCAGATAGGCGCCGGGTTGGGGCTCTTTGGAGCCTGACGCTGCGGCAGCGGCGGAGGGATCGGCGGTCGGCGTAGCGCCTTGCGCTCCTGCGGCCTCGGGGCCGTCAGTGCGATCGCCGGACCCCTCGCCAGTTTCTGCGGCAGCAGCTTTGGTGGCCTCTTCGCCGGCGGGATCTTCAGCGCCAACTGCTTCTTCGGTGGCAGAGGCGTCGTCGGTATTGCCGCGCGCGTTCTCCTCGCCGACGACCTCGGTCTCCATCGGCTCCGTGGCAGAAGGATCTGACGCCCGGAAAAGGGAGAAAAGTCAAGCAAATATCCAAAAAGAAGATCAGAAGAAGAAGAACCCAAGGGTAGTTTTCAAGCAAGAGGGTTACCTGTACTAGGTTCTACAGTCATGGGCTCCACCACCGGGGGGTCGATGGTGCTGTCCCTTGCCGGAGAACTGTCCCTTGCCGGAGACTTCTCCCTTGCCGGAGAACGCTCCCTTGCCGGGGAATCCTCCCTTGGCGGTGTAGTCGAAGCCGATGTCATGTCGGGGGCAGCTTCCGAGCGCTCCTGGTGAGGCTGCGCTGCTCCTACACAAACCAATAGTCAGATATCAGCCAAGAAAGAGCACCCATGCGCGCCTAACAGCGGGAAGTAAACCATATACTTACGCTGGGGGCTCCGCTGGGGGCTGCTTTGGGGAATAGTTGCTGGGTCCAGCAAGGTGGTCTCGGACACATCCCCTGCTGTTGCGGTGGGTTCGTCCTCGATGACAATCACTGGGACCTTGGTTCTCTTCGCCGCTCTCTGGGCCAGAGTCCTGAAAAGGAATGAGTTCGGAGTAAAAGCAAATCAGATACAAGACAAAACAGCAAGAATTGAAGAACTACAAGTCCAGCAAAGAATCTTACTCTTCTTCTTCCTCGTCGGAGCTGAGGGCGGAGAGGTCGAAGTCCGGCCCACCTTCGGCGCGACGAGGTGGAGGAGTGGGTTCCCTTAACCGCCTGGCGGGGGCAGCGGCAGGAGCAGAAGCGGCGGTCCGGGAGGACCCCGCTCCAGTTGTCGCAGTGGCGTGAGGTGCTCCCGCGGCAACAGTGCTTCTTGGTGGAGACTATTGACTCGTCCGCCGCCCCGCCACGTCCCCAACCTTGCGGAGATGCCTTCTTGGTGGAGATGGGGGCTCTGCTTGCGGCGGGCTGTCTGAAGACGAGGAGGAAGAGGAGGTGGTCTCCAACGAGCCGCTCGCACCCTCGGCGGGATCGCCCGACTCGACTTCAGGCCCGGCAAGCTCTCCCTCGCCGGCAAGCTCTCCCTCGCCGGCAAGCTCATCTCACTCGGCAAGTCTTGCCGCCTCTGCTGCCTCTGCCTCCTCCACTGTGAATCCAAACTCGCCTGCGGCAGCGGCTGCCGCCGCCTCTTCCGCCCTAGTGGCGATGCGTTGCATCTCCGCATCGGTGGTGTCGCGAGTGAGGCTTTTCTGCTCATCAGAACGGACCAGCACTTCTACCAAGCCGTCAAAGAACTCCTGCACGATGTTGTCTGCAGGCTCTTGCCAGGTTGGGACAATTCCATGCGAATCGCACAGCGGCATCATTGCACGGATGCGGTCGAGCGAGGAGTTGTTGCACAGCGGAACGACACCCTTCGGCAACCTGAACCATTCGGGATGTTGTGGGTCCAGTTTGAACAGTTCCTTGAGCATCGCGTCCAGTTCCAGGACAGTGAAGTTGAAGTTGAGGCCCGGGCGCAGCCTCATGATGTCCGCCGCACCCCCGAACTCCCAGGTGGGTCTCCTCCTCTCCTGCAGGGGGGCGATGCGGCGGCGAAGAAAATCTGCGCCAACGGCGCCTACAGTGAGCCCGGCAAGCCTGAGGCGTAGGATCCGGGTGACGGCGATCTTCAGCCTATCGTCTTCCGGGGCCACGTTGCTCCAATCGTTGCCGCGCGCTACTGGGGCTTGGCGCTGGGCGGTAAATGGCTGCGGGTTCTCCTCGACGATCCAGCACCAATCTGCTCTCCATTCCTCCCACTTGCCATGGAGCTCTCCCTCCAGATAATCTTCCTTCTTGCCGGCTCTCGAGATCCAGGCGATTCCGCCGGATAAAGGCTCTCCTCTCTCAACTCGGGGCATAAAGAAGTGGCGGAAAAGAGCTACATTTGGATGGACTCCGACAAAGTTTTCGCAGAGATGTGCGAAAACTGCCATGGTCAGAACGGCATTGGGGGTGAAGTCAAGGAGGTGGAACCCGTAGGTGTTCATAATGTCGCAGAAAAATTCAGAGAAAGGCGGGCAGAGCCCGCAGTAGAAGAACAACGCGAAGAAGGGATATCCATTCGGAGCCAGTTCCGAAGGGGCGGCGGAGTGTACCTTCGTGCGTGGATGCGCTCGCGTCTCCGTCGACCAGAAGAGGTAGTAGTACTCCCTCAGCTCCTTCGCGGCGAGCTTGGGGGGGGGGAAGGTTGTCCGCTCCTTTCGCAGCGCCGCGAGCCGCTGTGCCTCGGTCGACTTCACGGCCTTCCCCTTGTCGGCTTTCAGAGCCATGGCGGAGGTGGTGGGGGAGATCGACGGCGTTGGTGGTGCTGGTGGCGATGGGGGGCAGAGCGCTGCTCTCTTTCTGCTTTGGGAAGAAGGAGGGAGCGGCGGAAGTTTCTCAGATTGGGATAGCAACCGGCGAGATGGGCGAACTGCCCTTGTTTCCCCTGCTTATAAAGAGGGAGGGGGCGGACGTTCCGTCTTTCCGAATAAAGAAACCACCCAAGATCTCTCCCACGATGCCGCATTCAACACGTGCCGTTCGGAGAGGGCGCGGTGGATACGGAGTGAGATACGGCGTAACCCAGGCCGCGCGTGCCCATGCCCTGTTTTGGGCCTGGCCCAACAGCGCTCGGCACCGTGTGTGGCCTAGGCCCGGGGGCTCCTGTCGGTGTACAAGAGTAGGGGTACCCTAGTATCCCGAACATGTGCACGGGCAGTCGCAGCACCCCGTAGCAAGGCTTGCCAGGTGACCGCCAAGGTCCTCCGTGGTTCCTTTGGAGCCATTCAAGAACAAAGTATTCAAGTCAAGGAGACAAGGCCCCGGCAAGAGGAGCTTGCCGGGAAGGCCAACCAAGGCATCTCAAGGAACTTGCCGCGATGCGCCACGCGTCCTGGCGAGGCCCGGTGAGCGACAAGCTTCCGGACGCGACAAGCCAACAACCGCGGCAAGCTACCACTCTGTACCTGCGCTCCAGCACATCCACCAATGTGTCGCTCTGGGACCTTTCCAGGCGCGCGTGGCAAGAGGCTGTGCAGCCAGCGGTGCGCGATGGCTAGCGGCGCTGACAAGATTGCCATCATGGCAAGCGGTGGCGTCCCTGAGGGTCATTGTTTTCACTATTTGGGCGACGCAGACGGGCATTTAATGCCTTTGTCCCCTGCCGTCAGGGTTAGGTATGATACACTATACAAGTAGTTGTACCAATCGCGATTCCTTTCCATTTTTACCCTTGTCTACATTGCCACCTGTCGGTGACCCCTTGAGCATATAAAAGGAGGCCCATGCGCAATGTAGAGGGAGGGTTCGAGGCCAGAAAACACTCGCGCTCGGTCTCGTTAGCAGCTAGTGTGTACTGTAGCACTCAGCGCTCCCGAGCAAGAACTCAATACAATCAGACATGCAGCAGTATGAGTATTATCTCTCCGGAGAGCTCCAAAGCTGGGTAAACCGCTCGTGTGCTTCGCCTCGATCTGCTCTTCGCGCGACCTCCGCCCCCCGCCGAACCGAAAGGGGCTCGGTCCGCCGGTCCCATAGGTGTCCGTGGATCAGTTTCCCACGACAATTATAGTTCATCACGAAGTTCTAGTAACTTTAGTGATGGTGGCTAGAGAATTCTGTCAGTCACTATCTTATCTGGAAGATTAACTCCCACTTGATTCAAGCGATTGAAGTACCCAGACAATCTGAGCACATGCTCACTAGTTGAGCGATTCTCCTCCATCTTTTAGCTGTAGAACTTGTTGAAGACTTCATATCTCTCAACTCGGGTATTTGCTTGAAATATTAACTTCAACTCCTGGAACATCTTATATGGTCCATGACGTTCAAAACGTCTTTGAAGTCCCGATTCTAAGCCGTTTAAGCATGGTGCACTAAACTATCAAGTAGTCATCATATTGAGCTAGCCAAACGTTCACAACGTCTGCATATGCTCCTGCAATAGGTCCGTCACCTAGAGGTGCATCAAGGACATAATTTTTCTGTGCAGCAATGAGGATAAACCTCAGATCACGGATCAAATCCGCATCATTGCTACTAACATCTTTCAACACAATTTTCTCTAGGAACATATCAAAATAAACATATGAAAGCAACAATGCAAGCTATTGATCTACAACATAATTTGCAAAATACCACCAGGACTAAGTTCATGATAAATTTAAGTTCAATTAATCATATTACTTAAGAACTCCCACTTAGACAGACATCTCTCGAGTCATCTAAGTGATCACGTGATCCAAATCAACTAAACCATAACCGATCATCACGTGAGATGGAGTAGTTTTCAATGGTGAACATCACTATGTTGATCATATCTACTATATGATTCACGCTCGACCTTTCGGTCTCCGTGTTCCGTGGCCATATCTGCATATGCTAGGCTCGTCAAGTTTAACCTGAGTATTCTGCGTGTGCAAAACTGGCTTGCATCCGTTGTAGATGGACATAGAGCTTATCACACCCGATCATCACGTGGTGTCTGGGCACGACGAACTTTGGCAACGGTGCATACTCAGGGAGAACACTTCTTGATAATTTTCAGTGAGAGATCATCTTAAAATGCTACCGTCAATCAAAGCAAGATAAGATGCATAAAGGATAAACATCACATGCAATCAATATAAGTGATATGATATGGCCATCATCATCTTGTGCTTGTGATCTCCATCTCCGAAGCACCGTCGTGATCACCATCGTCACCGGCGCGACACCTTGATCTCCATCATAGCATCGTTGTCGTTTACGCCATCTATTGCTTCTACGACTATCGCTACCGCTTAGTGATAAAGTAAAGCAATTACAGGGCGTTTGCATTTCATACAATAAAGCGACAACCATATGGCTCCTGCCAGTTGCCGATAACTTCGGTTACAAAACATGATCATCTCATACAATAAAATATAGCATCACGTCTTGACCATATCACATCACAACATGCCCTGCAAAAACAAGTTAGACGTCCTCTACTTTGTTGTTGCAAATTTTACGTGGCTGCTACGGGCTTAGCAAGAACCGTTCTTACCTACGCATCAAAAACCACAACGATAGTTCGTCAAGTTAGTGCTGTTTTAACCTTTGCAAGGACCGGGCGTAGCCACACTCGATTCAACTAAAGTGAGAGAGACAAACACCCGCCAGCCACCTTTAAGCATAAGTGCTTGTAACGGTGAAACCAGTCTCGCGTAAGCGTACGCGTAATGTCGGTCCGGGCCGCTTCATCTCACAATACCGCCGAACCAAAGTATGACATGCTGGTAAGCAGTATGACTTGTATCGCCCACAACTCACTTGTGTTCTACTCGTGCATATGACATCTACGCATAAAACCAGGCTCGGATGCCACTGTTGGGAAACGTAGTAATTTCAAAAAAATTCCTACGCACACGCAAGATCATGGTGATGCATAGCAACAAGAGGGGAGAGTGTTGTCTACGTACCCTCGTAGACCGAAGCGGAAGCGTTGACGCAACATAGAGGAAGTAGTCGTACGTCTTCCCGGTCCAACCGATCCAAGCACCGTTACTCCGGCACCTCTGAGTTCTTGACACACGTACAGCTCGATGACGCACCCTGGGCTCCGATCCAGCAAAGCTTCGGGGAGGAGTTCCGTCAGCACGACGGCGTGGTGACGATCTTGATGTTCAACCGTGCAGGGCTTCGCCTAAGCACCGCTACAATATGACCGAGGTGTAATATCGTGGAGGGGGGCACCGCACATGGCTAAGGAACGATCACGAAGATCAACTTGTGTGTCTATGGGGTGCCCCCTGCCCCCGTATATAAAGGAGTGGAGGAGGGGAGGGCCTGCCCTCTCTATGGCGCGCCCTAGGGGAGTCCTACTCCCACCAGGAGTAGGATTCCCCCTTTCCTAGTCCAACTAGGAGTCCTTCCAAGTAGTAGGAGTAGGAGACAAGGAAGGAGAAGAGGGAAGGGAAGGAAGGAGGGGGTGCGGCCCCTTCCCCTAGTCCAATTCGGACTAGGCCTTGGGAGGGCGCGCAGCTTGCCCTAGGCAGCCCCTCTCTCTTTCCCGTATGGCCCAATAAGGCCCAATACTTCTCCCGGCGAATTCCCGTAACTCTCGGGTACTCCAAAAAATACCCGAATCACTCGGAACCTTTCTGAAGTCCGAATATAGTCGTCCAATATATCGATCTTTACGTCTCGACCATTTTGAGACTCCTCGTCATGTCCCCGATCTCATCCGGGACTCCGAACTCCTTCGGTACATCAAAACTTATAAACTCATAATAAAAGTGTCATCGTAACGTTAAGCCTGCGGACCCTACAGGTTCGAGAACTATGTAGACATGACCTAGAACTATTCTTGGTCAATAACCAATAGCGGAACCTGGATGCCCATATTGGCTCCTACATATTCTACGAAGATCTTTATCGGTCAAACCGCATAACAACATACGTTGTTCCCTTTGTCATCGGTATGTTACTTGCCTGAGATTCGATCGTCGGTATCCAATACCTAGTTCAATCTCGTTACTGGCAAGTCTCTTTACTCGTTATGTAATGCATCATTCCGTAACTAACTCATTAGCTACATTGCTTGCAACGCTTATAGTGATGTGCATTACCAAGAGGGCCCAGAGATACCTGTCCGACAATCGGAGTGACAAAACCTAATCTCGAAATACGCCAACCCAACATGTACCTTTGGAGACACCTGTAGTACTCCTTTATAATCACCCAGTTACGTTGTCACGTTTGGTAGTACCCAAAGTGTTCCTCCGGTAAACGGGAGTTGCATAATCTCATAGTTACATGAACATGTATAAGTCATGAAGAAAGCAATAGCAACATACTAAACGATCAAGTGCTAGGCTAATGGAATGGGTCAAGTCAATCACATCATTCTCCTAATGATGTGATCCCATTAATCAAATGACAACTCATGTCCATGGCTAGGAAACATAACCATCTTTGATTCACGAGCTAGTCAAGTAGAGGCATACTAGTGACACTATGTTTGTCTATGTATTCACACATGTATTATGTTTCCGGTTAATACAATTCTAGCATGAATAATAAACATTTATCATGAAATAAGGAAATAAATAATAACTTTATTATTGCCTCTAGGGCATATTTCCTTCAACCTGAAGCTGAAATTTCCACCATGCTTGCTAATTATACTTTTAAGGGTGGAATACCAAAGAAACTTGGAGATCCAGGAGTACCTACTATACCATGCTCCATTAAGAGAAATTATGTTAAAACTGCTTTATGTGATCTTGGAGCCGGTGTCAGTGTTATGCCTCTCTCTTTATATCGTAGACTTGATTTGAATAAGTTGACACCTACTGAAATATCTTTGCAAATGGCTGATAAATCAACTGCTATACCTGTCGGTATTTGTGAGGATGTGCCTGTTGTGGTTGCAAACGTTACTATTTTAACGGACTTTGTTATTCTTGATATTCCCGAGGACGATAGTATGTCTATTATTCTTGGAAGACCTTTCCTTAATATTGCAGGGGCTGTTATTGATTGCACCAAAGGCAATGTCACTTTTCATATTAATGGCAATGAGCACACGGTGCATTTTCCGAGGGAACAACCTCAAGTTTATAGTATCAACTCTATTGGAAAAATTCCATCGATTATATTTGGAGGTTTTGAATTTCCTCTCCCTACTGTCAAGAAAAAGTATGATATTCTTATTGTTGGGGATTTTCATATCTCCGTTGAGGTAACTTAGTGTTATTCGAAATTTCTCCAGTTCCGTGATTATTCGGAATGAATTTGTTAACAAGACTTGATCAACCTTGGTAGTGGGTTCATTTTGAGGATCACGAGATGGATGAAACTAGAAGCACAACCTTCTGTACTGTCTTTATATTTTCTGTTATTTAGTAGAAATAAAGTAAAATAATATTTTTCTGTCTGTTTCCTGACTTATCCGTGCAATATAAAAATACCCCAAAACTAAAAGTCCTCAAAATGCCATGCCAATTTAATATGATTTTTTCGGGAATATTTGAGGATTTACTGTGCAAAAATTACCGCGGGGGGAGCTGCCGCCTGGCCACGAGGGTGGAGGGCGCGCCCCCCTGCCACGTGGGCCCACGGTGGCCCTCCTCCACTTATCCCATCACCCATCTTCTTCCTCTGCCTCACACAAACACAAAAAACCAACTCAAGCACGAGTTCCAGCCCCCGTTGCTGTGATTTTCGATCTCCTTGCTCAAAGCACCTCTCGCAAAACTGCTTGGGGAGATTGTTCCTTGGTATGTGACTCCTCCATTGGTCCAATTAGTTTTTGTTCTAGTGCTTTATTCATTGCAAATTTGTGCTGCATAGGTGACCATGTTCTTGAGCTTGCATGTCAAATTTATATGGTTCCAAGGAGTTCCAATGCTTTATATAGGCTCTAGGCACTTATGGGAGTTGTTGCTATCAATTTTATTGAAGTTTGTTCACTTTTATTTGAAGTTACTAAAAATTTCAGATTGTTTCAGAAATAATGAAGAGACTTTTGAGGGGCTCGTCGAGCCGAAGCTCGAAGGAAAAATAAAAGGAAGAAGAGAAGAAGCCCAAATTTAATTTGCCTCGCACCGCGGAGGTCCGGCCATGTGAATGGACTTCCGATGACTTCTTGAGGGGAGCCGGGATTTATGAGGATTTCTATTTATTAATTGAGAATGCTGGCCTCACCGACTTCCTCCGCGACCAACGTCATTAGTATCTCTTACTCACAAATACTTTTGTGCAAAACTTTTACTTTTTCCCTAAGAAATCACCTCCAACAGTAGAGTTTCATTTATATGACGTTGTTAAAGAGATGACATTAACTGAATTCTGCGAGGTTTGCAGAATACCCTTTGAGGGCACCTTAGATGAACCCCACCGTAACGAAGTAGAAGCTTTTATTAACACTATCACTGTGGGAGAAACCAGGAAGGTTTCTGATGCAAGGATTACTAGCATACATTTTCCTGTTTTATGCTACTTTGCCTTATTTGCTAGTCGTTGCTTGACTGGACGCGGGAACTGTGGGAACCTTAGTATTCCTGATATTATTATTTTGTTCCATGGTTTATACCGCAATAACTCTGTTACTATGGGTGGAATTGTTGCTAGACGGTTAAGTCTGAACCATACTAAGGGTCCCCTCTTTATAGGCATTTATGCTTCACGCCTAGCTGAACATTTTGAAATACCTATTAGGCATGAGGAGAAAGAAGAAACAGCGCTACCCCGTGTTTATTTAGATTATAAGAGTATGATAGCGCATGACTTTCTTGTTAAGAGTCGCGAAGGGGAGCTCAAATACAAATTATACTTTGATAAACATTACCCTGAGACTATTACTTTGCCTGCTCCTTCTTTGTTTAACTTGTCTGCAGGACCTCACATCGTTCCGTGGTCGGCTGTTCAAGCCTATCGAAATCCTGCACCAGCCCCAGAACCGGAACCTCAAGATGAGCCTCCACGACTATCTGTTTATTCTTGGGACCCGGAGGAGGCTTCCAGCCAGTGGCAGTCAGAGTCTTCTGCATCATAGTATGACCCCAGCTTCACCTACGGGTATCCGCCAGGCTATCCCTGGCAATAGACCAACATAGGCCAAAAGCCTAAGCTTGGGGGAGTACGTATTTCCCACCGACATTACATTCATGTTCACACACACACTCATTGCTAGATGTCGGTGCTCATACTCTGTCACTGTAATATCCATGCTAGTTTACTTTCTTTTTCCTGCTTTCTTCTTGTGTGTTTAATAAACCTTAAGAAAAAACAAAAAAACTAGTAGTAGTTTACTTCTTTGCTTGTAGTAGAAATTAAAAAGAAAAACCCAAAAATATTTCATGTTCTTCTCTTGCTTGTTGGGAGCTTTCCCGTGTAAATAGTTTTTATTTCTTTTCTTTTCTTTGGGGGTCGAGAAGACCATATTGAAAATGCTTACTGGCTCTTATATGCATGATTGATTATTTAACTTAGAGCCCATATTACTTGTCTTCTCTCTTGAGTTGAATGCTTGCAGATTCCAGATTAGTCCAATGCACGTGCACTCTTATTATTATACACACCGTTTGTTGGAAATATGCCCTAGAGGCAATAATAAAAGTATTATTATATTTCCTTGTTCATGATAATTGTCTTTTATTCATGCTATAACTGTATTATCCGGAAATCATAATACACGTGTGAATACATAGACCACAATATGTCCCTAGTGAGCCTCTAGTTGACTAGCTCGTTGTGATCAACAGATAGTCATGGTTTCCTGGCTATGGACATTGGATGTCGTTGATAACGGGATCACATCATTAGGAGAATGATGTGATGGACAAGACCCAATCCTAAGCATAGCACAAAGATCGTGTAGTTCGTTTGCTAGAGCTTTTCCAATGTCAAGTATCTCTTCCTTAGACCATGAGATCGTGTAACTCCCGGATACCGTAGGAGTGCTTTGGGTGTATCAAACGTCACAACGTAACTGGGTGACTATAAAGGTGCACTACAGGTATCTCCGAAAGTGTTTGTTGGGTTGACACGGATCGAGACTGGGATTTGTCACTCCGTGTAAACGGAGAGGTATCTCTGGGCCCACTCGGTAGGACATCATCATAATGTGCACAATGTGACCAAGGGGTTGATCACGGGATGATGTGTTACGGAACGAGTAAAGAGACTTGCCGGTAACGAGATTGAACAAGGTATCGGTATACCGACGATCGAATCTCGGGCAAGTATAATACCGCTAGACAAAGGGAATTGTATACGGGATCAACCGAGTCATTGACATCGTGGTTCATCCGATGAGATCATCGTGGAACATGTGGGAGCCAACATGGGTATCCAGATCCCGCTGTTGGTTATTGACCGGAGAATGTCTCGGTCATGTCTACATGTCTCCCGAACCCGTAGGGTCTACACACTTAAGGTTCGATGATGCTAGGGTTATAAAGGAAGTTTGTATGTGGTTACCGAATGTTGTTCGGAGTCCCGGATGAGATCCCGGACGTCACTAGGAGTTCCGAAATGGTCCGGAGGTAAAGATTTATATATGGGAAGTCCTGTTTTGGTCACCGGAAAAGTTTCAGGGTTTATCGGTAACGTACCGGGACCACCGGGAGGGTCCCGGGGGTCCACCAAGTGGGGCCACCACCCACGGAGGGCTGCATGGGCCAAGTGTGGGAGGGGACCAGCCCCAGGTGGGCTGGTGCGCCCCCCCCCCACAAGGGCCCAAGGCGCCTAGGGTTTGGGGAGGGGGCGCCCCACCTTGCTTTTGGGGCAAGTTTCCCCCTCTCCACCCCTTGGCCGCCCCCCTAGATGGGATCTAGGGCTGGCCGCCGCCCCCTAGGGGTGGAAACCTAGGTGGGGGCGCAGCCCCCTCTCCTCCTATATATAGTGGAGGCATAGGAGCAGCCCAACACACGAGTTTCTTCTCCTGTTGGTGCAGCCCTTCCCCTCTCCCTTCTCCTCATATCTCGCGGTGCTAGGCGAAGCCCTGCTGGACTACCACGCTCCTCCATCACCACCACGCCATTGTGCTGCTGCTGGATGGAGTCTTCCTCAACCTCTCCCTCTCTCCTTGCTGGATCAAGGCGTGGGAGACGTCACCGGGCTGTACGTGTGTTGAACGCGGAGGTGCCGTCCGTTCGGCACTAGGATCTCCGGTGATTTGGATCACGACGAGTACGACTCCTTCAACCCCGTTCTCTTGAACGCTTCCGCTTAGCGATCTACAAGGGTATGTAGATGCACTCTCCTTCCCCTCGTTGCTGGTTTCTCCATAGATAGATCTTGGTGACACGTAGGAAAATTTTGAATTTCTGCTACGTTCCCCAACAGTGGCATCATGAGCTAGGTCTATTGCGTAGATTCTTTGCACGAGTAGAACACAAAGTAGTTGTGGGCGTTGATTTTGTTCAATATGCTTACCGTTACTAGTCCAATCTTGTTTCGACGGTATTGTGGGATGAAGCGGCCCGGACCGACCTTACACGTACTCTTACGTGAGACAGGTTCCACCGATTGACATGCACTTGGTGCATAAGGTGGCTAGCGGGTGCCAGTCTCTCCCACTTTAGTTGGAACAGATTCGATGAAAAGGGTCCTTATGAAGGGTAAATAGCAATTGGCATATCACGTTGTGGTTTTGCGTAGGTAAGAAACGTTCTTGCTAGAAACCCATAGCAGCCACGTAAAACATGCAACAACAATTAGAGGACGTCTAACTTGTTTTTGCAGGGTATGCTATGTGATGTGATATGGCCAAGAAGAATGTGATGAATGATATGTGATGTATGATATTGATCATGTTCTTGTAATAGGAATCACGACTTGCATGTCGATGAGTATGACAACCGGCAGGAGCCATAGGAGTTGTCTTTATTTATTGTATGACCTGCGTGTCATTGAACAACGCCATGTAATTACTTTACTTTATTGCTAACCGGTAGCCATAGTAGTAGAAGTAATAGTTGGCGAGACAACTTCATGAAGACATGATGATGGAGATCATGATGATGGAGATCATGGTGTCATGCCGGTGACGATGATGATCATGGAGCCCCGAAGATGGAGATCAAAAGGAGCAAAATGATATTGGCCATATCATGTCACTATTTGATTGCATGTGATGTTTATCATGTTTATGCATCTTGTTTACTTAGAACGACGGTAGTAAATAAGATGATCCCTTACAAAAATTTCAAGAAGTGTTCTCCCCTAACTGTGCACCGTTGCTAAAGTTCGTTGCTTCTAAGCACCACGTGATGATCGGGTGTGATGGATTCTTACGTTCACATACAACGGGTGTAAGACAGATTTACACACGCGAAACACTTAAGGTTAACTTGACGAGCCTAGCATGTACAGACATGGCCTCGGAACACAGAGACCGAAAGGTCGAGCATGAGTCGTATAGTAGATACGATCGACATGAAGATGTTCACCGATGATGACTAGTCCGTCTCACGTGATGATCGGACACGGCCTAGTTGACTCGGATCATGTAATCACTTAGATGACCAGAGGGATGTCTATCTGAGTGGGAGTTCATAAGATGAACTTAATTATCCTGAACATAGTCAAAAGACCTTTGCAAATTATGTCGTAAGCTTGCGCTTTAGTTCCACTGTTTAGATATGTTCCTAGAGAAAATATAATTGAAAGTTGACAATAGCGATTATGCGGACAGTAGAAAGCTTATGTCCTTAGTGCACCGCGCAGTGTGCTGAACCCCAAACGTCGTTTGTGGATGTTGCGAACATCAGACATACACGTTTTGATAACTACGTGATAGTTCAGTTAAACGGTTTAGAGTTGAGGCACCAAAGACGTTTTCGAAACGTCGCGGAACATATGAGATGTTTCGAGGGCTGAAATTGAGATTTCAGGCTCGTGCCCATGTCAAGAGGTATGAGACCTCCGATGATTTTCTTAGCCTGCAAACTAAGGGAGAAAAGCTTAATCGTTGAGCTTGTGCTCAGATTGTCTGAGTGCAACAATCACTTGAATCGAGTGGGAGTTGATCTTCCAGATGAGATAGTGATGTTTCTCCAAAGTCATTGCCACCAAGCTGCTAGAGCTTCGTGATGAGCTATAACATATCAGGGATAGATATGATGATCCTTGAGGTATTCGCGATGTTTGACACCGCGAAAGTAGAAATCAAGAAGGAGCATCAATTGTTGATGGTTGGTGAAACCACTAGTTTCAAGAAGGGCAAGGGCAAGAAGGGATACTTCATGAAACGGCAAATCAGCTGCTGCTCTAGTGAAGAAACCCAAGGTTGAACCCAAACCCGAGACTAAGTGCTTCTGTAATAAGGGGAACAACCACTGGAGCAGAATTGCCCTAGATACTTGGTAGATGAGAAGGATGTCAAGGTCGATAGAAGTATATTGGATATACATTATGTTAATGTGTACTTTACTAGTACTCCTAGTAGCACCAGGGTATTAGATACCGGTTCGGTTGCTAAGTGTTAGTAACTCGAAATAAAAGCTACGGAATAAACGGAGACTAGCTAAAGGTGAGCTGACGATATGTGTTGGAAGTGTTTCCAAGGTTGATGTGATCAAGCATCGCACGCTCCCTCTACCATCGAGATTTGGTGTTTGCGTTGAGCATAGACATGATTGGATTATGTCTATCGCAATACGGTTATTCATTTAAGGAGAATAATGGTTACTCTCTTTATTTGAATAATACCATCAATGGTCTTGCACCTAAAAGAATGGTTTATTGAATCTCGATCGTAGTGATGCACATTTTCATGCCAAAATATATAAGATAGTAATGATAGTACCACTTACTTGTGGCACTGCCATGTAAGTCATATTGGTGTAAAACGCATGAAGAAGCTCCACGTTGATGGATCTTTGGACTCACTCGTTTTGAAAAGTTTGAGACATGCGAACCATGTCTATTGGTGTATACGCATGAAGAAACTCCATGCAGATAGATCGTTTGGACTCACTTGATTTTGAATCACTTGAGATATGCAAATCATACCACATGGGCAAGATGACTAAAAAGCCTCGTTTTTCAGTAAAATGGAACAAGATAGCAACTTGTTGGAAGTAACACATTTTGATGTGTGCAGTCCAATGAGTGCTGAGGCATGCAGTGAATATCGTTATGTTCTTACTTCACAGATGATTCGAGTAGAGTATATTTACTTGATGAAACACAAGTCTGAATTATTGAATGGTTCAAGTAATTTCAGAGTGAAGTTGAAGATCATCGTGACAAGAGGATGAAATGTCTATGATATGATCATAGAGATGAGTATCTGAGTTACGACCTTTGGCACACAATTAAGACATTGTGGAAATTTTTTCACAATTAATACCGCCTGGAACACCATAGTTTGATGGTGTGTCCGAACATCATAGTTGCACCCTATTGGATATGGTGCGTACCATGATGTCTCTTATCGAATTACCACTATCGTTTATGGTTTAGGCATTAGAGACAACCACATTCACTTTAAATAGGGCACCACGTAATTCCGTTGAGATGACACCGTATGAACTATGGTTTAGAGAAACCTAAGCTGTCATTTCTTAAAGGTTTGGGGCTGCGACGCTTATGTGAAAAAGTTTCAGGTTGATAAGCTCGAACCCAAAGCGGATAAAATGCATCTTCATAGGACACCCAAAACAGTTGGGTATACCTCCTAATTCAGATCCGAAAGCAATAGGGATTGTTTCTTGAATCAGATCCTTTCTCGAGGAAAAGTTTGTCTCGAAAAGTTGAGTGGGAGGATGGTAGAGACTTGATGAGGTTATTGAACCGTCACTTCAACAAGTGTGTAGCAGGGCACAGGAAGTTGTTCCTGTGGCACCTACACCAATTGAAGTAGAAGCTTATGATAGTGATCATGAAACTTCGGATCAAGTCACTACCGTACCTCGTAGGGTGACAAGGATGCGTACTACTTCAGAGTGGTACAGTAATCCTGTCTTGATGGTCATGTTGCTAGACAACAATGAACCTACGAGCTATGGAGAAGCGATGGTGGGCCCAAATTCTGACAAATGGTTAGAAGCCATGAAATCCGAGATAGGATCCATGTATCAGAACAAAGCATGGACTTTGGTGGACTTGCCCAATGATTGGCAAGCCATTGAGATAAATGGATCTTTAAGAAGAAGACGGACGTGGATGGTAATGTCACCATCTATGAAGCTCGACTTGTGGCGAAGAGTTTTTTCACAAGTTCAAGGAGTTGACTACGATGAGATTTTCTCATCTGTAGCGATGCTTAAGTCCGTCGGAATCATGTTAGCATTAGCTGCATTTATGAAATCTGGCAGATGGATGTCAAAACGAGTTTCCTTACCAGTTTTCGTAAGGAAAGGTTGTATGTGATACAATCAGAAAAGTTTTGTCGATCCTAAGGATGCTAAAAGGTATGCTAGCTCCAGCGATCCTTCCATGGACTGGAGTAAGCATCTCGGAGTTGGAATATGTACTTTGATAAGATGATCAAAGATTTTGGGTTTATACAAATTTATGAGAAACTTGTATTTCCAAAGAAGTGAGTGGGAGCACTATAGAATTTCTGATGAGTATATGTTATTGACATATTGTTGATCAGAAATGATGTAGAATTTCTGGAAAGCATATAGGGTTATTTGAGAAGTGTTTTTCAATGGAAAACCTGGATTAGGCTACTTGAACAATAAGCATCAAGATATATAAGATAGATCAAAATGCTTAATAGTACTTTCAAATGAGCACGTACCTTGACATGATCTTGAAGGAGTTCAAGATGGATCAGTCAAAGAAGGAGTTCTTGCCTGAGATGTAAGGTATGAAGTTAAGACTTAAAAGCTCGACCACGGCAGAATAGAGAGAAAGGACGAAGGTCGTCCCCTATGTTTCAGACATAGGCTCTGTAGTATGCTATGCTGTGTACCGCACCGGAAGTGTGCCTTGCCATGAGTCAGTCAAGGGGTACAAGAATGATCCAGGAATGGATCATTGGACAGCGGTCAAAATTGTCCTTGGAGTAAATAAGGACATGTTTCTCAATTATGGAGGTGATAAAGAGTTCGGCGTAAAGGGTTACGTCGATGCAAGCTTTAACACCTATCCGAATGACTCTAAGTAGCAAACCGGATACGTATAGTGGAGCAACCATTTGGAATAGCTCCAAGTGGAGCGTGGAAACAACATTTACAATATGACATAGAGAATTGCGAAATACATACGGATCTGAATGTTGCAGACCCGTTGACTAAAACCTCTCTCACTAGCAAAACATGATCAAACCCCAGAACTCATTGAGTCTTAATCACATGATGATGTGAACTAGTTTAGTGACACTAGTAAACTCTTTGGATGTTGGTCACATGGCGATGTGACCTGTGAGTGTTAATCACATGGCGATGTGAACTAGATTATTGACTCTAGTGCAAGTGGGAGACTGTTGGAAATATGCCCTAGAGGCAATAATAAAAGTATTATTATATTTCCTTGTTCATGATAATTGTCTTTTATTCATGCTATAACTGTATTATCCGGAAATCATAATACACGTGTGAATACATAGACCACAATATGTCCCTAGTGAGCCTCTAGTTGACTAGCTCGTTGTGATCAACAGATAGTCATGGTTTCCTGGCTATGGACATTGGATGTCGTTGATAACGGGATCACATCATTAGGAGAATGATGTGATGGACAAGACCCAATCCTAAGCATAGCACAAAGATCATGTAGTTCGTTTGCTAGAGCTTTTCCAATGTCAAGTATCTCTTCCTTAGACCATGAGATCGTGTAACTCCCGGATACCGTAGGAGTGCTTTGGGTGTATCAAACGTCACAACGTAACTGGGTGACTATAAAGGTGCACTACAGGTATCTCCGAAAGTGTTTGTTGGGTTGACACGGATCGAGACTGGGATTTGTCACTCCGTGTAAACGGAGAGGTATCTCTGGGCCCACTCGGTAGGACATCATCATAATGTGCACAATGTGACCAAGGGGTTGATCACGGGATGATGTGTTACGGAACGAGTAAAGAGACTTGTCGGTAACGAGATTGAACAAGGTATCGGTATACCGACGATCGAATCTCGGGCAAGTATAATACCGCTAGACAAAGGGAATTGTATACGGGATCAACTGAGTCCTTGACATCGTGGTTCATCCGATGAGATCATCGTGGAACATGTGGGAGCCAACATGGGTATCCAGATCCCGCTGTTGGTTATTGACCGGAGAATGTCTCGGTCATGTCTACATGTCTCCCGAACCCGTAGGGTCTACACACTTAAGGTTCGATGATGCTAGGGTTATAAAGGAAGTTTGTATGTGGTTACCGAATGTTGTTCGGAGTCCCGGATGAGATCCCGGACGTCAGAGGAGTTCCGGAATGGTCCGGAGGTAAAGATTTATATATGGGAAGTCCTGTTTTGGTCACCGGAAAAGTTTCGGGTTTTATCGGTAACGTACCGGGACCACCGGGATGGTCCCGGGGGTCCACCAAGTGCGGCCACCACCCACGGAGGGCTGCATGGGCCAAGTGTGGGAGGGGACCAGCCCCAGGTGGGCTGGTGCGCCCCCCCCCCCACAAGGTCCCAAGGCGCCTAGGGTTTGGGGAGGGGGCGCCCCACCTTGCTTTGGGGGCAAGTTTCCCCCTCTCCACCCCTTGGCCGCCCCCCTAGATGGGATCTAGGGCTGGCCGCTGCCCCATAGGGGTGGAAACCTAGGTGGGGGCGTAGCCCCCTCTCCCCCTATATATAGTGGAGGCATAGGAGCAGCCCAACACATGAGTTTCTTCTCCTGTTGGCGCAGCCCTTCCCCTCTCCCTTCTCCTCATATCTCGCGGTGCTTGGCGTAGCCCTGCTGGACTACCACGCTCCTCCATCACCACCACGCCGTTGTGCTGCTGCTGGATGGAGTCTTCCTCAACCTCTCCCTCTCTCCTTGCTGGATCAAGGCGTGGGAGACGTCACCGGGCTGTACGTGTGTTGAACGCGGAGGTGCCGTCCGTTCGGCACTAGGATCTCCGGTGATTTGGATCACGACGAGTACGACTCCTTCAACCCCGTTCTCTTGAACGCTTCCGCTTAGCGATCTACAAGGGTATGTAATGCACTCTCCTTCCCCTCGTTGCTGGTTTCTCCATAGATAGATCTTGGTGACACGTAGGAAAATTTTGAATTTCTGCTACGTTCCCCAACACCGTTCGGTCGTGCAAGTGAAAGGCAATAATGATGATATATGATGGACTTATTGGGATGAGAAAAGCTAGTATGAACTCGACCTCTCTTGTTTTTGTAAATATGATGATTCATCGTTCCCGAGTTAGCTATTACTCCCTCCGTTCCTTTATGTAAGGTGTATTATTTTCGGCACGGTGACCAAGGCACATAATTATAAACATGATAGGACAAAATTACCCTTGGCAAATTTGTTGGTTAGTGGCAAGTAAATCAGTTAGTCTAGGAAACTAAGAGATACATGCAATCGACAAAGAAATACTTTCCTTCTTTTGCTACAAGGAAAGATCCAGACAATCAGGAGAGAGATACTTTCCTTTTTTTCTGGAGGGCTAACAAGGGAATTATGAGGAACTAGAAGAAATGCACCTTACATTCTGAAATTTTATCAAAAAACAAATACACCTTATATAAAGGAACGGAGGGAGTATGAAGTAAACATATTTGCAATGACATTTAGAGATTACAGTTGCTTGTGCCATGCTTGATTAGCTATGAGTTATAATGGTTTACCTTGCGTGCCAACATGCTATTAGAATGATTATGATGTGGTATGATGGGATGGTATCCTCCTTTAAATGAATTGAGTGACTCGACTTGGCACATGTTCACGCATGTAGTTGAATCAAATCAACATAGCCTTCATGATATTTATGTTCGTGGTGGATTATATCCTACTCATGCTTGTATTTGGTGTAAATTAATTTTAATGCATGTTTACGACCGTTGTCGCTCTCTCAGTTGATCGCTTCGCAGTCTTTTGCTAGCCTTCACCGGTACTAAGCGGGAATACTGCTTGTGCATCCAACTCCTTAAACCCCAAAGTTGTTCCATATGAGTCCACTATACCTACCTATATGCGGTATTTACCTGCCGTTCCAAGTAAATTTGTATGTGCCAAACTCTAAACCTTCAAATAAACATTCTGTTTTGCATGCTCGAATAGCTCATATGTCAACTAAAGTTGCCCTTATCTTTCGTGTTAGGCGGGTTATTCTCAAGAGGAGTGGACTCCGCTCCTCATTCACGAGAAAATGGCTGCTAACCGGGATGCCCAGTCCCATGCTTTATGCAAACTAAATCAAAATAACTGCAAAGAAAAGTCCCCCTGGGATCCGTTGAATGTTGGAGGCACTCGTTGTTTCGAGCAAGCCATGGATTGATGCTTGTGGAGGAGGGGGAGTATAAACTTTACCATTCTGTTTGGGAACCGCCTATAATCTGTTTAGCATGGAAGATATCATCGTCTTTTAGTTGTTATGTTGACAATGAAAGTATGCTGCTCAAAATATAATTTATCTCTATTTCAAAACCGAGCTCTGTCACCTCTACAAATCCCTGCTTCCCTCTGCGAAGGGCCTATCCATTTACTTTTATGTTGAGTCATCACCCTTCTTATTAAAAAGCACCCGCTAGAGAGCACACTGTCGTTTGCATTCATTATAATTGGTTTATATTGGGTATGACTTGACTGGATCTCTTTTACCATGAATTACAATGTTTAGTCAGTCCTTGATCTTTAAAGGTGCTCTGCATTTATGTTTTACGGTCTCAAAAAGGGCTAGCGAGATACCATTTTGTTATATCATGTTATGACTATTTTGAGAAAGTGTTGTCATTCGAGTTTTATTATTATGGCTCGCTAGCTGATTATGTTATTGATATGAGTAATTGTGAGACCTACATGTTATTGTTAGTATGGTTAGTTCATAATATTTGCTGAAACTTGAATGCTGGCTTTTCATGTTACAACAACAAGAGCAAACAGAGTTTGTAAAAGTTTTTCTTTTTCTCTTTCAGTTTGTCAACTGAATTGCTTGAGGACAAGCAAGGGTTTAAGCTTGGGGGAGTTGATACGTCTCCAACGTATCTACTTTTCCAAACACTTTTGCCCTTGTTTTGGACTCTAACTTGTATGATTTGAATGGAACTAACCCGGACTGACGCTGTTTTCAACAGAATTGCCATGGTGTTGTTTTATGTGCAGAAAATAAAAGTTCTCGGAATGACCTGAAACTCCACGGAACACCTTAGAAAAAACAATAAAAAATCCTCGCCAAAGATGAAGACCAGGGGGGCCACACCCTGCTCACGAGGGTGGGGGGCGCGCCCCCTACCTCGTGGGCCCCCTGGTGGCCCTCCGACTCCAACTCCAACTCCATATATTGGCTTTTGGCATCAATATTATGAATATGTGCATCACTACGATCGAGAGCCAACAAACTATTTTCGTTGGGTGTATGACCATTGAAGGTTTTATTCATTTAAATAGAACAACAATTATTCTCTGATTTTAAATGAATAACTGTATTGCAATAAACATGATCAAATCATATTCATGCTCAACGCAAACCCCAAATAACATTTATTTAGGTTTAACACTAATCCCAAAAGTATAGGGAGTGTGCGATGATGATCATATCAATCTTGGAACTACTTCCAACACTCATCGTCACTTCCCCAACTAGTCTTTGTTTATTCTATAACTCCTGTTTCGAGTTATTAATCTTAGCAACGGAACAAGTATCAAATACTCAGGGGCTACTATAAACACTAGTAAAGCACACATCAATAACCTGTATATCAAATATTCCCTTGTTCACTTTGCCATCCTTCTTATCCACCAAATATTCAGGGCATTTCCGCTTCCAGTGACCATTTCCTTTGCAGTGTAAGCACTCAGTTTCAGGCTTTGGTCCAGCTTTGGTCTTCTTCGCGGGAGTGACAACTTGTTTGCCATTCTACTTGAAGTTTCCCTTTCTTTCCGTTTGCCCTTTTCTTGAAACTAGTGGTCTTGTCAATCATCAACACTTGATGCTCTTTCTTGATTTCTACCTTCGTCGATTTCAACATCACGAAGAGCTCGGGAATCATTTTCGTCATCCTTTGCATACTATAGTTCATCACGAAGTTCTACTAACTTGGTGACGGTGACTAGAGAACTCTGTCAATCACTATCTTATCTGGAAGATTAACTCCCACTTGATTCAAGCGATTGAAGTACCCAGACAATCTGAGGGCATGCTCACTAGTTGAGCGATTCTCCTCCATCTTTTAGCTATAGAACTTGTTGGAGACTTCATATCTCTCAACTCGGGTATTTGCTTGAATTATCAACTTCAATTTCTGGAACATCTCATATGGTCCATGACGTTCAAAAACGTCCTTGAAGTCCCGATTCTAAGCCGTTAAGCATGGTGCACTAAACTATCAAGTAGTCATCATATTGAGCTTAGCCAAACGTTCATAACGTCTGCATCTGCTCCTGCAATAGGTCTGTCACCTAGCGGTGCATTAAGGACATAATTCCTCTGCGCAGCAATGAGGATAAACCTCAGATCACGGATCCAATCCGCATCATTGCTACTATTTTCAACACAATTTTCTCTAGGAACATATCAAAATAAACATAGAAAGCAACAACACAAGCTATTGATCTTACAACATAATTTGCAAAATACTACCAGGACTAAGTTCATGATAATTTTAAGTTCAATTAATCATATTACTTAAGAACTCCCACTTAGACAGACATCTCTCTAGTCATCTAAGTGATCACGTGATCCAAATCAACTAAACCATAACCGATCATCACGTGAGATGGATTAGTTTTCAATGGTGAACATCACTATGTTGATCATATCTACTATATGATTCACGCTCGACCTTTCGGTCTCCGTGCTCCGAGGCCATATCTGCATATGCTAGGCTCGTCAAGTTTAACCTGAGTATTCCGCGTGTGCAAAACTGGCTTGCACCCATTGTAGATGGACGTAGAGCTTATCACACCCGATCATCACGTGGTGTCTGGGCACGAAGAACTTTGGCAACGGTGCATACTCAGGGAGAACACTTCTTGATAATTAGTGAGATATCATCTTAAAATGCTACCGTCAATCAAAGCAAGAATAAGATGTATAATAGATAAACATCATGTGCAATAAAAATATGTGACATGATATGGCCATGATCATCTTGCGCCTTTGATCTCCATCTCCAAAGTACTGTCATGATCTCTATCGTCACCGGCATGACACCATGATCTTCATCATCTTGATCTATATCAATGTGTCATCACATGGTTGTCCCACCAACTATTGCTCTTGCAACTATTGCTATCGTATAGCGATAAAGTAAAGCAATTATTTGGCACTTGCATCTTATGCAACAAAGAGACATCCATAGGGCTTCTGCCAGTTGCCGATAACTTCAACAAAACATGATTATCTCATACAACAACTTATATCTTATCACGTCTTGACCATATCACATCACAACATGTCCTGCAAAAACAAGTTAGACGTCCTCTACTTTGTTGTTGCAAATTTTACGTGGCTGCTACGGGCTGAGCAAGAACCGTTCTTACCTATGCATCAAAACCACAACGATAGTTTGTCAAGTTAGTGCTATTTTAACCTTCGCAAGGACCGGGCGTAGCCACACTCGGTTCAACTAAAGTTGGAGAAACTGACACCCGCCAGCCACCTGTGTGCAAAGCACGTCGGTAGAACCAGTCCCGCGTAAGCGTACGCGTAATGTCGGTCCGGGCCGCTTCATCCAACAATACCGCCGAACCAAAGTATGACATGCTGGTAAGCAGTATGACTTGTATCGCCCACAACTCACTTGTGTTCTACTCGTGCATATAACATCAACGCATAAAACCAAGGCTCTGATGCCACTGTAGAGGAACGTAGTAATTTCAAAAATTTCCTACGCACATGCAAGATCATGGTGATGCATAGCAACGAGAGGGGAGAGTGTGTCCACGCACCCTCGTAGACCGAAAGCGGAAGCGTTATGACAATGCGGTTGATGTAGTCATACGTCTTCACGATCCGACCGATCCAAGCACCAAACGTACGGCACCTCCGAGTTCTGCACACGTTCAGCTCGATGACGATCCCCGGACTCCGATCCAGCAGGGTGTCGGGGATGAGTTCCGTCAGCACGACGGCGTGGTGACGATGATGATGTTCTACCGACGCAGGGCTTCACCTAAGCACCACAACGATATGACCGAGGTGGAATATAGTGGAGGGGGGCACCGCACACGGCTAAGGAACGATCACGAAGATCAACTTGTGTGTCTATGGGGTGCCCCTGCCCCGTATATAAAGGAGTGGAGGAGGGGGAGGGCCGGCCCTCTCTATGGCGCGCCCTAGGGGAGTCCTACTCCCACCGGGAGTAGGATTCCCCCTTTCCTAGTAGAACTAGGAACCCTTCCATGTAGTAGGAGTAGGAGAGAAGGAAAGGGAAGAGAGAAAGAGAAGGAAGGAAGGGGGCGCCCCCCCCCCCCCTCCCTAGTCCAATTCGGACTAGTCCAAGGGGAGGGGTGCGGCCACCCTTTTGGCCCTTTCTCTCCTTTCCCGTATGGCCCAATGAGGCCCAATACGAATTCCCGTAACTCTCCGGTACTCCGAAAAATATCCGAATCACTCGGAACCTTTCTGAACTCCGAATATAGTCGTCCAATATATCGATCTTTACGTCTCGACCATTTCGAGACTCCTCGTCATGTCCCCGATCTCATCTGGGACTCTGAATTCCTTCGGTACATCAAAACTCATAAACTCATAATAAAACTGTCATCGTAACGTTAAGCGTGCGGACCCTACGGGTTCGAGAACTATGTAGACATGACCTAGAACTATTCTCGGTCAATAACCAATAGCGGAACCTGGATGCCCATATTGGCTCCTACATATTCTACGAAGATCTTTATCGGTCAAACCGCATAACAACTACGTTGTTCCCTTTGTCATCGGTATGTTACTTGCCCGAGATTCGATCGACGGTATCCAATACCTAGTTCAATCTTGTTACCGGCAAGTCTCTTTACTCGTTTCGTAATACATCATCTCGCAACTAACTCATTAGTTGCAATGCTTGCAAGGCTTAAGTGATGTGCATTATCGAGAGGGCCCAGAGATACCTCTCCGACATTCGGAGTGGCAAATCCTAATCTCGAAATACGCCAACCCAACAAGTACCTTTGGAGACACCTGTAGAGCACCTTTATAATCACCCAGTTACGTTGTGACGTTTGATAGCACACAAAGTGTTCCTCCGATAAACGGGAGTTGCATAATCTCATAGTCATAAGAACATGTATAAGTCATGAAGAAAGCAATAGCAACATACTAAACGATCGGGTGCTAAGCTAACGGAATGGGTCATGTCAATCAGATCATTCAACTAATGATGTGATCCCGTTAATCAAATAACAACTCTTTATCCATGGTTAGGAAACATAACCATCTTTGATTAACAAGCTACTCAAGTAGAGGCATACTAGTGACACTCTCTTTGTCTATATATTCACAGATGTATTATGTTTCCGGTTAATACAATTCTAGCATGAATAATAAACATTTATCATGATATAAGGAAATAAATAATAACTTTATTATTGCCTCTAGGGCATATTTCCTTCAAATACATAGTCTCATACATTGTGACATGTGGCCCTCCACCTTTTAGAATCACTCCTAAAAAATGTGATGAGTTTCTTGTAATGAAACCTATACATTATAGTTGCCAGCCCAAACCCACACGTAAGCTATTTCATTTGCAATGCTTAACTACTACATCCTCTAAATGTAAGACGTCTTGGCAGTTTAAAATAGAGGTAGTAGTTAGTACGTGCATAAGAGCATGTACATCCAAGCGCCCCGCTGTATACGTCCAGGCTGACCTGACCAGTACCCCTCATATCCAGCCCAATTCTGGATGGATGTGGGGAGATCCGGGCGCGCCCGCTATGTAGGATACGACTCATGTTGGCCCACCTCGACCCCACATATATTCGTCCACATCCGCTCCCCGGATCAAACCCTAGTCACTCCGTCCCAAGCTCCCTTCTTGCGATCTCCGGCCTTTTTCTGGCATGATGGGCAGCGGATCAGAGTCTTCCATCACCTGATCTGCGGACTGGGAGCGCATCCCATGCAGGCCCAAGGAGGAGAGATGGTTGTCCGCATTACGCTCCGCCATGCTCGCGAGGAGAACACCATACATCGGTCGGACTGATCCAACGGAATCCATAACGTCCGCCCAAATGGAACTTGGATCCGACATGAGCCGCGTCGCCGCCGCCTTGCCTGAGGCGGTGCGGTCCGTCTGGCGTCCGAATGTCGTGGCAGAGGCGCATCCCCTTTGTTGTCACCCCGACTCGGAGGCCTTCCATGGTCTGTCCACATCTGAGGCTAATATGGCGTGGTGTGCCGTCATACGAGGCAACGAATACGGGAGGCTGTGACAGCCCTCGCGACAGACGTCGGCAAGGTGGAGTCGCACGCCACGACGCTGGTATGGGTGATCGGCAACCCCTAGCGTCGCACCCGCGTCGTGGTGGACATGTCGGGCTCTGACCACGATGGGTCCATCGTCGACTTCACATCGATCGACGACGTGCAGGCCACGGGCTCCTACGAGAAGTGGCGGGCATTGGGAGACTGGTGCCTTTTGTGTCCCATGTCTTACTCTACCTCGTTGGCAGCCGCACCTTCACTTTGAGGGCTCGGCCAGCCGTGAGACATGGACATGGTCGGAACAACAAGCGCGGTCGCCGGCGAAAATTTATACTAGTCTTACGGTTGCACGCAATTGGATGCATTTGATGTATCCGGTTGTGGAAAAGAAAAATTTATGGTACGACCAATCATGCGTCCGTGGACGTATATGGTCGGATTTGTCAAGTCCGGTTATAGATGCTCTAACATACTTCATGCGTGGTTTGTTGGGATTGATAAGTGACACGTGAAATCTTAATTTCGGCCTGCGTAGTGTATGTATACACGCATGTGCGTTGTACGTTGTCTCGGTCATTGCCGGCGTGGACGTACGGACGGACGAAGCTCGTAGGGCATGCATGTCCGGCCAGCATCGCGTAGCTAGCTAGCAGTGCACATGCGGCCGGGGGATCGGGATCTGGAGGAGGAAGACAATATAGACAACCAACCCAACCCAACCCAACCCAACCCAACCACCTCTCCGTCAGTACGTGGCCCCCCCTCCGACAATACGCGAGGCCGGCCAAGCGATCGATCGGCGCCATTTGCTTTCTCCAAAATAATTCGTGTTTGAGGCAGTAGTAGCTACTCCCTGTGACCCCGCAAGCGCAAGCGGAACAGTCAACTGTGTTTCTTGAGAGAACAAAAATGCTCATTTTGACCGGCGCACAAGACGCTGGTACGGACAAAATAAAGCCATGCGCGACGTGCGTTTCTCATGCCGGGCATCCTGCGGCTCGATTAGAAAAGGCGCCGCCCATCATGCATTGTTGCCAGCGCTGGATTACACGCATTCAGATTCAGTCTTTGCTGTAGGACGCAAGTAGTAGCATTTTCTTCAGGAAATCGATCCGGAGGAGGATGAGCGCGGCCGGGGCCGGGGCCCGGGCAATAGGGGCCTGCTGGTGCAAATGCAGTGACTGCCAATGGCGACGGCTTCTTGTGATCTTGTCTCGAAGCTGAGAAAGATGCTACTGCATGCATGCTGCGTAGCCTGCCATGGTTTGCGTGCAGGTGCTCACATAGACTAGTCACATGCCGCGGAAACCGAACAGTTGCTACAGCGCCGCCGGAGACTGTTGTGTGCCGGACGGCTGGGCCTGAAAAAAGCGGACCTGTCTCTCTTGCCATGGTCGTACACTCATACTCCTAGTACCCTCTCTCGCTTGTCTTTCGTTTCACGTCTTCTCTTTCTTCTCCATGCTCGTACGCGATTTCTACTAGTGCAAGAGTGAGGTGTGTATTTCAGAGTTGTAATGGGGAAAAAGTCCATTTTAAACCTTGAACTTGTAGAGGTCCGGCGAAATGAACCCACAAATCAAAATCCCGGTCGATTGAACTCTGAATTCTGCAATCCCGGTTTAAATCGGACCTTCGGATCATTTCCCAAACAGGGGTTGCTGACGTGGACCGGGATTGCGGAGGAAACACTCGCAGCGCCCGTGGATGGGCCGGCCCAGTTCACGACAGCATGTGCTGCGCCTTGTTGCTTCCATTTTTCGTTCGTTATTTGTTTTTTTTGGTTTTTCTTTAGTGGTTCTTCTTTCTTTTCGTTTATCTTTTTTTATTTATATTTATATTATTTTCTTTTTCCTTTTTTATGATTTTTTTCTATTTCCATCGGATCATTTTCCTATTTATATTACAAAAAATTTCATCATGCATTATAAAATGTTCATTGTATATTAGAAATTGCTCAATGAATATAAATTGTTTGCTATGTTTTTGAATTTTGTTCAGTGGTATATTTAATGTGTATTTAAAAATGGTCATTATATATTTAAAAATGTTTATTGTGTATAATTTAAAATATTCATTGTATATTAAGAAAATTTTCAATGGATATTACAAAATCTTCAGTGCAGAATATTTGCAAATGTTCAAAAGCAGTTCGATACATACTGTTTTTCAAAATGCCCTGGTGGTTTGTTTTTCAAAATCGATAATTTTTTCAAAATGCCTGGTGGTTTTTTTTCAAAATCGATTATTTTTTCAAAACAAATGAACTTTTCTGTAATTCATGAGCTTTTTCCAAAATGTTTTTAAAAAATAAAAAAAATCGCTACATTATTACGCGACTACATCTGTACTTATAATGTTCTCCTTGCAATTGATTGTTAGCGCACAGTAGGGGAGGTGGTTATACGGGCTCTCTACATATTTTGAGGTGTTATTTTGCTTTTTTGGCGCGAGTACCAGGAACCGTCCCAGCGAAAGTTACGAGGTCCCAGTGTGTGCACGATCCTCCGACCTTTTTCTGAAGTGTATTTTCGCGCGAGTACCAGGAACCGGCCCAGCGAAAGTTATTTCAGAAAAAAAAAAACGGCTCAGTGAAAGTTACGAGCTCCCGAGGGTGTGCGCCTTTTGGAATTATTGTTATTGAAGGGAAAAATAATTTAGCGGGCCGGCCCATCAGACGAATCCCGGTTCAAATGATATCAGGGTTTAATTTAGACCGGGATTGCATAGCTTAGGGTGCAATCGACCGGGATTTTGACTTGAGGGTCCATTCCGCCTAACCTTTACAAATTTAAGGTTTAAAATGGACTTTTTCCGTTGTAATGGACAGGTTGTCTGCATCGGTAAGGCTAACTCCACCGCGGCCCGGATTCTGTTCGTTTGAGTAGGACAATGGGGTCGTGTCCGGGCCTATCCTAAGATGCGGTGGCAGTGCGCCCAGCTGCGGCCGCATCCTTTGGCCCCATCTTGTCCGCCTTTAAAAAGAACAACGTTTCAAATAGTAGCGGCCCTAGTTCACGCCGGCAACAGAGCCAGCGGCCTACACGTCCTCGCCGGCAATACAGCCAGCGGCTGGCAACACAACCAGCCTTCAAAATGAATAGTTTTGTTCGCCGGCAACATAGCCAGCGGCTGGCAACACAGTCGGCCTCCAAAAATGAATCTGTTTCTCGCCGGCACACAGCCAGCGGCACCCATGCCAGCCTCCAAAAAGAACGGCCACGGCCTATCGGATGACCTAGTTCAGCCCGTCGGCATCGAACATCTCCTTCTGCCGGGCCTCGAACCAGCTCCTCGTCTTCTCACTCATCTTGGTCAAGTCCACGCTCATGATCGCAAGGGCCACCTCCTTTGCTTTGGTTGCGACATTGATGGCCTCGATGTCGAGCTGCCTCTGCCTGGCCTTGACATTGGCGGCCTCAATGTCGAGCTGCCTTTGCCGGGATGCCTCCTCCATGTCTATCTCCCTCTTCTTAGACGCCTCCTCCATCTCAAGCTTCTTCCTTTGAAGCTCTAGGTATTGCTTCATTTGTCCGTCCTTGCTTTGCCGCTTCTCTCGTCCCTCACATCCTTTTGAGACATCTTGTGCTCGCAGGGCCGACGACCGCTGCAGAGAAACCCACCGGACGCCAAATGCCAAGCATGAGGAGGGCGTGTGTTTTGTTGACGGTGTCCTCCTTCTCCTCGACCTTGGCCTTGCGCCGAGCGGCCTCCATCGCATCGCGCTAGGCGGCGAACTTGGCCGCGGCGGCATTGTCCTTGACGACCATCCTCCGGTTCCTCCTCTTCGTCGATTCCGCGTCCAACTTGGCGATCTCCTCCGGCGTGCACTCCGCCCGCGGCTTCCTTGGCGCCATGGCCTTCTTCTTCTTGACCATTCCGGGCGGGTTGATGGCCATGCCGCCGGAATTCGGCTGGGCGTCGGCCATGTACGGGGGAGGAAGGGGGCGGCGGGACGTGGGAGGGTTTTGGGGGGGGGGGGGGGGAGGAGGGGGGATGGCGCCAAATGGGGCGCGGAGGGGGGGGGGGTTGCTTTGTGCCACCGACAGGCGGGCCAGGGGCGGACAAGCGCGCGCGTCCCGCCCGTCCATGCGTTATCCGTTTCACCCCAAAATCGGCGCAAACTTGGGCCGGGGATGGGTCGAAAGCGGAAAGAAAACGGATAAAAGTCCGTTTGCTCCCGCGCGCTGAGCCATCTGGTTCGTCCGTTTTACCTCAAACGGACGCGCGCGGATAGGATGGGGTCGCACGGTGGATTTGAGCCTAATTCTGCACGCTTCGTTTCTCAGCTTGGGCCGTTTATGTGTTCGGACCGGGCTGATCAGCCATCTATGGAAAAGCAAGCCCGCACACATGACCCTTACGGTTTTTAAAAATCACTTAGACCGCGAGGGATATATCTTCATTCTTGCTTATTGCGAGATGCACCCCCCCCCCCCCCCCTCTCCATTTGAATGGTTTTGCGAAGGTTCTAAAGACCATAACAGACCCGTTTTAGAATCTTCCATGTTTTTTTCTTCCTATTTCCGTATTTATATATTTTCTTTAACGGCTCTCTTCGATTTTCTTTTCTTCTTAATGTGTTTAGTTGTTGGTTTTCATTGGGTTTTTAATTTATTTTCTATTCTTTTACACATATATATTTTTGACCTTTTTAAATACACATTGTATTTTTTATATACATGCTGAATTATTTTTTATACACATATCTGCCTTTTCAAATACATCTTTGAATTTTTAATCAATACTGTTAAACATGTTTCAGATACATGTTGAATATTTTGTGAATACATGTGAAACATTTTTCAGATATATCATGAAAATTTCATAAAAAATTATTTGATGAAAATTTTAAGAACACGTTTATCTTTTCAATTAAACAACACATTTTTTCGTATACACAATGAACATTTTTCCTAAAACATGACGAATATTTTTTTCAAATATATGTTTGAATTTTTTTGAATACATGTTAAATATTTTTTTAATATGCATTGAATAGTTTTTGATTTTTTTTGGATACATGTGATTTTTTTGAATGGTACAAACATTTATTAAAACTTGCACTAACATTTCTTTTTACACTGCACAAACTTTTTTTAAATGCGATGATTATTAGTTTATGTTTTTTTTGACAATTTTTACACCGCATGAACATTTGGTAATGTGAGATGATTTTTTCAAGAGGTAAAGTAAAGTAATTCCAGAAAAATGTACATTGTACATAATGAAGTACATACCATACTGCACACGGGCAAATGAATGGACAACGTGTTAGGCCTGACCTATTATGTACGCGTATAAGCCGATGACCGAGGGGGTCTTTCGTCTCCTAACACCTTACTCGGCACTCGTAGCACCTATTATAGCGCTTGTCCTACGTGGTGCTGCCCCTTAATTGGTATTTAAGCGTAAGTTCGGTTACTGCCTTCGGTAACCGTCCGAACTTTTATTTCTTTTTGGGTTTTTTTTGGACATTTTCATTCTTTTTTTCTTTTATCCGTTTTCCATTCATTTATTTTAAATGCACAAACATTTTCTAAATTCGAAAACTCTCTTCAAATTCGTGTTTTTGGAAACATGTGAACATTTTTTGAATACAATATTTTTTCCAAATGCATGAATATATTCAAATCCACAAACATTTTCCCAATTTATGAAGTTTTTTTAAAACCCTCAAACTCTTTTGCAATTAGTGATCTTTTCTTTCAAAATTGATAAACTCTTTCCAAATCCATGAACTTTTTCTAAAATCCCTGATTTCCTAAAATACATGAATTTTTAAAATCCATTATATTTTTATTCGAAATCCATTATATTTTTTAAAATTCATGAAATGTTTTAAAATCGATCAACTTTTTTCAAATACATGAACTTTTTTGATTTCGTGAACTTCTTCAAGTTCATAAACTTATTTCGAATGCCACTAATAGTTATTTGAACACTTGATGTTTTTTGAGTCCGTGAACTATTTTTCAACTTTTGAACTTATTCGAGTTCATTGACGCTTGCTACAGTGCTTTGGTTCATCTGTACGGTACCTCTCGATCGATTGCTTCATTGTTCGATAGGGTGACTACTTACCGCTTTGAGCAGCATATTGGAAGGCGTCTTCTATATGGGCCGGCCCAATCCAATTACTCTCCAAGACCATTTTTTTCGTTTAATTTTTACCCTTTCTTCTGCCTTTTCATTCTCTTTTTTCCTTTTTGATTTTGTATTTGATTTTTTTCTTTCATTTATTTCTTTGCTTTTTCCCTTCTCATTTTCTGATCGTCTTTCAAATTTGTTTCCATTTTTTGAAATCGTGACCATTTTTCAAATTCAATATTTTTCTGAATTCATGATTGTTTTTATAAAAATATTCACTAGGATTTTAAAAATTGTGAAATTCATTTTATAAAACTTGTGAACAATTTTGGGAATCGGTGAACATTTTTTATGAAATTTATGAATAATTTTTGAAAGGCACAAACAACCTGTTATTTAGACCTGGATGTTTCTGAAATCCATGAACACATTTTGAATTAGCAAAGATTTTTCGATTTCATGAACATTTGCTCAAATTCATGGATATTTTTTGAATACACGATCTTTTTTTTGAAATCATGAATATATTTTTATTTCCCGAACATTTTTGTCATGCATCCTGAGCACGTATGGCGCCAAGTTGGAGCTCCCTATAGGAAGTCCCACATAGCAGGCAGAGACCTAGCCGGTCTCAATTTTCACGGACTCGATTTGACTAATACAAGAGATTTGGACCTTTAAAACTGCTCATCTAAGAGGAGGAATGCATGGGTTCCTGATGAATTAAAGCTTTCACTCAAAAGAAAAACTGAACTAAAGCTGGTCGTCCAAAGGCCTGCTTCGTTTGGTTGCAATTTTGACAAGCCAGAATTTTGTTCACCTTTTGAGAAAACATTTTAGCCTAATTTATAATGTATGTCTTGAATAACCAATATTGGTTTGGATAGAGCTCCCGCTATGATTTTTTTTTGTATGTTGCTTTGTTGTAAAATATTGCGAGGGCAGTAATCTTTTATTCATCTAGCTGAAAATTTTCAACATAAGACATGCTAGTGGGAAACGCTTCAAAACTAATCTCTTTTTTTTTTCTTTCATAAAATTCATGAAAAGTTTCGGTATCTAAGAAAATAAAAACAGGAAAGACATCATTCAACCAGCCCGAACATAAGAAGTTTACCAAACCTTTTATTGCGTACAACGTAATTAAAACTGGCAAGTAAATGGATGTTTATAGAGGACATCTTGTACCAAATGTTTGTTTCACGAGGTTTTATGATAAAAAGTAGATTTAAAAACAATAAATTGATGCCAGAAATAGTAAACCAACGTTACTTTTCCGATAAAGGAAATTTGTTGACTTAAACGTCACATCAATACAAATGGAAATTACACTACGTATAAACCTCACATCCACCTCTGCATAGCAAGAGGCACACAACCCCAACACGCCCATAACCCACAAGGTGCATAAGGTGATTATAGATTTATAGGTATGCCAACCCTCGGGTGATTTTCACAACTCTTCACACTACACTATATAGGGTGCATATCTCGATTCCAATTGTGTTGGATAACAATGGACGTTGTGGAGCCTAGGTCTAGCAGAAGCTAGGTCCAACATTTTTTGTGATTTGTTTTGTTTCCCTTCTGCAGCGCTCAATAACTGCCTATACCTGTGTGTGTGCTCTGTGTCTAACCTTCGTGCGGGAGTGTAAAGAACCTGCTAAGTTTCGTCAATAAAACAACTCAAAAATAAAGTTTCGTCAATAAAGCCGAGACAAGTTTTGTTGCGTGTTCTAAATATATATATATTTTATTACCATGATAAAAAGAAAACGAACACCACTAGGTGTTGCTTAATTGCCACCCCGATTTGTCTATACGCTCGATAAAAAGACAGCCAAAGAGACGTTTACTACTCCATCCGTCCCATAATATAACACCCTTATATTATGGGATGGAGACGGAGGGAGTAGCTAAGAAACCACACGATAAATTTCATCCCATGCAACCATCCCCGCAAAAAAAAAAAAGGTACACGAAATGAAAGTCACATGGCACAGAGCGTGCGGGCTTACAACCACATAGTAGTACAACCTGAAGTTCAGCCACTGGTTACAGGGGAACACGGGATCGGTCGACGCCGATCCGATATCCTACGCGCACATCATCAGCTAACCTTCAGGTCTTCGCACGACAACAGTAGAGACGTAGACACACACACGTACAGACTTTTATTGGCTCGGGTTACTAGTACGGGTAGACGCGTACTTACGTGACGAGAGGCTTCTTCTTCAGTGGCCGCAGGTGCTGTTGGTGCAGGTGCAGCTGGCGCCGCACTTGCACTTGCCGTCGTTCTCCGCGGTCTCCTGCACCTCGAAGTGGCTGCAGATGCATGGACCAACGTCAAGTTTTTGATAGATCTCCGTAGAAGTTTTTAAGCAGTAGTACAGGCTGAGCTCTAATCGATCACTTTGTGTTTAGTTCTGGAGGCTACATGAAGTAGGACTTGGAGCTCGAGTTAATTTGGTTAATCTATCTGACAGCAAAGCTAGTTTTTCTGTCCTGTTAATTTGGAGTGGGTGACTATGTTTTCTACTACTAGCCGCGTATGCATGCATGCATGCATGCCTGCCTGCCGAACAGGCGGAAAATGAAGTGAAATAGTACGCGGTACCTCTTCTCGGTGTCAACCATGACGACGCCGTAGCTGTCGCCCTTCTTCCTGCACGCATGAAAAAACCACAGGAACATGTTCAGAGAGAGAGAGAGAGTAGAGCAAAGACAAAGATCAATACGAGCATCGGACTACATAGAGACGATGTGGATTTTTAGCTAGTGGCTAGTTAGAGGCACGTAGAAAAGACGGATCAGATCGATGGATTAGCTCGATCGACAGAGAGACTTAGCTCGATCTGGCTGTCTGGTAGGCACTTACACGCACTGGGTCTTGTCGGCGCAGTCGCAGTTGCCGCACTTGTCAGCCATGGTGGTCTTGGGTTGTGATCCGAGAGTGCTTCACAAATCGACTTGTGGTTAACTGGTTATGCTCTTGCTTGGTGAAGAGCAGTGGCCGCTGCTTGCGGTGGTATTTATAGCCGCCTGCCTGGCCGGAGGAGGAGGGTTCGCGAGAGCCAGCCAGGGCTTTGAGACGTGGATAGGGAGGGAATCTGCCGGTCCGGCCCGGGCTGGGGACGGGAGGAACTCTAGCTACGCGATAGGAATCTCTCACCGTCACCGCACGCGCTGGGCACGCGTACCAATTGGCTTCTTCACCGCCCGGCCGTGTCCGTCCATCTTGCCTTTCCCAGATACCCCCATCGATACCGATGCCTAGCTCTTCCGGATCCTTCTCTGTGGAGTAGCTCTTTATATCCAATTATTATTGATCGTATATTTTCTTTTTTTCTAGCCCTATTTAAGATCGGGGGAGTATTTGCTGCCGTAGATTTGTTAAAAAATACATAAATAGTTGCTACAAGACTAATCTAATGAAAAGAATATAAGCTTGGAAATCAATTTTCTGGAGGCTTCTATCTCCTCAAACCGTGTTTTCCACGCAAACCCAACGAACCTCTATCCGGTGCAGGATGAACAATCTCGCACTGCCCTCCCCAAGCCGCCTCATATGTGGACAAACCCACTCCCCCCTTTCCTCGACCAATATCTAAACCCAACCCTTCTTCAACGTCAGTGAACCCCCGCACCCGCACCTGTCAAGCTTCTGCCTCGCTCCCGTCAAGGTCGTCGTGGTTCGTTCGTCATCCCCCTCCCGGCCTCATGGTTGTGCCTTTCTCGCACGCGGATGTCGACTAAAAAGGCAAATTTCACCGACCTAAATAATAGCAAAAGAGGTAAATAAATCACCTCCCTAGTCATTGTATTTCCTTGTATTAGTTGTTTTGATCCTTCTTTCGCACTCGGCGCTGGCGGCACTTTGCACCGTTACTCTCTTGGGGGTGTTGTCATGGAGCTCAGGTACCTCCCATTCGCGTTGTAGTGGTCTGACAGGCTTTGTTCTAGGTTGATCCCTCTTAGACCTTGGTGGAAGTGGGCTCATGGGCCCGCTTTCTTTTACACATGATTGCACCATCGTCGTGCTCGGGCTGTGTTGCTCGTAGGCAGGATCGACACTCCTTGGTCTAGAGCGACAGGGTAGGTGTCCCTTTGCATCAACAACTTGGAGAGGGTTATGCAGTGCAGTCTGTTGGTTACGACCGACGGACGAACCCTGGGTATGGGCGACGCGCCCCCTGGTGGCGATCATGGAGATTGACCACCCCGGGGGTGGCGCCAGTGCGTCGGCGTCGGCGGCTAGGTTTTTTGGAACGGGATTAGGTTGATACCAAGAGGAATAGAGAAGAATTGATGGAATCGCTGATTTTTTACTTGAGCCTCGTAGGTGAAGGAAATATGCCCTAGAGGCAATAATAAAGTTATTATTTATTTCCTTAATTCATGATAAATGTTTATTATTCATGCTAGAATTGTATTAACCGGAAACTTAGTACATGTGTGAATACATAGACAAAACATATAGTCCCTGGTATGCCTCTACTTGACTAGCTCGTTAATCAAAGATGGTTATGTTTCCTAACCATAGACATGTGTTGTCATTTGATGAACGAGATCACATCATTAGAAGAATGATGTGATGGACATGACCCATCCGTTAACTTAGCATTATGATCGTGTCAGTTTCATTGCTACTGCTTTCTTCATGACTTATACAAATTACTCAGACTATGAGATTATGCAACTCCCGAATACCAGAGGAACACTTTGTGTGCTACCAAACGTCACAACGTAAAGGGGTGATTATAAATGTGCTCTATAGGTGTCTTCGAAGGTGTTTGCTGGGTTGACATATATCGAGATTAGGATTTTTCACTCCGTGTTTCGGAGAGGTATCTCTGGGCCCTCTCGGTAATACTCATCACTATAAGCCTTGCAAGCATTGGTACTAATGAGTTAGTTGCGGGATGAAGTATTACGGAACGAGTAAAGAGACTTGCCGGTAACGAGATTGAGCTAGGTATGATGATACCGACGATCGAATCTCGGGCAGGTAACATGCCGATGACAAAGGGAACAACGTATGTTGTTATGCGATTTTATCGATAAAGATCTTCGTAGAATATGTAGGAACCAATATGAGCATCCAGGTTCCGCTATTGGTTATTGACCGGAGACGTGTCTCGGTCATGTCTACATAGTTCTTGAACCCGTAGGGTTCGCATGCTTAACGTTCGATGACGATTGGTATTATGAGTTTATGTGATATGATGTACCGAAGATTGTTCGGAGTCCCGGATGTGATCACGGACATGACGAGGAGTCTCAAAATGGTCAAGACATAAATATGGATATATTGGACAACTATATTCGGACACCGGAAGTGTTCCGGAGAAGTTTTGGATAAAACTGGAGTGCCGGAGGGTTATCAGAACCCCCGGGGGAACTAATGGGCCTCGATCGGCCTTAGTGGAGAGAGAGAGAGGGGCGGCCAGAGCAGGCCGCGCGTCCCCTCCTCTTGAGTCCGAATAGGACAAGGAAGGGGGGCGCCCCCCTTTCCTTCCCCCTCTCCCTCTCCTTCCTTCCCCCTCTTCCCCTCTTGGTGGAATCCTACTAGGACTAGTAGTCCTAGTAGGACTCCTCTCTTGGGGCGCGTCTACAGGGGCCGGCCGGCCTCCCCCCTTGCTCCTTTATATACGAGGGCGGGGGGCACCCTAGAACACACAAGTTGATTGTTTAGCCGTGTGCGGTGCCCCCTGAGGGAGTCCTGGATTAGGGGGTCCTCGGACAGCTGGACTATGTACTTGTGCTAGACTGTTGGACTATGAAGATACAAGATTGAAGACTTCGTCCCGTGTCTGGGTGGGACTCTCCTTTGCGTGGAAGGCAAGCTTGGAAATTCGGATGTGTAGATTTCCTTCTCTGTAACCGACTCTGTGTAACCCTACCCCCTCCGGTGTCTATATAAACCGGAGGGTTTAGTCCATAGGACAACAACAATCATAATCATAGGCTAGCTTCTAGGGTTTAGCCTCTGTGATCTCGTGGTAGATCAACTCTTGTAATACTCATATCATCAAGATCAATCAAGCAGGAAGTAGGGTATTACCTCCATAGAGAGGGCCCGGACCTGGGTAAACATTGTGTCCCCCGCCTCCTGTTACCATTAACCTTAAACGCACAGTTCGGGACCCCCTACCCGAGATCCGCCGGTTTTGACACCGACATTGGTGTTTTCATTGAGAGTTCCACTGTGTCGTCATGGTAAGGCTTGATGGCTCGCCTTGTTATCAAGGATAACATCACCTCTCGGGGAGCCCTGGCTTTAGGCCCAACTCTCCGACTAGGCGGCTTCGTCATGACCGCCCGCTCGGCCGCCGCGCCGATGATGACTTCTCGGGTCATCAAAAACAGCCTCCACGTCAGCTCGGAATACACCAAGAGGATGGATCCAACGGAGCTTTCATCCTTGAATGAGCTCTTAGATCGCATCGCCGCCTTGGGAGTCACTACAGACTATGATCGGATCGGGCTTAAACTCGTCCAAAGAGAGATTAACTCTCCGCCGGTCACCCATCAGATATCGGTGGTGGAGGAGCAATGCAGCGATTCCTCCTCTATTTTGAGGACGAACTATGTCCGGATTCCCGAGCTCTCCGAGCCGGATACCCGTCTGCGGGAGGACAAGACCCAGACTCTGAACTTAGAATCGGACAGCGGGCCAGAAAAATTGGGCAACATCTTGGAGCCCGAACTGCCAAGTTCGGAAGCTCCTCTGCCCCTGGGTCTCATATCGGGTCAGGGTTCGGACTTAAATTGTTGGGGAACGTAGTAATTTCAAAAAAAATCCTACACACACGCAAGATCATGGTGATGCATAGCAACAAGAGGGGAGAGTGTTGTCCATGTACCCTCGTAGACCGAAAGCGGAAGCGTTAGAACAACGTGGTTGATGTAGTCATACGTCTTCACGGCCCGACCGATCAAGCACCGAAAGCACGGCACCTTCGAGTTCTAGCACACGTTCAGCTCGATGACGTCCCTCAAACTCTGATCCAGCCGAGTGTCGAGGGAGAGTTCCGTCAGCACGACGGCGTGGTGACGATGATGATGTTCTACCGACGCAGGGCTTCACCTAAGCACCACTACAATATTATCGAGGTGGAATATAGTGGAGGGGGGCACCACACACGGCTAATAGATCTCAAGGATCAATTATTGTTGTGTCTAGAGGTGCCCCCCTGCCCCCGTATATAAAGGAGCAAGGGGGGAGGGGGCGGCCGGCCAGGAGGGGCGCGCCAGGAGGAGTCCTACTCCCACTGGGAGTAGGACTCCCTCCTTTCCTTGTCCAACTAGGAGAGGGGGAAGGAAGGGAGAGAGGGGAGGAAGGAAAGGGGGGCGCCGCCCCTCCCTTCCTTGTCCTATTCGGACTAGAGGAGGAGGGGGCACACGGCCTGCCCTGGCCGCCCCTCCTCTTCTCCACTTTGGGCGCATGTGGCCCATTAACCCCCGGTACTCCGGTATATATCTGATAACCCCCGAAACCATTCCGGTGTCAAAATATAGTCGTCCAATATATCAATCTTCATGTCTCGACCATTTCAAGACTCCTCGTCATGTCCGTGATCATATCCGGGACTCCGAACAACCTTCGGTACATCAAAACTCATAAACTCATAATATAACTATCATCGAAACTTTAAGCGTGCGGACCCTACGGGTTCGAGAACTATGTAGACATGACCGAGACACGTCTCTGGTCAATAAGCAATAGTGGAACCTGGATGCTCATATTGGCTCCTACATATTCTACGAAGATCTTTATCGGTCAAACCGCGTAACAACATACGTTGTTCCCTTTGTCATCGGTATGTTACTTGCCCGAGATTCGATCGTCGGTATCTCAATACCTAGTTCAATCTCGTTACCGGCAAGTCTCTTTACTAGTTATGTAATGCATCATTCCGTAACTAACTCATTAGCTACATTGCTTGCAAGGCTTACAGTGATGTGCATTACCGAGAGGACCTAGAGATACCTCTACGACAATCGGAGTGACAAAACCTAATCTCGAAATACGCCAACTCAACATGTACCTTTGGAGACACCTGTAGTACTCCTTTATAATCACCCAGTTACGTTGTGACATTTGGTAGCACACAAAGTGTTCCTCCGGTAAACGGGAGTTGCATAATCTCATAGTTGTAGGAACATGTATAAGTCATGAAGAAAGCAATATCAACATACTAAACGATCAAGCGCTAAGCTAAGGGAATGGGTCGAGTCAATCACATCATTCTCCTAATGATGTGATCCCGTTAATCAAATGACAACTCATGTCTATGGTTAGGAAACATAACCATCTTTGATTAATGAGCTAGTCAAGTAGAGGCATACTAGTGACACTATGTTTGTCTATGTATTCACACATGTATTATGTTTCCGGTTAATACAATTCTAGCATGAATAATAAACATTTATCATGAAATAAGGAAATAAATAATAACTTTATTATTGCCTCTAGTGCATATTTCCTTCAATCTCCCACTTGCACTAGAGTCAATAATCTAGATTACACAATAATGATTCTAACACCCATGAAGCCTTGGTGCTGATCATGTTTTGCTCGTGGAAGAGGCTTAGTCAACGGGTCTGCAACATTCAGATCCGTATGTATCTTGCAAATCTCTATGTCTCCCACCTGGACTTGGTCCCGGATGGAATTGAAGCGTCTCTTGATGTGCTTGGTCCTCTTGTGAAATCTGGATTCCTTTTCCAAGGCAATTGCACCAGTATTGTCACAGAAGATCTAAAGGAAATATGCCCTAGAGGCAATAATAAAGTTATTATTTATTTCCTCATATCATGATAAATGTTTATTATTCATGCTAGAATTGTATTAACCGGAAACATAATACATGTGTGAATACATAGACAAACACAACGTCACTAGTATGCCTCTACTTGACTAGCTTATTAATCAAAGATGGTTATGTTTCCTAACCATAGACATGTGTTGTCATTTGATTAATGGGATCACATCATTAGGAGAATGATGTGATTGACATGACCCATTCCGTTAGCCTAGCACTTGATCGTTTAGTATATTGCTATTGCTTTCTTCATGACTTATACATGTTCCTGTAAGTATGAGATTATGCAACTCCCGTTTACCGGAGGAACACTTTGGGTGTTACCAAACGTCACAACGTAACTGGGTGATTATAATGGAGTACTACAGGTGTCTCCAAAGGTACATGTTGGGTTTGGCGTATTTCGAGATTAGGTTTTGTCACTCCGATTGTCGGAGGGGTATCTCTGGGCCCTCTCGGTAATGCACATCACTATAAGCCTTGCAAGCAATGTAGCTAATGAGTTAGTTACGGAATGATGCATTACGTAACGAGTAAAGAGACTTGCCGGTAACGAGATTGAACTAGGTATTGGATACCGACGATCGAATCTCGGGCAAGTAACATACCGATGACAAAGGGAACAACGTATGTTGTTATGCGGTTTGACCAATAAAGATCTTCGTAGAATATGTAGGAGCCAATATGGGCATCCAGGTCCCGCTATTGGTTATTGACCGAGAATAGTTCTAGGTCATGTCTACATAGTTCTCGAACCTGTAGGGTCCGCACGCTTAACGTTACGATGACAGTTTTATTATGAGTTTATAAGTTTTGATGTACTGAAGTTTGTTCGGAGTCCCGGATGTGATCACGGACATGACGAGGAGTCTCGAAATGGTCGATACATAAAGATTGATATATTGGACGACTATATTCGGACACCGGAAGTGTTCCAGGTGATTTCGAAGAAAACCGGAGTGCCGGAGGGGTTACCGGAACCCCCCGGGGAAGTATTGGGCCTTAGTGGGCCTGAGGGGAGAGAGAGGGCAGCAGCCCAGGAGGTGGCGCACCCCCCCATGAGGAGTCCGAATTGGACTAGGGGAGGGGGCGCGGCCCCCCTTTCCCTCTCCCTCTCCCTCTCTTTCCTTCCCCCTTCCTCCTTCCTAGTGAGACTAGGAAAGGGGAATCCTACTCCCACTAGGAGGAGGACTCCCCCCTCCTTGGCGCGCCCCCTAGGGCCGTCCGGCCTCCCCCCTTGCTCCTTTATATACGGGGGCAGTGATGGATTCATGTACCTAGGGTAGGGTCATAGGCCTGACCTAGATGTCCTACCCAAGGACACCCTTAGAAGAGATCACCTTCCAATCGACCAACGAAGAACCCACTCGACTGACTAGAAGGACTCGACCACGGAGACTCACTTGACCATGAAGATACACTCGACCACCAGAAGGTCAGAAGGCACTCTGCACTGCAACGGCCTGTAATTGAATAGACTTAATGATAGTTAAGGCACTTTATGTGGGGCGTTACCAGTAACGTCCCAGACTTAATGTACTTAAATCCCTTCATTATGTGGGCTGGCAGGGGTCCTGGCACACTCTATATAAGCCACCCCCCTCCACAGGAAGAAGGGTTCGCACTCTTGTAACACCTATACACATAATCCACTCGACCGCCTCAGGGCTCCGAGACGTAGGGCTTTTACTTCCTCCGAGAAGGGCCTGAACTCGTACATCGCTTGTGTTTACAACCTCTCCATAGCTAGGACCTTGCCTCTCCATACCTACCCCCCACTCTACTGTCAGACTTAGAACCACGACAGTTGGTGCCCACCGTGGGGCCAGTGTTTTAGCGATTTTGTGGAGAAGTTGCGGTATTTTTGAGTACTTTCATCATGATGACTGCTGGAGTTTTGGTCGAGGGGCGCGAGATCCGTCTTGGCGCTCTCACCTTTGTTGCCGACGACTCCGTGTGGCTCCAGGAGGCTCCACTCGACGTTGATGCGCTCCCCGTCCGTGGTGCGACGCATTTTCGCGCATGTGTCCGTGGCGTTCTGCTGCGGCAACCGTCGGCCCCCTATCGGTCGACTCCTTTATCGGTCACCCGTCTGGTCTCCCACCAGTGCAGGCGCTCTGGTCGGTCGAGGCTTCAGCGGTGGGTGAAGCACGCGGTGGCTCGCCAGACGGCCATTGCACAAGTTGCGGCAATCGAGCCCGACGAATCTCTCTACGGCCTGTTCGATCTGTCGACTGGCTCCGTAGAGACTGCATCCGAATGCGATAGCAGTGATCCGGCGGCGGAAATTCTCATGGTCGACGGGCCCCGCAGTCCTTCCGGCTTCGCCCATGGTGGCGGAGCGGGCGGCGGAGGTGACCCCGCACAGGACCACGAAGAGTACCAGCCCGAGACACTCGACTCTCTGCAGAGAGAAGAGCTTCGCCGCAGGAACATGGATGCCCTGCATACTCCCATTGCGGGAGAAACCCCCGAGGCTCGCGCCTTGGAGGAGGCACGTTTGGCCAATATGGCTGAACGCGCTCGTCTGGAGAACCTTCAGCGAGCACTCGACGAGCGCGCGTGGCGACGAGTTCCCGAAGCCAGTCGACGTCGACTCTTCCCGCCGACTCAGGTATACCGCACGCCAATTCAGAATTTAGCAGCTGCAACCCGTATAGCAGAGTCCATCCAGCCTTCACAGTCGGAAGCTGGGAGAGGCTCGATGCAGATCAGAGATTTTCTCCGAGCAGCAGGGGACCAGAACTCAGCCGTGTCGCAGTCGCGCAACAGAATTCACAGTCGATCCGTCGCTGCGAATACGGTTCAGTCGGCTCACAGTCCCAGATCGCCTCCGCGGCGGGAAGGGCGCGACAACCAGCGAGATCAGTATGGAGACCGACACGACCGAGATGACAGGCGTCGAGTGCCCGTTTCTCCTCCGAGGGAAGGGTCTTACGCTCCTCGGCGATAGGATGACAGGCGTCAGTTCAGTGCGGGGCGAAGAGTTCCAGTCGACCCCAGGGAACCAGGCTTCGACGCGCGATCCATTATCGTGCAAGGCTTGGTCGACCGGAACAGAGCCCATCGAGGTGGACCCGAGAGAGATGCTCCCACGAGCAGTCAAGTGCATGTTTCTGGTCCAGAGTGTTTTAGCAGGGCTATCAGAGCCGCAGTGATTCCCCCCAATTTCAGGTTGGCGACAGGAGTCAGCAAATTCACTGGGGAGTCCAAGCCTGAAACTTGGCTTGAGGACTATCGAGTGGCTGTTCAGATTGGTGGTGGGAATGACGAGGTGGCCATGAAGCATTTGCCCCTCATGCTGGAAGGTTCAGCCAGAGCGTGGTTGAATCAGTTACCTCCTAGCAGTATTTACACTTGGGAAGATTTGTCCCGAGTGTTCGTTAGAACTTTTGAAGGAACTTGCAAGCGACCAGCTGGTTTGACAGAGCTGCAAGTTTGTGTGCAGAAGACCAATGAGACTCTCAGAGAGTACATTCGGAGGTGGATCACTCTACACCATACTGTGGAAAATGTGTCTGATCATCAAGCAGTTTGCGCCTTCAAAGATGGCGTCAAGAACAGGGAATTGAGTCTGAAGTTTGGTCGAACCGGGGACATGACCCTGAGTCGAATGATGGAGATTGCTACCAAGTACGCCAATGGCGAGGAAGAGGACCGACTCCGAAGCGGCAAGCATAAGCCAAGTCAGTCGGAGAAGGGAAATTCCAGTCGGAAACAGAGGCGGAAAGCCGAGCCAGCAGCTCCTGGAGAGGCCCTGGCCGTGACTCAGGGAAAGTTCAAAGGGAAGCCAAAAGGATCCTGGAATCCTAAGAAAGTAAAGGATAAAGAAGGAAACGACGTGATGGATATGCCATGCCACATCCACACGAAGAAAGATGAAGAGGGCAACATCATTTACCCAAAGCACACCACTCGCCAGTGTCGACTCCTGATCCAGCAGTTTCAGGGAAAACAGTCTAAGGACAAGGAGAAGGAGTCAGACAAGGCCGGAGACAAAGAGGACAGTGAGGAAGAATATCCACATGTCAACTCTACTCTGATGATCTTCGCGGATGTGGAAAGCAAGAGTCGACTGAAAGTCATTAACCGTGAGGTGAATATGGTTGCCCCAGCAAAACCAAGTTATCTGAGATGGTCCCAAACACCCATCACATTCGACCAATCTGATCACCCGACTCATATTGCCACCCCTGGGAGGCAAGCTTTGGTGGTCGATCCAGTTGTCGAAGGCACTCGACTGACGAAAGTGCTGATGGACGGTGGTAGTGGGCTGAACTTGTTGTATGCAGACACACTGAAAGGAATGAGCATCCCGATGTCCCGACTGAGCACCAGCAACATGAGTTTCCATGGAGTCATACCAGGGAAGAAAGCCGACTCACTCGGCCAAATAGCTCTGGACGTGGTTTTTGGCGACTCAAAGCATTTTCGCAAGGAAAAGTTGACCTTTGAGGTTGTGGATTTTCAGAGCGCGTACCACGCCATTTTGGGGAGGCCCGCCTATGCACGGTTCATGGCTCGACCATGTTACATGTACCTCAAACTGAAAATGCCAGGTCCCAAAGGAGTGATCACTGTCACTGGCGATCGGAAAAAGGCAGAAGAGTGCTTTCAGAAGGGCTCGAAGATTGCCGATTCCCAGGTGACAGCGGTCGAGTTCGAAAAATACAAGCAAAACGCAGATCCGAGTGATTTGCTGCGATCCAAGAAACCAGCCACAGAATCTGCATTTCAGTCGTCTGGTGAGACGAAGCTTGTTCACATTCACCCGACCGACCCCAATGCAGCCCCGACCCACATCTCCACGACACTCGACCTGAAATAGGAAGAAGCGCTCATCCAGTTCCTCCGTGAGAACTGGGACATTTTTGCATGGAAGCCAGCTGACATGCCAGGTGTTCCCAGGGGACTGGCTGAGCATCGCCTCAGAGTCGACAAATCAGCAAAACCAGTCAAAGAGCATCTTCGGCGGTCCGCCATCCAGAAGAGAAAAGCTATTGGAGAGGAAGTGGCTCGACTGTTGGCGGCAGGATTTATCCGAGAGATATACCACTCCGAGTGGCTCGCTAATGTCGTCATGGTTCCCAAGAAGGACAACTCACTCCGCATGTGCATTGACTTCAAGCACATCAATCGGGCCTGCCCGAAAGATCATTTTCCTCTCCCTCGCATAGATCAAATTGTTGACTCGACCGCGGGATGTGAGAGATTGTCTTTTCTAGACGCATATTCCGGGTATCATCAGATCCGTCTGTATGGACCCGACGAAATAAAAACAGCTTTCATCACTCCATTCGGGTGCTTCTGCTATACCACCATGCCATTCGGCCTCAAGAATGCCGGAGCCACATTTATGCGAATGATTCAGAAGTGTCTTCTCACTCAAATCAGTCGGAATGTGGAAGCGTATATGGATGATATCGTCGTTAAGTCGCGAAAAGGTTCCGACCTGCTTGCTGACCTCGCCGAAACATTTGCCAACCTCAGAAGGTATGATATCAAGCTCAATCCATCGAAGTGCACATTCGGAGTTCCTGGTGGAAAGTTACTCGGTTTTCTCGTTTCCGAGCGAGGGATCGACGCTAATCCAGAGAAGATCGGCACTATTCTCCGAATGAAACGCCCTGTGCGAGTGCACAATGTCCAGAAGCTTACTGGATGCTTGGCCGCATTAAGTCGATTCATCTCACGACTCGGTGAAAAGGCATTGCCTCTTTACCGACTGATGAAGAAGGCAGACAAGTTCGAGTGGACTCCAGAAGCTGATGCAGCGTTTGCCGAGCTAAAAGCTCCGCTCTCCACCCAGCCGGTGCTTGCTGCTCCAATCAGCAAAGAGCCTCTGTTGCTTTATATTGCAGCCACAGGACAAGTCGTCAGTACAGTACTTACGGTCGAGCGGGAAGAAGAAGGAAACGCCTTCAAAGTTCAGCGCCCGGTGTATTATTTGTCTGAAGTCTTGACTCCATTCAAGCAGAGATATCCTCATTATCAGAAGCTTGTGTATGGAATATACATGACCACGGAGAAGGTTGCTCATTATTTCTCTGATCATTCTATCACAGTCGTCAGCGACGCCCCACTATCAAAGATTCTGCACAACAGAGATGCAACTGGTCGAGTGGCGAAATGGGCGATTGAACTTCTTCCCCTTGATATCAAGTTTGAGGCAAAGAAAGCCATTAAGTCCCAGGCAATAGCAGATTTCCTCGCCGAGTGGATTGAACAACAGCAGCCGACTGAAGTTCACTCGGAGCATTGGACCATGTTCTTCGATGGCTCTAAGATGCTGAATGGTTCTGGTGCTGGGGTTGTTCTGGTTTCCCCCAGAGGAGATAAGCTTAGGTATGTGCTCCAGATTCACTTTGATTCCTCCAACAATGAGGCAGAGTATGAGGCCCTTTTATATGGATTGCGCATGGCCATCTCACTCGGCGTCCGTCGCCTGATGGTTTATGGCGATTCAGATTTAGTGGTCAACCAGGTGATGAAGGAGTGGGACGTGAGAAGCCCAGCCATGACTGGATACTGCAATGCAGTGAGGAAGCTGGAAAAGAAGTTCGAGGGGTTGGAGCTCCATCACATCCCCCGACTGAAAAATCAAGCAGTAGATGATCTGGCAAAGATAGGTTCCAAAAGAGAAGCCGTTCCGAGTGGCGTTATTTTGGAGCATATACACACTCCGTCAGTTAAAGAGGATCCCTTCACAGAGGAAGCTCGACAGCCCAAGAGTGCCACAGATCCGACTGAGGTTGAGGTCCCAGCAGTGGTCGACTTGGTCATGGAGGTTTTAGTGGTCGCTCCCGACTGGACAATTCCTTATATCGCGTATATCCTGAGAAAAGAGCTCCCAGAGGATGAGGGAGAGGCTCGGTAGATCGTCCGTTGATCCAAAGCCTTTACCGTTATCAAAGGACAGCTGTATAGAGAAAGCCCGACTGGGGTTGGTCAAAAATGCATAACGCCAGAAGAAGGTCGAATCATTCTCAATGATATCCACTCGGGGACCTGTGGTCACCATGCGTCCTCTCGGACCATTGTAGCCAAAGCATACTGAGCTGGATTTTACTGGCCAAGGGCGAATGAGATGGCAAAGGAAATAGTGGACAAGTGCGAAGGATGTCAGTTCTACTCCAATATGTCACACAAGCCCGCGTCAGCTCTGAAGACCATTCCACTCGTCTGGCCGTTCGCAGTATGGGGGTTGGACATGGTCGGTCCCTTGAGAACAGGTCGAAGTGGTTTCACGCACGTACTGGTCGCAGTCGACAAGTTCACGAAGTGGATTGAGGCTAAACCAATCAAGAATCTTGACGCCGGTACTGCGGTTACCTTCATCAGAGAGCTGACGTTCAGATATGGAGTCCCGCACAGCATCATTACGGATAATGGGTCGAACTTTGACTCGGAAGAATTCAAGGATTTTTGCAACGCTCAAGGCACACGAGTCGACTACGCTTCGGTCGCTCATCCGCAGTCGAATGGACAAGCAGAGCGAGCCAATGGCTTAATCCTCAAGGGTTTAAAACCCCGACTGATGCATGATCTCAAGCACGCGGCTGGAGCATGGGTCGACGAACTCCCTTCGGTGCTTTGGGGTTTGCGGACCACACCCAATCGGTCGACCGGAAGAACTCCATTCTTTTTGGTCTATGGAGCTGAAGCAGTCTTGCCGAGTGATCTTCTTCACAATGCTCCTCGAGTTGAACTCTACAACGAAGCAGAAGCTGAGCAAGCGCGTCAGGACGCAGTCGACCTTCTAGAGGAAGAAAGGGAGATGGCTCTGATCCGATCAACCATCTATCAACAGGACTTGCGTCGCTTTCACGCCAGGAATGTGAGGGGTCGAGCCTTCCAAGAAGGAGATCTAGTTCTCCGAGTGGATCAGCAGAAATAGCATAAGCTCGCTCCTTCTTGGGAAGGACCCTTCATCGTCACCAAAGTCCTCCACAACGGGGCATATCGTCTCTACAACGTCGAACACAATATCGAAGAGCCCCGAGCTTGGAATGCGGATCTGCTCCGCCCGTTTTACACTTAAAGTTTTCCACTCGGATGAGTTGTAATAAAATACTTCTGTAGTTCATGGATTTCGAAATAATAGTGCCATAATTCCTTCATAATTTTTGTCACTTTTTATCCCCCAGCGGGTGGCTTAGTGGCGAATCTGTTTCGCCTAAGTTTGTACAAATCCTACCGAGTGGTAAGCCAGACTTCCACTCGAAGGCTTAGCCGCGAATCCGTTTCGCCTAAGTTATAAAAATCCTACCGAGTGAAGAGCAAACCTCTCACTCGGAGGCTTAGCTGCAGCCCAGCGCTCGCCTAAGTTATAAAAAATCCTACCGAGTGAAGAGCAAACCTCTCACTCGGGGGCTTAGCTGCAGCCCAGCGCTCGCCTAAGTTATAAAAAATCCTACCGAGTGAAGAGCAAACCTCTCACTTGGGGGCTTAGCTGCAGCCCAGCGCTCGCCTAAGTTATAAAAAAATCCTACCGAGTGAAGAGCAAACCTCTCACTCGGGGGCTTAGCTGCAGCCCAGCGCTCGCCTAAGTTATAAAAAATCTTACCGAGTGGAGAGCAAACCTCTCACTCGGGGACTTAGCTGCAGCCCAACGCTCGCCTAAGTTATAAAAAATCCTACCGAGTGAAGAGCAAACCTCTCACTCGGGGGCTTAGCTGCAGCCCAGTGCTCGCCTAAGGAATAAGTCGACTGCAGTGGGCATCTTGCTGTGAACCTGCAAAGGATAATTCGAGCCAAGAGCAATCATATCCAAACATCAAATCCAAGTTTAGGTCGATACCTAAAGGAACCGAGAGTGCTCAGGCACTAAGCCTGTTAAGGTTTATCGGTTACAATTCCACTCGGCATACCGAGGCAAATTTAAAGTGTCGGGCTTAAAGAAAGTTTTTTACCCCTCCTGTGGAGGGCTGGAAGGAGCAACGAACTCGTCGAGGTCGATCCCGTCTGCGATCCGGGTAGCAGCAGCGATGAAAGTTTCCATGAAGGACCTGAAGTCATGTTTCTTGGTGTTGGCCACTCGGAGAGCCGCCAGCTTCTCTTCTCGCGTGTCCTTGCAGTGGACTCGGGCCAGACACAGGGCAACATCTGCGCCACACCGAGCCGAGGACTTCTTCCACTCTTGCACATGGTCGGGGACCGCGTTTAGTCGAGCCATCAACGACTCGAGGTCATTCTGAAGTGTCGCCCTGGGCCAAAGCGTCGAGTCGATGCGAGAAGTGGCGGCCTTCAGCCTTGCAAGATAGTCCACGACAGCTGCAACGCGGGACTCCAGTCGGAAGACATTCATGGCAACTTCATCATTCACCGGAGAATTGACAGGGTCAAGGTTCGGCTCCAACTGGCTAGTCTCTTCTTCAAAGTTTCGACAGAATTCTGCAAGGACAAAACGCCGAATCAAGACAATGGTCGAATGGAAGCATCACAGTTGAAAATGTTGGTCGAGTGTAAAAGATTACCTTCGAGCATAAGGAACAATTTCTTGGCAAGACCACCCAGGAAGCCTTCCAGGTCATTCTTCTTCCCAATCAACTGGTTGATCTTCTCGGTCAAGGTAGTCTTGTCAGTTTTCAGTCGGTCGACATCCTTGGTGGCAATCGCCAGAGCAGCTTTCAGATTGGTATTTTCCTGTTCAAGCTTGGTGACTGAGGCTAACTTCTCGTCAGCAAGCTTGGTCTTCTCAGCTAGCTCAAGGTCCTTCTTCTTCTGGGCCTCCTTCACCTTGCCTGCAAGTTACAGCAAAGTCAGATTTTGAAACAAATGGAAGGAAAAAGGAGTCGTCGAGCTCTCACCGAACATACCTTTGGTCTCCTCCTTCGCCTTCGTCAGATTCTCCTGCACCAGCTTCAGATCCAGCTCGAGCTGAATGTGCTTCTGCTCCAGTTCGGTATAGCGAGCCGCAAGGTCACAGGATTTCTACGAAGAACCAGTCGACAAAATATCAAAGATAACTCACTTCTGAGTGGATAAGAGAAAATCACACGTTTCTAAGACTACAGTCGAAGGCAAGCATTCGACCGTAGTCTTGGGGACTACACCCAGTGGGTGCACTCAGCGTGCCCCCCACTAATTCTGTTCAAGACAGAGTCGACCAGTCGACCCCAAAAAAAAAGACGTGCTCTTCAGACTGTAGTCGACTGCAAGCAATCGACCACAGTCTCGGGGACTACACCCAGTGGGTGCACTCAGCGTGCCCCCACCGGTTTCAGAAATCCATTCGATCCAGTCGAATGACGAAAAGCCTTTACTTATAAAGCCTAAGGCCGACTGCCAGCAGTCGACCTTAGCCTTGGGGACTACACCCAGCGGGTGCACTCAGCGTGCCCCCGCTAACACGGAGTTTTTTATCGACACGTGAAGATGAGCTTGAACAAGCCCCAGTGCGGTCTACAGCCCAGGAAGCTCTCGCACATGGATACAAACGCAGCAAGATACGCGATGGAGTTCGGAGTAAAGTGGTGGAGTTGGGCTCCAAAGAAGTTCAAAAAACCACGAAAGAAAACGCTCGGTGGCAGAGAAAATCCTCGATCGACATGAGTGGCCAGGAGCACACACTCACCCTCTTCCGGCTGAGGTTGCCACTCTTTTCCTGGAAGTCTTGCGACGCCGTGGGGGATCAGCCCGTCGTCGGCCATGTCGAGGAGATCCTTCTCCCTGATGGTCGACTGGATCCAATCTCCCTGGACCCAGCCCTTCGGCAGGCGGGATCTCGACGAAGACCCACTGCGGCTGGTGGATCTCCCCTTCGCCTTCTCCGCCGCCGGCGCCTTCTCCGCCGCCGACGCCTTCTTTGCGCGCTCCAGCACCGCCGTCTTCTCCTTGACCATGGCTGCCGGCGAGGTGCGCGAAGAAGAGCCTTGCGGAGGCGAAAGCGGGTGCGTTGGGCGGAGACGAGGAGAGCGGAGGAGAAAGAATGGAGCACTGTTCAGAAACCCTCACTAGTCGCATTTATAACATCCCTTCCGAGTGGATGACAGGTGGACCCGGTCAACCTAATCATATCCCGAAATAGTTGCATTGACACGATACGTGGCGGAAAAAGCGGCGCAGAGATCGAGGCGTCCATGTCCTGTCCCATCCGAGCGCCGCGGTTCGTTCCGCTTCGCGCGCTTCCCCAAATTTCGTATCCCGTGGAATCCGCGAGCGGCAGATCGGTCTGTCAGACGCGAGATTTCCTGCGATCCGTCGCTCGGGAACCGGCAAAGTCTAAAAGATCACTCGACGAAAGACAAGAATGGATCGAGTCGACTGAAGAAAAGTTGCTCGTTATCAACAAAGAAGATCTTGGTCACGAACGACGCATAGCCAGTATACCAAAAATCAATCGGAAACAGCATCAACTCCTTCCTCATTCAAGCCTCAATCCATTCGGGGGCTAATGATGGATTCATGTACCTAGGGTAGGGTCATAGGCCTGACCTAGATGTCCTACCCAAGGACACCCTTAGAAGAGATCACCTTCCAGTCGACCAACGAGGAACCCACTCGACTGACTAGAAGGACTCGACCATGGAGACTCACTCGACCATGAAGATACACTCGACCACCAGAAGGTCAGAAGGCACTCTGCACTGCAACGGCCTGTAATTGAATAGACTTAATGATAGTTAAGGCACTTTATGTGGGGCGTTACCAGTAACGTCCCAGACTTAATGTACTTAAATCCCTTCATTATGTGGGCTGGCAGGGGTCCTGGCACACTCTATATAAGCCACCCCCCTCCACAGGCAGAAGGGTTCGCACTCTTGTAACACCTATACACATAATCCACTCGACCGCCTCAGGGCTCCGAGACGTAGGGCTTTTACTTCCTCCGAGAAGGGCCTGAACTCGTACATCGCTTGTGTTTACAACCTCTCCATAGCTAGGACCTTGCCTCTCCATACCTACCCCCCACTCTACTATCAGACTTAGAACCACGACAGGCAGGGGGGCACCCTAGGGACACACAAGTTGATCTAAGGATCGTTCCTTAGCCGTGTGCGGTGCCCCCCTCCACCATATTCCACCTCGGTCATATCGTCGCGGAGTTTAGGCTAAGCCCTGCGCCGGTAGAACATCATCATCGTCACCACGCCATCATGCTGACGGAACTCGTCCCTGACGCTTTGCTGGATCGGAGCCCGGGGATCGTCATCGAGCTGAACGTGTGCTGAACTCGGAGGTGCCGTATGTTCGGTACTTGGATCGGTCGGATCGTGAAGACGTACGACTACATCAACCACGTTATCATAACGCTTCCGCTTACGGTCTACGAGGGTACGTGGACAATACTCTCCCCTCTCGTTGCTATGCCATCACCATGATCTTGCGTGTGCGTAGGAATTTTTTTGAAATTACTACGTTCCCCAACAGTGGCATCCGAGCCTGGTTTTATGCGTAGATGTCATATGCACGAGTAGAACACAAGTGAGTTGTGGGCGATACAAGTCATACTGCTTACCAGCATGTCATACTTTGGCTCAGCGGTATTGTGAGATGAAGCGGCCCGGACCGACATTACGCGTACGCTTACGCGAGACTGGTTTCACCGTTACGAGCACTCGTGCTTAAAGGTGACTGGCGGGTGTCTGTCTCTCTCACTTTAGCTGAATCGAGTGTGGCTATGCCCGGTCCTTGCGAAGGTTGAAACAACACTAACTTGACGAACTATCGTTGTGGTTTTGATGCGTAGGTAAGAACGGTTCTTGCTCAGCCCGTAGCAGCCACGTAAAATTTGCAACAACAAAGTAGAGGACGTCTAACTTGTTTTTGCAGGGCATGTTGTGATGTGATATGGTCAAGACGTGATGCTATATTTTATTGTATGAGATGATCATGTTTTGTAACCGAAGTTATCGGCAACTGGCAGGAGCCATATGGTTGTCGCTTTATTGTATGAAATGCAAACGCCTTGTAATTGCTTTACTTTATCACTAAGCGGTAGTGATAGTCATAGAAGCAATAGATGGCGTAACAACAACGATGCTACGATGGAGATCAAGGTGTCGCGCCGGTGACGATGGTGATCACGACGGTGCTTCGGAGATGGAGATCACAAGCACAAGATGATGATGGCCATATCATATCACTTATATTGATTGCATGTGATGTTTATCCTTTATGCATCTTATCTTGCTTTGATTGACGGTAGCATTTTAAGATGATCTCTCACTAATTATCAAGAAGTGTTCTTTCTGAGTATGCACCATTGCGAAAGTTCTTCGTGCTGAGACACCACATGATGATCGGGTGTGATAGGCTCTACGTTCAAATACAACGGGTGCAAAACAGTTGCACACGTGGAATACTAAGGTTAAACTTGACGAGCCTAGCATATACAGATATGGCCTCGGAACACGGAGACCGAAAGGTCGAACGTGAATCATATAGTAGATATGATCAACATAGTGATGTTCTGTAACGCCCCGGATTAGATGCCCCAGGTGTCCGCTAGTTATTCGTCGTCGTTGCGATGTCATTTGCTTGCGTGTTGCATTTTATCATGTCATCATGTGCATTTCATTTTGCATATGTGTTCGCCTCATGCATCCGAGCATTTTCCCCGTTGTCCGTTTTGCAATCCGGCACTCCTATCTCACCCGGCGTCCCCTTCCTGTCTCTTTTCATGTGTGGGTATTAAACTTTCTCGGAATGGCCCGAGGTTTGCCAAGCGGCCTTGGTATAGCACCGGTAGACCGCCTGTCAAGTTTCGTGTCATTTAGAGGTCGTTTGATACTCCAACGGTTAACCGGGTAACCGCGAAAGCCTCTTTGAGTTGCAGCCCAACACCCTCTCCAAACTGGCCCAAAACCCATCTAACTCCCCTCCATGCTCTCGGTCGTTCGATCACGATCGCATGGCCAAAAACCGCTCCTCATTTGGACTCTCCTAGCTCCCTCTACCTATAAATATGCCCTCCCCCTCCAAATTCGCGGTCTAATCCCCCGAAACCCTAGCTCCTTCCTCCCTCCGCGCCGCCGGACATGTCCGCCGACGGCCGGACGCGTCCGCCACGGCACCCCTGGCCTCCCAGCGCCGCCCAGGGCCCGGCCGGCCCATCCGAGGCCCGCCCCGGGCTAGATCCGGGCCGAGCGCCGCCCGCGCTCGAGCGCCCGACCCCGTGCGCCCCTGGCCCCTCGCCTCGCCTCGCCTCCCCGCTCCAGCGTCGCCGCCTCTCGCCCTCGCCGGCGACAAGCGCCTTCCCCGCCGCCGCCGGAGTCCACCAGCAGGCCAGGTGTCGCCGCCCCTGCCCTCCTTCTCTCTCTCCCTCGCAGGGCACCGCCGCCGCCCGGGATGCCAAGCGCCGCTGCCGGAGCCGAGCCTCGCCGCCGTGTAGATCGCCGCCCCGGCCTCCCCTTCACCTGATTCGGTCGAGGACCACCGGATCTGGGAAACCGCGACCCGTTCCCGAATCTTGCCGAACTCGCCCGGCGCCGCCCCTCGCTGTCTCGCCGGAGATCCCTGTCGGCGCGGCCACCTTGCCCGTGCGTGCGGGCGCACGCACAACCGCACTTCCGCGCATGGGCCGCTGGCCTCCCCAAGGCCCAGCAAGCTGGCCTCCAGGCCCAGCCGGCCCCCTCTTCTTCCTTCTGGGCCGAGCCCAATGGGTGAGCAGCCCCTGTCCTTCGCCTGTGCACACTTTAGCTATCCAGCGCTCACATATTTTTTTCCCTGAAAAAACTGCTAAGTCCCCGTATTTTTGCACATTATCATGCCATGTTCATGCCATCACATCTCTGCATCCGTAGCTCCGTTTCGTGCGTGTAATATGTCAAATTGTTCGCCTCAATGAGTACTTCATTTCATTCCATTGCATCATTTTCATTTGAGCTCATCTTGATGCCCGAAATGCTGTTGGAAGAGTGCATGTTGATGTTAATCTGCTGAAACTGTTATAACTTGCTGTTTTATCTTTTTTGCCATGATTGATGTGTGCATCCTATGAGTATGAGCTCTACATGTATGTTGATCTATGACATGCCATCTTTCCAGGGGTGCCAACCATGTATTTTTGTGAGTTGTGTGCTGAGTGTATCAAGCTTGCTAAGTAGGGTAGTTGTTGTTGCTGTTTTCCTGGCAGATTCTGTTATATTTTGTTGCTATGTTAACATGCTTCTACTAATCATTCTATGCATAATCTGGAGATGTCCTATAAACATGTTTTGATCTACATGTCATGCTCTATCCATTCATGCCCCTGGTTGCATTTATAGCTTGCTGTAGATTGTTGTTATCTTGCTTCAAAGTTGCCTCATAATGTTGTTGTCAGCCTGTTAACATTAAGTTCCATGTTTCCATGATTGTTTGCTAGTGATCCATGCACCCTATGACCTTGCTCTTGCCATGTATAGCTTCACAAATATGCCTTCTTACTGTTGGTTGCCTTGCCATGCCATGTATTGCTCTGTGGTGAGTGGTTCAAGCTCCCGAACATGCCTACTTATTGTTGTTCCTGCCATGTTTGAATCTGTAATATAACTTGCCATGTTTATATGGGTGCCGTCATATTTTCCGTGCCCTTTTGGCTCATGGTCAGTAAGGGTCTTTTTATCTATGCAATTAGTAGATTCATGCCATGCCTTTGTTTGCCATGATATGTTCCTGTAACATGTTGTTTGATAGCTCTAAACATTGCAACCTGATGTTATTCCTGCTAAAGTCTAAAACTGTTATTATTTGCAATTTTACCATGTCCTTTTGAGCATGTTCTAGTTGTTTCTGGAGATAGCTCAGTGTTCATGTTTTGTTGTCCTTTACCTGTACATCATGCCCATGCCTTTTGTTATTATGTTGAGTTGCTGTAGCATGTTGTTTTGATGCTTGCAAGATGCCTAGTTGCTGTTATGGACAGATTGTTGTTATGCCTTGTATAGAGTGTATGTGTTGAACCGTTGCTCCGTTTTGAGTGTGCTCTATATGAAACTTGCTTGATTTTGCATGTAGTATCATATTATCATGTTGCATCCCTGTTTTGGTGTGTTTGCTTGATGTTTGGGTGCATTTTGCATCAATGCCATGCTTAACTTGTTTTGCTCATATCTTCTAGGCCGTAGCTCCGAATCTAATGAACTTTATATGTAACTTGACTAGAATCTCGTGTAGATCATCATGGTGCATTTCAATTTGCTGTTTAACAACTTGAACATAAGGTTTATTCAGTTCTGGACCAATTTCGAAATTTGCATATGAGGACTTACCGGAATTGTTATATGTTGTTCCCGACCTCATTTAAACTTGCCTTGATGTGTTGTTCTTGTTTGCATCATCTCTTGCCATGAGTAGCTTCATGTAGCCTTGTAATTCATCATGCTTGTTGTGCATCATGCCTTGTTCATGTGTGGTGTGTTTACCATGTTGTGTGTTTCTTCTTGTTAGTTCCTGTTTCGTTGCAATCGTGAGGATTCGTTCGTCTACGGTTGGTTCATCTTCGTGGCTTCATCTTCTTCATGGACTCGTTCTTCTTCCTAGCGGGATTTCAGGCAAGATGACCGCTACCCTGGATCTCACTACTATCATTGCTATGCTAGTTGCTTCGTTCTATCGCTATGCTGCGCTACCTATTACCTGTTTATCAAGCCATCCCATATTGCCATGAACCTCTAAACTTTGACACCTTTTCCTATGCAAACCGTTGTTTGGCTATGTTACCGCTTTGCTCAGCCCCTCTTATAGCGTTGCTAGTTGCAGGTGAAGTTGAAGATTTCTCCATGGTGGACAGGATTTTGGTTGGGATGTCACAATATCTCTTATATTATAATGCATCTATATATTTGGTAAAGGGTGGAAGGCTCGGCCTTATGCCTGGTGTTTTGTTCCACTCTTGCCGCCCTAGTTTCCGTCATACCGGTGTTATGTTCCCGGATTTTGCGTTTCTAACGCGGTCGGGTGATTTATGGGACCCCCTGACAGTTCGCTTTGAATAAAACTTGTCCAGCAAGGCCCAACCTTGGTTTTACCATTTGCCTCACCACCACCTACTTTTCCCTTGGGAGTCGCTCTCTCGAGGGTCATCTTTATTTTAGCCCCCCCGGGCCAGTGCTTGTCTAAGTGCTGGTTCGAACCGGGCAGACTGCGGGGCCCCCTCAGGGAAACTCGAGGTCTGGTTTTACTCGTAGGCTGACCTATCCGGTGTTGCCCTGAGAACGAGATATGTGCAGCTCCTATCGGGATTGTCGGTGCATCGGGCGGCTTTGCTGGTCTTGTTTTACCATTGTCGAAATGTCTTGTAAACCGGGATTCCGAGACTGATCGGGTCTTCCTGGGAGAAGGTCTATTCCTTCATTGATCGCGAGAGCTTGTCATGGGCTAAGTTGGGACACCCCTGCAGGGTTTAAACTTTCGAAAGCCGTGCCCGCGGTTATGTGGCAGATGGGAATTTGTTAATGTCCGGTTGTAGATAACTTGACACCAGATCCGAATTAAAACGCATCAACCGCGTGTGTAGCCGTGATGGTCTCTTCTCGGCGGAGTCCGAGAAGTGAACACGGTTTCTAGGTTATGTTTGGCGTAAGTAGGTGTTCAGGATCACCTCTTGATCATTGCTAGCTTCACGACCATTCCGCTTGTTTTCTCTTCTCGCTCTCATTTGCGTATGTTAGCCACCATATCATGCTTAGTCACTGCTGCAACCTCACCACTTTACCCCTTCCGTACCCATTAAGCTTTGCTAGTCTTGATACCCATGTTAATGGGATTGCTGAGTCCTCGTGGCTCACAGATTACTACAACAACAGTTGCAGGTACAGGTTATGCGATGATCTTGACGCGAGAGCGATGTGTGCTTGTTTGGAGTTCTTCTTCTGATTCTTCTTCGATCAGGGGATAGGTTCCAGGTCGGCAGCCTGGGCTAGCAGGGTGGATATTGTTTGAGTTTCTGTTTATGATTCATCCGTAGTCGGATGTTGTTCTTGTATGATGATGTTGTATTCATGTGGCATTGTATGCCTCTTGTATGTATCCCCATCTATTATGTAATGTTGATGTAATGATATCCACCTTGCAAAAGCGTTCCAATATGCGGGTCTATCCTTGGTGGGACCTTCGAGTTCCTTTTGGATAGGGTCGCATATTGGGCGTGACATGTTCACCATTGAAACTACTCCATCTCACGTGATGATCGGACATGGTTTAGTTGATTGGGATCACGTAATCACTTAGATGACTAGAGAGATGTCTCTCTAAGTGGGAGTTCTTAAGTAATATGATTAGTTGAACTTAAATTTATCATGAACTTAGTACCTGATAGTATTTTGCTTGTCTATGTTTGTTGTAGATAGATGGCTCGTGCTGTTGTTCCGTTCAATTTTAATGTGTTCCTTAAGAAAGCAAAGTTGAAAGATGATGGTAGCAATTACACGGGCTGGGTCCGTAACCTGAGGATTATCCTCATTGTTGCACAGAAGAATTAGGTCCTGGAAGCACCGCTGGGTGCCAGGCCTGCTGCTGATGCAACTGACGACGTTAAGAACATCTGGCAGAGCAAAGCTGATGACTACTCGATAGTTCAGTGTGCCATGCTTTACGGCTTAGAACCGGGTCTTCAACGATGTTTTGAACGTCATGGAGCATATGAGATGTTACATGAGTTGAAGTTAATATTTCAAGCAAATGCCCGGATTGAGAGATATGAAGTCTCCAATAAGTTCTATAGCTGCAAGATGGAGGAGAATAGTTCTGTCAGTGAACACATACTCAAAATGTCTGGGTATAATAATCACTTGATTCAACTGGGAGTTAATATTCCTGATGATAGTGTCATTGACAGAATTCTTCAATCACTGCCACCAAGCTACAAGAGCTTCGTGATGAACTATAATATGCAAGGGATGGACAAGACTATTCCCGAGCTCTTTGCAATGCTAAAAGCCGCGGAGGTAGAAATTAAGAAGGAGCATCAAGTGTTGATGGTTAACAAAAACACCAGTTTCAAGAAAAAGGGCAAAGGGAAGAAGAAGGGGAACTTCAAGAAGAACAGCAAACAAGTGGCTGCTCAAGAGAAGAAACCCAAGTCTGGACCTAAGCCTGAAACTGAGTGCTTCTACTGCAAGCAGACTGGACACTGGAAGCGGAACTGCCCCAAGTATTTGGCGGATAAGAAGGATGGCAAAGTGAACAAAGGTATATGTGATATACATGTTATTGATGTGTACCTTACTAATGCTTGCAGTAGTACCTGGGTATTTGATACTGGTTCTGTTGCTAATATTTGCAACTCGAAACAGGGACTACGGATTAAGCGAAGATTGGCTAAGGACGAGGTGACGATGCGCGTGGGAAATGGTTCCAAAGTCGATGTGATCGCGGTCGGCACGCTACCTCTACATCTACCATCGGGATTAGTTTTAGACCTAAATAATTGTTATTTGGTGCCAGCGTTGAGCATGAACATTTTATCTGGATCTTGTTTGATGCGAGACGGTTATTCATTTAAGTCAGAGAATAATGGTTGTTCTATTTATATGAGTAATATCTTTTATGGTCATGCACCCTTGAAGAGTGGTCTATTTTTATTGAATCTTGATAGTAGTGATACACATATTCATAGTGTTGAAACCAAAAGATGCAGAGTTGATAATGATAGTGCAACTTATTTGTGGCACTGCCGTTTAGGTCATATCGGTGTAAAGCGCATGAAGAAACTCCATACTGATGGGCTTTTGGAATCACTTGATTATGAATCACTTGGTACTTGCGAACCGTGCCTCATGGACAAGATGACTAAAATGCCGTTCTCCGGAACTATGGAGCGAGCAACTGATTTGTTGGAAATCATACATACTGATGTTTGTGGTCCAATGAATGTTGAGGCTCGCGGCGGGTATCGTTATTTTCTCACCTTCACAGATGATTTGAGCAGATATGGGTATATCTACTTAATGAAACACAAGTCGAAAACATTTTAAAAGTTCAAAGAATTTCAGAGTGAAGTGGAGAATAATCATAACAAGAAAATAAAGTTTCTACGATCTGATCGTGGAGGAGAATATTTGAGTTACGAGTTTGGTTTACATTTGAAACAATGCGGAATAGTTTCGCAACTCATGCCACCCGGAACACCACAATGAAACGGTGTGTCCGAACGCCGTAATCGTACTTTACTAGATATGGTGTGATCTATGATGTCTCTTACTGATTTACCGCTATCATTCTGGGGTTATGCTTTAGAGACGGCCGCATTCACGTTGAATAGGGCACCATCAAAATCCGTTGATATGACGCCTTATGAACTGTGGTTTGGCAAGAAACCAAAGTTGTCATTTCTTAAAATTTGGGGCTGCGATGCTTATGTGAAGAAACTTCAACCAGATAAGCTCGAACCTAAATTGGAGAAATGTGTCTTCATAGGATACCCAAAAGAGACTATTGGGTACACCTTCTATCACAGATCTGAGGGCAAGATTTTCGTTGCTAAAATCGGATCCTTTCTAGAGAAGGAGTTTCTCTCGAAAGAAGCGAGTGGGAGGAAAGTGGAACTTGATGAGGTAACTGTACCTGCTCCCTTATTGGAAAGTAGTTCATCACAAGAACCGGTTCCTGTGACAACTACACCAATTAGTGAGGAAGCTAATGATATTGATCATGAAACTTCAGATCAAGTTTCTATTGAACCTCGTAGGTCTACCAGAGTAAGATTCGCACCAGAGTGGTACGGTAATCCTATTCTGGAAGTCATGTTACTTGACCATGATGAACCTACGAACTATGAGGAAGCGATGATGAGCCCAGATTCCGCAAAATGGCTAGAGGCCATGAAATCTGAGATGGGATCCATGTATGAGAACAAAGTATGGACTTTGGTTGACTTGCCCGATGATCGGCAAGCCATTGAGAATAAATGGATCTTTAAGAAGAAGACTGACGCTGATGGTAATGTAACTGTCTATAAAGCTCGACTTGTTGCGAAAGGTTTTCGACAAGTTCAAGGGGTTGACTACGATGAGACTTTCTCACCCGTAGTGATGCTTAAGTCTGTCCGAATCATGTTAGCTATTGCTGCATTTTATGATTATGAAATTTGGCAAATGGATGTCAAAACTGCATTCTTGAATGGGTTTCTGGAAGAAGAGTTGTATATGATGCAGCCAGAAGGTTTTGTTGATCCAAAAGGTGCTAACAAAGTGTGCAAACTCCAGCAATCCATTTATGGACTGGTGCAAGCATCTCGGAGTTGGAATAAACGCTTTGATAGTGTGATCAAAGCATATGGTTTTATACAGACTTTTGGAGAAGCCTGTATTTACAAGAAAGTGAGTGGGAGCTCTGTAGCATTTCTGATATTATATGTCTTTTATTAATTGGAAACGATATAGAATTTTTGGATAGCATAAAGGGATACTTGAATAAAAGTTTTTCAATGAAAGACCTCGGTGAAGCTGCTTACATATTGGGCATCAAGATTTATAGAGATAGATCAAGACGCTTAATAGGACTTTCACAAAGCACATACCTTGATAAATTTTTGAAAAGGTTCAAAATGGATCAAGCAAATAAAGGGTTCTTGCCCGTGCTACAAGGTGTGAAGTTGAGTCAGACTCAATGCCCGACCACAGCAGAAGATAGAGAGAAAATGAAAGATGTTCCCTATGCTTGAGCCATAGGCTCTATCATGTATGCAATGCTGTGTACCAGACCTGACGTATGCTTAGAAATAAGCTTGGCAGGAAGGTACCAAAGTAATCCAGGAGTGGATCACTGGATAGCGGTCAAGAACATCCTGAAATACCTGAAAAGGACTAAGGATATGTTTCTCGTATATGGAGGTGACAAAGAGCTAGTCGTAAATGGTTACGTCGATGCAAGCTTTGACACTGATCCGGACGATTCTAAATCGCAAACCGGATACGTATTTTTATTAAACGGTGGAGCTGTAAGTTGGTGCAGTTCTGAACAAAGCATCGTGGCGGGATCTACATGTGAAGCGGAGTACATAGCTGCTTCGGAAGCAGCTAATGAAGGAGTCTGGATGAAGGAGTTCATTTCCGATCTAGGTGTCATACCTAGTGCATCGGGACCAATGAAGATCTTCTATGACAATACTGGTGCAATTGCCTTGGCAAAGGAATCCAGATTTCACAAGAGGACCAAGCACATCAAGAGACGCTTCAATTCCATCCGGGACCAAGTCCAAGTGGGAGACATAGAAATTTGCAAGATACATACGGATCTGAATGTTGCAGACCCGTTGACTAAGCCTCTCTCACGAGCAAAACATGATCAGCACCAAGACTCCATGGGTGTTAGAATCATTACTATGTAATCTAGATTATTGACTCTAGTGCAAGTGGGAGACTGAAGGAAATATGCCCTAGAGGCAATAATAAAGTTATTATTTATTTCCTCATATCATGATAAATGTTTATTATTCATGCTAGAATTGTATTAACCGGAAACATAATACATGTATGAATACATAGACAAACACAACGTCACTAGTATGCCTCTACTTGACTAGCTTATTAATCAAAGATGGTGATGTTTCCTAACCATAGACATGTGTTGTCATTTGATTAATGGGATCACATCATTAGGAGAATGATGTGATTGACATGACCCATTCCGTTAGCCTAGCACTTGATCGTTTAGTATATTGCTATTGCTTTCTTCATGAGTTATACATGTTCCTGTAACTATGAGATTATGCAACTCCCGTTTACCGAAGGAACACTTTGGGTGCTACCAAACGTCACAACGTAACTGGGTGATTATAAAGGAGTACTACAGGTGTCTCCAAAGGTACATGTTGGGTTGGGTATTTCGAGATTAGGTTTTGTCACTCCGATTGTCGGAGAGGTATCTCTGGGCCCTCTCGGTAATGCACATCACTATAAGCCTTGCAAGCAATGTAGCTAATGAGTTAGTTACGGAATGATGCATTACGTAACGAGTAAAGAGACTTGCCGGTAACGAGATTGAACTAGGTATTGGATACCGACGATCGAATCTCGGGCAAGTAACATACCGATGACAAAGGGAACAACGTATGTTGTTATGCGGTTTGACCGATAAAGATCTTCATAGAATATGTAGGAGCCAATATGGGCATCCAGGTCCCGCTATTGGTTATTGACCGAGAATAGTTCTAGGTCATGTCTACATAGTTCTCGAACCCGTAGGGTCCGCACGCTTAACGTTACGATGACAGTTTTATTATGAGTTTATAAGTTTTGATGTACCGAAGTTTTTTCGGAGTCCCGGATGTGATCACGGACATGACGAGGAGTCTCGAAATGGTCGAGACATAAAGATTGATATATTGGACGACTATATTCGGACACCGGAAGTGTTCCGGGTGATTTCAGAGAAAACCGGAGTGCCGGAGGGGTTACCGGAACCCCCCGGGGAAGTATTGGGCCTTAGTGGGCCTGAGGGGAGAGAGATGGCAGCAGCCCAGGAGGTGGCGCGCCCCCCATGAGGAGTCCGAATTGGACTAGGGGAGGGGGCGCCCGCCCCCCTTTCCCTCTCCCTCTCCCTCTCTTTCCTTCCCCCTTCCTCCTTCCTAGTGAGACTAGGAAAGGGGAGTCCTACTCCCACTAGGAGGAGGACTCCCCCCTCCTTGGCGCGCCCCCTAGGGCCGGCCGGCCTCCCCCCTTTCTCCTTTATATACGGGGGCAGGGGGGCACCCTAGGGACACATAAGTTGATCTACGGATCGTTCCTTAGCCGTGTGCGGTGTCCCCCTCCACCATATTCCACCTCGGTCATATCGTCGCGGAGTTTAGGCGAAGCCCTGCGCCGGTAGAACATCATCATCGTCACCATGCCGTCGTGCTTACGGAACTCATCCCCGACGCTTTGCTGGATCGGAGCCCGGGGATCGTCATCGAGCTGAATGTGTGCTGAACTCGGAGGTGCCGTACGTTCGGTACTTGGATCGGTCGGATCGTGAAGACGTACGACTACATCAACCGCGTTGTCATAACGCTTCCGCTTACGGTCTACGAGGGTACATGGACAATACTCTCCCCTCTCGTTGCTATGCCATCACCATGATCTTGCGTGTGCATAGGAATTTTTTTGAAATTACTACGTTCCCCAACAAGATCTACATTGGTCCCGATGCACTAGGTATGACACCTAGATCGGATATGAACTCCTTCATCCAGACTCCTTCATTTGCTGATTCCGAAGCAGCTATGTACTCCGCTTCGCATGTAGATCCCGCCACAATGCTTTGTTTAGAACTGCACCAACTGACAGCTCCACCGTTTAATATAAACACGTATCCAGTTTGCGATTTAGAGTCGTCTGAATCAGCGTCAAATCTTGCATCGACGTAACCATTTACCACTTGCTCTTTGTCACCTCCATAAATGATAAACATATCCTTGGTCCTTTTCAGGTATTTCAGGATATTTTTGACCGCTGTCCAGTGATCCACACCTGGATTACTTTGGTACCTCCCTGCTAAACTTATTGCTAAGCATACATCAAGTCTGGTACACAGCATTGCATACATGATAGAGCCTATGGCTGAAGCATAGGGAACATCTTTCAATTTCTCTCTATCTTCTGTTGTGGTCGGGCATTGAGTCTGACTCAACTTCACACCTTGTAATACAGGCAATGCAATAACCCCTTCTTTGCTTGATCCATTTTGAACTTTTTCAAAACTTTATCAAGGTATGTGCTTTGTGAAGTCCCAATTAAGCGTCTTGATCTATCTCTATAGATCTTGATGCCTAATATGTAAGCAGCTTCACCGAGGTCTTTCATTGAAAAACTTTTATTCAAGTATCCTTTTATGCTATCCAGAAATTCTATATCATTTCCAATTAACAATATGTCGTCTACATGTAATATCAGAAATGCTACACAGCTCCCACTCACTTTCTTGTAAATACAGGCTTCTCCAAAAGTCTGTATAAAACCATATGCTTTGATCACACTATCAAAGCGTTTATTCCAACTCCGAGAGGCTTGCACCAGTCCATAAATGGATCACTGAAGCTTGCACACTTTGTTAGCACCTTTTGGATCGACAAAACCTTCTGGTTGCATCATATACAACTCTTCTTCCAGAAATCCATTTAGGATGCAGTTTTGACATCCATTTGCCATATTTCATAAAATGTGGCAATTGCTAACATGATTCAGACAGACTTAAGCATCGATAAGAGTGAGAAAATATCATCGTATTCAACACCTTAAACTTGTCGAAAACCTTTTTTTCGACAATTCGAGCTTTGTAGATAGTAACACAACTATCAGTGTCCGTCTTCCTCTCGAAGATCCATTTATTTTCTTAATGGCGTGCCGATCATCGGGCAAGTCAACCAAAGTCCACACTTTATTATCATACATGGATCCCATCTCAGATTTCATGGCTTCAAGCCATTTCGCGGAATCTGGGCTCATCATCGCTTCCTCATAGTTCATAGGTTCATCATGGTCTAGTAAAATGACTTCTAGAATAGGATTACCATACCACTCTGGTGCGGACCGTACTCTGGAAGACCTACGAGGTTCTGTAGTAACTTGATTTGAAGTTTCATGATCATCATCATTAGCTTCCTCACTAATTGGTGTAGTTGTCACAGGAACCGGTTTCTGTGATGAACTACTTTCCAATAAGGGAGCAGGTATAGTTACCTCATCAAGTTCTACTTTCCTCCCACTCACTTCTTTCGAGAGAAATTCCTTCTCTAGAAAGGATCCGAATTTAGCAACAAAAGTCTTGCCTTCAAATCTGTGATAGAATGTGTACCCAATAGTCTCCTTTGGGTATCCTATGAAGACACATTTCTCCGATTTGGGTTCGAGCTTATCTTGTTGAAGTTTCTTCACATAAGCATCACAGTCCCAAACTTTAAGAAACGACAACTTTGCTTTCTTGCCAAACCACAGTTCATAAGGCGTCATCTCAACGGATTTTGATGGTGCCCTATTTAACGTGAATGCAGCCGTCTCTAAAGCATAACCCTAAAATGATAGCGGTAAATCCGTAAGAAACATCATAGATCGCACCATATCTAGTAAAGTACGATTATGACATTCGGACACACCATTACGTTGTGGTGTTCCGGGTGGTGTGAGTTGCGAAACTATTCCGCATTGTTTCAAATGTAAACCAAACTCGTACTCAAATATTCTCCTCCACAATCGGATCATAGAAACTTTATTTTCTTGTTACAATGATTTTCCACTTCACTCTGAAATTCTTTGAACTTTTTAAATGTTTCAGACTTGTGTTTCATCAAGTAGATATACCCATATCTGCTTAAATCATCTGTGAAGGTGAGAAAATAACGATACCCGCCGCGAGCCTCAATGTTCATTGGACCACATACATCAGTATGTATGATTTCCAACAAATCTGTTGCTCGCTCCATAGTTCCGGAGAACGGCGTTTTAATCATCGTGCCCATGAGGCACGGTTCGCAAGTACCAAGTGATTCATAATCAAGTGATTCCAGAAGTCCATCAGTATGGAGTTTCTTCATGCGTTTTACACCAATATGACCCAAACGGCGGTGCCACAAATAAGTTGCACGATCATTATCAACTCTGCATCTTTTGGCTTCAACATTATGAATATGTGTATCACTACTATCGAGATTTCATAAAAATAGACCACTCTTCAAGGGTGCATGACCATAAAAGATATTACTCATATAAATAGAACAACCATTATTCTCTGATTTAAATGAATAACCGTCTCGCATCAAACAAGATCCAGATATAATGTTCATGCTCAACGCTGGTGTTGGGGATATAACTATTTGTGTAAGCCGCCCAGGAGGGGCCGGGTTACGCAAAGAGGATTCACCAGAGAGAGGCCCAAGGCCAAGCATGAAGATGGCGGTTCAATAAAGGGCTTAAGGCCCACCGGCAACTTAAGGCCCGTTGTATTAAACCGCCGTAATAGCATGGCTTGTATTGTAAGGAATATTTAACTAGTCACCGAGCCGGACACTGTTTATAAGCCGGCCGGGACTCTATAGGCCACAGGGCGTCAACCCGTGTATATAAGGGGACGACCTGCTGGCGGCTTAGGGCAAGAAACAACCCATCGAGAGCCGGGCATAGCGTATCTCGCTCCCTGGTCATCGAAACATCAATACCAACCCAACTAGACGTAGGCCTTACCTTCACCGTAAGGGGCCGAACTAGTATAAACTCTCTCGTGTCCCTTGTCCCGATTTAACCCCTTCAAGCTTCCTAGTTGCGATGGCTCCACACCTAAGTCCTTTCACGAGGACATCTGATGTGACTATTCCACGACAGTTGGCACCCACCCTGGGGGCAGCGCACGGTGGATTTGAGTTCTTGAAGGGCAACTTCGAAGGGCTCAAGGGGTACGTAGTGGGCCGGATGACCAAGAGTCGTCGCGGCAGGATCTACATCGACGACGAAGGCTGGGGTCCCGATGCCGGCTCAATTGAGTACGGGTACCGGGTCCCCTTCGGCGGAATCCACGTCTTCATCGGCCGGATCGGTGAGCCGGGCCCTGAGCCGGACAACTGCACCGACCTCGTCGAGACGGCTCAACGTGCGAGGAAGACCCGGACTCAGCCAGTCATGAGGCGTGCCTTCGTGGGCTGCGTCCACGGTGAGGAACTTTCTGGATCTGAAGATGGGGGTGAGCCGGCCGTCCTCTCAGACGGTGACTCGTCCGCCGGCTCAACAGATTCGTTGTATCAGGTACAAGACGGCGCGCTCGGGGGCTGCTCCGATGGCATCAGTATTCCGGACCCCGATGAGCCGCCAAGATGGGCCGGAATCTTCATGGCTGGGACTCATCCCGGTTCAAACTCCACGGCAGCTGCAGCGATTACGTCCGGGTCAGGAGCAGCCGGGGCAGGCGGCCCCGTGCGCCCACCGGCTCAGGTGCTGATGGATCTCATGGACAAGCTTACGGCCCTGTTAACCGCTACTGTTATTCCTGCTGACAAGGATGAGCACGACGCAGCAGTAGCTCAGGTGCGTGAGGAGATAGCTCAGGCCAAGGAGGCCTTGGCAGCTGAGGATACAAGACTAGCGGCAGAACGGGCGGCTCTCGACGCCCGGGCACAGCACTTGCAGTCAGAAGCTTACCAGCTCACGATGAGCTTGAACGCATCCAATGAGGTAATGAGGAGGAGACATCAGAAAACGCAGTCCCGTTTACCTTTGAATTACGACCCCCGGGTTCTCTTTGCTACACCCGAAGCCGGCCCTAGTAACCCGCCAGAGGACGATCGACTTATGACAGCCGGAACAGGAGGACCGGTTCAGCCCAGGGATATGGTGCCGCCTCATGTGAGCATGCCACCACCGCGTTATGTGCCGATTCCACCGAGTCACTTTTCCAACCCCATGGAGAACTTGATCGCAGCCTCAACACGTTTAGCGGCTCTTCCTATGGAAGCAGATGACCCGACGGCAGTGGAGACCCGAAGGGTCAGGGAGCTCCTCCAAACAGCCCTGGCTCAGCAGGAGAACTATTCTTACAGCTAAGACAGGATCCATTCGACTCCCCTGCCTTGCGTAGCACCGCCTCGCCAGAACCGGAGCCCGAGTTACAGCAGACGCATGGAGTCGGAAGCTTTGTCAAGCAATGCCCAACGGCGTAACCAACCCGGGGGCTATAACCCGGCGCAGGACCAAGTACGTCAGGAGAATGATCACCCGGAGTATCCAATGACATCGGTTGAGGCGGGAGTAGCCACTAGAACCGGCGGTGTCCCGTGCCTGGTGCCGGCTCTGCATGACGTACGTCTGCCCAAGGACTTCAAGGGACCTCGAAAGGTACCAAATTACACGGCCGATTTACAGCCCGCGGCGTGGATCGAGAGTTATGAGATGGCCATGGAGTTGCTGGAAGTCAATGACGCGGCAATGGCTAAGTATTTCACCATGATGTTGGATGGAACGGCCCGGTCTTGGCTAAAGGGCTTACCACCCAATTCCATTGGTTCATGGGGCGAGTTAAAGGCCCGGTTCATCCAGAACTTCAAGGACACCTGTAAACAATCTATGTCGATTGTGGACTTGACAGATTGCAAGCAGGAGGAAGGAGAGTCCACCACCCATTGGGTACGCCGGGTCAAAGAGATAATTCACTCCTCTGATAACATGGATGCCGGCTCTGCAGTTCTTATGCTGGAGAAAAATTGTCGTTTTGAGCCGCTGAGGATGAAACTGGGGCGCCTTAAGCGTGACCTCACCAATATGGGTACGCTGATGGCAGCTTTAGTCAAATACGCCGATTCTGATAGTACCAAGGATCCCGCATCTGACGATGAGAAGACAGGGAAGGGAAAAAGGAATAGTAATGGAAAGGGTCAGCAGCATAACCCGGGGTCTCAAGGCGGCAATAAGCGTAAGGCGGACGGTAACCCGGAGTTCGTGGCCAATGCCAATGTACGAGGTAAAAATCCAAGACGTAAGGGTAAACCACCGCGATCCAGTGGGTCAGGCCCGTCACTGGAGCAACTACTCAATGAGCCCTGCCCGAGACACGGCACCCGGGAGCGGCCGGCCACACATCTATGGAAGGATTGTGCGATCATGAAGGCATTTAAAAACTCCAACACCTTCGACGGCGGTCAAGGATCTGGTGGCGGCTCAGGGGCCGGCGGCTTTCATGGCCCGGGCGGCAGTTCAAATTCCGGTTTTCAGGGGCATCCAGGTGGCAACAGTCAGCAGCAGTCTAGTCAAGGTGGACAGCAGCAGCAACAGTCGGGTTATCAAAGCCATCCGAAGCAGTTGAGTGGTGGACAGTATCACGTGTTTACCACTAGCTTGTGCAAACGTGACCAGAAGGTTCATAAGAGAGCTATGAATTCAGTTGAGCCGGCAATCCCTCGTTATTTAAGGTGGTCAGAGCAGCCCATCATATGGAGCAGGGAGGATCATCCTCCGCGGGTCGATAACCCGGGTCAGTTGGCTTTGGTAGTGGCGCCTCAGGTTGGTGGGTATAAGTTCACCAAGGTGCTCATGGATGGGGGTAGTAGCATCAACATCCTTTACTACGAGACCTTTCAGCGCATGGGGTTGACTGATAAACATCTGAGAACATCCAACACTGTTTTCCATGGAGTTGTCCCCGGTAAGTCGGCATACCCAGTTGGCAGGATTGAGCTGGAGGTGGCTTTTGGAGACGAATATGACTCCCGAGCTGAGAAGTTGATGTTTGAAGTGGTCAAGATCAGGAGCCCATACCACGCTCTGTTTGGACGGCCGACTTATGCTAAGTTTATGGCCCGACCGTGTTACGTTTATTTACAGCTCAAGATGCCGGGTTAAGGGCACCATCACTGTACATGGCAGTTGTAAGGTGGCATTGGAGTGTGAAGAAGGTGACGCGGCTTATGCTGAGTCGGCCTGCGCAGCAGAGGAGCTCAAATTTTATCAGGATAATGTTGACCCGGCGGATATGACATCCCTGAAGAAGCCAACTACAGAGCATGACCCGGCATTGAAGTTTAAGTCGGCAGCTGAGACAAAGCTTGTTGACTTTACGCCGGGTGATTCTTCTAAACAGTTGAGCATCAGCAGCAACTTGGATCCCAAATAGGAAAGCGCGCTCATCAAGTTCATCCGTGAGAACTGGGACATCTTTGCATGGAAACCTTCTGACATGCCGGGTGTACTGAGGGAACTCGCTGAGCACACTCTTAATATTGATCCAAAGTATAAGCCAGTCAGGCAGTTTCTTCGCCGTTTTAATGAGGAACGACGGAAAGCTATTGGGGAAGAAGTCGCCCGGCTCTTAGCGGCCAGGTTTATCATTGAAGTTCTTCACCCGGAGTGGTTGGCTAACCCGGTGCTTGTCCTCAAGAAGAATGGCACCTGGCGGATGTGTGTGGACTACACGGACTTAAACAAGGCTTGTCCAGCAGACCCTTTTGCTCTTCCCCGTATTGATCAAATCATTGATGCTACGACGGGTTGTGAGCGTTTGAGTTTTTTGGATGCTTACTCCGGTTATCATCAGATTAAGATGGCAGTTAAGGACCAGGAGAAGACGGCTTTCATCACTCTGTTTGGAGCCTTCTGCTATGTATCTATGCCATTTGGGCTCAAGAGTGCCCAGGCGACTTATCAGCGGTGTGTGCAGAACTGTTTGCACGACCAAATTGGGCGTAATGTCCATGCTTACGTGGATGACATTGTGGTGAAGTCCAGAGAAAAGGATACCTTGATATCCGACTTAAAGGAGACCTTTGATAATCTCCGGGTCTACAAGATGATGCTTAACCCGGCCAAATGCGTGTTTGGTGTCCCTGCAGGCAAACTTTTGGGCTTTCTGGTGTCCAACAGAGGCATCAAAGCTAACCCGGAGAAGATCAAGGCGATTACCTCTCTGGCTAAACCGGCGTGCATCAATGATGTTCAGCGATTGGCGGGTCGCGTCGCTGCCTTAAGTCGGTTCATAAGTCGGCTCAGTGAGAAAGCCCTCCCATTATATCAGATGATGAAGAAAACTGACACTTTCGTTTGGAGTGAGGCCACTGATGCTGCTTTTGAAGATTTAAAGAGACAATTGTCTGAGCCGCCGGTTCTTGCGGCTCCAATTGACAAAGAGCCTTTGCTGTTATATGTGGCTGCCAATTCACGAGCCGTCAGCGTTGCCATCATGGTGGAGCGTAAGGAAGCCGGTAAGGAGCATCCGGTTCAATGGCCGGTTTACTATATCAGTGAGGTGCTCATTGAATCCAAGCAAAGGTACCCGCATTGACAAAAGCTTGTTTATGGGGTGTTCATGGCAAACCGGAAGTTGAAGCGGTATTTTCAAAGCCATCCTATAACTGTGGTAAGTTCTGCCCCTTTGGGGGACATTATTCAGAACAGGGAGGCCACAGGACGAGTCGCCAAGTGGGCTATTGAGATCGGGCCTCATGGCTTGAAATACATGCCTCGGATGGCTATTAAGTCTCAGGCCTTGGTGGAATTCATCAATGATTGGACAGAGTTGCAAGCCCCTGAGGAGAAGCCGGATAACACATACTGGACTATTCACTTTGACGGGTCTAGGCAGCTAGAAGGCTCGGGGGCTGGAGTGGTGTTAACTTCCCCTCGAGGTGAAAAATTTCGTTATGTACTCCGGCTTATGTTTCCATGTACTAACAATGCAGCTGAATATGAGGCATTACTTCATGGTCTCCGGGTGGCTAAGGAGATGAGCTTAAGCCGGGTACGATGCTTGGGCGACTCAGATTTGGTGGCTCAACAAGTGTCAGGCAAGTGGGATTCCAAAGACCCCCTCATGGCGGCTTCTCGTCATGAAGTAGATGCTGTGGCTGGTCACTTCACGAGTTATCAAGTGGAGCACATTGATCGAAGGAAGAACGAGGCGGTTGATGCTTTAAGCCGGTTGGGATCCCAACGTAAGCCGGTGCTGCCCAACACCTTTCTTGATGTGTTACACAACCCTTCTGTCAAGGTACCTACCGAGGAAGACTTAGCAGTGCCAGACCCGGAGGCACAATGTCATGCCCAAGATGCGACCCTATCCTAAAGGAACTCGAAGGTCCCACCAAGGATAGAAGTGTATCTTGAAGACGCTTTTGCAAGGTGGATATCATTACATCAACATTACATAATAGATAGGGATACATACATAAGGCATACAATGCCACACGAATACATCAATACATCATGCACAAGATCAACATCCGACTACGGATGAAACATAAACAGAAACTCAAACAAAATCCACCCTGCTAGCCCAGGCTGCCGACCTGGAACCTATCCCCTGATCGAAGAAGAACTCCAAGACAAGCAAACATCGCTCTCGCGTCATGATCATCGCACAACCTGTACCTGCAACTGTTGTTGTAGTAATCTATGAGCCACGAGGACTCAGCAATCCCATTACCATGGGTATCAAGACTAGCAAAGCTTAATGGGAAGGAAGGGGTACAGTGGTGAGGTTGCAGCAGCGGCTAAGCATGTATGGTGGCTAGCATACGCAAATGAGAGCGAGAAGAGAGCAAAAGGAACGGTCGTCAACTAGTAATGATCAAGAAGTGATCCTGAGCTCCTACTTACGTCAATCATAACACAGAAACCGTGTTCACTTCCCGGACTCCGCCGAGAAGAGACCATCACGGCTACACACGAGGTTGATGCGTTTTAATTCGGATCTGGTGTCAAGTTATCTACAACCGGACATTAACAAATTCCCATCTGCCACATAACCGCGGGCACGGCTCTCGAAAGTTTATACCCTACAGGGGTGTCCCAACTTAGCCCATGACAAGCTCTCGTGATAAACGAAGGAATAGACCTTCTCCCAGGAAGACCCGATCAGACTCGGAATCCCGGTTTACAAGACATTTCGACAATGGTAAAACAAGACCAGCAAGACCGCCCGATGCGCCGACAATCCCGATAGGAGCTGCACATATCGCGTTCTCAGGGCAACACCGGATGAGCACTCCGTACAACTAAAACCAGACCTCAAGTTTCCCTGAGGGGGCGCTGCAAAGGACTCTAGTTCGGACCAGCACCTAGACAAGCACTGGCCCGGGGGGGCTAAAATAAAGATGACCCTTGGGTTAGCCGACCCAAGGGAAGGGTATAGGTGGTAGTGAGGCAAATGGTAAAACCAAGGTTGGGCCTTGCTGGACAAGTTTTATTCAAAGCGAACTGTCAGGGGGGTCCCATAAATCACCCGACCGCGTAAGGAACGCAAAATCCAGGAACATAACACCGGTATGACGGAAACTAGGGCGGCAAGAGTGGAACAAAACACCAGGCATAAGGCCGAGCCTTCCACCCTTTACCAAATATATAGATGCATTAATAATATAAGAGATATTGTGATATCCCAACAAAATCCTGTCCACCATGGAGAAATCTTCAACTTCACCTGCAACTAGCAACGCTATAAGAGGGGCTGAGCAAAGCGGTAACATAGCCAAGCAACGGTTGCTAGGAAGGGTGTCAAAGGTTAGAGGTTCATGGCAATATGGGATGGCTTGATAAACAGGTAATAGGTAGCGCAGCATAGCGATAGAACGAAGCAACTAGCATAGCAATGATAGTAGTGAGATCCAGGGTAGCGGTCATCTTGCCTGAAATCCCGCAAGGAAGAAGAACGATTCCATGAAGAAGATGAAGCCACGAAGACGAACCACACGTAGACGAACGAATCCTCACGATCGCAACGAAACGGGAACTATCGAGAAGAAGCACACAACGAGGTAAACACACCACACATGAACAAGACATGATGCACAACAAGCATGATGCATGACAAGGCTACATGAAGCTACTCAGGGCAAGAGATGATGCAAACAAGAACAACACATCAAGGCAAGTTTAAATGAGGCCGGGAACAACATATAACAATTTCGGTAAGTCCTCATATGCAAATTTCGAAATTGGTCCAGAACTGAATAAACCTTATGTTCAAGTTGTTAAACAGCAAGTTAAGATGCACCAAGATGATCTACACGAAATTCTAGTCAAGTTACATATAAAGTTCATTAGATTTGGAGCTACGGCCTAGAAGATATGAGCAAAACAAGTTAAACATGGCATTGATGCAAAATGCACCCAAACATCAAGCAAACACACCAAAACAAGGATGCAACATGGTAATATGAAGCTACATGGAAAAACAAGCAAGTTTCATATAGAGCACACTCAAAACGGAGCAACGGTGCAACACATACACTCTATACAAGTCATAACAACAATCTGTCCAAAACAGCAACTAGGCATATTGCAAGCATCAAAACAATATGCTACAGCACCCCAACATAATAACAAAAGGCATGAGCATGAAGTACATGTAAAGCATAACAAAACATGAACACTGAGCTATCTCCAGAAACAACTAGAACATGCTCAAAAAGACATGGGAATATTGCAAATAATAACAGTTTCAGACTTATCAGGAAATAACATCAGGTTGCAATGTTTAGAGGAAGCAAACAACATGTTACAGGAACTTATCATGGCAAACAAAGGCATGGCATGAACCTACTAATAGCATAGATCAAAAGTCTCTTACTGACCATGAGCCAAAAAGGAACCGAAGATAAGATGGCACCCATGTAAACATGGCAAGTTATATTACAGATTCATACATGGCAGAAACAACGATAAGTAAGCATGTTGGTGAGCTTGTACCACCCACCACAGAGCAATACATGGCATGGCAAGGCAACCATCAGCAAGAAGGCATGTTTATGAAGCTAAGCATGGCAAGAGCAAGGTCATAGGATGCATGGAACACTAGCAAAACACATGGGAACTAGTGAACTTAATGTTAACAGGTTGACAGCAACATTATCAAGCAACTTTAGAGAAAGATTACAACATGTTCCAGCAGTCTATAATTGCAACCAAGGACATGAATGGATAGATCATGACATGTAGATCAAAACATGTTTATAGGACATCTCCAGATTATGCATAGAATGATTAGTAGCAACATGTTTACATAGCATCACCAAATAACAGATTCAGCCTAGCAAAACAGCAACAACAAGTACACTACTTAACAAGGTCGATTCACTCACCACAAGTCATTGCATGACAAGATAAGCATAGCATCATCAAGAAGACATGTTTATGAAACAAACAAAGTCAAGAACAAGTCCATAGCATGCAAGGATCAACTATAGCAAGCTTGGCCATATTGAATGACAAGTAAACAATCTGCTAGGAAACATTTTGAAGCAAAAGTAGAGCACCAAAATGACATTATAGACTACTCCATAATTGCAAACAAGGGCATGAATGGGTAGACAATAACCATATGTTCAAAACACCCTTACTGAAGTATCTCAAAATATGCATGGATCTCTCTGTAGCATCAAGTTTACATGGCATCAAAATAACAGCAGAACAGAGACTAAAATCAGCAATATCACGAAGCCTAGTTTGCATGCTTGTGCTAGTCACCACATTGATCACAAAAATACATGGCATACACCCCTGGAAAGATGGCATGGCATAGATCAAAACACATGAAGACATCAACCTCATAGGATGCACACATCAATCTTGGCAAAAATGACAAATGAGCAAGTTATAACAGTTTCAGCAGATTAACATCAACATGCACTCTTCCAATAGCATTTCGGGCAACAAGATGAGCTCAAATGAAAATGATGCAATGGAACAAAATGAAGTACTCGTCGAGACGAACAATTTTACATATTACACGCACGAAACGGAGCTACGAATGCAGAGATACAGCATAATGAACATGGCATGATTATGCAAAAAAATAGTCGGGACTTAGACGAATTTCAGCTGGACCGAAAGTGAGCGTTGCATAACTATATTGTGCACAGGGCGTGGAACAGGGGCTGCTCACCCATTGGGCTTCGGCCTAGGATGGAGGAGGCAGGCCGGATTGGCAGGCCGGCGCGCTACTGGGCCGGGGTGATGGGCCAGCGGGGGGAGGCGCGGCCCACGTGGCCGGCGACGCCTGCCGTCGTCTCTCCCGAACGGGGACGAGGCCGGCGGCGGCTGGCTCCGGCAGGGGCAGGCGAGGGCGGAGGAGGCCATGGGGGCGGCGTCTCCGGCCGGATCCGGGCAGATCTGGACGCGGCGTCTCTGTTCCCGGCGACGGCGAGGCCAGCCGGCGACGGGCGGATCTCCAAGGGCGGTGGCGGTTCTGACTGGATCCGGCGGAGCGACGAGCTCCCGATCCAGATCGGGCGCGGGGACGAGGCGCGGGGACGGGGGCGCCTCGGGGCGCAGGCTAGCGGCGGCTGGATGACGCCAGGACGGCGGGCGGCGAAGGGCGGCCGGGCCGACGGCGAACGGCGGCGAGGGCGCCCGCGCGGGCGCACAGGCGTCCCGCGGGCGGGCGGCGGCGGCGGAGCGGGCCGGGCGGGCCCCGCCTGGGCTTGCGGGCCCGCGGCGGCGCGGAGGCAGAGGCTACGTGTCACGCGCCCGTCGGCTGTGGGTGGCGGCGCGAAGACGTCCGACGGGCGGCGGACATGTCCGGTGGCGCAGAGGGAGGTTAGGGTAGGGTTTTGACCGCGAATTTGAGAGGGGATCACATATTTATAGATAGAGGGAGCTAGGAGAGTCCAAATGAGGAGCGGTTTTCGGCCACGCAATCGTGATCGAACGACCGAGAGTATGGAGGGGAGTTTGCTGGGTTTTGGGCCACTTTGGAAGGGGTGTTCAGCTGCAAACAAAAGAGGCTTTTACGGTTACCCGGTTAACCGTTGGAGTACCAAACGACCTCCAAATGGCACGAAACTTGACAGGCGGTCTACCGGTGCTATACCAAGGCTGCTTGGCAAACCTCGGTCCATTCTGAGAAAGTTTAACACCCGCTCACAACAGGAGAGAAGAAGGGGACGCCGGATGACATACGAGTGCCGGATTGCAAAACGGACAACGGGGAAAAAGCTCAGATGCATGAGACGAACACGTATGCAAAATGAAATGCACATGATGACATGATAAAATGCAACACGCAAGCAGATGACATGGCAACAACGGCAAATAACTGGCAGACACCTGGCGCATCGAATCCGGGGTGTTACAACACTCCTCCACTAACAAGAGATCTCGTCCCGAGATCTTAGGACCGAGACGGGAGGGAAAAAAAGACGAGGTGAAACGAGAACTCAAGAGAAGAAGCAAGAATCGAGAGCACTCGAGAAGAGGAGAGGAACGACGAGAATGACGGAAATCGAAAGCTCCGGAATCAGATAGACTATGAAACAACTCCTGTTAGAACGAGTTAGAAACGAATAAGACTGAAAAGATTTAGGCAGCACTCCCGTTAAAACATGGAGGAATAGAACACGAGTTTGAGAGGATGGAATGTCACTTGATGAACTCTTGAAGAATGAATTGAATCACAAAGAACCACCATGAAGAACTCCATTAACAAAAGGATGGTGAGATAGAATGAAGGATGAAAGAATAAGATTAAATCTTACGATGATTTAGATGGAGGTTCCGACGAGATGGCCGAGGAAATTTGAACTCCGGAAAAGAAAAGATGAAAACACTTGAAACTAGAATTTATTCATGCAGAACAAACTCCTAAGAAAAGGGATTAATCACTTGGAGAAAATAAGAATAAGATTTATTGTATGCTTATCCTTCATCAACTTAGATTTATCACAAGCAATGGATTTCTGCATACTACTTATTCTTCTTGAAAAGGATTGAGAAGTGACATATCTCAAACTTGAGAAAGTATTCATGAATCACCGGTGGGATTGAAAAGAACGAATGAAATAATATGATAACCAAAGAAAAGAATTTTGAACGAACCACCGTAAGAATTCGGAAATGACTGACGAAAGAGAATGAATCATCGGGAAGAATTAGAAGAACAAATATGCTAGAGGGGATTTAGAGAGACGAGAACGTAGAGATCGCGAACTGATTGAAGAATACTTGAACGAAGCACCGAGATAAATAGAGAACGATAACTGGAATGATGGCATCTGGTGAAAAGAAATGGAAAACAACTCCTGACATACTCCGGATGGGTGAAAAGAATTGCTCGACTGGAAACAATTTGATAGGATAACATCGAGCTAGCACCGTGAATCTCCGGGGAACGGACAAGATTTAGAGGGAAAATTCTTCTTCGGTCTTCAAATGATGACAAGAAACACCACCAAAATTCCTGAGATACTCCGGAAGAAAGAAAAACGAAGAGGTTGAGCCAACAATGAAATGATTTTGAAAGCGATCTTGGAGAAGGCATGTGACTGATGGAATCCATTCTTACATCACACTTGAAAAGAATTGAGAATAACTCCAGGGAAAAGAAAAGAGTCAGGTAAGATCCTGGGAAAAGACCTGTGGGTTAGGGCCCACTAGAAGAAAACACCGTTGGAAAAGATGTTGAAGAGATAGATGATGCTCCGGAACAATTGAAATATTTGAATGAGGTGACAACCTCGAATTAATTGAATGCAAACACGAATCTTCTGAGATATCTCGAACACTCCGGAAGGACAAACTGGCGAGAGGCAAACGAGCAGGGAAAAACACTTGAGCCGAGGAAAAAAGAATATGAACAACCCGAAAAAAAACTGAATTGAGTCCACCGGAGAAGAAAAAGAGATGAAGAATGTCCACCGAGACGAGAATTCACCGGTTGAAATAATGGAGAGAAGACTGAAGAGGCTCCACACGAATGAAATTGATGCTCGAAAAAGACTCAGGTTCCGGGAAGAAGAGGATGGGAGGGAGGGGAAAACAAAGGCAACTTGGAAGGGGGAACCGACGAATAACTTGAAGAGAAAACACCGGTTGAAATCATTGAGGAAAGAAACAAAGACTTCGCACGAGTAGGAAGGATACTCGATTACGGACTCCGGTTCCGAGGAGAAAAAGGGTGGGTGGGTGGGAAAAGAAAACAACTGAGGATTGAACTTAACAACGATGAAGAGGCTCGAGTCAACTTGACGAGAAATGCACCGGATCAAAGAGCTGGGGAACAACGATCGAAAAACCAACTGCGTGAACCTAAAAGAAAAATTTGAAGGGGAAGCGGAGTAGTTCAAAACACCTACGTCAAGATTTCTCACCAGAGCGACGAAGGGGCAGAGGAGTAAAAAGAATTCCTACTCTCCGATATAACTAGACTCCGAAAAAGTTTTCTTCTAGACTCGACAACGTCCAAACTACACGGTCAATCAAGGGGGCTCCTAGGGTCGGTCGAGGCTCTGATACCAACTTGTCACGCCCAAGATGCGACCCTATCCTAAAGGAACTCGAAGGTCCCACCAAGGATAGAAGCGCATCTTGAAGACGCTTTTGCAAGGTGGATATCATTACATCAACATTACATAATAGATAGGGATACATACATAAGGCATACAATGCCACACGAATACATCAATACATCATGCACAAGATCAACATCCGACTACGATGAAACATAAACAGAAACTCAAACAAAATCCACCCTGCTAGCCCAGGCTGCCGACCTGGAACCTATCCCCTGATCAAAGAAGAACTCCAAGACAAGCAAACATCGCTCTCGCGTCATGATCATCGCACAACCTGTACCTGCAACTGTTGTTGTAGTAATCTGTGAGCCACGAGGACTCAGCAATCCCATTACCATGGGTATCAAGACTAGCAAAGCTTAATGGGAAGGAAGGGGTACAGTGGTGAGGTTGCAGCAGCGGCTAAGCATGTATGGTGGCTAGCATACGCAAATGAGAGCGAGAAGAGAGCAAAAGGAACGGTCGTCAACTAGTAATGATCAAGAAGTGATCCTGAGCTCCTACTTACATCAATCATAACACAGAAACCGTGTTCACTTCCCGGACTCCGCCGAGAAGAGACCATCACGGCTACACACGCGGTTGATGCGTTTTAATTCGGATCTGGTGTCAAGTTATCTACAACCGGACATTAACAAATTCCCATCTGCCACATAACCGCGGGCACGGCTCTCGAAAGTTTATACCCTACAGGGGTGTCCCAACTTAGCCCATGACAAGCTCTCGCGATCAACGAAGGAATAGACCTTCTCCCAGGAAGACCCGATCAGACTCAGAATCCCGGTTTACAAGACATTTCGACAATGGTAAAACAAGACCAGCAAGACTGCCCGATGCGCCGACAATCCCGATAGGAGCTGCACATATCTCGTTCTTAGGGCAACACCGGATGAGCACTCCGTACAACTAAAACCAGACCTCAACTTTCCCTGAGGGGGCGCTGCAAAGGACTCTAGTTCGGACAAGCACCTAGACAAGCACTGGCCCGGGGGGGCTAAAATAAAGATGACCCTTGGGTTGGCCGACCCAAGGGAAGGGTATAGGTGGTGGTGAGGCAAATGGTAAAACTAAGGTCGGGCCTTGCTGGACAAGTTTTATTCAAAGCAAACTGTCAGGGGGGTCCCATAAATCACCCGACCGCGTAAGGAACGCAAAATCCGGGAACATAACACCGGTATGACGGAAACTAGGGCGGCAAGAGTGGAACAAAACACCAGGCATAAGGCCGAGCCTTCCACCCTTTACCAAATATATAGATGCATTAATAATATAAGAGATATTGTGATATCCCAACAAAATCCTGTCCACCATGGAGAAATCTTCAACTTCACCTGCAACTAGCAATGCTATAAGAGGGGCTGAGCAAAGCGGTAACATAGCCAAGCAACGGTTGCTAGGAAGGGTGTCAAAGGTTAGAGGTTCATGGCAATATGGGATGGCTTGATAAACAGGTAATAGGTAGCGCAGCATAGCGATAGAACGAAGCAACTAGCATAGCAATGATAGTAGTGAGATCCAGGGTAGCGGTCATCTTGCCTGAAATCCCGCAAGGAAGAAGAACAAGTCCATGAAGAAGATGAAGCCACGAAGACGAACCACACGTAGACGAACGAATCCTCACGATCGCAACGAAACGGGAACTATCGAGAAGAAGCACACAACGAGGTAAACACACCACACATGAACAAGACATGATGCACAACAAGCATGATGCATGACAAGGCTACATGAAGCTACTCAGGGAAAGAGATGATGCAAACAAGAACAACACATCAAGGCAAGTTTAAATGAGGCCGGGAACAACATATAACAATTCCGGTAAGTCCTCATATGCAAATTTCGAAATTGGTCCAGAACTGAATAAACCTTATGTTCAAGTTGTTAAACAGCAAGTTAAGATGCACCAAGATGATCTACACGAAATTCAAGTCAAGTTACATATAAAGTTCATTAGATTTGGAGCTACGGCCTAGAAGATATGAGCAAAACAAGTTAAACATGGCATTGATGCAAAATGCACCCAAACATCAAGCAAACACACCAAAACAAGGATTCAACATGGTAATATGAAGCTACATGCAAAAACAAGCAAGTTTCATATATAGCACACTCAAAACGGAGCAACGGTGCAACACATACACTCTATACAAGTCATAACAACAATCTGTCCAAAACAGCAACTAGGCATATTGCAAGCATCAAAACAATATGCTACAGCACCCCAACATAATAACAAAAGGCATGAGCATGAAGTACACGTAAAGCATAACAAAACATGAACACTGAGCTATCTCCAGAAACAACTAGAACATGCTCAAAAAGACATGGGAATATTGCAAATAATAACAGTTTCAGACTTATCAGGAAATAACATCAGGTTGCAATGTTTAGAGCAAGCAAACAACATGTTACAGGAACTTATCATGGCAAAAAAAGGCATGGCATGAACCTATTAATAGCATAGATCAAAAGTATCTTACTGACCATGAGCCAAAAAGGAACCGAAGATAAGATGGCACCCATGTAAACATGGCAAGTTATATTACAGATTCATACATGGCAGAAACAACGATAAGTAAGCATGTTGGTGAGCTTGTACCACTCACCACAGAGCAATACATGGCATGGCAAGGCAACCATCAGCAAGAAGGCATGTTTATGAAGCTAAGCATGGCAAGAGCAAGGTCATAGGATGCATGGAACACTAGCAAAACACATGGGAACTAGTGAACTTAATGTTAACAGGTTGACAGCAACTTTAGAGAAAGATTACAACATGTTCCAGCAGGCTATAATTGCAACCAAGGACATGAATGGATAGAGCATGACATGTAGATCAAAACATGTTTATAGGACATCTCCAGATTATGCATAGAATGATTAGTAGCAACATTTTTACATAGCATCACCAAATAACAGATTCAGCCTAGCAAAACAGCAACAGCAAGTACACTACTTAACAAGCTCGATTCACTCACCACATGTCATTGCATGACAAGATAAGCATAGCATCATCAAGAATACATGTTTATGAAACAAACAAAGTCAAGAACAAGTCCATAGCATGCAAGGATCAACTATAGCAAGCTTGGCCATATTGAATGACAAGTAAACAATCTGCTAGGAAACATTTTGAAGCAAAAGTAGAGCACCAAAATGACATTCTAGACTACTCCATAATTGCAAACAAGGGCATGAATGGGTAGACAATAATCATATGTTCAAAACACCCTTACTGAAGTATCTCAAAATATGCATGGATCTCTCTGTAGCATCAAGTTTACATGGCATCAAAATAACAGCAGAACAGGGACTAAAATCAGCAATATCACGAAGCCTAGTTTGCATGATTGTGCTAGTCACCACATTGATCACAAAAATACATGGCATACACCTCTGGAAAGATGGCAAGCATAGATCAAAACACATGAAGACATCAACCTCATAGGATGCACACAGCAATCATGGCAAAAATGACAAATGAGCAAGTTATAACAGTTTCAGCAAATTGCCATCAACATGCACTCTTCCAACAGCATTTCGGGCAACAAGATGAGCTCAAATGAAAATGATGCAATGGAACAAAATGAAGTACTCGTCGAGATGAACAATTTGACATATTACACACACGAAACGGAGCTACGGATGCAGAGATACAGCATGATGAACATGGCATGATTATGCAAAAAAATAGTCGGGACTTAGACGAATTTTAGCTGGACCGAAAGTGAGCGTTGCATAACTATATTGTGCACAGGGCGTGGAACAGGGGCTGCTCACCCATTGGGCTTCGGCCTAGGATGGAGGAGGCAGGCCGGCGCGCTGCTGGGCCGGGGTGATGGGCCAGCGGGGGGAGGCGCGGCCCACGTGGCCGGCGACGCCTGCCGTCGTCTCTCCCGAACGGGGACGAGACCGGGGGCGGCTGGCTCCGGCAGGGGCCGGCGAGGGCGGAGGAGGCCATGGGGGCGGCATCTCCGGCCGGATCCGGGCGGATCTGGACACGGCGGCTCCGTTCCCGGCGACGGCGAGGCCAGCCGGCGACGGGCGGATCTCCAAGTGCGGCGGCGGTTCTGACTGGATCCGGCGGAGCGACGAACTCCCGATCCAGATCGGGCGCGGGGACGAGGCGCGGGGACGGGGGCGCCTCGGGGCACGGGCCAGCGGCGGCTGGATGACGCTGGGACGGCGGGCTGCAAACGGCGGTGGGGGCGCCGGCGCGGGCGCGCGGGCGTCCCGCGGACGGGCGGCGGCGGCGGAGTGGGCCGGGCGGGCCCCGCCTGGGCTCGCGGGCCCATAGCGGCGCGGAGGCAGAGGCTACGTGTCACGCGCCTGTTGGCTGCGGGCGGCGGCGCGAAGACGTCCGACGGGCGGCGGACATGTCCGGTGGCGCAGAGGGAGGTTAGGGTAGGGTTTTGACCGCGAATTTGAGAGGGGATCACATATTTATAGATAGAGGGAGCTAGGAGAGTCCAAATGAGGAGCGGTTTTCGGCCACGCGATCGTGATCGAATGACCGAGAGCATGGAGGGGAGTTTGCTGGGTTTTGGGCCACTTTGGAAGGGGTGTTGGGCTACAAACAAAAGAGGCTTTTACGGTTACCCGATTAACTGTTGGAGTACCAAACGACCTCCAAATGGCACAAAACTTGACAGACGGTCTACCGGTGCTATACCAAGGTCGCTTGGCAAACCTCGGTCCATTCCGAGAAAGTTTAACACCCGCTCACAATAGGAGAGAAGAAGGGGACGCCGGATGACATACGAGTGCCGGATTGCAAAACGGACAACGGGGAAAAAGCTCAGATGCATGAGACGAACACGTATGCAAAATGAAATGCACATGATGACATGATAAAATGCAACACACAAGCAGATGACATGGCAACGACGGCAAATAACTGGCAGACACCTGGCGCATCGAATCCGGGGTGTTACACACAACTGGTGGCGGCTCTTCATGTTATCCCGGATTGGACGATGCCGTACTTGGCTTATATGACCCGGGGTGAGTTGCCGGAGGATGAGACGTTGGCGAGACAAATCGTCAGGCGTTCCAAATCCATGACAATTGTTAACGGCGAGTTACATCACCTCAGCATCACAGGGGCGTTTCAACGCTGTGTATCACCTGCAGAAGGCCAAGACATACTCCGTGAGATCCATGAGGGAGATTGTGGCCATCATGCTAGGTCAAAATCCCTCGTGGCCAAGGCTTTTCGTCATGGTTTCTATTGGTTGACGGCTCACGCTGATGCGGAAGATCTGGTCAGTAAATGTGACGGGTGTCAAAAGTTTTCATGACGAGCTCATATGCCGGCTCAAGAGTTGAGGATGATCCCAATTACTTGGCCGTTTGCAGTATGGGGCCTTGACATGGTTGGACCTTTCAAAAGGTCTAAGGACAAAAAGACACATCTGCTATGGCAGTGGATAAATTTACCAAGTGGGTTGAGGCAGAGCCGGTCAGTAAATGTGATGCAGCCACGGCGGTTCAGTTCATCAAAAAGGTGATCTTTCGTTTCGGTTTTCCACATAGCATCATAATTGATAATGACACTAATCTCTCTAAGGGTGCCATGGAAGAGTTCTGTTAAAGAGAACATATCCGGCTTGATGTTTCTATTGTTGCTCATCCTCAATACAATGGTCAAGCCGAGCGAGCTAACCAAGAGATCCTGAAAGGTGTCAAGCCCCGGCTCTTGGTCCCTTTACAACGAACTCCGGGTTGTTGGGTGGAGGAGTTACCCTCCGTGTTATGGAGCATCAACACTACGCCTAATAGATCTATGGGATATACACCTTTCTTCATGGTTTATGGAGCAGAGGCGGTCCTGCCAAGTGATATCCAGCATGACTCACCCCGTGTGGCGGCTTATGTTGAGGCGGATAACGAAAAGGCTCGTCAGGATGCACTTGACTTGTTGGACGAAGAGCGAGACTTGGCAATAGCCCGTTCGGCGATTTACTAGCAAGACCTGCGCCGCTATCACAGCCGCCGGGTTAAGAGCAGAACCTTTCAGGAAGGTGACTTGGTGCTCCGGCTCATCCAGGATCAGTCTGATATGCACAAGCTATCCCCGCCTTGGGAAGGACCCTTTGTGGTCAGCAAGAATCTGCACAACGGGTCATATTATCTCATCGATATTCGAGAGCACAAGGACTCATTTAAATCGGAGGAGGAGACCCACCGGCCGTGGAACATAGCTCATCTCCAGCCTTACTATACTTAAGTTACTTCTTAAGATACTTTCTATAGTGTACATATTATATAAAGCAATAAAGCAGGACCTCTGTCCTTTTTCCCCATAAAGAATGTTTCATGTTTTCTTTATCAGGTGATGGACAATGCCAACAGGGGACGGATCATATTTGAATCCGGCATTCCCTTTGGTCCGGCTTATGATCATATCTGAATCTAGCCTTGGTCACTTGGGGGCTTCCTGTTCAAACATAGGTCGTATTCGAACCAAAGAGAACATAGCTGTCGATACCCACTTGATGGGCATATTGCCAAACCCACTTGGGGGCTTCCTGATCAAATTTTAATCATAGCTTAACCCCTTTGGGTTTGACGTGGATCGTATTCGAATCAGCGTCATTAAACAACTCTTATGTTCACTTGGGGGCTTCCTGTTCAAACATAGGTCGTATTCGAACCAAAGAGAACATAGCTGTCGATACCCACTTGATCGACATCGCCAAAGCCTCTAGGGGCTATATGATTGTATCCGAATCTTAGCTTAACCCCTTTGGAACGGTTCTCTGATCGTATTGGAATTAGGAGCATGTGCACATTTGCAAGTATGAGTATTTTCACTATCATTGAAACCTTCTTGAGGAGATGGTTCTCGAACTTTTCGGCTTTATATTAGTTACTTCATGTTCTAACAAGTGTCAGGTAAAACTTATATGAGCCGGATAGGTTATCAAAAAGGGTTGCAGGTATGCTGTTATGATTATGTTTTAACTAATCATGAACTGGCTTATACATATGATTTTTGATCATGTCTGGGTTATCAATATTCTATAACCCGCTGGTGCAGTGAATCGTCCAGGAAAGCCTTGCCTGTTTTACGTGCAGGTTAAAACGGAGCAAGGTGAAGGATCAAGGAAACACTTGATTAACATATGCAAAATGAATTTGGTACTGGCGGCTTAACAAAAGCAATAAGTACCATAAGGCATGACAGGCATTAAGGAGTTTTTCTATCCTATTACAAGACTCCACGAGTCTGAATAAGTGAAGCATTGTTCTTTGCCAAGTTATAACCCGGATGGCGGCTCATTCCTCTGGCTGGCTTGATGACTCCGGGTTATCCTTCCCCTCCTCTCTGTCAGTTGTTGAGTCCTGGAAGGTGGACGAGGCCCAGTCAATGCCGCTCAAAGCTTCAAATTCAGCTTCATCATCTATTAAACTGGCCGGGTCCACTTTAGGGGCAAAGGTATGCTTACGCGTTGGCGGGAGTAGGCTGACTTGGTCATATGGGACATTGGGGATTCCCGGTTTTCGCTATCATAACCCGGCGAATACTTGGTGAGATCGGTGTCCTCCCCAATGAGAGTCGCCAGAGGGCGTACGACCTTAACACAGGCAGTGAAGTCCTGTTCGCCAAAAGCAGTGCCGTCCTCCTTAAGACTTGGATATCCAAGAGAGAGGTCAGCAAGGTCAAGCTCCAGCACCCATGCTTTTGCTCGACTCAATGCAGCCACGACTCTGGCTCTCGCAGATGCCCGCCTTAAGTCTTGAATACGTTGAGGTAGCACCGACAGATGTCTCAATACGTCTTGCAAGATCCGGGGAGAGGTATTTGATAAAGCTACAGCGGTCAACGCACGCTGTGACCCGGAGTACAGCTACTCTGTCAAGGTGTACACTGCCTTAAGCTTGACAAGCATGTTTTCCTTCAGATTGGTACTCCTGGGGCCTGCATATTCACAGGTATAACAGTAAGCTGGAGGCAACTATTACAATAACTCTTGAAGGATTACAATGTTAATGAGCGGCTTACCAAAGATAGCTGAGACCATTTGGGATATGTGCCGCTCTAAGTCGGACAGCTCATTTGTCGCTTCGGCAAGAGATGCCTCCGCTATCTCAACCCGGGTCACCAATGAAGCCCTCTCATCAACCCAAGCCTTCTTTTCCGATTCAAAATTCTTCTTCGGCTTCTCTTGTTCAGAGATACTGAATTCAAACTTGGAATTGGCTTTCTGAGCTTCGAGCTCTTGGGTTTTCAACTGGCTCTTTAAGTCAACAATCTTCGCCTCAAATTGACTGGCGGTGGCCTGCATTGACATCAGGTTATGGTAAGAATTTTGGTAAGATAACATTTAAGTCCCAAGTATTTTACAAGTAAAGATACTTGGCACTTGGGGGTTAATGTATGTTTAAATAATTTGAAGTCCGTTTTACCAAGTTACACATATTAAGTCTCAAGCACTTTACAAAGTAAAAGTACTTGACACTTGGGGGCTAATGTGACCCAAATTTAACGTTTCATGTTATCTCCGGGTTAAACATATTTAATTTAAACCAGACAAAACTAATAGCTAGCAGATTACTAAGTCTACAGCATATTCATTCATAAGCAATAGACTTGGGGGCTGGTACAGTAAGTAAGATTCAGAGGGAAAGCTTAAATTTTACCTCAGATTTATGCTGTATTTGCTTCACCATGTCAATTTCCAGGTCACGACTGCTGTGTACTTGGTTCAGATAGCCCGAGACTATATCACCAATACCTAGATGAGAGTAATCGGTGATATCTTGTTTGGACCTCCGGCTCTGGGCAAATTCCTCCTTGGCGGTGCATTGGGCAAGGGCAGTAGGCCGGCCCGGTTCAACGTATTGGCTCTTCACAATTTCAACCTCCGGGTCAACCGTCTTGGTCGGGCTAGGAGTTTCCGGGTCATCCAAGTTGTGAATCACGTCTTCTGCAGGCCGGTCAGAACTTGGCTCTGGAATGTCAGAAGCCGGTTCTGGCGGTGGCTGAGGAGCGGAGCTGTCTGGAACGGATGAGTCAAGCACCGGTTTAGTAACCACCGGGTCTTGGGATGACTTATTCTTCTTTGCCCTCTTGCTGGGCTTTACATGCAAGCTGTCAATCAAAGTGGAAGGATAAGGATCAAAGCATAAGTATGGATAAACTTGAAGTAAGAAAGTTATATTACCCGGGAGCCGTTTTGAAAGCCGGCATGTTCGATTGCATCGACTCACCAGAAGAAGGGGAAGTATCCTGATAGTTGGAGTCAGAGGAATTGAGAGGTTGGCGAATCAAACCTATCAAGGGTAAAACAAAATGTAAGTCGGACATCACCTCGGTCCGACGCTTCCTGGTCACATCAGGTAAGCCGGAGGAAAGCTCTGCGTCCTGGTTGGCCCGAGTCTGCCGCCGGCTCTCAAACTGCTATTGCTTCAAAAGAAATTGAGGATCTTGGTAAGCGAGAGGGTGTGAAAACCTTACTTTCCGGGACACCCTTCGGATTCTTTGTGTTGGCAAAGGCTCTGAGTCGGAGGAAATTATAGTTACCTCTTCGCCAGCTGCTTGGCTGTTCCCAGTATCCCCCTGAAAGGATCTAAATGTCAGTAAGGTAACGGTGAAGGAATTAAAGAAAATTTAAAAGATTACCTCTTCATATCAGAGGCGCCGGGGTTCTTCTTTTTAGAGGTACCCGTCCTGGCGGCTTTCTTTTCGGTCTTCTTGGCCGCTCGGGCTAGTTTTGCAGCCTCATGGTCATACTTGACCTTCCAGAAGTTGTCATCGGCCTGTGGAAAAAGACAAGGAATCATAACTACCAGAAGGTAACATGTTAAAGAGTATTTGTGAAGACTAGTAACTTACTGCAGGAGCCGGATTCTTCTTGCAGAAGGGAAGTAAACTGAAGGTATTACTGGTTACAGGGCCCTCCTTCAATAGTGATTGGACTGTAGCATCTGCCACATCATCTGGTAAGTCCTCAGGACTATGACGCATTGAGTCATCCTTTTCTCCTATGTAAGTACACATTAAGCCGGAGCGACGGCTTAATGGTAGTATCCGCCAGGTGACCCAGACCCGGACCAAATCAATGCTAGTTAACCCGTTGCCCAAAAGGGCCTTGATCTTTCTGATGATGGGGTTAAGAGGCAGGCGCTCAACGGCAGTTAACTTGTCCGCTAAAGGATGATTGGACTCAAGGCGCAGGGCGCGAAAGCCGGGCAGAGGCTTCTCGTTAGCCGGAGAGGCGTCTTGGCAGTAGAACCACGTCTGGTTCCAGTCTTTGGGATGACTCGGCAGCTCAGCGTAAGGAAAAAGGCAGTCTCTCCGCCGCTGGATCGAGATGCCGCCAAGTTCAAGACTAGGTCCGCTGGCGCGCTCATTCTGTCGGTTTAAGTAAAAAAGCTCCCTGAACAATGGCAGACTTGGTTCCTCTCCTAAATATACCTCGCAGAAGACTTGGAAATTACACAGATTGGACACGGAATTGGGTCCAATGTCTTGAGGCCTCAGGTCAAAGAAAGCCAGAACTTCCCTGAAGAATTTTGAGCCGGGAGGGGCAAATCCCCGGTTCATATGGTCTGTGAAAACGACTACCTCCCCGTCTTTGGGTTGAGATATCTCCTCAGACGGGTGAGGGGCACGATAGGACATGATCTCCTTCTTTGGCAGATGGCCAGATGTCACAAACTCAGCAAGTTTGCTTTTGGTGACTGTGGATGGAACCCAGTTGCAAGTCACAGGGGCCTTGGCCGCCTTCGGAGCCATCTATGACAAAGTAATAAAGTTTCGATTCAAATTTAACTCGGGAAAAATATTCAAAATTATTTAGAATAGAGGCTTAAGCAAGGGGCCTAATGGTATAAGGGTGATTGTGCGACAATATTTAAGCCGCTACAAGTATCAAGAGCAGTTCAAAATTCTTAAGGTCATGGGAAGAAAGCTAGCAAGGCTTATAGCTCAGTATCACTTATTTAAACCGGCTACATGGATAGTTGTGCTTATGGGCATTCAACAGAAGAAATTTTTCCGGGTGATACAAATAGGTTTTACCATCTACCACTGTTATCTTGGATCAAACAACTGTTCTGAAAAGAAAATTTTCTAGACCTAAGGCTGGAGCGGATAAAGTTCAAGGGCTTGAATGGGGCTTCTATGTGACAGAAAGGGGTTCATTCGCATTTCAAAGTAGGTGCAAAACATCTACCGCACCAGTTTTTATCATCTTCAAGATCAAGAAGGACGAGGATAAAGAAATCTACGAAGAGAGCTACTGAACAGCGAAGAACTCGAAGGTCTTGATGTAGATCTAAGGAGCAGGAAAGGGGAGACTCACTGATGCAAGGTTGCCGTGGAAGGGTGTCGCGTTCTTTCTGGTCCAACCAGGTTGATGCAGCGGCCTGAGTTGGTGAAGACAGGAAGATCCGCGGCGGCGGCGGCGAAGCTCGAGTGGCAGAGAGGAGGCAAGAGGAAGAAGACGACTGGAAGGAGGAGAATGAGAAACCTAGGTCGCGCCTATTTATAAGGAGAGGATAACTGAGACGGCGCAGGAAACGAGGAGACAAGAATTATTATCCAGCGGCCCCGACGCCTCGATTTTCGGAACAGTCAATAAAGGCAGAGATCCGTTGAAAGATACGGTGACGTCACAGCGGCTTAACCCGGATCCAAGAGATGATGTCATGGCGGGTTAAAAGAAACCTTTTGCACGGACAGAAGATTGAGTATATGTTAAGATATTTTAAGATTGACATGAACGGGTTCAAATCAATCTGGTCCTAATGTTGGGGATATAACTATTTGTGTAAGCCGCCCAGGAGGGGCCGGGTTACGCAAAGAGGATTCACCAGAGAGAGGCCCAAGGCCAAGCATGAAGATGGCGGTTCAATAAAGGGCTTAAGGCCCACAGGCGACTTAAGGCCCGTTGTATTAAACTGCCGTAATAGCATGGCTTGTATTGTAAGGAATATTTAACTAGTCACCGAGCCGGACACTGTTTATAAGCCGGCCAGGACTCTGTAGGCCACAGGGCGTCAACCCGTGTGTATATAAGGGGACGACCTACTGGCGGCTTAGGGCAAGAAATAACTCATCGAGAGCCGGGCATAGCGTATCTCGCTCCCTGGTCATCGAAACATCAATACCAACCCAACTAGACGTAGGCCTTACCTTCACCGTAAGGGGCCAAACTAGTATAAACTCTCTCGTGTCCCTTGTCCCGATTTAACCCCTTCAAGCTTCCTAGTTGCAATGGCTCCACAACTAAGTCCTTTTACGAGGACATCTGACGTGACTATTCCACGACAGCTGGCACCAAATAACAATTATTCAGGTCTAAAACTAATCCCGAAGGTAGATGTAGAGGTAGCGTGCCGACTGCGATCACATCGACTTTGGAACCATTTCCCACGCGCATCGTCACCTCATCCTTAGCCAATCTTCGCTTAATCCGTAGTCCCTGTTTCGAGTTGCAAATATTAGCAACAGAACCAGTATCAAATACCCAGGTGCTACTGCGAGCTTTAGTAAGGTACACATTAATAACATGTATATCACATATACCTTTGTTCACCTTGCCATCCTTCTTATCCGCCAAATACTTGGGGCAGTTCCGCTTCCAGTGACCAGTCTGCTTGCAGTAGAAGCACTCAGTCTCAGGCTTAGGTCCAGATTTGGGTTTCTTCTCTTGAGCAGCAACTTGTTTGCTGTTCTTCTTGAAGTTCCCCTTCTTCTTCCCTTTACCCTTTTTCTTGAAATTGGTGGTCTTATTGACCATCAACACTTGATGTTCCTTCTTGATTTCTACCTCCGCAGCTTTTAGCATTGAGAAGAGATCGGGAATAGTCTTGTCCATCCCTTGCATATTATAGTTCATCACAAAGCTCTTGCAAAGCTCTTGTAGCTTGGTGGCAGTGATTGAAGAATTCTGTCCATGACACTATCACCAGGAAGATTAACTCCCAGTTGAATCAAGTGATTATTATACCCAGACATTTTGATTATGTGTTCACTGCAGAACTATTCTCTTCCATCTTGCAGCTATAGAACCTATTGGAGACTTTATATCTCTCAATCCGTGCATTTGCTTGAAATATTAACTTCAACTCCTGGAACATCTCATATGTTCCATGACGTTCAAAACATCATTGAAGTTCCAGTTCTAAGCCATAAAGCATGGCACACTGAACTATCGAGTAGTCATCAGCTTTGCTCTGCCATACGTTCTTAACGTCATCAGTTGCATCTGCAGCAGGCCTGGCACCCAGCGGTGCTTCCAGGACGTAATTCTTCTGTGCAACAATGAGGATAATCCTCAAGTTACGGACCCAGTCTGTGTAATTGCTACCATCATCTTTCAACTTAGCTTTCTCAAGGAACTCACTAAATTTAACGGAACAACAACACGAGCCATCTATCTACAACAAACATAGACAAGCAAAATACTATCAGGTACTAAGTCCATGATAAATTTAAGTTCAATTAATCATATTACTTAAGAACTCCCACTTAGATAGACATCCTTCTAATCATCTAAGCGATCACGTGATCCAAATCAACTAAACCATGTCCGATCATCACGTGAGATGGAGTAGTTTTCAATGGTGAACATCACTATGTTGATCATATCTACTATATGATTCACGCTCGACCTTTCGGTCTCAGTGTTTCGAGGTCATATCTGTATATGCTAGGCTTGTCAAGTTTAACCTGAGTATTCCGCGTGTGCAACTGTTTTGCGCCCGTTGTATTTGAACGTACAGCCTATCACACCCAATCATCATGTGGTGTCTCAGCACGAAGAACTTTCGCAAAGATATAAGTGATATGATATGGCCATCATCATCTTGTGCTTGTGATCACCATCTCCGAAGCACCGTTATGATCACCATCGTCACCGGCGCGACACCTTGATCTTCATCATAGCATCATTGTCGTTTCGCCACCTATTGCTTTTACGACTATCGCTACCGCTTAGTGATAAAGTAAAGCAATTACAGGGCGATTGCATTGCATACAAACCATTAGGCTCCTGCCAGTTGCCGATAACTCGGTTACAAAACATGATCATCTCATACAATAAAATATAGCATCACGTCTTGACCATATCACATCACAACATGCCCTGCAAAAACAAGTTAGACGTCCTCTACTTTGTTGTTGCAAGTTTTACGTGGCTGCCACGGGATGAGCAAGAACCGTTCTTACCTCCGCGTCAAAACCACAACGATAGTTCATCAAGTTAGTGTTGTTTTAACCTTCTCAAGGACCGGGCGTAGCCACACTCGGTTCAACTAAAGTTGGAGAAACTGACACCCGCCAGCCACCTGTGTGCAAAGCACGTCGGTAGAACCAGTCTCGCGTAAGCGTACGCGTAATGTCGGTCTAGGCCGCTTCATCCAACAATACCGCCGAACCAAAGTATGACATGCTGGTAAGCAGTATGACTTGTGTCGCCCAAAACTCACTTGTGTTCTACTCGTGCATATAACATCTACGCATAAAACCAGGCTCGGATGCCACTATTGGGGAACATAGTAATTTCAAAAAAATTCCTACGCACACGCAAGATCATGGTGATGCATAGCAACAAGAGGGGAGAGTATTGTCCATGTACCCTCGTAGACCGAAAGCGGAAGCGTTAGAACAACGCGGTTGATGTAGTCGTACGTCTTCACGGCCCGACCGATCAAGCATCGAAAGCACGACACCTCCGAGTTCTAGCACACGTTCAGCTCGATGATGTCCCTCAAACTCCGATCCAGTCGAGTGTCGAGGGAGAGTTCCGTCAGCACAACAGCGTGGTGACGATGATGATGTTCTACCGACGCAGGGCTTCACCTAAGCACCACTACGATATTATCGAGGTGGAATATACTGGAGGAGGGCACCGCACACGGCTAATAGATCTCAAGGATCAATTGTCGTTGTGTCTAGAGGTTCCCCCTGCCCCCGTATATAAAGGAGCAAGGGGGGAGGGGGTGGCCGGCCAGGAGGGGCGCGCCAGGAGGAGTCCTACTCCCACCGGGAGTAGGACTCCCTCCTTTCCTTGTCCAACTAGGAGAGGGGGAAGGAAGGGAGAGAGGGGAGGAAGGAAAGGGGGGCGCCCCCCCCCCCCTTCCTTGTCCTATTCGGACTAGAGGGGAAGGGGGGCGCGGCCTGCCCTGTCCGCCCCTCCTCTTCTCCACTTTGGGCCCATGTGGCCCATTAACCCCCCGAGGGGTTCCGGTAACCCCCGGTACTACGGTATATATCCGATAACCCCCGGAACCATTCCGGTGTCCGAATATAGTCGTCCAATATATCAATCTTCATGTCTCGACCATTTTGAGACTCCTCGTCATGTCCGTGATCACATCCGGGACTCCGGACAACCTTCGGTACATCAAAACTCATAAACTCATAATATAACTGTCATCAAAACTTTAAGCGTGCGGACCCTACGGGTTCGAGAACTATGTAGACATGACCGAGACACGTCTCTGGTCAATAACCAATAGCGGAACCTGGATGCTCATATTGGCTCCTACATATTCTACGAAGATCTTTATCAGTCAAACCGCATAACAACATAGTTGTTCCCTTTGTCATCGGTATGTTACTTGCCCAAGATTCGATCGTCGATATCTCAATACCTAGTTCAATCTTGTTACCGGCAAGTCTCTTTACTCATTATGTAATGCATCATTCCGTAACTAACTCATTAGCTACATTGCTTGCAAGGCTTATAGTGATGTGCATTACCGAGAGGGCCCAGAGATACCTCTCCGACAATCGGAGTGACAAAACCTAATCTCAAAATACGCCAACTCAACATGTACCTTTGGAGACACCTGTAGAGCTCCTTTATAATCACCCAGTTACGTTGTGACGTTTGGTAGCACACAAAGTGTTCCTCCAGTAAATGGGAGTTGCATAATCTCATAGTTGTAGGAACATGTATAAGTCATGAAGAAAGCAATAGCAACATACTAAACAATCAAGTGCTAAGCTAACGGAATGGGTCAAGTCAATCACATCATTCTCCTAATGATGTGATCACGTTAATCAAATGACAACTCATGTCTATGGTTAGGAAACATAACCATCTTTGATTAATGAGCTAGTCAAGTAGAGGCATACTAGTGACACTATGTTTGTCTATGTATTCACACATGTATTATGTTTCCGGTTAATACAATTCTAGCATGAATAATAAACATTTATCATGAAATAAGGAAATAAATAATAACTTTATTATTGCCTCTAGGGCATATTTCCTTCATAAATCTACCCACCCACCCAGATATAAGCGATATTTCCCACATTAGACAAGAGCATTAAGAGACAGTACATCACTTTTGGGCCAGATTCCTCCTTGTAATGAGCAAGGTCAAGGACTATCGCGAGGAAGACGCAATCTCATTCTTTTGCAAAAATTGCACGGACAAGGGAATCCTCAACGCCATAAGTCACCGTGACATAACGCACTTCGCTGACTTGGTGGCCATAATACAGAAGTACTGTGCGATGGAAAGCGCCTGCAAAACCCAAGCAGAATTCTGGGATCCTCGGGCCCTCACTAAACCCCTCGTTCGAACTAAAAGGGTGCACTCTCGCAAGTCACCCGATCCAATTACAAAGAAACCAAAGCCCACTACGGGGCATGGAACCGTGTTGGAGGGATGGCTCAACGGGCCATGCAAAATTCACACCACACCGGATGCCATACCAACACACAACCTGAGAGCATGTTGGATACTTCGGCAGGTGGCCAAGAGCGGCGAGGATCTCCTCATTAACGATACCACAGAGCATCATCCCGTAGAAAACAACGATGCAGTATTAACGGTCTTTGAGACTTACGCCTCAAACAACAGGCGCAAGAGAGCACTCCACAGCCTCGCCGAAGTCTGCCATGTTGCAGCAATAAATCCATGGAACGACACGGTAATAACTTTCAATGCCAGTGATGAACCTCAATCCCAAACAGTCCGAGCACCAGTCGCTTTGGTCCTTAGTCCAATTGTGGACGGCTTCCGGCACTAAAGTGCTCATGGACGGTGGCAACGGATTAAACCTCATATACGAGGAAACTCTCAGTAAAATAGAAATAGACAAGAGCCGCATTGAGCAAAGCAGCACGACCTTCAGAAGAATTATCCCTAATCGAGAGGCACGTTGTGCGGGAAAAATCACACTAGATGTGGTATTCGGCACGCCGGAGAATTACAGGTCCGAAGAAATCACATTCCAAGTGGCCTCGTTCAATAGCTGATACCACGCCCTTTTAGGACGGGATGCATTCACGACCTTCCAAGCTATACCTCATTATGGGTACATGAAGCTCAAGATGCCCGGGCCCAATGGAATCATCACTCTAGCCAGCGATCCGGACGTGGCACTGCGCGCCGTAACAAAACAGCGCCATGGCCCTTGAGGCATTATCTGAAGCCCTCGCGTCCGAAGAACTAACCACGTTGGCTCCACAGTGGACATGGACGATGTGATACTCGACAAATGATCCAAGTCCACCTCTTTCAAACCAGCGGACGAAATAGTCAAATTCCAAGTCCACCCAACAGACTCTACAAAAACAGCATCCATTGGGGCACAGCTGAACCCCACAATAGATGCCGCACTGCGGGCGTTCTTGCGCAAGAATTGGGACATCTTCGCCTGGCACCCTTCAGACATGCCAGGTATCCCACGCACATTGGCCGAGCATGCCAAAAAATCCTATAAATACTAAAACCTCCAGAAAATAACCTAGATCGGGAGTTCGGCCGCCGCAAGTCTCTGTAGCCACCAAAAGCATCTCGGGAGCCTGTTCCGGCACCCTGCCGGAGGGGGGGATCCCTCACCGGTGGCCATCTTCATCATCCCGGCGCTCTCCATGACGAGGAGGGAGTAGTTCACCCTCGGGGCTGAGGGTATGTACCAGTAGCTATGTGTTTGATCTCTCTCTCTCTCTCTCGTGTTCTTGAGGTGATACGATCTTGATGTATCGCGAGCTTTGCTATTATAGTTGGATCTTATGATTTTTCTCCCCCTCTACTCTCTTGTGATGAATTGAGTTTTCCTCTTGAAGTTATCTTATCGGATTGAGTCTTTAAGGATTTGAGAACACTTGATGTATGTCTTGCCGTGCTTATCTATGGTGACAATGGGATATTCACGCGATCTACTTGATGTATGTTTTGGTGATCAACTTGCGGGTTCAATGAACTTATGCATAGGGGTTGGCACATGTTTTCGTCTTGACTCTCCGGTAGAAACTTTGGGGCACTCTTTGAAGTACTTTGTGTTGGTTGAATAGATGAATCTGAGATTGTGTGATGCATATCGTATAATCATGCCCACGGATACTTGAGGTGACATTGGAGTATCTAGGTGACATTAGGGTTTTGGTTGATTTGTGTCCTAAGGTGTTATTCTAGTACGAACTCTATGATAGATCGAATGCAAAGAATAACTTCATGTTAATTTACTACGGACTCTTGAATAGATCGAGCAGAAAGGATAACTTTGAGGTGGTTTCGTACCCTACCATAATCTCTTCGTTTGTTCTCCGCTATTAGTGACTTTGGAGTGACTCTTTGTTGCATGTTGAGGGATAGTTATATGATCCAAGTATGTTATTATTATTGAGAGAACTTGCACTAGTGAAAGTATGAACCTTAGGCCTTGTTTCCTAGCATTGCAATACCGTTTGTGCTCACTTTTATCATTAGTTAACTTGCTGTTTTTACAATTTCAGATTACAAAAACCTATATCTACCATCCATATTGCACTTGTATCACCATCTCTTCGCCGAAGTAGTGCACCTATACAATTTACCATTGTATTGGGTGTGTTGGGGACACAAGAGAATCTTTGTTATTTGGTTGCAGGGTTGTTTGAGAGAGACAATCTTCATCCTACACCTCCCACGGATTGATAAACCTTAGGTCATCCACTTGAGGGAAATTTGCTATTGTCCTACAAACCTCCGCACTTGGAGGCCCAACAACGTCTACAAGAAGAAGGTTGCGTAGTAGACATCAGGGGGCGCCGACCCCCTTCCCTTGTCCTATTCGAACTCAAGGGGGGCGCGGCCAGCCCTCCTCTCTCTCCACTAAGGCCCATGGTGGCCCATTAGTTCCCCGGGGGGTTCCGATAACCCCTCTGGCACTCCGGTTTTATCCGAAACTTCCCGGAACTCTTCCGGTGTCCGAATAACATGGTCCAATAGATCAATATTTATGTCTCGGCCATTTAGAGACTCCTCGTCACCTCCGTGATCTCATCCGGGACTCCGAACAAACTTCGGTCATCAAAAACACATAACTCATAATACATATCGTCATCGAACGTTAAGCGTGCGGACCCTACGGGTTCGAGAACTATGTAGACATGATCGAGACACATCTCTGGTCAATAACCAATAGCGGAACATTGATGCTCATATTGGCTCCTACATATTCTACGAAGATCTTTATCGGTCAAACCGCACAACAACATACGTTATTCCCTTTGTCATCGGTATGTTACTTTCCCAAGATTCGATCGTCGGTATCATCATACCTAGTTCAATCTCGTTACCGGCAAGTCTCTTTACTCATTCCGTAATGCTTCATCCCGATACTAACTCATTAGCCACATTGCTTGCAAGGCTTATAGTGATGAGCATTACCGAGAGGGCCCAGAGATACCTCTCCGAAACACGGAGTGACAAATCCTAATCTCGATCTATGCCAACTCAACAAACACGTTCAGAGACACATGTAGAGCATCTTTATAATCACCTAGTTACGTTGTGAGGTTTGATAGCACACAAGGTGTTCCCCCGGTATTCGGGAGTTGCATAATCTCATAGTCTGAGGAACATGTATAAGTCATGAAGAAAGCAGTAGCAATGAAACTATAACGATCATAATGCTAAGCTAATGGATGGGTATTGTCCATCACATCATTCCCCTAATGATGTGATCCCGTTCATCAAATGACAACACATGTCTATGGTTAGGAAACATACCCATCTTTGATTAACGAGCTAGTCAAGTGGAGGCATACTAGGGACACTATGTTTCGTCTATGTATTCACACATGTACTAAGTTTCCGGTTAATACAATTCTAGTATGAATAGTAAACATTTATCATGATATAAGGAAATATAAATAATAACTTTATTATTGCCTCTAGTGCATATTTCCTTCTTTGTATTCATGCCATAATCATGAGCTCTCAAGAGAAATTATTATTCAAAAATTTTATGCTAGGCTTTCTCATAATGATCGATCCATGCTCGATACTTTTTGTACTGGTTCTTTTACGAACAAGACTATTGAATTCAAATGTGATTTATTGTAAAGAATTAAATGCAACTCTGGAGATTGGGAACTCAACGAAGGTAAGGAGTCAGGTATAAACCTTAAGTTTGATTGTGTTAAATATTTTATGGATACCAATGCTTTTCATGATTTTTAACACTAAATATGGACTTGACTATGAGATAGTAGCTTCTTTCTGTGAATCATTTGCTACTCATGTTGATCTACCTAAGGAGAAGTGGTTTAAATATCATCCTCCCATCAAATTGAAAGTAGTAGAACCTATTAAATTTGAAGAAAAAACTATTGCTTATAATGTTGATCCTATTGTTCCTACTGCTTATATTGAGAAACCCCATTTCCCTGCTAGAATAAAGGATCATGCTAAAGCTTCAACTGTGGTTCGTAAGAGTTATACTAGAACATCTACACCCCCTGAGCAAATTAAAGCTGAACCTAGAGTTGCTATGGTTAAAGATCTCTTGGTCGATAATATTGATGGGCATGCTATTTATTTTTGTGATGAAACTGCTAGGATTGCTAAACCCGATACTAAAGATAAACATAGACCTATTGTTGGCATGTCTGTTGTTTCTATTAAAATAGGAGATCATTGTTATCATGGCTTATGTGATGTGGGTGCTAGGGTGAGTGCGATACCCTATATCTTATACCAAGAAATTATGAATGCTATTGCACCTGCTGAGATAGAAGATATTGATGTTACTATTAAGCTTGTCAATAGATATACTATATCATCAATTGGGATTGTTAGAGATGTTGAAGTCTTGTGTGGAAAAATAAAATACCCTACTGATTTTCTTGTTCTTACTTCCTCACAAGATGATTTTTGTCCCATTATATTTGGTAAACCTTTCTTGAATACTGTTAATGCTAAGATAGATTGTGGGAAAGATATTGTTACTGTTGGTTTAGGGGATCATGCCAGTAAGAAGCATAGCACACCTCCACTCTCCATCTCCTCCTTGTACCACACCTGTCATCGCCTCCGGCTCCAAGGTCTTGTTGGACGGCCTCTCCAGCATTGCAGCAGCCTGCGTTACCTGGCGAGCTAGCCGGATACAGGCTGGCTTGTTAGCAAGCTCTCTGGAATCGGCGCCACCGCTATCGCCAAGGTGTCCTCGCCCATCCAAGCTGGCCAACGCCGTCTCCTGGCAAATCCGCCGCAAGCGATGGCGGCAACACGTCCGATGGGCAGATAAAGAACCATGTTCGCGAAGGTTGACGCGACGGCTAAGGAATTTTACTAGGGCACCAATGACGACGCCACCAACTTTGTGTCGGTTGCGCCCCGGCGGCACGAAGGCGAAGCTGACACGTCCACAATCGCTACGGACAGCGAGGAAAAGTAGACCATGGGAGGCCGCCGCCGCTTGGGTCCCATGAAGTCCACCACCACCGCCTCGCCGGGTGACATAGCCGGTGGCTTGCCCGCTTCCCGTGAGCATAGGCCACGACGACCGTCTTCCCCTCCCAAAAACCAAATCAAATCCGTGCTTCGCTGAGGCAGAAGGAGGCTGCTCGTCCCCTTCCGCTAAAGCATATCCCTTTGCGGCTTATGACAGTCTGATGAGCGGGCTGCCGGACATAGAAAAGACATGTTGTGGGAATGAACATCCGCCCCGGCTATAGACTAGTTTAGCCTAGTCTGATATAGTTTAGTTAAAATATGTATGATGTAAATGTTTTTCTCCTGGTTTATATGAAAATCATCCTGTTTGCATGTAATTGTGTGTGGGTTTTTTTGGCCGGGATTTTACGTGGTGTATTGAACTTTGGTTTAAAATGTATGCGGTTATGGTTAGAATGCTCGTGTCCCGCATCAGTGTGCGATCTAGTTCCCTTTGGTCAGCGAACGGATGTTGTTTTCGGTTTAAGAGTTGGGGTTGGAGATGCCCGTATCACCTTTGGTTGCCTCTCCCGATGTTTAGAGTGCTCGATCGCCTCCTATCTCGGTCGATCGCCCTCCGACTACGATCCTCGCACTAGAGTAACGTAAAGCAGCATTGGTGCATGTGCCAGTGACGTCCGTCTTTCAGAGAATACGAATCTGTATTTTTCAGTGAGCCGTTTTCAGTTTCAGTTATCCGTTTCCATAGGCGATAATGGTATGGGTTCCCTCCTTTTCATATTCCACACGGCCATGTGCGATGTTGCTGATTGGCGAGATTAGGGACTGCCACGGCAACTCCTCGATCGTGTGATTCGATAGGAATCCACTTCGGAGAGAGAGTATCCGTGTCTGGCACGAAGAGCTGTGCACGGTGGAGCATATGTGCCTTATCTCGCCTCGCCAGGAATCAGTTCTTGGCCTGCACGCGTCCGTCCATGCGCGGCTCGACGTCCCTCCTCCGTTTCCTTCCGTTACCAGCAGTGGCGTGTGCGCCGGTGCTTCACTCGCCTACGCATTCAAGCCCCTTCTTTGAGAGAGGCTTTTTTTTTTTGAAATAAAGAGAGAGGCTTCCTTGGACAAGCTCAAGGTGACCCCAAAAAGGGAAAAGTACAACTATGCTTCCTAAAACAAAAGTGAAAAGCCATAACTGTGCTTTCTGGTTTTTTGATTATTTTTTGCATTTCTTTGTTTATGTTTTTTTTTGTTTTCTTTGTTTTCGATTATCTATCTTCTCTTGTGATTTTTTCGGTCGAAACCTGTTAACATGGAATCTACCTTTGAAAATCTTGACGCGAGAAATCTAACGACAAAATGGATCCTGATTGGGATGCACGGTTGAATGTTTTGAAAAAAAATGAATCTATGCGAAAAGAGAAAAACTCCTATGTTGCTACAAGTGGCGCACATGCAATGCCCCACTTGACACCCCTCGACAAGGTGGAGATAACCGACGGCGAGGGGTACCCTTTATAATTAGTGATTTCAGGAATTTCCTACACGACACATTAGGGGAGCTGTTGTGCATCGCTCACAGCGAGCGCTATGTTAGTGTCCCTCGCGCGAGATTGGCCTCCGCCAGCGTGTCAGTACAGATATGTTTGTTTTTTGTTTTTTCTAATTCATTTCAGTTAGTTTATTTTAAAAAAAACACAAATACAATGCAAAAGTGGTAAATTCGAAAACAATTCATGCATACTTAAAAATATTAAAAAAATTCAGAAATTGTTCATCAATTCAGAAAATATTGAAAACTCAAAAAGTTTCATGATTCCAAAAATTGTTTGCGGATTTGAAATATGTTAGAAGATTTAAAAAAGCTCATGAGTTAAAAAAAATGCTCAAGAACTGAGACAATGTTCTTTAATTCAAAATAAGTTTTTAGATATGAAACAAATTGAGAAATAAAAATCATTGCAAATACGAAAAATGTTCACAAGTTCAAAAATTATTCAAGCACTTCAAAAAATGCTCGTGAATTCAAAACATGTTCGCGGAATTTAAAATTATATGAATTAAAAAACGGTTCGTTTATTAAAAACATATTTGTTAAATCAAAAAATATAAACGAATTCAAAACAATAGTGTGAATCAGAAACTTATTTGTGAAGATTTTTATAAAATGTGAACAATTCTTTATTTTTGAACATTATTTGAAATACCAATAAAATTTTGATAATTCCAATTGTTGAGATTGACCATTTGTAATACAAACATGAACAAGTTTTGAAAATCCAAACATAGTATGAAATTTTAAACAAAATTTGAAGATTTTGAACATAGTTTTTGAAAAAAAACTGAACAAATATTGAAACCCCCGTACATGTTTTGATAAATCAAACAATTTATGATTTTTGAAATAACTTCGAAATTTATTAGTAAAAGAATAGAAAATTAAAAATAACACCGTAAGAAAAGAACTGGAAAAAAACAGGAAAGGAAAAAACGATTAAGAAAACTGGACTAGAATCTCCAGAAGGTTCCTAAGACTGATTCGCCGGCCATCTTCCAAGCTTAGTGTTTGATGGAAGCCTTAACGATTAGGGAACTCCTAGTCAGCGCCTTCAGCGCCGCGCAGGCTAACCGGCGCCTGCAGCAGCGGCTGAATGGGCCGGCCCACAATGGCGCAGCGCGAAAAAAGGCGGCCGAAAAACCTGCTCTCGACCGGGATCGATCTTGCGCCCTCGTGCTTCTAAAGAGCGAGGCTAACCACTTGACCAGCCAAGTTGTAGTTCTTCTTTAGAGCGTGAACATTTTAAAGAATAGAAACATAGACGCACTATTAATTTTGCATTACACTATAGCATTTAGATTTTCCAATTATTTAAAAGCATGTGCGCATATTACAAATGAAGTTCATGCACATGCAAAAAAAGTTCATGTATTCAAAATAAAGTTCACATATTCAAAAGGGTTCATCGATTTTCAAAAAATGTCCATCAAACAAAATTAGTTCATCAATTTGAATAAAAAAAGTTCATCGAATTTGAAAAAAGTTCACCGGATTTGGTAAAAGTCATCTAAATTGAAAAAAGTTCATGTATTCAAAAACAAGTTCATAGATTCAAAAGAGTTCATCGATTTTCAAAAGTGTTCATCGAACAATGAAAGTAGTTCATCGATTTGAATAAAATGAGTTCATTGAATTTGAAAGAAAAGTTCATCAATTTGTAAAAAGTTCATCGGATTTGGAAAAAGTTCATCGGATTTGGAAAAAGCTCATCAATTTTGAAAAAAGTTCATCAACATTGAAAAAAAGTTCATCAATTTTGAGAAAAATTTCAAAAAATGAAAAAGTTCATCGATTTTGAAAAATAAGTTCATCGATTTTGAAAAAAGGTTCAAGAGTTTCAAGAAAACAGTTCATAGATATTGAGAACAAGTTCATCTATTTGAGAAAACAATTACGAATTTGGAAAAAGAAGGAAGAAAATAACAGAGAAAAAAGAAAAAAAGGAAAAAGGAAGATAAAAATGGATGAAAAACGTGTTTGTTATGAGAGTTAGTGAGGTAGTCCGTTTGGTCACCCCACTGTAACTGGTAACCAGCGACGCAGGTTCGAATCCTAGCTCGTGCTTTGTTTTTGCAGTTTTCCATAGAGTTTAGAAAGTGAAAGCGAAATGGAAGATGGGCCGGCCCACGAGATCCTGCTGTAGGCGCCGGTTAGCAAAAACAGTAGAAACCGGCGCCTGCAGCGCTAAATAGGAATTGCCTAACGATTACTATGAGCGATTCTTAGTATTTGTGCGCATTAAACGTCAACCCAATGCTGAAAACGTATGCAGTCGCTGCGGACGAGTTAAATGGGCCAGCCCATTTTGAGGTGGAAAACATACACACGGTGAACCAGTTTTCTCTTCTATGTTTTTTTGCTTTAATTAATTTATTTATTCCTTTCTTTTTCTTCCAATATTATCATTTTTGAATAAAATTCAAAATTTCAGAAACTGTTCGCGAATTCAAAAAAATATGAAGAAATTTCGAAAAATGTTCACATTTTTCAAAAAGTGTTTGCAACATTAGAAATGTTAAAAAATGTTCATATTTTGTTAGAAATTACGCGGAACTTCTGCAATGTAAATATGTTATTTTTAAATTAAGAAATTGCTCAATTAGTGTTAAAAATTATTCGTGTAAAATTTAGAAAATTTGGTATCATTGAAACATGTTCGTAACATTTAAAAAATGTTCATGCGTTCCAAAAAATGGGCGAGCATTTTACAAATGCTTGTATAATTTCTTAAAGAATCGTGTAATTTAAAAATAATGATTCATACCATTCAAAAAGTGAAAGTGTATTTAAAAAAATGTTCACGCGTTTCAAAAATACGTTCATGATATTTAGAAAATATTGTGGTAAAACATAAAAACATCCCCCTAGTTTTGAAATCGTGGCATTTAAAAAAAGGGTCAACGTTTATTTGGAAAATGCGCCCTCAAGACTCTGGTTTCATTATCCTTGGCCTATTCAGAAGTAATGGCTCCCCATGCAGTTAGGAACAGTGCTACATTTGCCTCAGAAAAAAAACGAACAGTGCTACATACGGGGAGGTAGGTCATTGCTTATGTTATCTGCGCAGACGGGCCATTGCTCATTGCTGCTCTGTGCGACCCACCCACGGCCTGTAGGTAAATTAATTATTCAGAAACCAGTGGCAAATAAACAATGGGCCGATCGCTCTGATCCGATCGCCCACCCCATGCAGGTTCTAGAGAGGAGCTCCGTCCGAGGTCGCCAACACCAACAGATGGGCGGCGTACTGCACGCCATGAACATGTACGTACGGATTACTGCTCGAGCTTGAATGCAATGTATGCAGGCCCATCAGCATTACAGCTTACATCCATCCATCCGTCCGTCCAACTCTTTCTTAACGAAACACAAGTCCACGAGTGTGTGAGGCCAAACTACAGAGGCAGCAAAATGGATCCGGTTATCTCATGAACCATGCTCCCGCCCGTCCACGCGCGCGCACGAACCACAAGTCCACGAGTGTGTGCAGCACCGGTATTTGGTTCCGGTTGGCTGGCCCGTGAGTTGTCTAGCTAGCTACTCCCTCCGTTTCAAAATAGATGACTCAACTTTGCACTAACTTTAGAATAAAATTGAGTCAACTATTTTGAAACGGAGGGAGTAGCTACCAGCTCTATGCAACTCTATCCCTCAAAAAAAAAAATCTATCCCTAAAAAAAAATGCTCTATGCAACTCTGCTGATCTCTGTGAGAGAGAGAGCACCCAACGCCGAACTTCTAGCTTGGCTCTTTTCCATGACCCAGCTGCTAATTAATCAGTCCAGGGCGGCACGCGATCTTTGATCGGTCCATGCTTGATCTTGATCTTTCTAGTGCCCCAAAAGACTGGCTAGCTAGCTTTGCTTTGCTTTGCTCACGGGCGCACGTATCCGCGGTCTCGTCTCCTTCTGCAGATGCGCCTGACGATGGTTGACATGATGCGTATCTCTTGCCCCCAGCCGCAGGTCATTCTCCGTATCCCAACCACCGGCCGGCTTACTGGTTATACCAACGGATGGATGCATATGCATGCACGAGACGGACAGTTCCGTTGGCCAGTAGCCAGCTCTCGTCTTTTCTCCCTCGCCGCCGTGATGTAGTGCTCTCTGATTTGGTTCTGGTGTACAGCCAGAGCTAGGGCACTGTTCCGTGGATTGGTAGTGGAGTGTTACTATATGGACCTTTCTGTCTGTATGGAAATGAAGAGGAGATTTATATTATTTTTGGTGTTCGTCGTACTGTCATGATTGAAGATGAATATAGATCGTAACCTTTCCCATAGAAAAAAGAAGGTGCCTGGCATGTAGAATTGCAGAAGGGTGAGACCGCCTCGATATATCCTGGGATGTACTTACTTGCTAAATTGATGCTTCTAATCATGCACAATGGCGTCGTGGCGAACAAGTATGCACTAGACACTAGTAGTACGTAAACGACTTCTTCAGTTCTTGATAAGCATTTATTTTATGTAATCTATCTACGGGAGGCAGGACGGTACGGACAATAGTATACGCCCCTTCAGAAGGTCAATTAATCGCTCGTTCCAGACTTCCAGTACATATACACATCACCTAAAGAGAATGCTGCGGAATTTAGGTTTCTCAATACGCATGGAAAACGAGTTATTTATCCAAAACCACCCCATTATGGGCTAGAGTAACAACTTGGTACCACATTCAAGTCAGGGCACAAAAAACCACCAGGAATGCGCCTAATACGTAACGCGGAGCACTGATTGTTTGATTTGCCCATGAAAACAGCGAAAACGACAAGCTGGCCCCACCTGTCAGGCTGACGTGGCCTGCCTATGTGGATAATTGGCTGAGGTGGCCCAAGGCCCCACCTGTCGGATGCATCTCTTTCCCCTCTCTTCCTGTCCAAAAAGAGAAAGACCCGACCACTGCATATCCCGCGCCGCCGCTGGAGCCCAACCCCGGCGAGCCACCCCACCACCGGCGAGCCGCCCCATCGCCACGGCCACCTACCATCTGCGTTGAGCCGTCCCGCTGGACCTCGGTTTGCCTCCATGGAGGCGGATGCAGCATCGGGCACCAGCGCCACCCGGGTCCAGCGTGGATCCGCCCAGCCGCCCACATCCCTGCCTGGTGCCGGCGCAGAGTGGAAGAGGAGCACGACTACCCCTGCCTGGTGTTCTTCCGTCAGCCACCACTTGTGCATCCTTAAGCACGCGCGGTCAGGGACTCCGGTGGGCACGGCCATGGCGCTCGCGGCGAGCACGGGCGAAGCTCCTTGACGCGCGCGGCCAAGGTTTCCCGGCGGGCGCCACGAGCACGAGCGCGGCCGTGGCGCTCCACGACAGCGCGCGCGGCCAGGGACTCCGGTGGGCGCGGCCATGGCGCTCGCGGCGAGCACGGGCTACGCTCCTTGACGCACGCGGCCAAGGTTTCCCGGCAGGCGCCGCGAGCACGAGTGCGGCCGTGGCGCTCCACGATAGCGCGCGCGGCCAGGGACTCCGGTGGGCGCGGCCATGGCGCTCGCGGCGAGCACGGGCGACGCTCCTTGACGCGCACGGCCAAGGTTTCCCGGCGGGCGGCGCGAGCACGGGCGGGGCCATGGCGCTCCACGACGGCACGCGCGGCCAGAGGCCTCTCCGCGGACGCGACCATGGCTTGACAGTGGTGCTCAGGTCGGATGACCATCGACTAGCGAGGGCGGCGAGCAGCGCCGGCGGTGTGTATTGCATAGGTAAGCGCCCATTACCTGTTTGTTGAAATGCCCGGGAAGAAAATGCTCAGGAGAAAAAGAAAAAATGAAAAAGAGATGACCAGTTTGAGTCATTGACAGGTGGGACCCTTGTTCAACTCAGCAAATTGTCCACATAAGCACGCCACATCAGCCTGACAGGCGGGCCCCATATGTCGGTTTCGCTGTTTTCGTGTCTAAATACCAGCATCAGATTAGCCTCATTGTTGGTGGTTTTTTGTAAACTGCCCATAATGTGGTATCGATTTGTTACCCTAACACATAATGTGGTGGTTTTGGGTAAATAACTCATGAAAAACTAATGCCTACCGGGGATTAATTGGTAATCCCTCCAGAGATGCTACACTTACGTAACGATTCTTACATATCGTTTACGTACGATCTGACGTGGTGGTTTTATATTGGGCTGAATTTGGGGACGCAGGCCCACCCTGAAAATCATGTGGAGGGGGGCAGTTTAAGGTTTCGTAAACTCATACGTAGGTGTAGCATTATTGGTAATCCCTCTGTAAAGAAGTATAAAAACGTTTAGATTACTACTTTAATGATTTAAACACTCTTATATTTATTTACAGAGGGAGTACTACTTTGGTAGTAACCGATCGATCGCCTAGCTAGTGTTCCGGCACGCAGGAAGCTATTTTCACTGCGGTGAAAAAGAAATGAAGCAGCAGCAGAAGAAGAGGGGCGTACATTACTCCGAATCCGGGGAACACGAACCCATGCTGCGCTGGATCGATCGATCAACACATACATGCACCCAGCCCAGCACCGCATTAGCCCTCCGCGCGTACGCGTGCTCGCCTGCATGCGTGCAACTCCCACAACGACCCGAGTTAACGCGCCAAGCCAGGACTGCAGGCACATACAGCGCTGGGAGAGGGAAAGCTACGTGCTCCATCTCGCTCGCTCCCTCCCGTCCCGTGGCAGGATTGAAGAGGCATCGCATGCCCGCAGCTCCAGCTAGCTATCTGCAAGAGGGGCAACGTGCGTAAAGTGAATTGAGTACAGTGAACTCGGTCTAGAGAACCCGATCCTCCTCTGGCGCTCCCACGGGCGGCAGGGGAGGAAACCCTAGTCACCGCCGGACCGCGACCCTCCTCCCCTTACCCTCCCCTCGCCGCCGGCGGGGCCGGCGGCGGAGCACTCTCTCCTTCCTGCGAGGCAGGATCGCCGTGGGGCGATCTACCCAGGCCAGAACGCGGCGACGTTGGGCAGCCACGGTGGCGGACGTGGAGAGCTGCATGAGGTGAGCTGCGGTGGCCGGCGTCCGACCTGCCGGATCTGGACGGCACGGGGGGCGGTGGCACCTGGGCTGGGCGGGATCCCCTTGGGGGCTGGTATCTGTGTTGCGCGCGGTCTTGCTGGTTGCTCGCCAGCTTGGTCCTGTCGCCTGCGCTCGGCCTGCTGGATCGGCGCCGAGGCAGGTCGGGGAGGCATCCCCGAGGTGCTCGTGATATGCCGTTGGTGGTACTCAGCGGTGACCGTGACGTGCTTAGCAGTTTGCGTGCAGGAAGGTGGTGTTGTTGGACGTCGTGGCGGCGTCGACGGATGGTCGGACTGGCAAGGAGGATGCAGATCTCTTACCTGAAGATGGGTCGGCGTACACTTTAGGTTTGCTACACCGGTTGTAGGTTCCACGTTATGTGGATAGATCGGCAACGACACTGGTTTTAGAATGGGGAGTGAGATCACTCCGCATTATCAAGTTTGTAGGTGTGTGTGGTGGATTCGGATGGCTTGATGTATATTTTTATTAGAGCATCTCCAGCCATTCGGCCCCCCAGGGCGCCGAAAAATAGCGGCCTGGGGGCGAGCCAGCGCTAGTTCGGCCCCTGGGGTTCACCTCGTTCCCAGTCGCACGCCCACGGTCGCCGCGGGTTCGGCGAAGTTCGCCTTGTTTTTTTTTCAAACTGGGTGACTTTTGCATGAACTCTACCATTTTTCGTTCAAATTTGTACAAAAGCGTAAAACATGCGTGAACTAACATAAAAACGAACTTAAAACACCTAACTAGGGTCGCCACCGCCGCCTTCTACATGCCAAGAAGCCTGTAGAAGCGGGTGTAGTCACCGCCGTCGTCGTCGTCGCGCGCCTCGCCCGCGGCGTCCCTGCTGCACCCCTCGCCCGGGTCACCAACAATGCATGCGGCCCGGCCTCGACCTCGTCGTCGCTGTCGATGACGATAACGCCGCCTTCCTCGGCACGGCGACGGGCCTCGGCGCGGCTGCGGGCCTGGGTCTCCAGGTAAGCCCGACGCTGTTGGTGCACCTGCTCGCGGACGTAGTCCTCCCTCGCCCATTTGAGGGCGGACTCGTCGTCGGGTGCCAGCATGCCGGCGTGCTCCGGCTTCACGGGGGCCGTGTCCGGCTCGGGCTTTGGCCAGACAAGGCGAAGGGAGCGCCTCGTCGGTGCAATCGCAGGCGACGGCTCGTTGATGACGAGGGCGCCGCTCCGCGCGCGTCGCCCGAGCGGTGTCTCCTCCGGCTCGGGTTTGACGGGGCGGATGGCCGGCGAGCCGGAGCCCGACGAGGAGGACGACCCCTGCTCCATTCGCTGCGGTATCTAGGAACTACCGCGGCGGCGAGAGAAGGAGGGGCGCGCCGGGTACTCCAGCCGCGGCACATTGCCGATCTCGATGTGATCGAGAACGGCGTCGAGTGTGCGGCCGGGGACGCTCCACCACTCGCGCCGTCCTTCGGAGTTGAGGCGGCCGCGGGGGATGACACCGTTGGTGGAGGCGATCTGCTCCTTGCGGCGGGCCTGAAAGTACAGCGTCCACAGCGTTTCGCTGTCGGGCGCGTACCTCGGCTCGTTCCGCTGCTCCTCCATCAGTGACGAGCGTATGTGGGCGATCTCCGCCCGCCGTGTGGCTCCTTCGGGGACGGGCGGCACCAGGACGCCGCCGGCGCTCAACCTCCACGCCCCAGGCACGCACATGTCGGGCGGCGCCGGGTACTCTGCCTCGTACAGAAGGCGCGCCTCCGTCTCCTGGAGGTGTCGGCGGCTGAAGCCGTTCGCCACTGCGTCGTCGCCTGGGTATCTCTCGGCCATTTTGCTCGTCGGCGGTGGAAGGCAGTGGGGGAGAGCTCGTCGGCGGTAAGAAGGCTTTCACGGGAGGGAGAGGGGGAGAGTGTGGTGCTCACCGGCGGGAAGGGGCGCCTTTTTATAGCTGGAGCGGGGGGGGGGGGGGGCAGTGGGCGGCATGCGGGCGGACGCGTGGCGCATGCGAGCAGACGCGCGTCGGCGGCGTCTTCACTGCGCCGCCTGTGAGCATCAATGGAGGCTAACCGACGCGGCAGCGCGGCAGCTCGACAGCCTTCGCATTGATTCCCGCGGGAACCGAGGCGATAGGGTCGACGAAGTAGCCGTCTCGCTGATGCGGCGGGCCCGCGGCTGCTTCGCGCCAAAACGCTTGCCCCGGCGCCCCCGGGCGCCACCTGGCGCTTCGGGTTCGGCCTGGGTCCGCCGGCGCTGATTTTGGCCCAACCCGGCGAAAAACAGGCTCCTGGAGGCACGGCTGGGCCGATTTTTCGGCGCCGGCGAAAAGAAAACGCCTGGGAAGGCCGTTCTGGGGGCGCGGCTGGAGATGCTCTTAGACCTTTGTTGACTAATTAATAAACATGGGGTTGTATGCATCGATTGATGCAGATGCCGGGGTCTTAACCTCCTTTAAAAAAGGAAAAAGAAAAACTGGGTATAGAATTCAGGAAGATCGAGCCGGCCAGTGCGGGATGAGCTAACCGATCGTGTGGGTTTCCGTATGCTCTTCTCGTCCCATGAGATGATGTGAACGTATATATGATCTCATGTGAGCAAAAAAAAAAAACCTAAAATGAAGGCCTGATCTGGCGATGTGTACTCTTGCCTGGAGATGGAAGTGGAAAGGGGCTGTGCAATCTAAACTTTGGCTGAAGCCTGGCCCGCCGCATTTGGGACCTTTCGTTCTCTCCCGGGGGTTTTGGTTGGTAGCCCGAGAATGATTGGCATCAAGGCCGTTCTGGAGGCAGCGCCGCAGCAAAAAACGCCGTCTCATTCGGGAAGCGCCCGTAGCACGCACGCACGCACGCACGAGACTCACCATCGCGTTGCAGAAATGGCTTCCATCCACCCTAGATATCGCAGCAACTCATCGTGTTACCAACAAATTGTTAATTGGTTGGGCTGCTACGTACGCACAAAAGTAGTTAATCAGGCATGCAGATTCTCTGCGTAGTACACACAATTTTCAGTGGTTGCGGCGTCTCATCCGATCGGGCGAGGCTAGCGGACGCTGTGCGCAGCGTAGGGTTTCTTGGATCCGTGCTAGCGCCAACAGGGAGAGACGATTCCGTTTCCGGGAAGCAGCTGCTTAACCAAGTAAGGGTGGGTGGGTCTGGGTCATGCATATGGCTGTTCACGTACTACCTGACGTTTCAACGGGTTCAATATAGCCCCCTGTTTGTCCGCTTGCCCCAGCTAATTAATCGCCTGCATATGCCTCGTCGCTGTCTAGCTAGGCCAGATGGGAGAACAGCCCGCTTGCTCCACTTGCCACTAATGGCCGATGTATCATCTACAAGAAAGGCCGACGTGTTTGTATACGAGACCACAATTAGAGTCGCTTAAACTAGTGCCATCTTAGCGCCCCTCATTCGCCCAACAGTCTTAGCTGCTTATTTTACTATTTGGCTAGCCGATATTCATCTTTTTTTACGGCTATTTTTCAAACTAGGTCATAGAATAGAATAAGTTTGCTGTAACACAATTCAGCATATGAAAATTATGGCACAGTCGTTGAGGCACGGTTTGGAACAAGCAAATTATTTACTACTCCCTCCGTTCCATAATATAAGGTGTTTCTAAGCATCTCCAACGGCCTTAGTATACTGGATTGCTAAAAATGTATTATAGCAAGAGGAGAGAGAAGATTTACAAAGCCAACATGTTTTTTTTTTGCTTTCGTAGACTTTGTATATTGGATTGTTTTATTTGCACAAAACACAAGATGACATGTGGGGACAATTTGTCAGACACATCACACATATACTAGCACAACTCATGTACACGTATGCACATGCATACACGTAAACACGTGCAGCACACACGTGTACACGTATACACACACAAACATACACGTACACACACGCATATGCATACACATACACAAGCATGTACACGTACACACGCATGTACACATGCATACACACGCACGCATCACACACATATATACATGCCCACATGCAGCACACACATACACGTACACATCACACACGATCCCACTAGTCATTGAGACAAAAATATGAAGGGGACCACTTATACAAAGCCTTGCCAAAATTTAGCAAGTGCCCTTTGGGTTTGCAAATATGCAAAATGGGGTGCAGATTTAGCAAGCTTTGTAAAAAAATTGGGTGGGGACCACTTATACAAAGGCTATTGGAGAAGGTTTTTTGCCCAAGGTTGCTAAAATAGCAAGTGAGTGTAAATATAAAAAGGCTGTTGGAGATGCTCTAACCACTATGCTATTAGGGTACGGAGGGAGTTGTACAAACTCAATCAGAAATACACGTCATTCCAGAATACTGTGCGGTCAAAGCTCACAATTGTATATGCAGAGTATATCATTAGATTTTTGTTTGCGCGATAAATAATATCATTAGATTTATTGTATAAATATTTTAAGTTTATAAATTTGATCAATAAATCTGTATGAAAGGTTGCCTATTTCTTATTGGTTTTACTCTGGGCCCGCTTATTCCTCGGGCCATTGGATTTTTTTTAGTGTCACTCAATTTTCTATACTATTAGATCATCATCCCCCGCACACGAGCAGTTTTTCCGCAGTGCCGTTAACCTACACCGGCCTAACAACCTGCCCCCATCCCACCCCGGTCGGCAGCACTACTATGCTCGCCTCATTGCCCTGCGTTAGCCTGAACCGCCACCCACCAATGTGATATCTCGCTTCCCCGGCCATCCCTCTAACCCTCCTTCCCCCAACCCAAACAATAAACCCTCTTATTCCCTCCCGCTTCCAACGCCGTGCTCGGGGCTGCATTGAAATCAATTGATGCATCATTGTTTTTAGGTGTATGAGCTTTAACCCAAATTTTTTACTCCCTCTGTAAACTAATATAAGAGCGTTTAGATCACTACTTTAGTATTCCAAACGCTCTTATATTAGTTTACGGAGGGAGTACTATTTATTATTAGGGTCTGAGCAATAACTATCTCTAAGTTCACCACTAACCATCCTAACATGAGACTTATACAAGTACAAAAGACACGACAAGATCTTGATCAGATGGTTATCTATCGAATGCAAAACATTTTTGGAACCGGCCCTTTGCTGAAGATTGTTGGAACTTTGTTTATCCCCGAAGAAACATAAATCTGTTGCTCTTGAGGCCAGATCCAAAGGAAAAGTCAAGGGTGCCTTTCTTTGTGGAAATTATTGTACTTGCTTCCTGGGCCATTTGGATTTCCAAAAGCAATAAGATATTAAAATGAGGCGAGCAGTTTAATGAGATGGAAATAAATTTACCCCCAAGAGTTCACCCTGCTGAAATTTAGGATAAAGAGGAGACATGAAGTTGTTTTTGTCTTCAGGTCCGACTCCTTTTGTAAACTTTAATCTGTAATCTTTCTTTCCTTCCTTTTTTTCTTCCTTATTAGGCTTATCTGTAGTCATTTGTTGATATTGTTTAAATTATTTTCATTAAGAGTAAATTCTATTATTTTTACCTCTTAGTTTCACCTTTGTGACATCAACTGCTATATTTAACTTCCCGCAAAAAAAGTGTTGGAAATATGCCCTAGAGGCAATAATAAAAGGTTATTATTATATTTCCTTGTTCATGATAATTGTCTTTATTCATGCTATAACTGTATTATCCGGAAATCGTAATACACGTGTGAATACATAGACCATAACATGTCCCTAGTAAGCCTCTAGTTGACTAGCTCGTCGATCAACAGATAGTCATGGTTTTCTGACTATGGACATTAGATGTCGTTGATAACGGGATCACATCATTAGAAGAATGATGTGATGGACAAGACCCAATCCTAAGCATAGCACAGGATCGTGTAGTTCGTTTGCTAGAGCTTTTCCAATGTCAAGTATCTTTTCCTTAGACCATGAGATCGTGTAACTCTCGGATACCGTAGGAGTGCTTTGGGTGTACCAAACGTCACAACGTAACTGGGTGACTATAAAGGTGCACTACAGGTATCTCCGAAAGTGTCTGTTGGGTTGACACGGATCGAGACTGCGATTTGTCACTTCGTATGACGGAGAGGTATCTCTGGGCCCACTCGGTAATGCATCATCATAATGAGCTCAAAGTGACCAAGTGTTTGGTCACGGGATCATGCATTGCGGTACGAGTAAAGTGACTTGCCGGTAATGAGACTGAACGAGGTATTGGGATACCGACGATCGAGTCTCGGGCAAGTAACGTACCGATTGACAAAGGGAATTGTATACGGGGTTGATTGAATCCTCGACATCGTGGTTCATCCGATGAAATCATCGTGGAACATGTGGGAGCCAACATGGGTATCCAGATCCCGCTGTTGGTTATTGGCCGAAGAGCTGTCTCGGTCATGTCTGCATGATTCCCGAACCCGTAGGGTCTACACACTTAAGGTTCGGTGACGCTAGGGTTATTAGGAAGACTTGTATGTGATTACCGAATGTTTTTCGGAGTCCCGGATGAGATCCCGGACGTCACGAGGAGTTCCGGAATAGTCCGGAGGTGAAGATTTATATATAGGAAGTGCTGTTTCGGACATCGGGAAAGTTTCGGGGTTACCCGATATTGTACCGGGACCACCGGAAGGGTCCCGGGGGTCCACCGGATGGGGCCACCTATCCCGGAGGGCCCCGTGGGCTGAAGTGGGAGGGGAACCAGCCCCTAGTGGGCTGGTGCGCCCCCCTTGGGCCCCCCTGCGCCTAGGGTTGGAAACCCTAGGGTGGGGGGGGGGGGCGCACCACTTGCCTTGGGGGGCACTCCACCCCTCCTGGCCGCCGCCCCCTTGGGAGATTCCCATCTCTAGGGCCGGCGCCCCCCCGGGGGGCCTATATAAAGGAGGGGGAGGGAGGGCAGCCGCACCCTGAGTCTTGGCGCCTCCCTCCCCCTGCTACACCTCTTCCTCCTCCCGCAGTTGCTTGGCGAAGCCCTGCCGGAGTACTGCATCTCCACCACCACTACGCCGTCGTGCTGCTGCTGGAGCCTTCTTCCTCAACCTCTCCTTCCCCCTTGCTGGATCAAGAAGGAGGAGACGTCATCCGCTCCGTACGTGTGTTGAACGCGGAGGTGCTGTCCGTTCAGCACTTGGTCATCGGTGATTTGGATCACGGCGAGTACGACTCCATCATCCCCGTTCTCTTGAACGCTTCCGCTCGCGATCTACAAGGGTATGTAGATGCACTTCTATCACTCGTTGCTTAGATGAACTCATAGATGGATCTTGGTGAAACCGTAGGAAAAATTTTAATTTTCTGCAACGTTCTCCAATAGTGGCATCATGAGTTAGGTCTATGCGTAGTTCTCTATTGCACGAGTAGAACACAGTTTTGTTGTGGGCGTAGATGTTGTCAACTTTCTTGCCGCTACTAGTCTTATTTTGCTTCAGCGGTATTATGGGATGAAGCGGCCCGGACCGACCTTACACGTACGCTTACGTGAGACAGGTTCCACCGACTGGCATGCACTAGTTGCATAAGGTGGCTAGCGGGTGTCTGTCTCTCCCACTTTAGTTGGAGCGGATTCGACGAAAAGGGTCCTTATGAAGGGTAAATAGAAGTTGACAAATCACGTTGTGGCTTTTTCGTAGGTAAGAAAACGTTCTTGCTAGAACCCTATTGCAGCCACGTAAAAGATGCAACAACAATTAGAGGACGTCTAACTTGTTTTTGCAGCGATTGTTCATGTGATGTGATATGGCCAGAAGTTGTGATGAATGATGAATTGTGATGTATGAAATCATGTTCTTGTAATAGGACTCACGACTTGCATGTCAATGAGTATGACAACCGGCAGGAGCCATAGGAGTTGTCTTTATTTTTTGTATGACCCGCGTGTCATTGAAGAACGCCATGTAAACTACTTTACTTTATTGCTAAACGCGTTAGCCATAGAAGTAGAAGTAGTCGTTGGCGTGACAACTTCATGAAGACACGATGATGGAGATCATGATGATGGAGATCATGGTGTCAAGCCGGTAACAAGATGATCATGGAGCCCCGAAGATGGAGATCAATGGAGCTATATGATATTGGCCATATCATGTCACTACTATATAATTGCATGTGATGTTTATTATGTTTATGAATCTTGTTTACTTAGAACGACGGTGGTAAATAAGATGATCCCTTATAATAATTTCAAGAAAGTGTTCTCCCCTAACTGTGCGCCATTGCTAAAGTTCGTCGCTTCGAAGCACCACGTGATGATCGGGTGTGATAGATTCTTACGTTCACATACAACGGGTGTAAGACAATTTTACACATGCAAAACACTTAAGGTTAACTTGACGAGCCTAGCATGTACAGACATGGCCTCGGAACACAGAGACCGAAAGGTCAAACATGAGTCGTATGGAAGATACGATCAACATGGAGATGTTCACCGATGATGACTAGTCCGTCTCACGTGATGATCGGACACGGCCTAGTCGACTCGGATCGTGTAACACTTAGATGACTAGAGGGATGTCTAATCTGAGTGGGAGTTCATTAAAATAATTTGATTAGATGAACTTAATTATCATGAACTTAGTCTAAAACCTTTGCAAATATGTCTTGTAGATCAAATGGCCAACGTTCATGTCAACATGAACTTCAACGCGTTCCTAGAGAAAACCAAGCTGAAAGATGATGGCAGCAACTATACGGACTGGGTCCGGAACCTGAGGATCATCCTCATAGCTGCCAAGAAAGCATATATCCTAGATGGACCGCTAGGTGAAGCACCCATCCCAGAGAACCAAGACGTTATGAATGCTTGGCTGTCACGTGCTGATGATTACTCCCTCGTTCAGTGCGGCATGCTTTACAGCCTAGAACCGGGGCTCCAAAAGCGTTTTGAGCAACACGGAGCATATGAGATGTTCGAGGAGCTGAAAATGGTTTTCCAGGCTCATGCCCGGGTCGAGAGATATGAAGTCTCCGACAAGTTCTATAGTTGTAAGATGGAGGAAAATAGTTCTGTCAGTGAGCACATACTCAAAATGTCTGGGTTGCACAACCGCCTGTCCGAGCTGGACATTAACCTCCCGGACGAGGCGGTCATTGACAGAATCCTTCAGTCGCTCCCACCAAGCTACAAGAGCTTTGTGATGAACTACAATATGCAGGGGATGGTGAAAACTATTCCTGAAGTATTTTCAATGCTGAAGTCGGCAGAGGTAGAAATCAAGAAAGAACATCATGTGTTGATGGTCAATAAAACCACCAAGTTCAAGAAGGGCAAGGGTAAGAAGAACTTCAAGAAGGACGGCAAGGATGTTGCCGCGCCCGGTAAGCCAGTTGCCGGGAAGAAGTCAAAGAATGGACCCAAGCCTGAGACTAAGTGCTTTTATTGCAAAGGGAAGGGCCACTGGAAGCGGAACTGCCCCAAATACTTAGCAGACAAGAAGGCCGGCAACACTAAAGGTATATTTGATATACATGTAATTGATGTGTACCTTACCAGTACTCGCAGTAACTCCTGGGTATTTGATACCGGTGCCGTTGCTCATATTTGTAACTCACAGCAGAAGCTGCGGAATAAGCGGAGACTGGCGAAGGACGAGGTGACGATGCGCGTCGGGAATGGTTCCAAGGTCGATGTGATCACCGTCGGCACTCTACCTCTACATTTACCTACGGGATTAGTTTTAAACCTTAATAATTGTTATTTAGTGCCAAGTTTGAGCATGAACATTGTATCTGGATCTCGTTTGATACGAGATGGCTACTCATTTAAATCCGAGAATGAAGGTTGTTCTATTTATATGAGAGATATGTTTTATGGTCATGCCCTGATGGTCAATGGTTTATTCTTGATGAATCTCAAACGTAATGTTACACATATTCATAGTGTGAATACCAAAAGATGTAAAGTTGATAACGATAGTCCCACATACTTGTGGCACTGCCGCCTAGGTCACATTGGTGTCAAGTGCATGAAGAAGCTCCATGCTGATGGACTTTTAGAGTCTCTCGATTATGAATCATTTGACACATGCGAACCATGCCTCATGGGCAAAATGACCAAGACTCCATTCTCCGGAACAATGGAGCGAGCAACCAACTTATTGGAAATCATACATACCGATGTGTGCGGTCCAATGATCGTTGAGGCTCGCGGAGGATATTGTTATGTTCTCACTCTCACTGATGACTTGAGTAGATATGGGTATGTCTACTTAATGAAACACAAGTCTGAGACCTTTAAAAATTTCAAGGAATTTTAGAATGAGGTAGAGAATCAACATGACCGAAAGATAAAATTCCTACGATCAGATTGTGGAGGAGAATATTTAAGTCACGAATTTGGTACGCAGTTAAGGAAACGTGGAATCGTTTCACAACTCACGCCGCCTGGAACACCTCAGCGTAACGGTGTGTCCGAACGTCATAATCACACTCTATTGGATATGGTGCGGTCTATGATGTCTCTTACCGATTTACCGCTATCATTCTGGGGATACGCTCTAGAGACATCTACATTCACTTTAAATAGGGCACCATCTAAATCCGTTGAGACGACACCGTATGAATTACGGTTTGGGAAGAAACCTAAGCTGTCGTTTCTAAAAGTTTGGGGATGCGATGCTTATGTCAAAAAACTTCAACCTGAAAAGCTCGAACCCAAGTCGGAAAAATGCGTCTTCATAGGATACCCTAAGGAAACCATTGGGTATACCTTCTACTTAAGATCCGAGGGCAAGATCTTTGTTGCCAAGAATGGATCCTTTCTGGAAAAAGAGTTTCTCTCAAAAGAAGTAAGTGGGAGGAAAGTAGAACTCGATGAAGTACTACCTCTTGAATAGGAAAGTAGTGCAGCTCAGGAAAATGTTCCTGTGATGCCTACACCAACTGGAGAGGAAAATAATGATGATGATCAAGGTACTTCGGATCAAGTTGCTACTGAACTTCGTAGGTCCACAAGGACACGTTCCGCACCAGAGTGGTACGGCAACCCTGTCTTGGAAATCATGTTGTTAGACAACGGTGAACCTTCCAACTATGAAGAAGCGATGGCGGGCCCAGATTCCAACAAATGGCTTGAAGCCATGCGATCCGAGATAGAATCCATGTATGAAAACAAAGTATGGACTTTGACAGACTTGCCCGATGATCGGCGAGCGATAGAAAACAAATGGATCTTTAAGAAAAAGACGGACGCGGATGGTAATGTTACCATCTATAAATCTCGACTTGTCGCTAAGGGTTATCGGCAAGTTCAAGGGGTTGACTACGATGAGACATTCTCTCCCGTAGCGAAGCTGAAGTCCGTCCGAATCATGTTAGCAATTGCCGCATACTATGATTATGAGATATGGCAGATGGACGTCAAAACGGCATTCCTTAACGGACATCTTAAGGAAGAACTGTATATGATGCAGCCGGAAGGTTTTGTCGATCCTAAGAACGCTAACAAAGTATGCAAGCTCCAGCGATCCATTTATGGGCTGGTGCAAGCATCTTGGAGTTGGAACATTCGCTTTTGATGAGATGATCAAAGCGTTTGGGTTTATGCAGACTTATGGAGAAGCCTGCGTTTACAAGAAAGTGAGTGGGAGCTCTGTAGCATTTCTCATATTATATGTAGATGACATACTCTTGATGGGAAATGATATAGAACTATTGGACAGCATTAAGGCCTACTTGAATAAGTGTTTTTCAATGAAGGACCTTGGAGAAGCTGCTTACATATTAGGCATCAAGATCTATAGGGATAGATCGAGATGCCTCATAGGTCTTTCACAAAGCACATACCTTGATAAGATTTTGAAGAAGTTCAAAATGGATCAGTCTAAGAAAGGGTTCTTGCCTGTATTGCAAGGTGTGAGATTGAGCTCGGCTCAATGCCCGACCATGGCAAAAGATAAAGAAGAGATGAGTGTCATCCCCTATGCTTCAGCCATATGATCTATTATGTATGCCATGTTGTGTACCAGACCTGATGTAAACCTTGCCGTAAGTTCGGTAGGAAGGTACCAAAGTAATCCCGGCAAGGAACACTCGACAGCGGTCAAAAATATCCTGAAGTACCTGAAAAGGACAAAGGACATGTTTCTCGTTTATGGAGGTCACGAAGAGCTCGTCGTAAAGGGTTACGTCGATGCTAGCTTCGACACAGATCTGGATGACTCTAAGTCTCAAACCGGATACGTGTATATGTTGAATGGTGGAGCAGTAAGCTGGTGCAGCTGCAAGCAGAGCGTCGTAGCAGGATCTACATGTGAAGCGGAGTACATGGCAGCCTCGGAGGCAGCGCATGAAGCAATTTGGGTGAAGGAGTTCATCACCGACCTAGGAGTCATACCCAATTCGTCGGGGCCGATCAAACTCTTCTGTGACAACACTGGAGCTATTGCCCTTGCCAAGGAGCCCAGGTTTCACAAGAAGACCAGGCACATCAAGCGTCGTTTCAACTCCATCCGTGAAAATGTTCAAGATGGAGACATAGATATTTTCAAAGTACATACGGATCTGAATGTCGCAGATCCGTTGACTAAACCTCTCTCACGAGCAAAACATGATCAACACCAGAACTCTATGGGTGTTTGATTCATCACAATGTAACTAGATTGGTGACTCTAGTGCAAGTGGGAGACTGTTGGAAATATGCCCTAGAGGCAATAATAAAAGTATTATTATATTTCATTGTTCATGATAATTGTCGATTGTTCATGCTATAACTGTATTATCCGGAAATCGTAATACACGTGTGAACACATAGACCACAATATGTCCCTAGTGAGCCTCTAGTTGGCTAGCTCGTTGTGATCAACAGATAGTCATGTTTTCCTGGCTATGGACATTGGATGTCGTTGATAACGGGATCACATCATTAGAAGAATGATGTGATGGACAAGACCCAATCCTAAGCATAGCACAAGATCATGTAGTTCGTTTGCTAGAGCTTTTCCAATGTCAAGTATCTTTTCCTTAGACCATGAGATCGTGTAACTCCCGGATACCGTAGGAGTGCTTTGGGTGTACCAAACGTCACAACGTAACTGGGTGACTATAAAAGTGCACTACAGGTATCTCCGAAAGTGTCTGTTGGGTTGACACGGATCGAGACTGGGATTTGTCACTCCGTATGACGGAGAGGTATCTCTGGGCCCACTCGGTAATGGATCATCATAATGAGCTCAAAGTGACCAAGTGTTTGGTCACGGGATCATGCATTGCGGTACGAGTAAAGTGACTTGCCGGTAACGAGACTGAACGAGGTATTGGGATACCAACGATCGAGTCTCGGGCAAGTAACGTACCAATTGACAAAGGGAATTGTATACGGGGTTGATTGAATCCTCGACATCGTGGTTCATCCGATGAAATCATCGTGGAACATGTGGGAGCCAACATGGGTATCCAGATCCCGCTGTTGGTTATTGGCTGGAGAGTTGTCTCGGTCATGTCTGCATGATTCTCGATCCCGTAGGGTCTACACACTTAAGGTTCGATGACGCTAGGGTTATTAGGAAGACTTGTATGTGATTACCGAATGTTGTTTGGAGTCCCGGATGAGATCTCGGACGTCACGAGGAGTTCCAGAATAGTCCGGAGGTGAAGATTTATATATAGGAAGTGCTGTTTCGGCCATCGGGAAAGTTTCGGGGTCACCCGGTATTGTACCGGGACCACCGGAAGGGTCCCGGGGGTCCACCGGGTGGGGCCACCTATCCCGGAGGGCCCCGTGGGCTGAAGTGGGAGGGGAACCAGCCCCTAGTGGGCTGGTGCGCCCCCCCCCTTGGGCCCCCCTGCGCCTAGGGTTGGAAACCCTAGGGTGGGGGGCGCACCACTTGCCTTGGGGGGCACTCCACCCCTCCTGGCCACCGCCCCCTTGGGAGATTCCCATCTCCAGGGCCGGCCCCCCCCCTGGGGGCCTATATAAAGGAGGGGGAGGGGGGGCAGCCGCACCCTGAGTCTTGGCGCCTCCCTCCCCCTGCTACACCTCTTCCTCCTCCCGCAGTTGCTTGGCGAAGCCCTGCCGGAGTACTGCATCTCCACCACCACCACGCCGTCGTGCTGCTGCTGGAGCCTTCTTCCTCAACCTCTTCTTCCCCCTTGCTGGATCAAGAAGGAGGAGACGTCATCCGCTCCGTACATGTGTTGAACGCGGAGGTGCTGTCCGTTCAGCACTTGGTCATCGGTGATTTGGATCACGGCGAGTACGACTCCATCATCCCCGTTCTTTTGAACGCTTCCGCTCGCGATCTACAAGGGTATGTAGATGCACTCTTATCACTCGTTGCTTAGATGAACTCATAGATGGATCTTGGTGAAACCGTAGGAAATTTTTTAATTTCCTGCAACGTTCCCCAACAAAAAGAACTGATGTATTTAACAAATTTTCACATATTTACCCAATTTAAGCAAACTGGTGCGACAAATTATCCTATTTTGGCTGATATTTTTACCTTTTTATTTGCTCTTGATTTGTCAAGGGATGGCTCCTACCTGCCAGTTGGGGAGCAAGAAATATGAGTGAAAAAATGGAGTACAGCTATAGTTTGAACCCGGACCCCCCCCCCCCCCCCCCCCGCCCCCTGCCGCAGACAGGTAAGACCCATCCCCCGCCGGACCGAGAGCAAACCAGACAAAACCAACAGTAAAATAAACCAGCCAACATGGCATGCACAGTCAACACTGATTCGGAAAAAATAAATAAATGGGATAATTTGTGGCACAATTTTGCTTACATTGGGTAAAAATACATGGAAAAACTACCAAATGGGATAATTCTTGTCACAAACGTGAAACGTGGGGTACAAGTAGAATTAACCAGTGGCAGAGCCAGGATTGGAGTATGGGGGGGGGGGGGGGGGGGCGAGTACGTATATTGATCGAATCTCGTTGGTAATTACTCATTGCTCCTACTAAAATTGTTGATTGTTGGGGGAGGCCAGGCCCCTGCTCGTCCCCCCTGGCTCCGCCCCTGGAATTAACCCTGATGTAATTCCATTTGTACATTTTCCTCTGACCATTATTGAAAAAGTAGAGTTACAGTAGGGTTTTACCCTACTGTTTTTCTCAAAATAGAATTCATTCTTTAAATAATTTATAAAAACCGCAGTGGGGTTTTATCCTACCGTTGCCCTTCAAAGAAAAATGTTCGAGTGAGAAATAATCATTTCTAATTCGACTGTGCTATAGACGTTTTTATTTCAAAGACAACATACACTGCGTTCTGAAATGTCAGGGAGTCAAGTGAATCGTTGGGAGGAATTGAATGTCTAGGTGTAGGCGTGTAGCAGGGCATGGAGTCAGGAGAGGGAGGCATGCAGCTCCAGCCCGGCCCGGTCCTTCCGACCCTGCGAGAGACCATGCGACCCTAATTATTGACGATCATGGCGGAGTCAGCTGTCGTTCATGGGTTCCTATCCCACGCCACGTCGCCTCCACTCTCCTCTACATATACAGCACCACCTCCCTCTTCCTCCTCGCTCTACCCCTCTCCTTGCTCGCAGTAACTCGAGTCCTACTCCCTGCACGGTCCTCTCCTCCCATTACCTCGAGCGAGCGCGTGTCAGCTCATCCGGGCGCGCGGGGGGTACGTGGTGCTCGATCTCTGCGCGCGCATGGCGGCGAGCGAGCAGAGCTCCGAGTCCTCGTCGACGTCCTGCACTTCCTCCTACTCCACGTCCTCGTGCTCCCCCAGGGCCGACGACAAGAAGCGGAATGGCGGCGGCAAGCGGAAGCGCGCGGCGGCGGCCGACGAGGAGCCGGCCCCGGCGGCGGCGGCGGCGTCGTACCGCGGCGTGCGGATGCGGGCGTGGGGCAAGTGGGTGTCGGAGATCAGGGAGCCGCGCAAGAAGTCCCGCATCTGGCTCGGCACCTTCCCGTGCCCGGAGATGGCCGCGCGCGCCCACGACGCCGCCGCGCTCAGCATCAAGGGCGCCCGCGCCGTGCTCAACTTCCCGGACCTCGCCCCCGCGCTCCCGCGCCCGGCCTCCCTCGCCCCGTGCGACGTCCAGGCCGCCGCCGCGCGCGCCGCCCTCATGCACGACCACGACCACCAGTGCTGCTCCGCCTCAACCTCCCCCGCCGCCGCTCCCGCCTCTCCGCGCGGCAATGCCCCGGCGCCATGCGGCCAGCCGGCCGCGCGAGACGAGCCGGAGCATGAGCCGCCGTTCCAGCCGAGCCAGGGAAATGAGCAGCAGCTCACGGCTGCACAGGTGGAGATGGTGTTCGACGAGCTGGCGCCGCTGTGGGTGGAGGACGTGGTGGACTTCGCGCCGTCCGATCACTGCTGGACGGCGTACGACTGTCTCGACCCCATCGGCTTCCAGCCTCTCCTGTGGGAGTATTAGGCTTGGGGTACAACGCCTTGATTTCCTTTCTTCTTCTTCTTATTTTCTTGGTTTTGTGTGGTTTTCTAGTGCTGCTTAAAATGAAGCACATTTTTCGCTTTGTCATTTGGTTTGCGCATGCTTGGGTTTGGGCTACTTGTAAGTTGAGATGTTTGTGACCAATTTAGCCTAGATGTGAGCTGAGTTTGAACATAAGAATCTAATGTACATGTGAATTATGCGGGCTTTAGATTACCGCAAAAATTACGGGTTTGCTTACCGGTGAAATGAACCAACCTCAACAAGATAGCTCTGGTGACATTCTGGCCATGCGACGTAGTTTTCGGGAATTAACTTGACATACCACCTCAGATATGCGACGCGATTGCCTGATAACGATGTTGGCTTGCTTGTTTTCAACACGGGAGGCATCATCTTCCTCAAACCTAACTATGTTATTTCAACAACAGAGATTAAAACTCTTTGTGGTATAAGCTATTGACTTTTACTGAAAAGTAACTTATATTGCTCAACAGGTCGATCCCTTTCGTTATACCACGTGATGAGTTGATGACATGACTTTGGTGCGGTCGCGATTAGTCTGCGTTGATCGATAGAGCACGCACACATGCTCTTTCCGAGTATATTGGTTTCAAATATATCTCATGTATTCAACCACAACATGTTTCTAAACATGATTATCTTCTTAATGATCCCCTTAATTACTCCATCCCTGTGTAGAAACGATATAAACTATGTAGCCTAATTATTCAGGGCATGAAATAATTGATATTTCAGGCCGGAGCTGAAGAGTCTTTCTTCTTCTTTTATGCGTTCCGAAACGATGGTGAGAACTTCCGGCCTCTACATCGATTGATGCATGCAAAGCTGAAGAACCTTGGTGATCATTTTTCTTTACATTAATATACCAATTATTTTTGACACCTCAGAGGGCTTACCGTGATTTTTCGTAAATGAATCGAAGAGGGTAGTGTTACATACTCCCCCCATTCCAAAATAGATGACTCAACTTTGTACTAAAGTAACTTTAGTACAAAGTTAGTATAAAATTGGGTCATCTATTTTGGAACGGATGGAGTACTTGTGTAGGAAAACACAGGTGTTCATTTATATTCAACACAGGTGTTCATTTATATTCATAGGCGCCACGAAAGAGTAAATGGGTGCATGTATCGGCCGGCCGGCGATGTGAAGATCGACCGATCGATCGATCTAAATTAAACTAGCTAGCTGTCCGAAGTACATATAGTATGCTTGTGTCTCCTGCCCGAGGTCGGCCAAACGGGCGCAACGGATTTAATAGCTTCTCGTCCTGGAGAAGAAAAGACGGACCTTTGTGTGCAGGTGTTTGTCGAGCCCCAACGACTCGCAGTAATCATCGATGGTGGGTAGGGGGCGACGGCTAGCTCCAGGCCACGGCGCATTCAAAGGAACTGCTTGCTTGTTACGGAATATGCAATGTACCATCTTTGACATCCACATGCCATGTCACCATTGGGAAAAATACAAGTGCCCATCTGACTAACTTTGCGTCTGATTCTGATCATGTAAGGCTAACCACGCACACCTCCTTGAAAGGTCATCCTTTTGAAGAGTGAAATCTTTCATTATCTCCGGCATCTGCACGCCTAAAGCTTGGCGAGGGAGGAGTAAAAAAAACGCATGCCATGCCGAATTGCCAAACGGAATGCATGACAAAGCAAATCTCCGCTCCTCTTGGATTGCGATATCAATACACGAAGTCCGGCTGACAGCCCACAGTGATAAGTGTGGAGCCGTTCGCGACAACGCCTGTTTAAAGGCTCACAACATAGTTTTGCAGTTACGACTTTCTCTTGGATCTTGGCTTGGTGGAGGCGGTTTCTTCTTCTTTCTCATGAACGGCAGCGGTGGTTGAAGATTTTGGTAAATTTTCATTGTAACACCTACACAAGGGCTACAGGAAATCAGCAACACGCAACATCAACTACACATGGTGGATGAGGCTAATTGCCAAATTGACAACTCCATCGAGTTTTATGACTAATCAAAGGTTGTCAAGATCACGATTCTAAATCTAAATCGGATCGCAACCCATAAAGTAAGATCAAAAATTGTAGAAATCATTATTGTTGTGTCTTAAAATCATATATTCTATTGAGTAGAATCAATATGATCAATTTGGATAACAAACTCATTGAATCGCATGATAGATACTATACTGATAATCATGACTCACATCATCGTTAGATTCGGTTAATGAGGGAATCAATCCGATCAATTTGGATAACAAACTAGTAGAATCACATGATAGATAGCAATTCCGATAACCCCGCGAGTCACATCGTCATCTCCGGATACAGTTAGTGAGAGTTAAATTCTAACGTTTCACCCTAGACAATACATATCAACAAACATCAACGTCTTCAACGGACCGGGCGCTATAGAACGTCATTTCACTAGGTCTAGATCAATGGCGAAAATATATTGCTAATTGAGCCCTCACCATGCCAGAATCACCGTGTTAAAATTGGAGGACTAGGCCACCACAATGTCTTTTGGTCAGCCATCACCCTAACCAAAGTACCGACAACACCACTCCTTAGACCCAAAAGAAGTACCGCCAAAGCAATGAAGGATACTGATGAAAAGGAGATGCCTCATGAGGAGACATGTAGAACTGCAACCAAACTAGGTGGATTCATTTTGTTGCCTCCCAAAAAGGTGGATTTATTTTTGCGTAAAAAAACTAGGTGGATTCAACTACACATGCAAAAATAGCTCATCGTCACCACCATCTGCCAACACATGGCCAAACCACTGCGATCTTCACCAACCGCCTTGAAATTCTCATGATCTCCAGAAGCATCATGCCTCATTGGATTGTCACACCATAGCTATCACCACCACACCTCTGAGCACACAATGGCTAAGAAGCAATGCTAGAAGAGAAACCAAAGATGGTGAGCAAGGAGAGTCGTCGCCGTCAACGAGGGTAGGGTGAGGCCTCCTCTGTTGGGGAACGTTGCAGAAAATTAAAATTTTTCCTACGGTTTCACCAAGATCCATCTATGAGTTCATCTAAGCAACGAATCAAGGGAGTGAGTTTGCATCTACATACCACTTGTAGATCGGGTGCGGAAGCGTTCAAGGGGATGGTGATGATGGAGTCGTACTCGCCGTGATTCAGATCACCGATGACCAAGTGCTGAACGGACAGCACCTCCGCGTTCAACACACGTACGGGACGGGAGACGTCTCCTCCTTCTTGATCCAGCAAGGGGGAAGGAGAGGTTGATGATGATCCAGCAGCACGACGGCGTGGTGGTGGATGCAGCAGAACTCCAGCAGGGCTTCGCCAAGCGACTACGGGAGGAGGACGAGGTGTAGCAGGGGGAGGGAGGCGCCAAGCACAAGGGTGCGGCTGCCCTCCCCCCTGCCCTCCTTTATATAGGCCCCCAGGGGGGCGCCGGCCCTGGGAGATTGAATCTCCCAAGGGGGCGGCAGCCAAGGGGGGAGGAGTGCCCCCCAAGGCATGTGGTGCGCTCCCCCCCACCCTAGGGTTTCAACCCTAGGCGCAGGGGTGGGCCTAGGGGGGCGCACCAGCCCACTATGGGCTGGCTCCCCTCCCACTTCAGCCCATGGGGCCCTCCGGGATGGGTGGCCCCACCCGGTGGACCCCCGGGACCCTTCCGGTAGTCCCGGTACATTACCGGGTGTCCCCGAAACTTTCCCGATGGCCGAAATACCTATATATAATTCTTTACCTCCGGACCATTCCGAAACTCCTCGTGACGTCCGGGATCTCATCCGGGACTCCGAACAACATTCGGTATGCTGCATACTCATATTCATACAACCCTAGCGTCACCGAACCTTAAGTGTGTAGACTCTACGGGTTCGGGAGACACGCAGACATGACCGAGACGACTCTCGGGCAATAACCAACAGCGGGATCTGGATACCCATGTTGGCTCCCACATGCTCCTCGATGATTTCATCGGATGAACCACGATGTCGAGGATTAAACAACCCTGTATACAATTCCCTTTGTCAATCGGTACGTTACTTGCCCGAGACTCGATCGTCGGTATCCCAATACCTTGTTCAGTCTCGTTACCGGCAAGTCACTTTACTCGTACCGTAATGCATGATCCCGTGGCCAACCACTTGGTCACCTTGAGCTCATTATGATGATGCATTACCGAGTGGGCCTAGAGATACCTCTCCGTCATACGGAGTGACAAATCCCAGTCTCGATCCGTGTCAACCCAACAGACACTTTCAGAGATACCTGTAGTGCACCTTTATAGTCACCCAGTTACGTTGTGACGTTTGATACACCCAAAGCACTCCTACGGTATCCGGGAGTTACACGATCTCATGGTCTAAGGAAGAGATACTTGACATTGGAAAAGCTCTAGCAAACGAACTACACGATCTTTGTGCTATGCTTAGGATTGGGTCTTGTCCATCACATCATTCTCCTAATGATGTGATCCCGTTATCAACGACATCCAATGTCCATAGCCAGGAAAACATGACTATCTGTTGATCACAACGAGCTAGCCAACTAGAGGCTCACTAGGGACATATTGTGGTCTATGTGTTCACACGTGTATTACGATTTCCGGATAATACAGTTATAGCATGAACAATCGACAATTATCATGAACAATGAAATATAATAATACTTTTATTATTGCCTCTAGGGCATATTTCCAACAGTCTCCCACTTGCACTAGAGTCACCAATCTAGTTACATTGTGATGAATCAAACACCCATAGAGTTCTGGTGTTGATCATGTTTTGCTCGTGAGAGAGGTTTAGTCAACGGATCTGCGACATTCAGATCCGTATGTACTTTGCAAATATCTATGTCTCCATCTTGAACATTTTTACGGATGGAGTTGAAACGACGCTTGATGTGCCTGGTCTTCTTGTGAAACCTGGGCTCCTTGGCAAGGGCAATAGCTCCAGTGTTGTCACAGAAGAGTTTGATCGGCCCCGACGCATTGGGTATGACTCCTAGGTCGGTGATGAACTCCTTCACTCGCTTCATGCGCTGCCTCCGAGGCTGCCATGTACTCCGCTTCACACGTAGATCCCGCCACGACGCTCTGCTTGCAGCTGCACCAGCTTACTGCTCCACCATTCAACATATACACGTATCCGGTTTGTGACTTAGAGTCATCCAGATCTGAGTCGAAGCTAGCGTCGACGTAACCCTTTACGATGAGCTCTTCGTCTCCTCCATAAACGAGAAACATGTCCTTTGTCCTTTTCAGGTACTTCAGGATATTCTTGACCGCTGTCCAGTGTTCCTTGCCGGGATTACTTTGGTACCTTGCTACCAAACTTACGGCAAGGTTTACATCAGGTCTGGTACACAGCATGGCATACATAATAGATCCTATGGCTGAAGCATAGGGGATGACACTCATCTCTTCTTTATCTTTTGCCGTGGTCGGGGAGTGAGCCGAGCTCAATCTCACACCTTGTAACATAGGCAAGAACCCCTTCTTGGACTGATCCATTTTGAACTTCTTCAAAATCTTATCAAGGTATGTGCTTTGTGAAAGACCTATGAGGCGTCTCGATCTATCTCTATAGATCTTGATGCCTAATATATAAGCAGCTTCTCCAAGGTCCTTCATTGAAAAACATTTATTCAAGTAGGCCTTAATGCTGTCCAAAAGTTCTATATCATTTCCCATCAAGAGTATGTCATCTACATATAATATGAGAAATGCTACAGAGCTCCCACTCACTTTCTTGTAAACGCAGGCTTCTCCATAAGTCTGCATAAACCCAAACGCTTTGATCATCTCATCAAAGCGAATGTTCCAACTCCGAGATGCTTGCACCAGTCCATAAATGGATCGCTGGAGCTTGCATACTTTGTTAGCGTTCTTAGGATCGACAAAACCTTCCGGCTGCATCATATACATCTCTTCCTTAAGATGTCCATTAAGGAATGTCGTTTTGACGTCCATCTGCCATATCTCATAATCATAGTATGCGGCAATTGCTAACATGATTCGGACGGACTTCAGCTTCGCTACGGGAGAGAATGTCTCTTCGTAGTCAATCCCTTGAACTTGTTGATAACCCTTAGCAACAAGTCGAGCTTTATAGATAGTAACATTACCATCCGCGTCCGTCTTCTTCTTATAAATCCATTTGTTTTCTATCGCTCGCCGATCATCGGGCAAGTCTGTCAAAGTCCATACTTTGTTTTCACACATGGATTCTATCTCGGATTTCATGGCTTCAAGCCATTTGTTGGAATCTGGGCCCGCCATTGCTTCTTCATAGTTCGAAGGTTCACCGTTGTCTAACAATATGATTTCCAGGACAGGGTTGCCGTACCACTCTGGTGCAGAACGTGTCCTTGTGGACCTACGAAGTTCAGTAGCAACTTGATCCGAAGTAGCTTGATCATCATCATTGTTTTCCTCTTCAGTTGGTGTGGGCATCACAGGAACATTTTCCTGAGCTGCACCACTTTCCCGTTCGAGAGGTAGTACTTCATCGAGTTCTACTTTCCTCCCACTTACTTCTTTCGAGAGAAACTCTTTTTCCAGAAAGCATCCGTTCTTGGCAACAAAGATCTTGCCCTCGGATCTTAAGTAGAAGGTATACCCGACAGTTTCCTTAGGGTATCCTATGAAGACGCATTTTTCCGACTTGGGTTCGAACTTTTCAGGTTGAAGTTTCTTGACGTAAGCATCGCATCCCCAAACTTTTAGAAACGACAGCTTAGGTTTCTTCCCAAACCATAATTCACACGGTGTCATCTCAACGGATTTAGACGGTGCCCTATTTAAAGTGAATGTAGCTGTCTCTAGAGCGTATCCCCAAAATGATAGCAGTAAATCGGTAAGAGACATCATAGACCGCACCATATCCAATAGAGTGCGATTACGACGTTCGGACACACCGTTACGCTGAGGTGTTCCAGGCGGCATGAGTTGTGAAACGATTCCACATTTCCTTAAGTGTCTACCAAATTCGTGACTTAAGTATTCTCCTCCACGATCTGATCGTAGGAACTTTATCTTTCGGTCACGTTGATTCTCCACCTCATTCTGAAACTCCTTGAACTTTTCAAAGGTCTCAGACTTGTGTTTCATTAAGTAGACATACCCATATCTACTCAAGTCATCAGTGAGAGTGAGAACATCACGACATCCTCCGCGAGCCTCAATGCTCATTGGACTGCACACATCGGTATGTATGATTTCCAACAAGTTGGTTGCTCGCTCCATTGTTCCGGAGAACGGAGTCTTGGTCATTCTGCTGCCCGTGATTCTTTTCAGATCACCGATGACCAAGTGCTGAACGGACAGCACATCTGCGTTCAACACAAGTACGGGACGGGAGACGTCTCCTCCTTCTTGATCCAGCAAGGGGGAAGGAGAGGTTGATGATGATCCAGCAGCACGACGGCGTGGTGGTGGATGCAGCAGAACTCCAGCAGGGCTTTGCCAAAAGAACGGAGTCTTGGTCATTTTGCCCATGAGGCATGGTTCGCATGTGTCAAATGATTCATAATCGAGAGACTCTAAAAGTCCATCAGCATGGAGCTTCTTCATGCGCTTGACACCAATGTGACCAACGCGGCAGTGCCACAAGTATGTGGGACTATCGTTATCAACTTTACATCTTTTGGCATTCACACTATGAATATGTGTAATATTATGCTCAAGATTCATTAAGAATAAACCATTGACCATCGGAGCATGACCATAAAACATATCTCTCATATAAATAGAACAACCATTATTCTCGGATTTAAATGAGTAGCCATCTCGTATTAAACGAGATCCTGATACAATGTTCATGCTCAAACTTGGCACTAAATAACAATTATTAAGGTTCAAAACTAATCCCGTAGGTAAATGTAGAGGCAGCGTGCCGACGGCGATCACATCGACTCTGGAACCATTCCCGACGCGCATCGTCACCTCGTCCTTCGCCAGTCTCCGTTTATTCCGCAGCTCCTGCTGTGAGTTACAAATATGAGCAACGACACCGGTATCAAATACCCAGGAGTTACTACGAGTACTGGTAAGGTACACATCAATTACATGTATATCAAATATATCTTTGGTGTTGCCGGCCTTCTTATCCGCTAAGTATTTGGGGCAGTTCCGCTTCCAGTGACCCTTCCCCTTGCAATAAAAGCACTCAGTCTCAGGCTTGGGTCCATTCTTTGACTTCTTCCCGGTAACTGGCTTACCGGGCGCGGCAACATCCTTGCCGTCCTTCTTGAAGTTCTTCTTGCCCTTGCCCTTCTTGAACTTAGTGGTCTTATTGACCATCAACACTTGATGTTCTTTCTTGATTTCAACCTCTGCTGTCTTGAGCATTGAAAACACTTCAGGAATGGTCTTCACCATCCCCTGCATGTTGTAGTTCATCACAAAGCTCTTGTAGCTTGGTGGGAGCGACTGGAGGATTCTGTCAATGACCGCCTCATCTGGGAGGTTAATGTTCAGCTGGGTCATACGGTTGTGCAACCCAGACATCTTGAGTATGTGCTCACTGACAGAAATGTTTTCCTCCATCTTACAACTATAGAACTTGTCGGAGACATCATATCTCTCGACCCGGGCATGAGATTGGGAAACTAGTTTCAGCTCTTCGAACATCTCATATGCTCTGTGATGCTCAAAACGCTTTTGGAGCCCTGGTTCTAAGCTGTAAAGCATGCCGCACTGAACGAGGGAGTAATCATCAGCACGAGACTGCCAAGCGTTCATAACGTCTTGGTTCTCTGGGACGGGAGCGTCACCTAGCGGTCCTTCTAGGACATATTGTTTCCTGGCAGCTATGAGGATGATCCTCAGGTTCCGGACCCAGTCCGTATAGTTGCTGCCATCATCTTTCAGCTTGGTTTTCTATAGGAACGCGTTGAAGTTCATGTTGACATGAGCGTTGGCCATTTGATCTATAAGACATATTTGCAAAGGTTTTAGACTAAGTTCATGATAATTAAGTTCATCTAATCAAATTATTATAATGAACTCCCACTCAGATTAGACATCCCTCTAGTCATCTAAGTGTTACATGATCCGAGTCGACTAGGCCGTGTCCGATCATCACGTGAGAGGGACTAGTCATCGTCAGTGAACATCTTCATGTTGATCGTATCTTCCATACGACTCGTGTTCGACCTTTCGGTCTCCGTGTTCAGAGGCCATGTCTGTACATGCTAGGCTCGTCAAGTTAACCCTAAGTGTTTTGCATGTGTAAAACTGTCTTACACCCGTTGTATGTGAACATAAGGATCTATCACACCCGATCATCACGTGGTGCTTTGAAACGACGAACTGTAGCAACGGTGCACAGTTAGGGGAGAACACTTCTTGAAATTTTTGTAAGGGATCATCTTATTTACTACCGTCGTTCTAAGTAAACAAGATGCATAAACATAATAAACATCACATGCAATTATATAGTTGTGACATGATATGGCCAATATCATATAGCTCCATTGATCTCCATCTTCGGGGCTCCATGATCATCTTGTTACCGGCTTGACACCATGATCTCCATCATCATGATCTCCATCATCGTGTCTTCATGAAGTTGTCACGCCAACGACTACTTCTACTTCTATGGCTAACGCGTTTAGCAATAAAGTAAAGTAGTTTACATGGCGTTCTTCAATGACACGCGGGTCATACAAAAAATAAAGACAACTCCTATGGCTCCTGCCGGTTTTCATACTCATTGACATGCAAGTCGTGAGTCCTATTACAAGAACATGATTTCATACATCACAATTCATCATTCATCACAACTTCTGGCCATATCACATCACATGAACAATCGCTGCAAAAACAAGTTAGACGTCCTCTAATTGTTGTTGCATCTTTTACGTGGCTGCAATTGGGTTCTAGCAAGAACGTTTTCTTACCTACGAATAACCACAACGTGATTTTGTCAACTTCTATTTACCCTTCATAAGGACCCTTTTCATCGAATCTGCTCCAACTAAAGTGGGAGAGACAGACACCCGTCAGCCACCTTATGCAACTAGTGCATGTCAATCGGTGGAACCGGTCTCACGTAAGCGTACGTGTAAGGTTGGTCCGGGCCGCTTCATCCCACAATACCGCTAAGCAAGAAAAGACTAGCAGTGGCAAGCAAGTTGACAAGATCCACGCCCACAACAAAATTGTGTTCTACTCGTGCATTAGAGAACTACGCATAGACCTAGCTCATGATGCCACTGTTGGGGAACGTTGCAGAAAATTAAAATTTTTCCTACGGTTTCACCAAGATCCATCTATGAGTTCATCTAAGCAACGAATCAAGGGAGTGAGTTTGCATCTACATACCACTTGTAGATCGGGTGCGGAAGCGTTCAAGGGGATGGTGATGATGGAGTCGTACTCGCCGTGATTCTTTTCAAATCACCGATGACCAAGTGCTGAACGGACAGCACCTCCGCGTTCAACACACGTACGGGACGGGAGACGTCTCCTCCTTCTTGATCCAGCAAAGGGGAAGGAGAGGTTGATGATGATCCAGCAGCACGACGGCGTGGTGGTGGATGCAGCAGAACTCCAGCAGGGCTTCGCCAAGCGACTACGGGAGGAGGACGAGGTGTAGCAGGGGGAGGGAGGCGCCAAGCACAGGGGTGCGGCTGCCCTCCCCCCTGCCCTCCTTTATATAGGCCCCCAGGGGGGCGCCGGCCCTGGGAGATTGAATCTCCCAAGGGGGCGGCGGCCAAGGGGGGAGGAGTGCCCCCCAAGGCATGTGGTGCGCCCCCCCCCCCCCACCCTAGGGTTTCAACCCTAGGCGCAGGGGGTGGGCCTAGGGGGGTGCACCAGCCCACTATGGGCTGGCTCCCCTCCCACTTCAGCCCATGGGGCCCTCCGGGATGGGTGGACCCACCTGGTGGACCCCCGGGACCCTTTCGGTGGTCCCAGTACATTACTGGGTGTCCCCGAAACTTTCCCGATGGCCGAAATACCACTTCCTATATATAATTCTTTACCTCCGGACCATTCCGAAACTCCTCGTGACGTCCGGGATCTCATCCGGGACTCCGAACAACATTCGGTATGCTGCATACTCATATTCATACAACCCTAGCGTCACCGAACCTTAAGTGTGTAGACCCTACGGGTTCGGGAGACACGCAGACATGACCGAGACGACTCTCGGGCAATAACCAACAGCGGGATCTGGATACCCATGTTGGCTCCCACATGCTCCTCGATAATTTCATCGGATGAACCACGATGTCAAGGATTAAACAACCCCGTATACAAATCCCTTTGTCAATCGTTACGTTACTTGCCCGAGACTCGATCGTCGGTATCCCAATACCTTGTTCAGTCTCGTTACCGGCAAGTCACTTTACTCGTACCGTAATGCATGATCCCGTGGCCAACCACTTGGTCACCTTGAGCTCATTATGATGATGCATTACCGAGTGGGCCCAGAGATACCTCTCCGTCATACGGAGTGACAAATCCCAGTCTCGATCCGTGTCAACCCAACAGACACTTTCAGAGATACCTGTAGTGCACCTTTATAGTCACCCAGTTATGTTGTGACGTTTGATACACCCAAAGCACTCCTACGGTATCCGGGAGTTACATGATCTCATGGTCTAAGGAAGAGATACTTGACATTGGAAAAGCTCTAGCAAACGAACTACACGATCTTTGTGCTATGCTTAGGATTGGGTCTTGTCCATCACATCATTCTCCTAATGATGTGATCCCGTTATCAACGACATCCAATGTCCATAGCCAGGAAAACATGACTATCTGTTGATCACAACGAGCTAGTCAACTAGAGGCTCACTAGGGACATATTGTGGTCTATGTGTTCACACGTGTATTACGATTTCCGGATAATACAGATATAGCATGAACAAAAGACAATTATCATGAACAATGAAATATAATAATACTTTTATTATTGCCTCTAGGGCATATTTCCAACATCCTCCAACAATGACGATGTGGTAAAAAGGCGGTGGCGGCTCCCGCAAGAAAAGTCTAATCGCTCCCTGGTCTCACACATGGGCGCCCCTGAGGAGTCTGTTTATGAAAACGGCATGTAGACATAATTGATTGGGACTTGACAAGCTCTCTTTCTTGCTCCCTCGAGATGGGAATATAAGTCGGACACGGGTTGGTTCTTAGGTCTTCGATTTGACTAGCGAAACATGTGTTGTATGCCTCGAAAAATATAACCTTAGTTTCTAAATATATTTTTATGCCATTTCACACATGTTCCACCAGTTATATTAATAACCTAAAATCTTGTGTCTGGCTTATATTTTCCTTCCAGGAGATCATGCACCAGCACGAAGGTTTTTTTTGAAAAGGAAGCATAAGATTTGCCTCATCCATTAAATAAGGAGAAAGAGAGAGAGAGAGAGAGAGAGAGAGAGAGAGAGAGAGAGAGAGAGAGAGAGAGAGAGAGTAGAGTTTAACGTTTTACAAGACACCCCACACAAGCGGCATGACAATTACTCACATAAATTGATAGTCCCTAGTTTCTTTGCACCGGCAATAATCAGTAACTTTGCCTCTTCAAGAATGGTTCTAAGAAGAATAGGCGGTGGCACAATTTTTTGTCGAAACACCCTAGCATTCCGCTCGTTCCAAACTTTCCATGAGATGAGCATGGTGAGGGAGGTCATGGCGTGCCAACTTGGGTTTCGTTTATTGGTTCGTTTGTCTCACCACACATTGACGGATTCATCTAGATGCCATTCGAGGATATTGACGTGAGGTACGTAGTACAATCTTTTCGTGATTGATCTCCAAAGTCTAAGCGTGTAGCGACACTTGAAGAAGAGGTGAGGCCGTGTTTCTTGTTCTCTCTTGCTTAGCAGACAAAGACCACAATTGGCCCAACCACGCTTCTCTAACCGATTGGCGGTCCAAATTCGGTCTTGTATGGCTAGCCAAGCAAAGAATTTAGCCTTGTGAGGATCACAATCCTTTCAAACCATGCAGTCCATGGGAGGGGGAGAGATAGAGTCAAGTCAAGAAACTGAGCCTTGTACCCGGTGGCCGCTGTGGTTCAGACAAGTTACTGAGCGGTTCAGCAAACACGTCCCCGCGTCGCCCCCGCTCGGGCGACTCGGGCGGGACGCAACCCTAGCCGCTGGGGCTCCCCGTCCTTCTTCCCCTCCCTCCGCCGCCGCCGGAGGACACCGCCGGCCTATAGCCCGGGGGCTGACGGCAGTGGCGGGGGCCTTCCCTCTCTCCTGCACCATGGGGGCGGTGCGGAGCCCCGCGGTGTGTGGAGGCACGGCCGATCTAGCCTTAGGGGTGTGGCGGGCCCGCCTGCTGGTGGCGGCGTGGCGGCCGCCTCGGCCTAGGGCAGAGGTGGCAGGTGCAGCGGCTGGCCCTGCTTCGGGCAGCGGCTTTGGCTGCATTCGGCGGCGGCGGCCGGGTCGGCGGCGATGGACCATCTGACCTCGGTTCGGCGGTGGCGGCATGGAGGGCCTGGTGGTTGGGTCGGCGCCATGTGTGGTTTGCCCTCCGGACAGATCTAATCTGGCCGGTGCGACCTGCTCAATGTGCGGTGGCTCAGATCGGCGACAACCCATGCACACAAGTGCTTGATGGAGGTTCCTTCAGCGGATCCGGGTGAAAACCTAGTTCTCGGCTTGATGCCAAGACCGGCGTTGGCGGCACTCTTCTGTGTCATTACCTTCTTGAAGGCATCGCCGTGGAGAAGCTTCAGACCTCTATCCGCTACCTCCGGGGGAAACCCTAGATCAGTAGATCAGATGATGGCGGCGCGTTGGTGTCGTTTCCTCCTTGGGGGCGTCATTCTTGGAGGCGTACACAGGTTCGAGGGACCAGTGGGCGGCTTTCTTGGTGGAGCGTGCTTCATCCTGCACATTGATGACGGCGGATCTCGGCGGCGTGGTGCAGTGGAGACTCGGCGCCCGATGCGCGGTGCTGGACTCGTGCAGGAGGGGGTTGCTGTTTGGCGTCATGGTGGCGTCGATGGCAGAGTGGCCTGACAAGGTAGAAGCTTCAATATCTGCTCTGAAGACGGACCAGTGGAAGATGGCGGCGACGACACATGTGAGTGCGTCAGACCAGTTCATGCTTCATACCCGGTATGTGGCTCGGCTGGGGCTTCTGGCTTTTGATGATAGGCTTAGGTGAGTGGACTGGGTATTTGGCCCAGCTAGCGCCCCTTCATCATATGGATAGAAGTAGTGGCATATGATGCCAAGATGGCGGATTCAGGCATATTGTTGTAATACTTTGTAAGGTCCTCGAGAATAATCAATAAAATGGCCGCATGCATCTCCCAGATGTAGAGGCCGGTGGTCATCCTCCTTTTCTAAAAAAAACGCGGTGGCCGCTGTCATTCGCGTGCTTCCAATAATCTCGTCTTTGACTTGCCCATCATGGCAGAAGTCATGAACAAGCATCGAAAGAGTGAAGAATTCACAAATGTGACGAACGGTGTTGGGCTTGATTTTGAGAATCCACAGCATTCCATCTGAGGGCTTCATGCACCTTTCAATTCTTTCTCCTTGAGGCCTTCTAGATTAACGGTGCAATATCCTCGGGCTTCCTCAGCCAAGGAGAGTCCCAGAACGGCGTTTTTGCGCCGCCACCCATGATGATAGTTGTGGAGGCGGAGAGTGTTTTTCTCCGTTTCAACATGCATTCTACAAAGGCATCGGAGTATGAATGCGCTGGTATTTCTGATCGTAAGGTTTTTGTTAAAACCCCAGCAGAACAGTGAAAGGCCAGGGACGGAAGAGCACAGCTGAGCAACAGCCCAGGCTTGCACAGCTGAGCTACAACCAGCCACGTGCTCTCCCCCCTGTCGTGCGGCAGAGAAACACCACGGCATCAGCTGGTTATTATTATTAACCACGGTTCCAACATTTGATTATAAAATATAGCTGCAGAAAATACATATATATTCGAAAAAAAGTAAGAATTTAACTTCCTCGGCCGAGCAGTACAGTACATGCAAGGCGCGTGCACACAAACACACCTGTATATCTATATCTGTATGGACGCGATATGCATCGCTCGCTCATCGACAGTGCATGGGCATGGGAAACAATGCTTCCCCTCCAAAGAAGCGCGGAAGGGACACCTGTGCACACGAGGACGCCGGCGATAGGGCGGGCCAAGATCACCGGAGATCTCCTACATGAATGCCACTAACTGCGGCGATGCGTACATGTACAGCAGTCAGAAAGAGAGATGCATCCAGGCGCGCCGCAGCGATTGGAGAAAACTAATATTCTGCTTCTGAGCTGGTTCGAATTGGCCCGAGTTAGCTATCAATGACGGGTGCACGCATGTGTGGTGCAGGGATTCACAGTTGTACTCCCTCCGTTTCTAAGTATAAGTCATTTTAAAGATTTCAATATGAACTATACTGCTTAACCGCCACATGTAGTTTTTGTTAGCAAACGTAGAAGCACATATAATTTGTCCCAATGGAGATGAGTACAATTTGTCCCATTGGACTCAGACGTTTGATCTGTAAGTGTATACGCATCCTATATATACAGATTTTTTTAGTAATTTAAATAAAAAAGAAAAAAAAGCTAAAAATTATTTTTGAAATTTCTACATGGAATTGTACTAGTGATTAGACTTGTTTGTATATGTAGTTATGTACTACCAACCTGACTTTTGCATACAGTTAGGCGAAGCCAAACAAAATTTATGTTAACTGACGTAAACATACACAAAAACAATTAGCACATAAATCACAACCAAAGATCATCCCTTAAAAAAACGAAAAACAAATACCATAGTATAGTTTAGCATGACAGGGCATTATTTATGCAAATTATGCAATAGTTCTAAGAATGTACATATGCACGATTAGATACCAATCATGAGCACGCATGTATATATAGTTAAATAAGATCGTAGTATTGTCTCGTGCACGTATGTATACAGAAGCTAACTACATGACCACGTACGGTACCAATCTTTAAAGCATCCTTGTACTGTAGATCTGCGACAAAGAAATCGTCCAGTTAATTAAAGCGATGGAGATAATCAATTCAAATACACAAACAAGTAGTAGTACAGTTTAGTAACTAATTAATCCATGATCCATGACCGGCCAAGTCAAGACGCTGAAGTTTGCGCCCATGGTGCCCGGCAGGTGCTGTCATCAGCCGCATTTCTGGCTATTAAGATTAGTATGTCAACGAGTTCAGTACTACTCCCTCCGTTCGAAATTACTTGTCTCGAAAATGGATGTATCTAGAACTAAAATACGTCTAGATACATCCATTTTTGCGACAAGTAATTCCGAACGGAGGGAGTAGCATTCTTGATTTTAAATTGACAGTGAAGCTAATTTGTTCCATTACAGAAAGTTCCACCCTAGGATGATGATAAATCTGACGCATATGGTTCTGAAATTCAGCAAGGCTACGTAATGAGTGTGTTCCCTTGAAAAGTAACTATTAATATTTGAAATTAATGGCCGGCTGAAAGATAATTTTCTTAACATGATGGGATTATTTGTTGAAAAATGTGATATACTATACATAAATGACCATATATGTTTGTTATTGTCTACCTTCTTATTAGTTTGCCGCACTTTTCAACACCTTTTAAAAACTTTTATACGTGTTGCTAGTTGTGAGCATATACATTTTGAAGCTTCAACAATAAGATCTCCACAGAATGAATTAGTATAGATATCTAAAACTAATTAAATTCGCAATGAAAAGTGGCGACCTTCCTAAAAGATTAGTACGGTTACTCTTACGCTAAACCTGCAACTAGATTGTGAAAAATATAGGCATATAGTAAACATATGATAGAGATGCCATGCCATATGAATTCCTACGGGAATTGAAATCACATGATTGATTCTATAATAGAAGTTGTTTGTCTAGACCACATAAAAACACGTGAATTTTTCTAAAGGATTAGGCACATAATATAGTTGTCATAGAAATAATGGAAAAATAAAATCCTGAGGTTAGATTCAATAGGAATTTCCTTTGGATTTCCATACAAAGTAGACCATAGAAAAAGCCTATGATTTTGTTTTTCAGAATAACCCCGTGATTTCTAATCCTATAAACCAGAAGTTCTACAGAAAATATCATGAAGGAACTAAATCATCCAAAATTCCCATGATATTTCTTTGAACGAAAGAGGCCCTAAACGTCGCATTGACTCAGTTGTGATCAGGTCGTTAACTACCATCTTTGATGGCGATTGCTCATCACTAATGACTAAACTAACGACAAGCCCACATCACACTTCCCCGATTGGGTATTGCTGCATTTCTTATTCAAGATATAGTGATTGGAAGTTGCCTCTTCGGTTGGGAGGTTTGTGTCATAACAAAATTCCAATGGCCACGGCATCATGCATAAATTATCAGTGTTTTGTCCATCAAGTACTAATACTATATGTTTTTAAGTACGTGCTCCCTCTGTTTCCACATGATTTAAAAATGTCCAGGATTGGCATGAGGACAAGCTCATGTCTTTGTAAAATACAACATTTTTGTGTACGGAATTTGGTGAAGACAGCTTTGTGGCCGGCTGAGAAGACATACAAAATTATTTTGATGCCAGAGGCACTGCTAGATAATATTAGTAATATTATCTCAAGTTAAGAAAACTTCTAGCGTTTAATTCAATAGTACAACAGATGTGCGCTTTTGATTCAAACAAATGCTCACCATTGTGTACCTGGAGTTGACATATTAGTATTATTTTCTGCAGGTGCAAAGATCGCAACGTGGTGGCTTCACACATTTTGTAGCCTGCACCAGCCCGCAATTTTGGAAAGATTTTAGTTTACCTTGTGCTAAAATATATCGGTTGACATTTCCGTGTACTTCATTCATCGTTGATTTGTTCATGAGACGTGCTGAAATTCCAACCTGGAGCCGCCCGGACGTACTTGATGTTGTTACTTATCGAGTTAATTATATTTCATCATCTATAACAAGTACTGCTAAGCAGCATAGTACTACTCCCCGCTAAAAAAACACAGCATAGTAGTACTATTAATGTTTTATTTAGCGAGCTGGGACTGACTAAACCGCGCTATGTCAACGAATGATGGATCGTCAGCTGTTTCGATTTGTCAAACCGTTTGCGTTAATCATGAAGAATTCAAAATGTGTGCTGAAAGTCTACCCGTAGCTGACTAGCAAAGGTCAACCTCCTTTTTCGCTCCTGTTCCAGCAAGATACAGAGAACAACAGAGCAGAAGCAAAGCCGGATCCGTTGTTTCCACGGGGGGAACCGTTCGCATCCTGCTTCCAGGTTGAGGAGATATCATTTCTTCTGTGCCCGCTAAATCTTTCAGTAAGGACGTGTCCAACATTAGGCCAGCATCATTAAATTTACTCCCTCTGTTCCTAGATACAAGTCCTTTAGAGATTGCAACGCGGACCACATACGGAGCAAAACGAGTGGATCAACACTCTAAAATACTCCCTCCGCCCCATAATATAAGAACATTTTTGACACTACACTAGTGTCCAAAACGTTCTTATATAATGGAACAGAGGGAGTACATCCATATGTAGTTTTTGTTGAAATCTCTAAAAAGAGAGTAAGGCGTTTTGGCTCGTAGGAGCATCTGCACCTTCAGTGAATAAAAAAAAAATCAAAACAAATACTAAAAAAATTCAATTATTTTTGGCATGGTAGATAATTTGATGCGTGATGTCCGGTCCAAACTTCAATTCATTTGAACATCTGAATAGCTCTTAGCAAAAAAGATAAATTTGGGGTTTGTTAAATAATGTACTGTTCATATACTGTTCTGACTCAATTTGTCTTTTTTGCTGAGAACGACTCAAATGTCCAAATGCTCTAAAATTTGGAGCACACCTCACCCACAAAATTATCTACCATGCACAAAAACTTTGGATTTTTTTGAATTTTTTACAAATTATTTCTTAACCGGGTGCAGATGAGCCCGGACTCAGAATTGGATATTCGCTAAAAGGACTTACATTTAGGAACAAAATCTCTAAAAAGACTTGTATTTAGGAGCGGAGAGAGTAGAAGGGAGGTCAAAACCAGGGATAGATAGATGATTCATCTGCCATATGGCATGTAACTCCACAACTTCTAATCCTTGGGGCGACATGTAACTCCACAACTTCTAATCCTTGGGGCGAAACACCTTGTAATGGCATCGGATCAACGGAAGCAAACAACAAGAAAACATATGTTATGGCAGTGCCATCTATATCAGTGATCCTCGTTTTGCCTTGATACATCGCCAACAAAAATTTAGAGGCCAAACATCACGTCCATGACTTTGGACAAGACCGATTTCGCGGGCGAAGCGATGGCGCCGGATGCCCCGCGGTTGCCCTCGTTGCCGTTTTGCATGGAATTGCTCGGCAAAGGCGCTAACGCGTTCCTGGTAGCGAAGCCGCTCGGCGCTACAGCTTGCGACGGAAATGGAACCGACATGCCGCCGTTGTAGGTGTCATCGGTGTTTTCGTTCAGATACGGCCGCTGCCATGGATCCACTTGCTTCACCCCAATGATAAGAACACTGTTTAGCTGCTGGCCGTGCTTGGCGAGCGCTTTCTGTGCATCATGACGGCTCTGAAACATACAAAAGGAAACACAAATCAGCGATGAAACTGACCCACAACCAACAAGGGGCGGAACTGGGGCCTTAAAGTGGAATTTTGCATACTTCTACTAACTGTACGTGTTTCAACTAGAGTACAATAGCAAAAGGTCCCACATAAAATAATTGATGGTAGGCAAAGCTTATCACATCAAGGCACTGTGTCATAGTAAAGGACAATCAAACTACAGGGCAATATAGACCATTGTGTCCATCATCACTTCATATGATATGCTGATATAGTAGAGTAGGTGCAAAGACCACAGAAGGAACTGTTTTGTCACTCACGGTTTGTTTCGGTCTTTATTTTTATTTTCAGTTCAGAAACAAATACACAAGCTAAGCAAAAAATTGGTGTACTTAGTTGCTTCTGTGATTTTGAATTTCCTTAGCCGCTACTGTGATTTTGATACTCCCGATAGCCCCATGTGTTTCAGACTATCTAAAGTCGTTAAAAATTCTGAAAATACTGAGACTGCATGTATCTATCTTGTCACAAAATTTCAAATGCAAACTCAATATGCGTAGCTCAAGAAACACAAATGACAAATACAGTGCTGGCAGTGATAAGTGGCCAAAAATTCACACAGCCCAACTTGAATGAACTACTACTCACAGCTGGATTTGTATTTAGTTCTAAAAAAAGCTGGATTTGTATTTTTTTGTTTCTATATTTGAGATTAGAATTTGGATTTCAAAACATGACATAGTTGACACATGTTGTGTCTGTGTCTTCAATTTTTCTTTAATTTTTTATGACTTTTGAAGTGGTATTTGCAGACAGAGTACCGGAGCACTCCAAGTTTTTGAGGATACACCCTCGCGCAATGATATTATATAAGTATTACTTTCAGATTAATATTTCCATTATGAGTAGGGAAAAATAGAGATCTGTTATATTATAAGTACCAGTGCTCAAACAATTCAGTACAAGTTTACCTGATACAAGATATGCATCCAGTTCGCATCCCTCGGACCAGGAACGTGTCTCAAGACTAACCCACATTTCTCAAATTCTCTCAGTACAAAGTTGGTATCAACCGGCAGAAAACTGGCAGAAACAAAGCAAGGAGCATGATCAGACACAGAATACATAAGCACATTTTAATCAGGACAGGAAAATTAATCAATGAACTAGATCATGCAAACTAGATCATGCATTGGAGAAGATCTGCTTCAAACGACATAGCTTAAGAAAATATGCATTCAAGTACAACAATAATAATCATGTCGGAAGCTAAAAAGATGAGAGGAGTATAACTGGCACCATGGGGATGCAATCTTATTGATATGTTCAAGAGACGTCTCCATGTGCAACGATAGCGTAGGTTTTATCCAGGTGTTAGGTCTGACTATATACTACATCAAATGTCTAGATGCAGAACTTACATAAGGTTCCTAAAACTATTTATTGCTACATTACCAGCTGTTTTCATTGCTCAACCTCCTAACGTAAGGCGAGACGGTAAGGCAATGCCTTAGACATAGAAGGAACAGAGCAATCAAGCAGTTTAGCATGTATATTGCAAGGAAAAATTATGAAACACCGAGAGATGGGCCACTACCTATGCACTTCCCTGTGGCCCAAAAGCCCATCTAGTAGACTCTTTCAGTGACCTAATTCCACTATCCTCACTCTCTCCTACCTCACCACAGCCGCCGCACACCTTCTGCTCTCTTTCCTCGTTGTAGAAGCACACAACCCTAAAACTCCTCACCGTAGAATCCCTTCTTCCTCAATAGCAGAGTAGAAGCAAGCGCATGAAGGGATGCTCGCCGGAGTGTTGGGGGATGGTGGGGTCGTCGTCTCCAAGCCCCAGAAGCAACCACAACTATGATGCAGCGAGGAACAGGCAGTAGCAGATACCTCTGACAACAGTGGACCTTTCACTGAAGCAGTCGTACGTTTCATGTCTAAGGCAGTGCGGATGCCGGACGCCATACCATCCTGGGGTGCCTCAGCGCTTAAGCAACACATTAAAAACAATACTACTATCTAATTTTAGATTAGCTAAGTTTCCACTAAATGTAGGTATCTGTATGACGGGCACAAATGAGAAAACATAGAAAATCACTATTCTTGGGCAGAAATAAATCCATCGAATATGGACATTAAATCACTCCCACTCACACAAGGTCGCAGAACAATAAGCATAGCAAGTAATAAGCTATCACAAAACCAACAAATGTGCAAGGGTGGTAGGGTACCAAATTGTAAATATACCGAGTAACTGTATAATACAGAGAACATGTGTTAATCAGGAAATGCAGTCCATAGCCTAATTTGAAATAACAAGAGAACTGTAACACTTTCTCATCAGGCACAGCCGGGCATGGTTCTTTTGTAACAACTGGTACGTAAAGCTTGAAAATGAATAGTTCTCGGACAATAAACGTCACAAAATCTGCAGACTAAGGCATAGCCTAGTGGTGGGAAGGGGTTGATGCCTTCCCACCCACCCAGGTTCAAGGCATGGTACTTGCAATTTGGGTTTGTTGCACAAATTATACTGTAGGGGGTTCCCTTACAGTCTTTCTATCAAAAAAAAAACGTCACAAAATCTGTGACAAATAACAAATTTCATCAATCACAAATACTAAAAGATCACTCAGCACATCAATGGCTCGAACCACCAAAATATAGTTTGGTCTAAAAAATTAGCAGAACTGAATTGGTTAATGTGTTCACGAGTTCGGTGAGTTGGTTAGAGTCAGCAATAGCATAATAATGGTACTATGTCCCAGAATTATCATTCTTAGGCTAATGATCTTCCAAATTTCAACATGTTAACGATCGGACTTTGGGCCTCAGCTCTCCATCGTTCTCTTACATAGTACGATTGGTATTTGGACGTTGCTTCAAGCATTAAGCTGGAGAAATGAATGCAAATAATCATTTTAAGCAGTCTGTTGTTTTCAGCTAAGGTCATATAGCTAATCTTGGTATGAAAACACAACTATATCACGGTATGTCGAAACTGCATCAGCGAATCGGAACATGATTCTGTTTTATCACATACAACTCCTACATGTGTACTGCATACAAGACATACAGGATTCCCATTTTTTTGTACACTGATCCACTTCAGCCACATACCAATCAGTTAATGTGTTTACAAGTTTGGTGATTTGGTCAGAGTCAGCAATAGCATAATGGTACCATGTCCCAAAATTATCATTCTTAGGCTAATGGATCTCCCAAATTCAACTTGTTAACGATTGGACTTCTGGCCTCACCTGTCCATCACTCTTTTATATAGTAAATGTCAATAATCATTTTAAGCAGTCTATTGTTTTCAGCTAAGTTCATATAGCTAATCTTGGTAAACAAACACAAGTACAGATTTAAAAGGACACAGTATTTCAAAACTGCATCGGGGAAACACCACATGGTTCTGTCTCATCCCATACAACTCCTACAGGTGCACCACATACAAGACATACATGATTTCTAATTCTCTGTACACTGGTCCGCTTCAGTCACTTACCAATCACTTAAACAACAACCCCAACTAGCTCTAATTGCAATAATAACACATAAGGATAGTAGACATACACAACTACTCCACAAATTCCATCAGAAATCTAGAGCATTATTCGCATCGAGTCAGCAAGAGGAGAGGCGACATACCCAAAAACGGTGACCCATTCCTCCTCGTCGACCCGGCCAGTGGAGAGCACCGAATCCCTCGGCATCTCCGGACGCGCGACCTCTCTGGGCGGCGGCAGTGTGATCAGCGCCACCTGCTGCTGCTGCTGCGGCTGCTGTGCGGAGGCCGTCGCCGGGGACTGCTGCTGATGTACGACACCGTCGACCGGGGAACTATCCCTGGCCTTCTCCTCCCTCGAGGGGGACCACCACGCCGCCGGGGAGGGGGAGCCGTTGGAGCGCTGCGGGGTGGAGAAGAGCCCCCCGCGAGGGGGAGGAGGCGACGGGGACATGGCTGCCTGCGGAGGCGTGTAGGGCGGCGGGGAGGGGGAGTGGCGTGACAGGTCATCGAGGGAGAGCAGCGGGGGAGGCGGCGGCGGGGTGGAGGCCTGGGCCTCGCGGCGCACGGACGCCGGCGGCATGCGGAAGGACGAGGATATCGGGGACGAGAGGTCCCGGAGGAACGGCGACTGGTGCCGCAGGTGGTCCGGCCTGGTGGCGCTCATCGCGGCGGCGAGAAGGAAGGAGCAGAAACCCTAGTGACACGATCGACTGTCTGAGTGTGGCTTTGGGTTTATCGACGCGAGCGTAGGCGTAAGCAACGGAAGCTCACCGTCACCGACCGGTGGACCCGTGACTGGTGGGTCCTACTTGAAGGGAAATACACGAGAGGTTACTGCGAAGGCGTAACTGTTTCCTCCGGGTCAGAAAGTTGAAACAGGCAAAATGGAGGTTGCGACGGCGACGGAGGCGTCGGCGCCGGCGGCGAGCGGCGGGGCGAGCAGGCGGGGCCACCCGTTCCCGTGGCTCGACGTGGCCATCTCGGAGCCCTACTACTTCCTCCACCTCGTCGCCTTCTTCTCCTACTTCGCGGCCCGCACCACGGCGCCCTCGGCCGAGGACGACGCCGAGCTCCACAGCCGCCTCATCCGACGGGTGAGATCCCGCGGTGCCCGAGTGTAGATCCGGATCGTGCCGTCCCGCCGGCCTTTGAACTGTTTGTGCTCACGCGGATCGGCGTCTGCGTCTGTGTTTCTGCAGGAGATCCAGGCGGTGCTCGTGTTCCTGGTGCTCTTCACGGTGAAGGTACAGTGTTTAATGACCACCATTAGTGTTTCCGAGTAAAGTTTCCCTTGTACCGTACTGGAATTCGGCAATTTGACTTGTTGGAGTACTGAGCTGCGTGTGAAATGGAGCTGGAAATGTACAATTTTCAAGCAATGCGGACGTGACCTTAGTGCCACTATGTGATATGATGTTCAGTAGTCATGGTTTTTGCGATTTTCTATCTTTGCATTCGGGGTTAGTTAGGTCCCAACGCAGGTCTCTCAAAAGCACCTCTGTGATTTGTATGAAAAATGAAGCCTCTCATTTGCTGATCAAATAATTTGATGCTTACCAGATTGTTAAGGAGGAACACTGGGAGACATTCATCGCTGATTCATTGCTCTACGCAAAGGTGTGTACTTATGGAATGACTCTGTTTTCTTACTTTGTTATCATGATTTCTGGTTTTTATGCATTTCTAGGCAAGGGTAAACCAGGTTACTAAAAGTTATCGCTGTTCCCTACTACGGTTGATATTGCTAAATATCTTAATGATCCCTATGTTCTTGTTTTGCTTTGCAGGGCCTCTTGTTGGTGGTTACTTTTGTTATTGATTATTGGTTGACTGTCGGCTACTTACTGGGATTTATCGGTATGCTTTTGTTTGTCTTTGGGTTTTATTGCTGTGCATTCATATGAAGAGCAAAGTAAAATAATTATCGCGTTTTATATCACTCCCTGACAATTGTTCAAGTTTTGAGCACTTAATAGGGAATTTCCTTCTCTGAATCTCCCACAGTGTTTATTCTGTGCTTCATATTTTTGCTGAATCTGTATTCATGCAATGCTATTTTTTTGCTCTATTAGACTGGTCTCAATTTTTTCCAACATAACTTGTAGGTTTAACAGTTTATGTAAAAGTTGCTTAGTTTAATCATTGTTATCATGTACTCCCTCCATCCCAAAATTGTCAAAAATGGTCTCACATTTTGGGACAGAGGGAGCAACATTTTGTACCCTTGTCCTGTATACTTGAATCTGTCTATTTCTTAGATTGTAGCCCTGATCATCGAACACCCACCCAGGGTTGCAAAGCGAAGCTGTAGCCATGAGATTAGTAGCACCAGACTATGAAAGACTACGAATGAGTTAATATTCAATAACTGGAATAAACTGTAATTTTATTGCTGTGGAATTCATCTTAAAACAGTACTCAGTCAGTAAAGGAAAAAAAGATCACTCACTGAATGTTTCCTACCAGAGCACTGAGGAGGAACATATGCTATGCAACTAGTGTCAGTTGAAATGTAATTTTAGCCCAAGCTCTTATCACATTAGCCATCCCTTGCTTGTAGCATAACATCAAGGACCATAGAAATGGTACTCCTGATTGGGATCATCTTCTTTAGGCAGGATGCGAACAATTTGTTTTCCTTGTTATGTAGCATGGCAAGACACTCCCAGACCATCAATATCCACATCAAGGACCATAGAAAAAGCATTGACACTACGAAGGAAAAATATATCTGATACGGGGCACACTGGTTGTGGGTTGCCTACTTGCTCCTCTAAGATTTCCTGATTTATCTAAGTCTTGATGCTTCTTAATACTCCGATTTCAAGATGCATTCAAATCAGATCACGAATCCTATCAGAAGTTTTTCCTGGCAGTAAAATTCGAGATATGCTTTGGATACAATTTTCATGCTAATCTGAACTGCTTCATTCACCCGTTTTAACTGTTGCTTACATTTTGTTTTTCATTTGCAGTTATATATGCTATGGCTCAACAGCCACCTTTTGATGGCCTAGGTATGTTTTACAATTCTATTTTTAGTCATGGAAGTTATGCATAGTGTTGCCCCCATCAAAAGAAAAAAAAAAACCTCTCTGTCAATAGATGATATCCTTTTGATTTTGTATTTGTATATTTGGTCTGCACCATTGATGTGATTATTCCACCTCTTGGTAATTAAACTTTAATCAATGTGTACCGTGTGCCAATATGCTACCTCATAGTTGCAAACCCATTGATTCTGTCAAGTATATCCTATGTGGGGCACATTGGTTGTGCCTTACCTACCTGAGAATCATCTGTCACTAACGAGTGAGATGGCTGCTGATTGTGTTTTGAGACCAGTGGATGACAATATAGATAAATAGGCAATTGATGTGGCCTTTTTTGTTCCCAGTTGTCTCATATACAGGAGTTTGGAACCCCGAATCACACTGGCATACCAGGACATGTCGTAGGAGTAACCCTAATTTCGCTGGAATTGCCATAACGTTGGCATTCTAATTACTTAGCAAGTACTATTATTGCAGCTGAAATTGTGAAACCTATTCACTAATTAGCCTAAAAGGCCTTAATCTGAAATTGGTAGACTGAATAATCTAAACAAGTTAATTTAGCTGGGGATTACCAATATTGCAAACCTGGACAAAATGTTTGACCGAAGGTTTTGAGCCGGATCAAGGTCGCGAGTTGAATAGATTGTGCTCACAAATTGGTTTCTACTCCCTCCGTCCGATAATGTAAGACGTTTTTTAACACTAGTGTAGTGTCAAAAACGTCTTACATTATGGCTTATGGGATGGAGGGAGTAGCTTGCAATTTCAATCCGTTTACTATGTGCTAGTACTACTCTTTATCTTAGGCACACCCATATGTGATCCAATTGCTAAAAAGGTGACATTTGAATTATATTCTTATGTTAAGTGATAATACTGAAGTGTTACACTTACTCTCACTATTCATATTCATTTTACACTAATTTGAAACATCGCTGCAGTTCTCTCTTAAGTTGGAGATGAAATGTTCATTTTTTTTACTTAGGTCATTTAAATCATTTGACTCCGTTGCAACTGGAAAGCCTGCTAACTGAAGAGCCAACGACACGATTTTGGCTGGTAATTTCCTGCACTTATTTTTATTTTACTGTTTACTCCTTTTTTTAACTGCATTTACTTTCATTTTTGTGTGACTTCTAATAACATATATTTCAATCCCATATTATATGTTACCGCTTTCAGTGAGTAGGATCCTAAACAGATTTTGCTCATTGTTCGATTTGTTATTTAAATTTTAATAGGTTGAGTTCCGGACTTCCTTTTTAACACCATGTATACAAGCAAGCAGTGTCATGCCTGAACTCTCTAACTTGTAAGTATTTGGAGCTTTTTTTACTCCTACCGTTGTTCTTGCACTTCTGAGCTCTATATTTATTAATTTATACAAAAAGTCTAAAAATTCCCCAGTAAAATAGACTCTTTCCATCATTATCTTTGACACTTTGTAGTAATTTACAATCTATGGCTACTAGAGTTAGGCATTACCTGTGCATTACTATTCTGAGAGAGTTCGAGGTTGAGTCTTAGATGGAAGCACGAGATATTCCCGACATTTAGCTTTGCACCCTCATGCCACTACATTACTTTTCTTCTGAAATACACTATTTTACTTCTTTTAAAAAAATGGATATCCACTATTTTACTGATTAGCGAGCTTATCTTTTCCTAGTCAATATTAATATGATTATTGTAATAATCTATCAAATACCTCTAGTTTGTTCTGAGCACAATATCAATAGCATTTTCTGTATATTGGATCATGTTCTGATGATTCTCTTGATGCAGATACTCCAACAAGAACATTTCTTTTGGATTAGTTGATCTAGGGCATTTTCCAAATGCTGCAGCGAGGTTTGGAATATCCATGTGGGGTAAATCACTAAATCTTTAGTTTTACTTCTGCCATCTATGCTCTTTTCTACTTGGTTGGGATGGTCTACATTTCAGTCCCACATAATCCATGGACTCCTTCTGGATCTTGTTCAGAATGTGCTTAAGTCTTTCTTCGCACGAGGGTTACATTCTCTCTGTTGATTTCATTGACAGATCATCTTCCCACTTATATACTGTTTGACAAGGCGACTGAAGTTGCTCGGCTCCCAGAAATCGGAAACGGAACAAAAGTATTCGTGCCAAAAGTTACCAAGGTTAATTTTCATCACTTCCATATTTTATTATGCATTATGACTGAAATAAGTTCAGTCTCTCCCTTTTCGTGTACAAATTAATATGATATAGCTTTGGAATATTATCTGTTTGACCAAACCAAGGCTTATGAGTAGACTTGTTGTTCCGAGGTTGAGACTCATAGACTAAGCGTAACTAATCGACACTGAAGTTGCGACTCATAGACTAGTCGACACTGAAGTGTAGTCGGCCCTGGAGTTGAGACTCATAGACTAGTCCTTGGACTCATAATCCATGGATCAAACTGTCTTGTAGCAAGAAAATCAATAACTCTTGTGATTTACACAACTGGAGGACTAACTTGAAACAAGTTACTCCTAGGCATATAGCCAAATCAGGTTTTGGCATTAAGAATTAGGAATATGGTTGTTTTGTCTAAAGATCTTCATTATTCTACTTCTGTATCTAATTTTGATTTAGCTGGTTATTCCGATTGTGGGAGACGGATAACTGCAGTTCCTGAAAAGAAAAAGAAAAAAAGTAGTTGAGAGAAGCTAGTGAGGGTGGCGCACCTAATACTAGACCTACACAGGCTAGCCCATAGGGCATTTTTATGAAGGAGGGACAACTGTGAGCTTCCTGCCTGGTCCAGAACTTGAACACAGGCTAGCCCATAGGGCATTTTTATGAAGGAGAGACAACTGTGAGCTTCCTGCCTGGTCCAGAACTTGAACACAGGTGGGCTGGGTGCGCACTCACACACCTAGCTAACTGAACTCTCTCCAGTTCTCTACCTCCCTGTTAAAGAAAAGAGTGAAAGTGAAATAGTTGAGATATGGCCTTCCTAAAAAAGCCGTGAAACCTGATGATATGCGGACATGCGGTGCAATATGACACCACGGTTCCTTTTCGTTTTAGTTCCGACAAAACATCAGTTATGGCATTGTGCCTCAGTCAAAGCACTGATTACTGAGATGATAAACACATCAAAGCTGCACTAATGATAGAGCTCCTGAAACTTCAGTTAGCTATACTGTCTTCCTCACTGGACTTATTGTGAAATTCAACTATATTAAGCATTAATGATGAGCTCCAACTATGTGGTATTGCTTTTCGGAGAGATGTCTTATATGGTGATATTATGCCTATACCTTTCTTGCAGAAGCTTCTCTGCCATCACTTTGATCTTGACAGGAGACTGATTGAATTCCTGTCGACCTAGTTGTAAGTCAGCCAGAGATGACTTTCACTGTCCTTTTCATTTCACCATCTAGGTAACACCTGTCAACCGAATTCATCCTGTCGCATCGTCTATCTCAGGTGTCTCAAATTGAAGGTGACAATTCGGACGAGATAAATGGACCAGACAGTTGTGTGGAAGCGATTACTTCAGGGGAGTATCTTCAAGAAGCTTGTTTTATTCGATGGGTTTGGTCGCGCCCATCCAATCCAAGGCCAGTATACTTTGTGGCGACAAATATGTTTTCGCATCTTGCTACGATATGTCACTTCTTGAATTCTGGAACGTTACTGCCACTGTACAGATCTTGTAATGATTCACCGACTATGCTTTGCACTGCAGTAGTGGTCAATCCAGACACCATTCGTTTCCACAGAGCAGTGTGTCTCGGAATTTGTTTGGATCTCGGCACCTTTTCCAAGTGGTAATGGCCTGCACGGTAGGCCATCCTGTCCCCCCTTAAAACTCCATTCCATTATCTGTCACATGCATGATGCTTTTCCATGTGAATTCACATCTTAAATATGTGCTTAGTGCTCTCCTTGATAATCTTGATTGAAAATATATATAACTCAAAGCATTGCATTTGGCCACCACCATTGTTAAGTGGAGGGAAAGCGGGATTTTGGTGGCATTGTTAACAAAAGCTGACTGCCCAGTGGAAGGAGGGATTGGTGGTGGGTTTAGAATAAGCCTGCTGGTAATTCAAAAGAAGGGGGGAATGGGCTGATAAGATCAGCAAAAAATATTAGTTTTGCAAATCTGGGGAGGCCAAAGAGGACCATGGATGGGTGATTAGCTTAGAATAACACAAAAGGTGTGCATATCCAGGCCATGACACGTCAGACCCAGGTTAGGTGTTGGTAGTGGGATAGGACAAGCTCTAGCTTTTTAGCTTTGGCTGTTTTTAATCCAAAAAGAATGTTTTCATATGTTTGCAGCAGAGTATCTCCTCTCCTTAGAGTCGGAAAGGAAACATGGAGTATCTCCTTTTGAGTTTTGATATGAGGTAAAGTGTGGTCTTGGCAGGTGCCATGTGGACCAGTACTCAATAGTGGTTGGCTTGCAGCTGTCAAGCTGATAGCCTGCAACCCCCCCTTTGTGGTTACCTGCATTAATATGGCATCATTGCAATGTAATGCAGATGGGAAATTAAACTAACTTGTCATTTGAATCATCAAATCAAAACGTATACTGAGACCTTTCTAGGCCCTTCTGATTGCACATTCCTATAAAATTTCTATGAATGGCTCAACCTAAATATGATGAGGAATTTGAGAATGTTGAGGCTATACCTCATGGAAACTTTTGCGGAGCATCCAAACATCTTTTGAGGTCAATAAACTTCTTTGTATTCTTATGGAATTGTGCTGCATTGGCACTCCTATATACTCTCCTAAATATAAGTCTTTGTACAGATTCCACTATGGACTACATACGGAGCAAAACGAATGAATCTACACCCTAAAATGCATGCACATACATCCGTATGTATTCCATAGTGAAATATCTACAAAGCCTTATACTCCCTCCGTCCCAAAATAAGTGTCTCGAGCTTAGTACAAATTTTGTACTAGAGCTAGTACAAAGTTGAGACACTTATTTTGGGACGGAGGGAGTAGTTGCCATGCTTTTCTTCTTCGATCTACCTCACTTCAGAGTTGCAATGCTTTGGTTCTAGAGAAAATGACCATAGTTAGAATCATTTGGGCTATTTTTAATATAATTTGTGAATGTCCATGCTACTAGTTGTTACACTCCTGTTATTTTTATGTAAACCATTCATTTCAAGGGCTCATACCATCCTGAAGATGCTAACTTACTCGGTTGCTCCCAAATACTCCCTCCGTTCCAAATTATAAGATGTTCAATTTTTTTCTTTCTGAAATCGGATGTATAATGCCCCCGCCTTAGTGTGTTTGTTCACTCATTTTAGTCCATATGTAGTCCATATTAAAATATCCAAAAATTCGGAACGGAGGTAGTACTACAGGGATGGGAGAAACCACTTTAGCATGTCCACAAAATCTGTACCAATAACGCATGAAATTCGCCTGCATATTCATGCATGTAGATAACCATGGAAAATAAGAAGAAACATCCATTTTAGAAATAAAAAAACAGAACTTCTTAGCCTGAATTTCTTTCTACCCAAATAGCCCTGAATCAAAGCATTTTATGACAGTTCTGCAAAATTATTTCATGAAATATGTTCAAGCATTTTCTCAAGGAATATAAACGTCCGAGTGGTTGAGTGTCTGAAGCCTTGTGAGTGAAGAGGTAAAAGAAAGCTGTTTGAAATGATCGCTGCCCGTTCTGGAGCCGAGACCAGGATGGGGCAAAGCAGTAAAAAAGGAAGAAGCTGTAAAAAGAAGGGTTGCAAAGAAAGAAAGGGGAAAGCCTGGGCGGATTTTCACCAACGCCGTGGTGTGTCGCTCATACTGACATGGAATCTGTATGGGGCGGATCGGAGTCCAAGATGCGCAACGCCGCCTTTAATCAGGCTCCAATTGCCGAGGAAAATCCGCTTTCTCGCCGGGTCCTCTGCGTTTCGCGCACACACAACCCGACCCGTTACGGATCCGGCTTGCCTGCTCCCTCGCCATGCTCCCATCCGTGCTCCCACTCCATCCTACGGCTGTCCTTTTCTTCTTCTTTTTTCTAATCTAATCATCTCCCCCCTGATTTTAAGGGGTGGGGCCGGGCCTTATTTTGTTCCAATTAAATCATGCCACGTATGCGGGAGCATGGATGGGAGCACGCTGGGGGAGCAGGCAAGTCTCGTCCACCCGTTACATGTTTTACTCTTTGGACTGGAAGACGAATCCGCCTCTCCGCCTCCCGTCTCCAATCTCAAGAAAAATTCTCTGGTTTGGATCAGGTACTGCTGCTTTGCTCTTTGGAACAGCGTCTTGTTCCCCGCTTTGCTTTCAGAAATGGCTGCAGGGAAAATCGGAATAGCACCAAAATTGCATACGTTTTTTATGCCTTGAGAACTTGAACGCTAAAGAAATCTGGATTCATTTCTGGACCGCTGAAGGCATGGGATTTTGCTTAGTTTTCTAGAGGAGTTTGAGTGTTTCTATGGATGGAAGAGAGATCAGGGAAGGGATGCGGCTTGCCCAAGAGGGCCATATAATTAGCGAATTTACGCGAACCCACGAGGAATATCCGCGGGCGATCTCAAGGATCGAGAGCTCACGCCCTGAGCCAGGGGGAATGTCTCTTGAGCAGAGCGCTCGCGAAAATATTGAAAGGAGAGCAGGAAAAAGATAAAGGAAAAGGGATTCCTTTAGCCACTGCTGCTGAATTTCCAGTTGTTTTCTCTTCTTCCCTATGTGCGTGGCGCGCGCGACAAATGAAAAAGATGCAGCTTGTATTCTACCGATAGAAAAACAAGTAAAGAAGAAAAAAGATAAGTAAAGCCTCGAATCTGCTAAAGCATGTGCGGAAAGCTTCCGGTTAGTTGCGTAAACTAGTGTGTGGTCCGTTGTTATTTTGTTAAGCTAAACTGCGGTACTGATTCTAACCGGGAATGTAGTGATCAGCTGGTGGCTGTCCTAATAATCCTCACTATCTCCACATTGCTCCTGAATTTTAACAAAGGTAATGTATGTAGTAGGCCTGTTTGGATGATTAATTTCGCCAGATTCTTTGGGTGCCGAACTGTTTCTGTAAAAACATGCAAAATTCCAGTGAAATCCCTACATTCTGAATGGTTTCCTGTTGTTGGCGGAGGATACGAGAGATGCCGGAATCGGGTTTTTGATGGGCCAGCACGGAGTTGAAGCGAGTGTTTTTTTTTATATCTTCTCTGCAAGATTCCTGCTTGTAAAGGCAAATGATTTACCGCTGTTGTAGGTGGGGGGATACGAAACGAAATGAAGGATCCCTTGGCGAAAACCATGGCGGACGGCCGGGAATGGGTTGGATGAGGCCGCACGGAACTTTCCTTTTCGAAATTTAATAGCACGCGCGCGCGGTTGGTTCGATCGATCGACCGAGCGAGCGAGCGAGTTTTTCCCTTTTCTTTTGCTTCTTTGCCTTCTTCTTCAAAGAAGAAGCGACACAGCTCGTCGACCAAAAAAGCACGGCCCTCCTTGTGCTTGCCGATGCCCGGCCACTAGCCAGAGCAGATTAAGCTAAGCGATTGAGCGGCACCGGCACCGGCGCTCCGGCCATGGCCTCTCGCTCCCTCCCACCTTCCCCATGCTAGTCCACCACCCAGCTCCCGGCCTTCTTCTTCACTCCACTCCGCTACTAGTCCACGTACGTACCCTTCAACCAACGGCTGCGGGGTAGAGAGGGGGAGAGGGACAGGTAGGTAGGCACGTACGTACGTGTGGGTAGGTGCCGATGGTGACGGCGAGGGAGGCGAGGGAGGCGGCGGCGGCGGCCATGGACGCGAGCAAGTACGTGCGCTACACGCCGGAGCAGGTGGAGGCGCTGGAGCGGCTCTACTACGAGTGCCCCAAGCCGAGCTCGCTGCGCCGGCAGCAGCTGGTCCGGGAGTGCGCCGTGCTGGCCAACGTCGACCCCAAGCAGATCAAGGTGTGGTTCCAGAACCGCCGCTGCCGGGAGAAGCAGCGCAAGGAGTCCGGCCGCCTGCAGTCGCTCAACCGCAAGCTCACCGCCATGAACAAGCTGCTCATGGAGGAGAACGACCGCCTCCAGAAGCAGGTCTCCCACCTTGTCTACCAGAACGGATACTACCGCCAGCAGACGCACAGCGTACGCCCTCCTCCACACCCGGCGCCCTCCACGATGATCCCTCCTCCCTTGCGGCCGCCGCGAGCTCACGCCTTTACTCCTCCTACTCTCCCGTTGCCGTTGCAGGCGGGGCTGGCCACCACGGACACGAGCTGCGAGTCGGTCGTCACCAGCGGCCAGCAGAACGTCGTCGTCGTGCCGCCGCCGCCCCGCGACGCCAGCCCTGCTGGGTACGTTAATCGTGTTCAGGCCTTGCAGGCCATGTTCTCTTATTGCTTTTGTTTTCTTTTCCTATGTATAGCATCTAGTATCTGTGCGATATGTATGCATGGATTTTTAGTACTGTTTGTTTCCTGCAGATTGATGTCCATCGCGGAGGAGACACTAACGGAGTTTCTGTCCAAGGCCACCGGAACTGCCGTCGAGTGGGTCCAAATGCCTGGGATGAAGGTCTCTTTCCTCTCAACTGAATTCCCATTAGTTTCCTGTTTCTGAACTCTCAACTTCTTGCTTGCATGGTGTGCTCAATCAACCATTCTTGTCTGCAGCCTGGTCCGGATTCCATTGGAATCATCGCCATCTCGCATGGCTGCGCGGGTGTTGCTGCGCGAGCTTGCGGCCTCGTAGGCATGGAGCCTGCCAAAGTAAGCTCCTTGCTTTCTCTCTGCCTTTTTTTTTGACTATCTCCTTGCTTTCACTTCACTATATCTCTTCACTTTTAATTTTGTTAAAATCAAAGAGTGTTCCTGACTGTTGCCCGCTCAGGTTGCCGAAATCCTCAAGGATCGGCCACTGTGGCTGCGTGATTGCCGGTCTATGGAGGTAGTAAACGTGCTGCCTGCTGGCAGCAATGGCACGATTGAGCTGCTCTACATGCAGGTACGGAATGCTTGGTTAACTCTACCTGTCTACCATGACACCTTTCAGCTCATGCCATATCATGAACTTGAGATTCTTTTTCCATCTCCAGCTCTATGCTCCGACGACACTAGCGCCGGCTCGTGACTTCTGGTTGATGCGGTACACATCCATTCTCGATGATGGAAGCCTAGTGGTGAGTTGCTAATCATCAAACATCCGTGTCCAATTAGTATCATAGCGTGTTCATGCGTCAGCCGCTTGACTGTTTTTGCTCTAAAGGTATGTGAAAGATCACTCAGTACCAAGCAAGGAGGCCCAAGTATGCCCCTTGTCCAGCCTTTCGTTAGGGGTGAGATGCTTCCCAGCGGTTTCTTGATCCGGCCTAGTGATGGTGGTGGTAGCGTGATTCACATCGTTGACCATTTGGACCTGGAGGTAATAACAATTCAGCAACAAATGATAAACTGTTTCTTTAACTAGTTCATCTATCACAGAAATTTAGCAAGCTACTTTGTGTTCATGCACAGCCTTGGAGTGTGCCTGAAGTTGTGAGACCACTGTATGAATCTTCTGCCATGGTGGCCCAGAAGATGTCGATGGCGGTACAATTACATGGACTATACTGTTTTTTATTGCTCTTGATAACACTTGATGCTTAGGCATACAGGATTAATATTTGGAGTAACTCAATTTTGCAAATCCAGGCCTTGCGCTATCTCAGGCAAGTTGCTCATGAAGATACTCATTCTGTAATCACTGGATGGGGCAGACAGCCTGCAGCCTTGCGAGCTCTGAGCCAAAAGCTCACCAGGTTGGGCTCTTGAACAGCACAGGCATATTACTTTTTTAAAAAAAAACAGCATAGGCAGATTGTAATGCTCCTTACCATGAATCTATTTCAGTAAGAGTGTAACTGATTTCGCACCTGTTTCAGAGGTTTCAATGAAACTCTCGGTGGGCTTGCTGATGATGGATGGTCCGTGATTGAGAGCGATGGCGTAGATGATGTTTGTATCTCCGTTAATTCATCCCCGAGCAAAGTGATGAGTTGCACCGCAACATTCAGTGATGGACTACCCATGGTTAGTACCGGTGTTCTTTGTGCAAAGGCGTCGATGCTGTTGCAGGTTAGTTTCTTTCCACACTTTCAAGTTTTATTTCTGGAAAGTGAATGTGATATTAACATCGACTCTGGTAATGGTTGTAGGATGTCTCTCCACCGTCACTACTGCGGTTTTTGCGGGAGCACCGGTCGCAGTGGGCTGATAGCAGTTTAGATGCATTCTTTGCTTCTGCGCTGAAGCCCAATTTCTGCAATTTACCTATGTCTCGTCTTGGAGGATTTAGTGGCCAGGTTATACTCCCTTTAGCACACACGTTTGACCCTGAAGAAGTAAGCTCCTGGTCTTCGGTAAATTATAAAATTCCCTGCTCCATAGTGTCCTCCTGCTTGACTTTTTAATCGCACAATTTCTTCTTTTCAGTTCTTGGAAGTTATCAAGATAGGAAATGCCAGTAACTATCAAGATACACTGATGCATCGTGATCTTTTCCTCTTACAGGTAACTTCTGATTGTTACACTTATGCAATAAGTTTTTTTTTTTTTTGAAAGGAGGCAAAAGACTTGCCTCATTCATTAATAAAGAGTTTAGCATGAGTTACACTTATGCAAAAGGAGGCAATAACTTTATTTAACCGCTTAACCGAACCAGATAACCTGATGCACATATTTTTGATCAAGTTGCTCAACCGAGCTTTGGGAAAATCATTTGTCTCCTTTGTAAAACTTGTGCTCTGGATTGAATTGGCAGATGTACAATGGGATAGAGGAGAACACCATGGGCACTTGTTCAGAGCTTATCTTTGCACCCATAGACGCATCTTTCGGTGATGATTCTCCGCTGCTACCTTCCGGTTTCCGCATCATTCCGATCGACTCTCCTCTTGTAAGTAGATTTCACCCAAATATGAGACAACATCTAGCTTGAGACTATAAACTTAATCCTCTCTTGCTGCATGTATGTTTCGCAGGACACGTCTAGCCCGAACTGCACGCTGGACCTCGCGTCCACCCTTGAGGTCGGAACACCCGGAGGCAGGATAACCGGTCACTCCAGGAGTGGCTCGAAGGCTGTGATGACGATCGCGTTTCAGTTTGCCTTCGAGAGCCACCTGCAGGACAGCGTGGTGGCCATGGCGCGGCAGTACATGCGCAGCATCATCTCGTCGGTGCAAAGGATAGCGCTGGCGCTGTCGTCCTCGCACCTCGTGCCTCATGGAAGCTCTCGCCTCGTCCCCCCTGTTACTCCGGAGGCGGCCACGCTCTCCCGATGGATTGTCCAGAGCTACAGGTCTGTGGTCTTGCAGTTATCACATAGTATACCAGGGTGTATTCGGTTAGTTTGTGTTTTGTGCTGAATGCTGCTGGGTTGATCGTGCAGATTTCACTTTGGGGCCGAGCTCATCAAAGCCGCAGACGCTAGCAGCGGCGAGTCGGCGCTCAAAGCGCTCTGGCACCATACCAGCGCCATACTATGCTGCTCTCTCAAGGTACTGTTCCAGGGTTTTACTCACCTTGAACAGCTTCTGCTTCCAGCACATGCTATGCTGTTGTGGTGTGTCTCCACTGGCTTCGATCTGACGGCGTCGTGTTGGTGCTGCAGGCGATGCCGGTGCTGACGTTTGCGAACCAGTCCGGGCTGGACATGCTGGAGACGACGCTGGCGGCGCTCCGGGAGATCACCATGGACAAGGTGCTGGAGTACGACCAGGGGAGGAAGAGCCTGCTGTGCTCGGACCTGATGGCCAGCGTCGCGGAGCAGGGGTACGCGTGCGTCGAGGGCGGGACGTGCGCGTCGAGCATGGGCCGGCCGGCGTCCTACGGGAAGGCGGTGGCGTGGAAGGTGCTCGACGACGGCGGCGCCGGCGCCGCCCACTGCGTCTGCTTCGCGTTCATGGACTGGTCCTTCGTCTAGTCGAGGGACCGATCGTTGTTGTAGCTGTTGTTGCAAGTCTCGAGCATTGGTGATGGGCGCGGTGCAATGTTGGATGACGGTGGTGTTTTGTACGGCTTGATGGTGTGCCGAGATTGGTGATGCTGTTTGTACTAGTACTTTCATTTCCTCTTTTCCTTCTCCTACGCACAATGGGGGAATGCAACTTAGAAGCGGACCCACCGGCTCTCGGGCTTTGCTACACCTACGTATAGGTGTCGGATTTTCCGAGGCTACCCTCTCAGATTTTCATTGTAAAAAATCATATGTCTTGACATATAGACTACTATGATTTTCATTATAAAAAAAATCTTATGTCTTGACATATAGACTACTAATAGAAGATAAGAAACCATTGCCAATCTTACAGAGTGGGGGAAAACAACCAGCTAACCTAGCAACTGATCATGCAAATGCAAGATCAACAGAACCTAGAAGGTCAGGCACAAAATATAACAAGGTAGTCCACGATATGAAATATCATCCCGGTGGCACAGACCAGAGCCATGCATCTACTACGACAAAGCGGCAAAAGATCGAACTGAAGACAGAAACGCATCTAATATGGATGAAAACGAAGCTAATGGAACAGAAAGATAGATCCGTCGGGTTCAGTGCAGTTCGGAACAATCAAGTGCTAACAATTTAAGATATAGTTTCAGTCTAGGGGCGTTACATATTTCAGCACACAAAACACAACTCATACCAAAATCTTCGACTACAATCTCAAAAAAGAACTTAACGGCTGATTCTGTGGGCAGTTTCTCATAATCAGATTATGGAGAATCAAGAGTTGAAAAGAGCTGAGCCTTAAGTGGATGAGAACGTATCCCATGCACCGAATGAACTTATGCACCTGGTTCACCATGGGTTCCTGGGCCGTTGGATGGAGAATGGAGACACAAGATCTACCAGCAAGGTGGGCTACTAGTACATTTAAAAAGCGATCCTTGTACTACCGCTGAATTGAGCGTACTTGGGGCATCTCGGTGATTCCATTAAACAAATGGCATGGTAGTATATATTTAGGCGTTGAATTTTTTTATGCCAAATATTTTGCATGAAGTTATGTATTCTGTTGTGAAAGCGCAAGTTCTCTTGCTGCTTCAATAGTTTCACGTCAATCCCAATTTTCTCATCAGGTACTGTATCACTAAAGGGTTTTTTTGGGGCGAAAACTAATGGTTTAAAGCCCGATCCATTCAAGCTACCTTGCTGTTGACACAAATGTCTTGTTATTTCTTACTCCCTCGGTTCCAAATTAATTTAGTCAATTTTGTCTAAATACGCATTTATCTAGACACTAAAACATGTTTATGCAGATAAAGTTGAGTCAATTAATTTGAAATGAAATCTATCTAGTCAGGTTCAGTTACGGATCGCTGTTTTCCTCATCCTTGGAGGCTGTAACCCTAGCCGCCGCCGGGAGAGGCCGATCTTCCGGCGCCGTCCTCCGGCGGCTCCCCTCCGCCGGCGACCTCAGTCGTCGATGGTGAGGGGGGTCGCCGGATCCACGCGTGTGGATCGGTTTTATTTCCTCGTAGTCTAGGTTTTTAGGTTGTTCATCGTCTTTGCTTCGGCGGCGACGATGACGGCGCTGAATAAAGATTCTTTGTATCCTTCCCTGAAGGGGCCATCGGTCCTATGGTTGGGGTTGGATTTGAAAACCAGTCTGTTCAAGTAAGGATGACGTAGCGGCGATGGCATCCTCGTGGTGGACCTGTGTCCTCGGGCTCCGCTGTTGCGACGGCGTTTGCTCCAGCGTCGGCGCGGAGCTTGGGAGGTAGTCCAGGAGCGGATGCAGATTGTGGTCTGCATCGACGACATCTGGAAGAGGAACATGTGCTGGGCTCGTGGTTCGTGGATGGCAGGTATGGTTTCCTCCTTCGACATCTTAGTAGTGGCGGGGTGCCAGATCTAGAGTTCGATGGCGTGTCTGGGGTGTTGCCCCGGCCTGATTCGTTCAACGGCAAGGGCTTCATTTTTGATGAGCCACATTGAAGGTCCGGAAAGTTGCATATCAGCGATGGAGCCGCGTCGAGCTCGGGTAAGGAGGTGATTCGTCATTCTTTTCTTCGATGGCTGCTGTAGTGGTGCCGGAGGTAGATGACGGACGTTGGTGTCAAGCTCAGAGATGTTCTGTTATCTTTTCAGTTTTGTCATGCCGGTCTTTACGTGACTTGTACTTTGTTCTTTATGATATGGATGAAACACGTATTACCATGCAAAAAAAATTATTTTGAAATGAAGGAAGTATTAAGTATGTAAATCCTCCATCTCCAGTAGTGCACTTAGAATGTTGTTGAACATTTCTGTGTACTAAGAATAGTACGTATGCAATTTAAAGTGGATATAACTTGACTAGATAAATTGCGGGGGATGAACTCGGCAGTTTTTCTGCTAGCATGTCATGCCAACAGTTGAAAAAAACCAAATTCCAAAAGAGATGGGATCTGTAAGGAAGATAACCTAGCTCAGCAAGAAGTGACCCGCTTTGCTCCATGCATGCAGTAACAATACAAATATGCTTGGCGCCTTCTGCAAATGTGCCCCTGGCCAGCTTGTAGGTACATATTGTACATTCCTTCTCCATCCAACGGCCCAGGAGCCATTGGTGCAGCAGGTGCACAAATTTATCCGGTGAACAGGATACGCTCTCTTAAGTGGATAGGGGCGCTTGCCCCCCGCCCCCACGGCGTGCTTCACGTGGTTGTATTTTTTTTTGACCATCAATAAGACTTTATTTCTCAAACAATAGACATATCGTTTACAAGATGATTGGAAATAAAGTCAGGGATCTCATCCCAAACCCCAGAAGCTTTGTTCATAAAGGAGTTCTTCGCTAATTCATCCGCCACTTGGTTTGCTTCTCTATAGCAATGGTTGAAAGATACTGATCCAAAGTCCAACATGAGTCCGTGATGATGGCTACTTCCGGCCCCAAATATTCGTGAATCTGGTTCATCAAGTCCACCACAAAGGAAGAATCTGATTCCAATACAACCTTGTTACACCCAACATTGCCTGCAAGGTATAGACCGTTCCTGATAGCCATTAGCTCTGCAGAGTCAACCCCGGTTACTATAGGGATATACCAATTTGCTGCTGCTACAAAATCACCCCGGTCATCACGAGCCACTGCACCACTTGCACCCAAGAGTGTGTCATAATGGAAAGAAGCATCAACATTAATCTTCAGTATTCCAAAACCTGGCTTCTTCCACATATGATCACTCGTCCTTGTTGGACCCTCAGAGACCATTGATCTCAAGTAGTTCGTTGTCAGAACTCTAATCGCTAAGGCTGTTTTCACTGGATCTTGGACAGCTATTCCCTTAACGATCTGCCGTCGCTGCCACCATATATACCACGCCGTAACCAGCGACAATTCTGCTCTTGGCAGCTCATGATCATCTCCCTGTAATTTAGACAAGATTTCAATGGTGATGGAGCCTGACCTGTCTTCTGCCACCGCTTCTGTTACAATCCTCTCGAAACCCAGCTGTCTCCATATTGATGCTGCTCGCGGACACAAAAATAGACAATGCTATATATCCTCTGCTCCAGTCTTGCAAACCAGACAAAGGCCTGAGCATGGGATATGTCTATTTGCCAAAACGCCCAAGCAAGGGAGTGAACCATGCAAAACTTTCCAACCAAAGTGTTTTATCTTTCCAGGAATCTGTAGTTTCCACATGTCCTTCCACACTGGATTAATATTTTCTGAACCTTGCCCATCTGCTCGCCTCCACCTCATACCATACTGGTGTTCGAACTCCTTATGGTAAGCTGAACGCACAGTAAAATTGCCTGACCGTGTGAAGTTCCACGCCACAAAATCTTCCACCAAGTGAGCATTTAAAGTGATCTGTAGAATCCTGTTAACATCAACCGGGGAAAAGATGTCCCGGATTAGCTCCTCATCCCACTGTCCCGTATGCGGGTCTATCAATTCATCAACCTTTGATAGCATTGTTGCCCCTCTACTTGTGATCAGTTTTCTAGTGGCACTCGCTGGTATCCAAGGATCATTCCAAATACTGATATTAGATCCAGTTCCAACTCGCCAAATGCAGCCCCTCTTAAAGGTTTGAATACTCGCAACAATACTTTGCCAAGTGTAAGAAGAGCCCTTCTTGGGGCCAGCCTTAAGAATGTCCCCATCTGGATTATATTTTGCCTTCAAAACTTGAGCACACAAAGACTCCGGGTTCTGGATTAGTCGCCAGCACTGTTTTGCTAATAAAGCAAGATTAAAACTGTGCAAGTCCCTAAATCCCAATCCCCCATCCTTCTTTGGTATGCACAACCTCCACCAGGCAAACCAATGCATTTCTTTTTCTCTTCATCATCTCCCCACCAAAAACCAGCAATTACATCAGTAATCGATTTGCAAATACCTTTTGGAAGTTTAAAAACTGACATGGCATAGGAAGGAATCGCTTGAGCAATCGATTTCACCAAAATCTCTTTACCTTGCATTGAGAGTGTCTTCTCCTTCCACCCCTTCAATCTCTGGCATACTCTATCTATCAAGTGTTGAAAACAGTCACTTTTGCCCACACCCACCATAGTGGGTAAGCCCAAATATGTATCAGATAGAGCTTCTGTCACAATATTCAACTCTCTGCAAATGTCCTCCCTGGTTTGGACACTAGTATTAGGACTGAAGTATATACTAGATTTAGCATTACTGATTTGCTGCCCTGAACTAGAACAATATGTTTCCAGGACTCTTTTTAGAGTAGATGCATTATTGTTATCAGCCTTCATAAGAATCAAGGAGTCATCTGCAAATAACAAATGTGAGATTGGGGGGGGGGGGGCATTCCTGCATACACGAACCCCATCTAGTCCACCAATTTCTTCTTCATGAGCAAGCAGACTTGAGAGGCCCTCTGAACACAATAAAAACAAATAAGGTGATATTGGATCACCCTGTCTCAGTCCTCTGGAGGGTGAAAACTCATCCGTTTCAGTGTTATTAAACCTGACTCTGTAAGTCACTGTTGACACACATTCCATAATGAGCTCCACCCATTGTGCATGGAAACCCATCTGCAGCATAATCTTCTCCAAAAAATTCCACTCAACACGATCATAGGCTTTATTCATATCCAATTTTACCACACAAAGCCCACTCGATCCACGAGTTTTTTTCTTAATTGCATGAAAGCACTCATAGGCTACCAACACGTTGTCAGTAATTAGTCTCCCCGACACAAATGCACTTTGTGTTGGAGAAATAATATCAGGAAGGACCCTCTTAAGTCTATTTGCGATCATCTTAGAGATGATTTTATAAACCACGTTGCAAAGGCTAATTGGTCTGTATTGAGTAATCAACTCAGGAGAGTTTACCTTAGGTATGAGAGTGACATTCGTTGAATTCCAACCTGTAGGAATTTTTCTATAATGGATAGCATCCAGCACCTCATCCGTCAACTCCTCCCCCACAATATGCCAAAATCTTTTAAAGAAAATTGCATGGAACCCATATGGGCCTGGAGCCTTCATATCACCTATTTGAAACAAAGCTTTGCGAACCTCTTCCCTGGTATACTCGGCCATAAGCATGTTATTCATCTCATTAGTCACCACAGGTTTTATAGCGTTTAACATGCCCTGGTCGACTTCCCCCAAATCTGATGTAAAGAGGCCATGGAAATAATCACGAATCAATGGCTTCAGATTATCATTTCCTTCTACCCAAGTATTATTACTGCTTTTCAGCTTTTTATCAAGTTCTTCCTTCTACGAGCCGAAGCAGATTGATGAAAATAAGTAGTGTTTCTATCTCCTCGCCGCAATCAGCTGACTTTGCCTCTTTGCATCCAGTAAATTTCATCTTGTTCAAGCAAGTTTTCTATAAACAGAGATAACTCATTTTGCTGCATTCGGACATCAGATGTTGGGCTTGCCCTCGATAGCAGCTCGAGTTCCCTCTGTGCTTTCCCGAGCCTTGAGCGAGGCTCCTTCAAAATCCTCCGGTCCCAAGCATGCAAATCTTGGTGTACCGCAGACAGTTTGGCACCCACACCCGGTCCCAAGCCCCGGGCGGTAGCCTTACACCAAGCCGTTTTTACAATCTCTTCGACGGTTTCCTCAGCTAACCACCTTGCCTCAAATTTTCTCCCAAATGTTGGTGTTTTTTCTGCCACTCCAACCAGATGGTTTGTATCCAAACAGATCGGTCTATGATCAGATTTGCCAAGCTCCAAATTGCAAAGACCTGCCAATGGGTGTAGTCTCACCCATTCTGAGTTTGATACTGCTCAATCAAGCCTTTCACGCAATCCACCCCGGAACCACGTGAACATATCGCCCTCGTAACCCAAATCTTCAAGTGAGCAATCCGATAGAGCATCTTGAAAAGCCTTCAGGCGCGACTGCTGTTGGGGGGCACCGCCGTCCTTCTCTGAAGAGAGAAGAATCTCATTAAAGTCTCCGATCACAACCCATGGCAACCTGGATTGGGCATGGAGATCTCGCAGTAGCTGGTATGTGCAATTTTTATTGTCCCAACTTGGTTCACCATAGATCCCAGTTAACCTCCACATCTCTCCATCGTCCACCTCCACCGAAACATCAATGAAATCAAGGGTGGCAGCCCGGGAGTAGATCCTCACCTCCTTCTTCCAGACTAGAAGCAAGCCACCCTTTCTTCCATCTATGCTAGGGACCACAATTCTGTGATCCATCCGCAGTCTTCTCATTAAAGCCTCCGCCCTTATGTCATCCAAATGCGTCTCGGACAGAAAAAACGCATCCGGTTCATGTCGCCTCTGTATGTCCAGAAGCGAGCGAACTATTGGGGCCCCTAGGATACCCCGACAGTTCCAGCTAATCATCTTCATTGGTTCCGGCGATCACCCTCATGGGGTGTCGCCGATGTAATGGTTGAAGCAATCTCGCTCTCAGGTCCCGCTCTCCTGCGTTTTGGATCATGTATCTTCTGCGGGGTGTTCATCATACTCTTATCAATAGTTTCACTTCCACTGTTCTCCAGCAATTGCACCTTATCATTCACAAAACTAGGTGATGGGGGTGCTCCCGGCAGCCATGGAGAGACACCACTTGGGCTATTAACCCTGCCATCCTGACTCAACCTTTTTCGTGCACTAGGCACTAAAACCCCCTGGTTTTGATCCACTTCCATGTCCCTGTCCTCAGTCATATTCTGCTCTCGAGGACGTGGATCCCTCCTATCAAAACCCCTCCCATCTCCGGTGTTCCTATCTTCTCGGCCTCCTCCTCTGCCCCGTCCACTAGGAGCATCAAAATTCACAAGTAACCATTCTCCCCACTCACATTCTTCGGGCCTGTGTATACCATCCCCACATTCAGTAACTGTGCCAAGAAGTCCACAAAAATCACAGAAATCTAGTAGTTTTTCATAATCCACCGGGTATCTCTTCAGTTCCTTAAGAGTTAGGGGGACAAAGCGGACAAGGGGTGTATCCAGCTTAACAAATATCCGAGCTCACAGATACTTTGTTGGATTTATTCGACCTTCATTCACGACTACCTTAATGGGGGGGACGCCCACCTTGAAAGGATCGATATGGTTGACTAGAGGGGGGGGGTGAATAAGCAACTAACAATTTTTTAAGCTTTACTTTACCAAATTAAACTTTGCAACAAAGTAGGTTGTCTAGATGTGCAACTAAGTGAGCAACCTATATGATGCAATGACAACTAGCACAAAAGCAAGCAAAGGATGTAACACAAGTAGGCTTGCAAAAGTAAAGGCACAAAATAACCAAGAGTGGAGCCGGTGAAGACGAGGATGTGTTACCGAAGTTCCTTCCTTTTAAGGGGAAGTACATCTCCGTTAGAGTGGTGTGGAGGCACAATGCTCCCCAAGAAGCCACTAGGGCCACCGTATTCTCCTCACGCCCTCACACAATGCGAGATGCCGTGATTCCACTATTGGTGCCCTTGAAGGCGGCGACCGAACCTTGACAAACAAGGTTGGGGCAATCTCCACAACAATTGGAGGCTCCCAACAACACCACGAAGCTTCACCACAATGGAGTATGGCTTCGAGGTGACCTCAACCGTCTAGGGTGCTCAAACACCCAGGAGTAACAAGATCCGCTAGGGATAAGTGGGGGGAATCAAATATCTTGTGGTGGAAGTGTAGATCGGGCCCTTGTCAACCAATCCCGAGCAAATCAACAAGTTTGATTGGCTAGGAAGAGAGATCGGGCGAAAATGGAGCTTGGAGCAACAATGGAGCTTAGAGATGGAAGAGGTAGTCAACTAGAGGTAGAAGACGCCCCTTATATAGTCATGGGAAAAATCTAACCGTTATCCACATCTTCAGCCCGCGACACGCGGTACTACCGCTCCAGGAGCGCGGTACTACCGCGAGCCCACGCGGTACTATCGTGGCGGACCATGGTACTTCCGCGACAGCAGGACAGGCCGGGACTTGCCTGACTAGGGGGCAGTACTACCGCTTGCGCGGTACTACCGCTCCCCCTTGCGGTACTACCGCAAGGCAGGAAAGTCATTGCCTGGGAAGGGCGCGGATGAAATAAATTATATCCGTGCCTACTTCCGCTGAAGATGAGGTGGTACAAAAATCCGACGCGGTACTACCGCTCGCGAGGCGCGGTACTACCGTTGCAAGCGCGGATGTAAAAAATTACATCCGCTCCTACTACCGTGACGCTGCGGTACTAGGTAGGAGGGCCACGGTACTGCGACTCCTGGGGAGCGGTACTACTGTGGGCCCCCGCGGTACTACCGCGCTGGACGAGCGGTACTACCATGGGTGGCGCGAATGTAAAAAATTACATCCACCCCTACTACCGTACCGGAGCGGCACTAGGCCTGGGAGCCGCGGTACTACGGCTCAAGAGGAGCGGTACTACCATGATACACAGCGGTATTACCGCTGGTACTTGTGGTACTACCGCAAGTACAACAGTAGTCATCAGATTTCAGCACAACCAAGATAACGAAGAGAAGCTCCAAAGTGCAGGGAAAGGTAGGACAAGTGTACGTGTTGATTCCACCCAAACCTTTCCGAAGCGGACCCCCTCTTAATAGTACGGCTCTCCTACGACTCAAATCCACCAAAGAGAAACGTAGAACAACGCCGACTTCAATAGTCTCCGAGGGGCACCGAATCGTCTCGTGCCTAGTGATGAAGTATCTGAGAAACTCAAGGCACACGATTAGTCCGCAAAAGCATTGTCATCAATCACCAAAACACCTAAGGGATAAATATGCCCTTACAATCTCCCCCTTTTTGGTGGATTGATGACAGCACGGGATTTGCACATAGATAAGATAATTTAGAGCAAGGGCAAACCCCACCTCTCTAAAATATAGACGGGCTCCCCCTAGATGTGTGCACTCTAGATGAATGCTTTGGACTGCATAGCACACAGACTAGGATCAACACTCCCCCTATATTTTAGAGACCGAGGCACGATAAATAACATAGCATAGCATAAAGATAGCACAATATAACACATGCTCGCTAGGATAGATAGAGTGCATATGTCTTACACCAAACGAAGTAAAGCAACCGAGGTTCAAACGAGAAAGCAGCAAATAGTTCAACCGAGAAAGCAGCAAACACATGACACACTCGCAAATCCGTACACTCTCTCCCCCTTTGGCATCGAGACGCCAAAAAGGCAGAGAGGACACCTACACACAAGTGGTGGCTCAAGCAGGGAACTCGTCCCAACCCTCTCCGTCGGTCTCCTCGGCAGCAGGGATGGTCTCCTCGACATACTCCTCAGAATTAGTCCACCTGTAGCCTTGCTTCTCCATCCACTCGGCCTCTGGAGTGATGCGCTCCTCAGACCCTCCAGACACTTCCTCACCATAGAGCTGCATGATCTTGTTGTCCCGGCGACGACTCTCCTTGGACGCCACGTGAGACCTGTACTGCCCCTTGGCTTGCATTTAGAAAAGAGTCTTCATCTTGTCCTTCAGCTTCTTGGCCCATGATGGCATAGTGGCACTCTGGGAAGGCCTAGCAGCACGGCCCTCAGCAACATCCTCGGCGCCACCATCCTCCTCATCAACAGCAGCCCTAGCAGCAGTCGCCTCGGCACGAGTATTGGTGTTGGCCCAGTTGGATTTGATACGCAGATAGATGGGCTCATGGCGAATCCAGTCTGGAGCAAGGAACTCCTCACCAGGGAACATCTTCTCCCAAGTCTTCGAGATCAGCAGAAACAGATAGGGCCCATAGATAGGCACCTTGCGGTTGAACACTGCAAACCGAAGCTCACACCACATGATGTGTGAGACATCAAGTGGCTGAGACTGAGTCGAACGAGCCTCCTCGCAAATGAGCATCATATCCACCATATAGGCATGAACCATGTCTTTGTCATCGATGCGAGGGAACAAGGAGTTCCGGAAGATGCGATACATGATATCCAGAAAAGAGTTGAGCACCAAAGTTGTCTTGCCATTGGCGAGCGCTTTCTCAACCATGAACGGTGCAAGCTTGTCCTTGTTGGCAGACTCAGCATTGGCATGGGGGCGAACACCCACTGGAGTGTTGAGCCCATCATCAGGAACATGGAGCAGATCCATGAACTCCTTCCAGGTAGCAGACAGTTGACGGCCATTGGTCATCTAGGTCATCCTCCGCTCTTCATTAGGGTGAAAATAAACTGAGGCAAAGAACTGACAGATAAGCTCAGGGTCATAGTCAAGGTGAAAGGATATCACATGCTCAATGCCAAACTGCTACCCCAAGTCCAGAGCCTTTCCAAAGTAGTCACGGAACTTGTCCTTCTTCTGTGATGTATATCAATCCATTTCACCTCCACGTAGGTATTCTGCTTGTTCTTGATGACATCCAGATAGATGTTGGTCTGTTGCTTGTTCCAGAACAGCTCACAGCCTCTGACAGTGGAACGAGGGTTCACACATGGGTGAAGCTGCCTGAGACGGACGTACTCAGAAGGGGCTATCTCATCCATGCCCTTAGCGGGCTCCTTGTGCTTGCTAGCAGAGGTCTTGACATTGCGCTTGGAGGCAGAAGATCCCTCTGGTACTTCACCTGGGTTGCGCTGATGCTTGGAGCCAGTGTCACGACTGGGATTGGACCAGCGAGAGCCACCACCTGAGACACACACGCAAAAACACTAACGAACGCGAAGAAGGTCAATGCAAAGGCCACGATAAAGCACAAGAAACACATAGAAGGCATACGAGAAAGTTGGCATGCGATAGATGTGAGCCATGGTAGCACTGCCACTGCCTGCGGTACTAAAATATTAGTACCGCTCCAAAGCGCGGTAGTACCGTGCGAGGTCACGATAGTACCATGGTTGGAGCGGAAGTAAAATTTTAGTGCCGCAGAGAGCGCGGTAGTACCGCTCCCGAAGGGCGGTAGTACCGTGCGAGCGGTAGTACCGCGCCAGACGGGCGGTAGTACCGCGTCGCGTCAGATCCAACCGGCGGTTTGAATCTGAAAAGAACCGCGAAACAACGGCGGTGCTACGGTGATCAAATCTAGCGCAAGACAACAATACAAGTATAAATCCTATGCAATACCACGCTCCTTCATCCTACTCTTGCAGAGATTAAGCCTATGAATCTCAAGAACACACAAGCCTCCCCAAAAACCTAGAAACACCAAACACAATCAACAAGGAGAGGGAGTTGGGGAAAAACCTTGGTCCATAGCAAGAGCACGTGGTGGGGAACGATCCCACCGAACGGAATCACGGGAGGGCAGCCGGTGAAGGAGATCCGGCGACGAACGCCGGCTCCGTTCTTGAGCGAGGGAGAGAAAGAGGCGATGTGGGGGAAGAACTGCGAATGGGTATGGGGAGTTAGAACTCCCCCTGCCCGTCCTTATCCCCACGCGCCCAAACCGGCGCGGTAGTACCGCGTATCATCGCGGTAGTACCGCTCGGGCAGAAGTACCACACCGAGGCAGTAGTACCGCTCAACCAGGCGGCAGTAAAAAATTACTACCGCGTGGTGACGGTAGTACCGTGCTCCCGCAAGCGGTAGTACCGTGGCAAGCTGCGGTAGTACCATAGCAGGCTGCGGTAGTACCATAGCAGGCCGCAGTAGTACCGTGAACTCAAGTCACCGCAAGTTTCAACACGAGAAGAAAGCCTTTGCACGGAAACTTTTCACACATAAGAAACCACAAGAACACGCACAAACCAGAGGCAGAGAGACAACAAGAAACCACCAAGCGACAAAGCCTCTCGAGGAGAGAGGGCGGTGGCCGAAGCCACCTATGTTTGAGTTGGATGGTATGGCACCGCGAAGAATTATCCTTGGGCCCATGACCAAAACTCGTCTTTGACGCACAAGTACCATCAAAAATGGCAAATGTGAAAGAGGTGATCGATTTATGCATAATGGGGGGAGGGAGAGTTCATTGAGAGAACAACACTCCCCCTATGTCCATGCCTACACCTAAACTAGACAACAAGTTGAGTGTGGTGGGGGGTACACGGGTTCAAGTCACATTGCTCAAATCAATGATATTTAGCTCATGCCTTAACCCGTGAAATCTTGCTTCATCCAAGGGCTTCGTGAAAATATCTGCAAGGTTATCATGAGTGTTGACATACTTGAGCTTGATCTCCCCACGCCTAATGTGATCCCGGATGAAGTGATACCGAATCTCAATGTGCTTCGTCTTGAAGTGTTACACCGGGTTGAGAGAAATCTTGATGGCACTTTCATTATCACACCAAAGAGGCACTTTGTCACAAATGACACCGTACTCCTTTAAAGTTTGCCTCATCCATAGGAGTTGAGCACAACAACTACTGGCCGCCACATATTCCGCTTCGGTGGACGAGAGAGACACACAACTTTGCTTTTTTGGAAGACCAACTTACCAAAGAGCAACCAAGAAATTGGCACCCTCCGTAAGTGGACTTCCTATCCACTTTGTCTCCCGCCCAATCGGAATCCGTAAAACCTTCAAGCTTGAAGTTTGCTCCTCTTGGGTACCACAAGCCAAAGTTTGGGGTATGAGCCAAATATCGAAAGATTCGCTTGACCGCCACATAGTAACTTTCCTTCGGTGCGGCTTGAAACCGTGCACACATTCCCACACTCAACATGATATCCGGTCTAGATGCACAAAGGTAAAGCAAGGAGCCAATCATGGAGCGATATACCTTTTGATCCACCGCTTTACCATTGGGATCGATGTCAAATTGGCACTTGGTAGGCATTGGTGTAGTAGCCGGCTTGACATCACTTAGCTTGAATCTCTTAAGCATGTCTTGAGTGTATTTGGCTTGGTTGATGAAGGTTCCTTCTCTTCTTTGTTTGATGTCAAAACCAAGGAAGAACTTCAACTCTCCCATCGAAGACATCTTGAACTTGGAGGTCATGAGAGCGGCAAATTCCTCATTGAAAGCTTTGTTAGGAGAACCAAAGATAATATCATCAACATATAGTTGGCATACAAACAACTCCCCTTTGACCTTCTTAGTAAAAAGAGTGGGATCGATTTGTCCTACTTCAAATCCACGATCTTGTAGCAACTCGGTAAGGTGGTCATACCATGCACGTGGGGCTTGTTTAAGGCCATAGAGTGCCTTATCGAGTTGATACACATGATCCGGGAAGTAGGGGTCCTCGAACCCGGGGGGTTGCTTGACATAGACCAACTCATTAATAGGACCATTAAGAAAAGCACTTTTCACATCCATTTGTTGCAACTTAAAGTTGTGATGGGAAGCATAAGCAATCAACAAACGAATGGATTCAAGACGAGCAACGGGAGCAAAGGTTTGACCGTAGTCGATACCCTCGACTTGGGAGTAGCCTTGTGCTACCAATCTTGCCTTGTTGCGAATGATGTTCCCATGAGCATCTTGCTTGTTCTTGAAGATCCACTTGGTTCCAATGACGTTGTGGTTCCCCGATGGTCTTGGCACCAATCTCCACACCTTGTTGTACTCGAAGTTGTTGAGTTCTTCATGCATGGCATTGAGCCAATCCGAGTCTTCGAGCGCCTCATAGACCTTTTGGGGTTCAACACAAGAGACAAACGCGTGATGTTCACAATAGTTTGCTAATTGTCTACGAGTGCTTACCCCCTTTCTTAGGCTTCCAACCACGTTTTCCATGAGATGGCCTTGGGTGGTGAGCTTGGAAGCAATCTTCGCGGCACGACGCTCTAATTCCTCCTCGGGTGTGGAAGGAGGAGGGATAACTTGATCATCTTGAGCGCCGTCATGAGCTTTTCTTGATCTTGAGCTTGCTCATGATCTTGAACTTGCTCGAGGGGGAGAACTTGACCTTGGGCATCATTTAGAGGTTCACCACCAACTTGAGGTTGATCTTGCCCTTGGTCTTGTTCACGAGGATGAGGGCCTTCACTTTGTTCTTCGGAAGCGTGTGGGTCTTGGGGAGGTGATGGCTCCACTTGAGTGGAGCATTGTCCTTCTCCTTCGGCCACAAGGGGTTCCTCAATGGGTAGGATTTGACCAATAGCCATTCTTCTTATGGCTTGGGGAGGAATTTCATCACCTACATCACAAGTACCACTTTGCTCCACTCGGGAGCCGTTATTTTCGTCAAACTCCATGTTACACGTCTCCTCAATGAGTCCGGTGGACTTGTTGAGAACATGGTAAGCATGAGAGTTTGTAGCATAACCAACAAATATGCCCTCATGAGCTCTAGCCTCGAATTTAGACAAACGAACACCTTTCTTGAGAATGAAACACTTACAACCGAACACCCGAAAGTACTTGAGGTTGGGCTTGTTGCCGGTGAGTATCTCATAAGGAGTCTTGTTCAAGCCTTTGCGAAGATAGAGCCGATTGGATGCATGACATGCGGTGTTGATGGCTTCGGCCTAAAAGTTGTATGGAGACTTGAACTCCGCCATCATGGTCCTAGCCGCATCCATCAACGTCCGGTTCTTCCTCTCCGCAACACCATTTTGTTGAGGGGTGTATGGAGCAGCATATTGATGCTTGATCCCCTCATCACTAAGAAACTCATCCAAGGTGTAGTTCTTGAACTCGGTGCCTTTGTCACTTCTTATTGTCAAGATCTTTGCATCGTGTTGACATTGAGCTTCATTTGCAAAGTCGATGACTGTTTGTTGAGTCTCACTCTTCCTCTTGAAGAAGTATACCCAAGTGTATCTTGAGTAGTCATCCACAATCACCAAGCAATACTTTCTTCCTCCAAGACTATCAAAAGATGGAGGCCCAAAGAGATCCATGTGAAGGAGCTCCAAGGGTCTCTTCGAGTAGATGATGGTTGATGGTGGGCGAGCCTTTTCATGAAGCTTTCCTTCGATACAAGCACTGCAAGCACGATCTTTGGCAAAACTAACATTTTTTAGTCCACAGACATGGTCCCCCTTGAGAAGACTTTGCAAAGATCTCATATTGACGTGGGCTAAACGGCGATGCCAAAGCCTTCCCACGTCAACTTTAGCCATTAGGCATGTCGCGGTCTTAGTGGGTCGCTCCGAAAAGTTAATCACATAGAGACAGTTCTCGACATGCCCAACAAAGGCTACTTTAAGAGTCTTGCTCCATAAGAGGGCCACGGTATCAATGTCAAAGAAAGTAGCAAAACCCATGAGTGCAAGTTGACGAACGGAAAGCAAATTGTATGCAAGGGACTCAACAAGCATGACTTTCTCGATCGTTAGATCATGAGAAATGACAACCTTGCCGAGACCCAATACCTTAGAATGTGATGCACCACCCCACTCAACATTGGTGGGCATAGATGGAATCTCTTGCACGTCCACCACCAAGTCCTTGCTCCCGGTCATATGATTTGTTGCTCCACTATCGAGCAACCATGATCCCCCACCGGATGCAAACACCTACAAGAGATCAATGCTTGGTTTTATGTACCCATTTCGTAATGGGTCCTTTGATGTTAGTAACAAGGGTCTTGGGAACCCAAATAGACCATTCAATGTACTCATAAGGAGAACCAACAAATTTAGCAAAGACATGTCCATCACTAGCAAGGCACAACACATATGACGGGTTAAAGTCGCCGGCTATGTTTGAGGAAATGCTTTTGCCCTTTTGGACATCAACTCCCTTCACTTTTTCCTTCTTCTCCTTAGGAGCACCCTCTCCCTCTTTCACAACCGTTTGCTTGAGAGGAGGAGGACGTTTGGTTTTGTTGTTGTTCTTCTTTTTCTTGCTCTTGGACTTGGGTGCAAACCCAATTCCTTCCATGGCCACAACTTCCTTTTGATTGCTCAAAAGGTCGTTGAGGTTCTTCTCACCTTGAATGCATGTCACAAGGCCTTGCTCAAGTTGATCCTTCAACTTGGCATTCTCCTCCACAAGATGCACATGCTCACAACACGGGTTAGTAGCACATGCATTATCAATTAATACCATATGAGGAAAGGTGGCCTTTTCCTTGATTAGCTTAACTTGGAGTTGAGCATGAGACTCTTTGAGGTTAGCGTGAGCACCCTTCAAGACCTTGTGGGCCTTGTCAAGTATCTCAAACTCCTCTTTGAGTCTAGCATGATCAACCCCAAGTTTAGCCTTCTCGGAAGTTAGCACACAAGACACGACAAGAGCATGATCAATATCTTTCTTTAACTTAGCATGGTCATCATTGTGTGACTCCTCAAGAGTCAAACGACGCACACGCTCTTCCTCAAGAGCATTAGAGAGATCCGATATCTCATCGGCATAGTCACGACTATGACCTTCCATCTTAGAGATGGTTTCTTCGTGAGCCTCGATCATGTCATTGGCCTCACCAAGTTGTTCCAAGAGAGCAACAAAGTGCTTCTTGGACTTACCCTTGAGCTTACTCATAAAAGACTCAAATTCATTCACTTGCTCATTAGACTCAACATGTTCATCAATGCAATCCTCCAAGGAGGGATTAGTAATGATGGTGGTTGTGATGTTGGGGGTTACCTTGTTTGAAGCTTTAGCCATGAGGCACTTGGCGGTGATGTTTTCATTGGGTGAATCAAAGAGAGACATCGGGGGAGTAGTAGCAATGGCAACGGATGCCATGGCCATTGCTTGTCCACTTTCATCATCATCGTCATCCTCTTGCTATTCTTCTTGAACCACTAACCCACGAGTTGGAGTCTTCTTGGAGAAGTTGTTCTTGTTGGGGAAGGACTTGGCTTTGTCTTTTCGAATGAATTTGCCACCATTGTCTTCCCGCTTCTCGTAAGGACAATCCGCAACGAAATGGCTCACATTGCCACAGCTGAAGCAAGTTCTAACTCGTTGCTTGCCCTTGACGCCATTTGAGTTGTTCTTGTTGAAGATGGGTCTTGTATTCTTCTTGCTGCAAAATTGTCTTGAAGCAAGGGCCATGTGCTCATGATAATCATACTTGGTGTCTTCGGGATTGCTCTCCTCATCTTCCACTTCTTCCTCTTCTTCCATGATGACCTTGGCCTTCAAAGCAAGGTTGGGCTTCTTTGCCCTTTGAGAACGGAGCACCGCATTGTCGGTGGTCTTGTCCAAGATGCTCATTGCAACGAACTCATCCAACACTTCACTTGAGATCATGGAGTGGAAGTCCGGTCTTTGACGAATGACGGAGGACATGGCCTTGTTGTAGGGCATCATGGCCTTGAGGAACTTGCGCTTGATCCAATTGTCATCCGTGTCCTTGCTTCCATGATGTCGGAGTGAGACCGCGAGTTTGGTCACTCTTCGAAAGAGCTCACGAGGTTCTTCATCTTCTTTCATTGCAAACTCATCGACCTCATCTTGCACCACTTCAGAGTTGGAGCGTTGAATGCTAGCACTTCCTCGATAGAGAGACTCAACACATTTCCATGCTTCTTTAGCCATGGCATGAGGTCGAAGATGAGGGAGATCTTCGGGAAGGATTGCATCTTGGATGATGAAAAGAGCACTCTCATTGAATTGATTGTCCACGGCTTCTCGAGGGGTGAAGTTGCTTGGGTCATGAGGATAGAAACCTTCTTCAATGATTCTCCAAAGGTTAGTGTTCACATGTTTTAAATCACGCTTAAAGCGATAGACCCAAGAATCAAAATATTCATGTTTCTCATATTTAGGAGGAGGACCGGCATGATTCAAATGAGTGGAGGGAATTGGCCCTCCATAAATTGGGGGTTCCACATGGGCAAAGATGCCGGTACCATTTCTACCACTAATAGAAGGACTCTTTTCAATGTTAGCTTCCCCCTTGTCGGAGGTAGCATCCGTCACCTTGTTGGTGGGATCACCCACTTTCATCGGCGAGGTAGATTGTTTAAGTCCTTCTAGGAATTCCTTAAACATGTCCTTGACCTCGGTCGTCATGGAGGTTTTCAATGTTTCCAAAGCCACATTGAATTCCTCACGTGAGATCGAGTTACCCCCATCTCCCGTAGATGAGATCGGATTCGCACCGGAGTGCTCTCCCACCTCATCTACGATATCAACTGTACTATTCGGACGGTAAAGCCCTTAAAAAGAGACGAGGCTCTGATACCAATTGAAAGGATCTATATGGTTGACTAGAGGGGGGGGGTGAATAGGCAACTAACAATTTTTTAAGCTTTACTTTACCAAATTAAACTTTGCAACAAAGTAGGTTGTCTAGATGTGCAACTAAGTGAGCAACCTATATGATGCAATGACAACTAGCACAAAAGCAAGCAAAGGATGTAACACAAGTAGGCTTGCAAAAGTAAAGTCACGAAATAACCAAGAGTGGAGCCGGTGGAGACGAGGATGTGTTACCGAAGTTCCTTCCTTTTAAGGGGAGTACGTCTCCCTTAGAGCGGTGTGGAGGCACAATGCTCCCCAAGAAGCCACTAGGGCCACCGTATTCTCCTCACGCCCTCACACAATGTGAGATGCCGTGATTCCACTATTGGTGCCCTTGAAGGCGGCGACCGAACCTTGACAAACAAGGTTGGGGCAATCTCCACAACAATTGGAGGCTCCCAACAACACCACGAAGCTTCACCACAATGGAGTATGGCTTTGAGGTGACCTCAACCGTCTAGGGTGCTCAAACACCCAAGAGTAACAAGATCCGCTAGGGATAAGTGGGGGGAATCAAATATCTTGTGGTGGAAGTGTAGATCGGGCCCTTGTCAACCAATCCCGAGCAAATCAACAAGTTTGATTGGCTAGGGAGAGAGATTGGGCGAAAATGGAGCTTGGAGCAACAATGGAGCTTAGAGATGGAAGAGGTAGTCAACTAGAGGTAGAAGACGCCCCTTATATAGTCATGGGAAAAATCCAACCGTTATCCACATGTTCATTCTGTGACACATGGTACTACCACTCCAGGAGCGCGGTACTACCGCAAGGCCGCGCGGTACTACCGTGGCGGACCACGGTACTTCCGCGACAGCAGCACAGGCCGGGACTTGCCTGACTAGGGGGCAGTACTACCGCTTGCGCGGTACTACCGCTCCCCCTTGCAGTACTACTGCAAGGCAGGAAAGCCATTGCCTGGGAAGGGCGCGGATGAAAGAAATTACATCCGTGCCTACTTCCGCTGAAGATGAGGTGGTACAAAAATCCGACGCGGTACTACCGCTCGCGAGGCGCGGTACTACTGTTGCAGGCGCGGATGTAAAAAATTACATCCGCTCCTACTACCGCGATGCTGCGGTACTAGGTAGGAGGGCCACGGTACTGCGACTCCTGGGGAGCGGTACTACCGTGGGCCCCCGCGGTACTACCGCGCTGGACGAGCGGTACTACCGTGGGTGGCGCGGATGTAAAAAATTACATCCACCCCTACTACCGTACCGGAGCGGCACTAGGCCTGGGAGCCGCGGTACTACAGCTCAAGAGGAGCGGTACTACCGCTGGTACTTGCGGTACTACCGCAAGTACAACAGCAGTCGTCAGATTTCAGCACAACCAAGATAACGAAGAGAAGCTCCAAAGTGCAGGGAAAGGTAGGACAAGTGTACGTGTTGATTCCACCCAAACCTTTCCGAAGCGGACCCCCTCTTAATAGTACGGCTCTCCTATGACTCAAATCCACCAAAGAGAAACATAGAACAACGCCGACTTCAATAGTCTCCGAGGGGCACCGAATCGTCTCGTGCCTAGTGATGAAGTATCTCAGAAACTCAAGGCACACGATTAGTCCGCAAGAGCATTGTCATCAATCACCAAAACACCTAAGGGATAAATATGCCCTTACAATCTCCCCCTTTTTGGTGGATTGATGACAACACGGGATTTGCACATAGATAAGATAATTTAGAGCAAGGGCAAACCCCACCTCTCTAAAATATAGACGGGCTCCCCCTAGATGTGTGCACTCTAGGTGAATGCTTTGGACTGCATAGCACACAGACTAGGATCAACACTCCCCCTATATTTTAGAGACCAAGGCACGATAAATAACATAGCATAGCATAAAGATAGCACAATATAACACAGGCTCGCTAGGATAGATAGAGTGCATATGTCTTACACCAAACGAAGTAAAGCAACCGAGGTTCAAACGAGAAAGCAGCAAATAGTTCAACCGAGAAAGCAGCAAAACACACGACACACTCGCAAATCCCTACACTCTCTCCCCCTTTGGCATCGAGACGCCAAAAAGGCAGAGAGGACACCTACACACAAGAGGTGGCTCAAGCAGGGACCTCATCCCAACCCTCTCTGTCGGTCTCCTCGGCAGCAGGGATGGTCTCCTCGACATCCTCCTCAGAATCAGTCCACCTGTAGCCTTGCTTCTCCATCCACTCGGCCTCTGGAGTGATGCCCTCCTCAGACCCTCCAGACACTTCCTCACCATAGAGCTGCATGATCTTGTTGTCCCGGCGACGACTCTCCTTGGGCGCCACGTGAGACCTGTACTGCCCCTTGGCTTGCATTTAGAAAAGAGTCTTCATCTTGTCCTTCAGCTTCTTGGCCCATGATGGCATAGTGGCACTCTGGGAAGGCCTAGCAGCACGGCCCTCAGCAACATCCTCGGCGCCACCATCCTCCTCATCAACAGCAGCCCTAGCAGCAGTTGCCTCGGCACGAGTTGTGGTGTTGGCCCAGTTGGATTTGATACGCAGATAGATGGGCTCATGGCGAATCCAGTCTGGAGCAAGGAACTCCTCACCAGGGAACATCTTCTCCCAAGTCTTCGAGATCAGCAGAAACAGATAGGGCCCATAGATAGGCACCTTGCGGTTGAACACTGCAAACCGAAGCTCACACCACATGATGTGTGAGACATCAAGTGGCTGAGACTGAGTCGAACGAGCCTCCTCGCAAATGAGCATCATATCCACCATATAGGCATGAACCTTGTCTTTGTCACCGATGCGAGGGAACAAGGAGTTGCGGAAGATGCGATACATGATATCCAGAAAAGAGTTGAGAACCAAAGTTGTCTTGCCATTGGCGAGCGCCTTCTCAACCATGAACGGTGCAAGCTTGTCCTTGTTGGCAGACTCAGCATTGGCATGGGGCGAACACCCACTGGAGTGTTGAGCCCATCATCAGGAACATGGAGCAGATCCATGAACTCCTTCCAGGTAGCAGACAGTTGACGGCCATTGGTCATCCAGGTCATCCTCCGCTCTTCATTAGGGTGAAAATAAACTGAGGCAAAGAACTGACAGATAAGCTCAGGGTCATAGTCAAGGTGAAAGGATATCACATGCTCAATGCCAAACTGCTCCACCAAGTCCAGAGCCTATCCAAAGTAGTCACGGAACTTGTCCTTCCTCTGTGATGTATATCAATCCATTTCACCTCCACGTAGGTATTCTGCTTGTTCTTGATGACATCCAGATAGATGTTGGTCTGTTGCTTGTTCCAGAACAGCTCACAGCCTCTGACAGTGGAACGAGGGTTCACATATGGGTGAAGCTGCCTGAGACGGACGTACTCAAAAGGGGCTATCTCATCCATGCCCTTAGCGGGCTCCTTGTGCTTGCTAGAAAAGGTCTTGACATTGCGCTTGGAGGCAGAAGATCCCTCTGGTACTTCACCTGGGTTGCGCAGACGCTTGGAGCCAGTGTCACGACTGGGATTGGACCGGCGAGAGCCACCACCTGAGACACACGCAAAAACACCAACGAACGCAAAGAAGGCCAATGCAAAGGCCACGATAAAGCACAAGAAACACATAGAAGGCATACGAGAAAGTTGGCATGCGATAGATGTGAGCCACGGTAGCACTGCCACTGCCTGCGGTACTAAAATATTAGTACCGCTCCAAAGTGTGGTAGTACCGTGCGAGGTCACGGTAGTACCATGGTTGGAGCGGAAGTAAAATTTTAGTGCCGCAGAGAGCGTGGTAGTACCGCTCCCGAAGGGCGGTAGTACCATGCGAGCGGTAGTACCGCGCCAGACGGGCGGTAGTACCGCGTCGCGTCAGATCCAACCGGCGGTTTGAATCTGAAAAGAACCGCGAAACAACGGCGGTGCTACGGTGATCAAATCTAGCGCAAGACAACAATACAAGTATAAATCCTATGCAATACCACGCTCCTTCATCCTACTCTTGTAGAGATTAAGCCTATGAATCTCAAGAACACACAAGCCTCCCCCAAAACCTAGAAACACCAAACACAATCAACAAGGAGAGGGAGTTGGGGAAAAACCTTGGTCCATAGCAAGAGCACGTGGTGGGGAACGATCCCACCGGACGGAATCACGGGAGGGCAGCCGGTGAAGGAGATCCGGCGACGAACACCGGCTCCGTTCTTGAGCGAGGGAGAGAAAGAGGCGACGTGGGGGAAGAACTGCGAATGGGTATGGGGAGTTAGAACTCCCCCTGCCCGTCCTTATCCCCACGCGCCCAAACCGGCGCGGTAGTACCGCGTATCATCGCGGTAGTACCGCTCGGGCGGAAGTACCGCACCGAGGCGGTAGTACCGCTCAACCAGGTGGCAGTAAAAAATACTGCCGCGTGGTGACGGTAGTACTGTGCTCCCGCAAGCGGTAGTACCGTGGCAAGCTGCGGTAGTACCGTAGCTGGCCGAGGTAGTACCGTGAACTCAAGTCACCGCAAGTTTCAACACGAGAAGAAAGCCTTTGCACGGAAACTTTTCACACACAAGAAACCACAAGAACACGCACAAACCAGAGGCAGAGAGACAACAAGAAACCACCAAGTGACAAAGCCTCTCGAGGAGAGAGGGCGGTGGCCGAAGCCACCTATGTTTGAGTTGGATGGTATGGCACCGCGAAGAATTATCCTTGGCCCATGACCAAAACTCATCTTTGACGCACAAGTACCATCAAAAATGGCTAATGTGAAAGAGGTGATCGATTTATGCATAATGGGGGGAGGGAGAGTTCATTGAGAGAACAACACTCCCCCTATGTCCATGCCTACACCTAAACTAGACAACAAGTTGAGTGTGGTGGGGGGTACACGGGTTCAAGTCACATTGCTCAAATCAATGATATTTAGCTCATGCCTTAACCCGCGAAATCTTGCTTCATCCAAGGGCTTCGTGAAAATATTTGCAAGGTTATCATGAGTGTTGACATACTTGAGCTTGATCTCCCCACGCCTAATGTGATCCCGGATGAAGTGATACCGAATCTCAATGTGCTTCGTCTTGAAGTGTTGCACCGGGTTGAGAGAAATCTTGATGGCACTTTCATTATCACACCAAAGAGGCACTTTGTCACAAATGACACCGTACTCCTTTAAAGTTTGCCTCATCCATAGGAGTTGAGCACAACAACTACCGGTCGCCACATATTCTGCTTCGGTGGATGAGAGAGACACACAACTTTGCTTTTTTGGAAGACCAACTTACCACAGAGCAACCAAGAAATTGGCACCCTCCGGAAGTGGACTACCTATCCACTTTGTCTCCCGCCCAATCGGAATCCGTAAAACCTTCAAGCTTGAAGTTTGCTCCTCTTGGGTACCACAAGCCAAAGTTTGGGGTATGATCCAAATATCTAAAGATTCGCTTGACCGCCACATAGTGACTTTCCTTCGGTGCGGCTTGAAACCGTGCACACATCCCCACACTAAACATGATATTCGGTCTAGATGCACAAAGGTAAAGCAAGGAACCAATCATGGAGCGATATACCTTTTGATCCACCGCTTTACCATTGGGATCGATGTCAAATTGGCACTTGGTAGGCATTGGTGTAGTAGCCGGCTTGACATCACTTAGCTTGAATCTCTTAAGCATGTCTTGAGTGTATTTGGCTTGGTTGATGAAGGTTCCTTCTCTTCTTTGTTTGATGTCAAAACCAAGGAAGAACTTCAACTCTCCCATCGAAGACATCTTGAACTTGGAGGTCATGAGAGCGGCAAATTCCTCATTGAAAGCTTTGTTAGGAGAACCAAAGATAATATCATCAACATATAGTTGGCATACAAACAACTCCCCTTTGACCTTCTTAGTAAAAAGAGTGGGATCGATTTGTCCAACTTCAAATCCACGATCTTGTAGCAACTCAGTAAGGTGGTCATACCACACACGTGGGGCTTGTTTAAGGCCATAGAGTGCCTTATCGAGTTGATACACATGATCCGGGAAGTAGGGGTCCTCGAACCCGGGGGGTTGCTTGACATAGACCAACTCATTAATTGGCCATTAAGAAAAGCACTTTTCACATCCATTTGTTGCGACTTAAAGTTGTGATGGGAAGCATAAGCAATCAACAAACGAATGGATTCAAGACGAGCAACGGGAGCAAAGGTTTGACCGTAGTCGATACCCTCGACTTGGGAGTAGCCTTGTGCTACCAATCTTGCCTTGTTGCGAATGATGTTCCCATGAGCATCTTGCTTGTTCTTGAAGATCCACTTGGTTCCAATGACGTTGTGGTTCCCCGATGGTCTTGGCACCAATCTCCACACCTTGTTGTACTCGAAGTTGTTGAGTTCTTCATGCATGGCATTGAGCCAATCCGAGTCTTCGAGCGCCTCATAGACCTTTTGGGGTTCAACACAAGAGACAAACGCGTGATGTTCACAATAGTTTGCTAATTGTCTACGAGTGTTTACCCCCTTTCTTAGGCTTCCAACCACGTTTTCCATGAGATGGCCTTGGGTGGTGAGCTTGGAAGCAATCTTCGCGGCACGACGCTCTAATTCCTCCTCGGGTGTGGAAGGAGGAGGGATAACTTGATCATCTTGAGCACCGTCATGAGCTTGTTCTTGATCTTGAGCTTGCTCATGATCTTGAACTTGCTCGAGGGGGAGAACTTGACCTTGGGCATCATTTAGAGGTTCACCACCAACTTGAGGTTGATTTTGCTCTTGGTCTTGTTCACGAGGATGAGGGCCTTCACTTTGTTCTTCGAAAGCGTGTGGGTCTTGGGGAGGTGATGGCTCCACTTGAGTGGAGCATTGTCCTTCTCCTTCGGCCACAAGGGGTTCCTCAATGGGTAGGATTTGACCAATACCCATTCTTCTTATGGCTTGGGGAGGAATTTCATCACCTACATCACAAGTACCACTTTGCTCCACTTGGGAGCCATTATTTTCGTCAAACTCCACATTACACGTCTCCTCAATGAGTCCGGTGGACTTGTTGAGAACACGGTAAGCATGAGAGTTTGTAGCATAACCAACAAATATGCCCTCATGAGCTCTAGCCTCGAATTTAGACAAATGAACACCTTTCTTGAGAATGAAACACTTACAACCGAACACCCGAAAGTACTTGAGGTTGGGCTTGTTGCCGGTGAGTATCTCATAGGAGTCTTGTCCAAGCCTTTGCGAAGATAGAGCCGATTGGATGCATGACATGCGGTGTTGATGGCTTCGGCCCAAAAGTTGTATGAAGACTTGAACTCCGCCATCATGGTCCTAGCCGCATCCATCAACGTCCGGTTCTTCCTCTCCGCAACACCATTTTGTTGAGGGGTGTATGGAGCAACATATTGATGCTTGATCCCCTCATCACTAAGAAACTCATCCAAGGTGTAGTTCTTGAACTCGGTGCCGTTGTCAGTTCTTATTGTCAAGATCTTTGCATCGTGTTGACGTTGAGCTTCATTTGCAAAGTCGATGACTGTTTGTTGAGTCTCACTCTTCCTCTTGAAGAAGTATACCCAAGTGTATCTTGAGTAGTCATCCACAATCACCAAGCAATACTTTCTTCCTCCAAGACTATCAAAAGATGGAGGCCCAAAGAGATCCATATGAAGGAGCTCCAAGGGTCTCTTCGAGTAGATGATGGTTGATGGAGGGTGAGCCTTTTCATGAAGCTTTCCTTCGATACAAGCACTGCAAGCACGATCTTTGGCAAAACTAACATTTGTTAGTCCACGGACATGGTCCCCCTTGAGAAGACTTTGCAAAGATCTCATATTGACGTGGGCTAAATGGCGATGCCAAAGCCATCCCACGTCAACTTTAGCCATTAGGCATGTCGCGGTCTTAGTGGGTCGCTCCGAAAAGTTAATCACATAGAGACCGTTCTCGACATGCCCAACAAAGGCTACTTTAAGAGTCTTGCTCCACAAGAGGGCTACGGTATCAATGTCAAAGAAAGTAGCAAAACCCATGAGTGCAAGTTGACGAACGGAAAGCAAATTGTATGCAAGGGACTCAACAAGCATGACTTTCTCGATCGTTAGATCATGAGAAATGACAACCTTGCCGAGACCCAATACCTTAGAATGTGATGCATCACCCCACTCAACATTGGTGGACATAGATGGAATCTCTTGCACGTCCACCAACAAGTCCTTGCTCCCGGTCATATGATTTTTTGCTCCACTATCGAGTAACCATGATCCCCCACTAGAAGCAAACACCTATAAGAGATCAATGCTTGGTTTTAGGTACCCATTTCGTAATGGGTCCTTTGATGTTAGTAACAAGGGTCTTGGGAACCCAAATAGACCATTCAATGTACTCATAAGGAGAACCAACAAATTTAGCAAAGACATGTCCATCACTAGCACGACACAACACATATGACGGGTTAAAGTCGCCGGCTATGTTTGAGGAAATGCTTTTGCCCTTTTGGACATCAACTCCCTTCACTTTTTCCTTCTTCTCCTTAGGATCACCCTCTCCCTCTTTCACAAACGTTTGCTTGAGAGGAGGAGGACGTTTGGTCTTGTTGTTCTTCTTCTTCTTGCTCTTGGACTTGGGTGCAAACCCAATTCCTCCCTTGGCCACAACTTCCTTTTGATTGCTCAAAAGGTCGTTGAGGTTCTTCTCACCTTGAATGCATGTCACAAGGCCTTTCTCAAGTTGATCCTTCAACTTGGCATTCTCCTCCACAAGATGCACATGCTCACAACACGGGGTAGTAGCACATGCATTATCAATTAATACCATATAAGGAAAGGTGGCCTTTTACTTGATTAGCTTAACTTGGAGTTGAGCATGAGACTCTTTGAGGTTAGTGTGAGCACCCTTCAAGACCTTGTGGGCCTTGTCAAGTATCTCAAACTCCTCTTTGAGTCTAGCATGATCAACCCCAAGTTTAGCCTTCTCGGAAGTTAGCACACGAGACACGCCAAGAGCATGATCAAGATCTTTCTTTAACTTAGCATGGTCATCATTGTGTGACTCCTCAAGAGTCAAACGACGCACACGCTCTTCCTCAAGAGCATTAGAGAGATCCGATATCTCATCGGCATAGTCACGACTATGACCTTCCATCTTAGAGATGGTTTCTTCGTGAGCCTCGATCATGTCATTGGCCTCACCAAGTTGTTCCAAGAGAGCAACAAAGTGCTTCTTGGACTTACCCTTGAGCTTACTCATAAAAGACTCAAATTAATTCACTTCCTCATTAGACTCAACATGTTCATCAATGCAATCCTCCAAGGATGGATTAGTAATGATGGTGGTTGTGATGTTGGGGTTACCTTGTTTGAAGCTTTAGCCATGAGGCACTTGGCGGTGATGTTTTCATTGGGTGAATCAAAGAGAGACACCGAGGGAGTAGTAGCAATGGCAACGTATGCCATGGCCATTGCTTCTCCACTTTCATCATCATCGTCATCATCTTGGTATTCTTCTTGAACCACCAACCCACGAGTTGGAGTCTTCTTGGCGAAGTTGTTCTTGTTGGGGAAGGACTTGGCTTTGTCTTTTGAAATGAATTTGCCACCATTGTCTTCCCGCTTCTCGTAAGGACAATCCGCAAAGAAATGGCTCACATTGCCACAGCTGAAGCAAGTTCTAACTCGTTGCTTGCCCTTGACGCTATTTGAGTTGTTCTTGTTGAAGTTGGGTCTTGTATTATTCTTGCTCCAAAATTGTCTTGAAGCAAGGGCCATGTGCTCATGATAATCATACTTGGTGTCTTCGGGATTGCTCTCCTCATCTTCCACTTCTTCCTCTTCTTCCATGATGACCTTGGCCTTCAAAGCAAGGTTGGGCTTCTTTGCCCTTTGAGAACGGAACACCGCATTGTCGGCGGTCTTGTCCAAGATGCTCATTGCAACGAACTCATCCAACACTTCACTTGAGGTCATGGAGTGGAAGTCCGGTCTTTGACGAATGACGGAGGACATGGCCTTGTTGTAGGGCATCATGGCCTTGAGGAACTTGCGCTTGATCCAATTGTCATCCGTGTCCTTGCTTCCATGATCTCGGAGTGAGACCGCGAGTTTGGTCACTCTTCGAAAGAGCTCACGAGGTTCTTCATCTTCTTTCATTGCAAACTCATCGGCCTCCCTTGCACCACTTCACAGTTGGAGCGTTGAATGCTAGCACTTCCTCGATAGAGAGACTCAACACATTTCCATGCTTCTTTAGCCATGGCATGAGGTCGAAGATGAGGGAGATCTTCGGGAAGGATTGCATCTTGGATGATGAAAAGAGCACTCTCATTGAATTGATTGTCCACGGCTTCTCGAGGGGTGAAATTGCTTGGGTCATGAGGATAGAAACCTTCTTCAATGATTCTCCAAAGGTTAGTGTTCACATGTTTTAAATGACGCTTAAAGCGATAGACCCAAGAATCAAAATCTTCATGTTTCTCATATTTAGGAGGAGGACCGGCATGATTCAAATGAGGGGATTGGCCCTCCATAAATTGGGGGTTCCACATGGGCAAAGATGCCGGTACCATTTCTACCACTAATAGAAGGACTCTTTTCAATGTTAGCTTCCCCCTTGTCGGAGGTAGCATCCGTCACCTTGTTGGTGGGATCACCCACTTTCATCGGCGAGGTAGATTGTTTAAGTCCTTCTAGGAATTCCTTAAACATATCCTTGACCTCGGTCGTCATGGAGGTTTTCAATGTTTCCAAAGCCACATTGAATTCCTCACGTGAGATCGAGTTACCCCCATCTCCCGTAGATGAGATCGGATTCGCACCGGAGTGCTCTCCCACCTCATCTACGACATCAACCATACTCTTCAGCCGGTAAAGCCCTTAATAAGAGATGAGGCTCTAATACCAATTGAAAGGATCGATATGGTTGACTAGAGGGGGAGGGGGTGAATAGGCAACTAACAATTTTTTAAGCTTTACTTTACCAAATTAAACTTTGCAACAAAGTAGGTTGTCTAGATGTGCAACTAAGTGAGCAACCTATATGATGCAATGACAACTAGCACAAAAGCAAGCAAAGGATGTAACACAAGTAGGCTTGCAAAAGTAAAGGCACGAAATAACCAAGAGTGGAGCCGGTGGAGACGAGGATGTGTTACCGAAGTTCCTTCCTTTTAAGGGGAAGTACGTCTCCGTTAGAGCGGTGTGGAGACACAATGCTCCCCAAGAAGCCACTAGGGCCACCGTATTCTCCTCACGCCCTCACACAATGCGAGATGCCGTGATTCCACTATTGGTGCCCTTGAAGGCGGCGATCGAACATTTACAAACAAGGTTGGGGCAATCTCCACAACAATTGGAGGCTCCCAACAACACCACGAAGCTTCACCACAATGGAGTATGGCTTCGAGGTGACCTCAACCGTCTAGGATGCTCAAACACCCAAGAGTAACAAGATCCGCTAGGGATAAGTGGGGGGAATCAAATATCTTGTGGTGGAAGTGTAGATCGGGCCCTTGTCAACCAATCCCGAGCAAATCAACAAGTTTGATTGGCTAGGGAGAGAGATCGGGTGAAAATGGAGTTTGGAGCAACAATGAATCTTAGAGATGGAAGAGGTAGTCAACTAGAGGTAGAAGACGCCCCTTATATAGTCATGGGAAAAATCTAACCATTATCCACATGTTCAGCCCGCGACACGCGGTACTACCGCGCTCGGTACTACCGCTCCAGGAGCGCGGTACTACCGCGAGGCCGCGCGGTACTACCGTGGCGGACCATGGTACTTCCGCGACAGCAGCATAGGCCGGGACTTGCCTGACTAGGGGGCAGTACTACCGCTTGCGCGGTAGTACCGCTCCCCCTTGCGGTACTACTGCAAGGCAGGAAAGTCATTGCCTGGGAAGGGCGCGGATGAAATAAATTACATCCGTGCCTACTTCCGCTGAAGATGAGGTGGTACAAAAATCTGACGCGGTACTACCGCTCGCGAGGCGCGGTACTACCGTTGCAGGCGCGGATATAAAAAATTACATCTGCTCCTACTACCGTGACGCTGCGGTACTAGGTAGGAGGGCCACGGTACTGCGACTCCTGGGGAGCGGTACTACCGTGGGCCCCCGCGGTACTACCGCGCTGGACGAGCGGTACTACCGTGGGTGGCGCGGATGTAAAAAATTACATCCGCCCCTACTACCGTACCGGAGCGGCACTAGGCCTGGGAGCCGCGGTACTATGGCTCAAGAGGAGCGGTACTATCGTGACACACATCGGTACTACCGCTGGTACTTGCGGTACTACCGCAAGTACAGCAGTAGTCGTCAGATATCAGCACAAGCAAGATAACGAAGAGAAGCTCCAAAGTGCAGGGAAAGGTAGGACAAGTGTACGTGTTGATTCCACCCAAACCTTTCCGACGCGGACCCCCTCTTAATAGTACGGCTCTCCTACGACTCAAATCCACCAAAGAGAAACGTAGAACAACGCCGACTTCAATAGTCTCTGAGGGGCACCGAATCGTCTCGTGCCTAGTGATGAAGTATCTGAGAAACTCAAGGCACACGATTAGTCCGCAAAAGCATTGTCATCAATCACCAAAACACCTAAGGGATAAATATGCCCTTACACACCTTCTTTGCAATCTTTTCAGTGATTTCAGTTTTTTTCATCAGGCCCTCACGTGGTTATATTTATCAAATAGTTGAACATGTATCTTACAATTATCACTTCTAGCTTATAGTCACATATACATGGTCTATTAAGACTTTATTTGCTAATTATTATTTTTTATGTTTATGTGTTTATAGTGATTTTTATGATATGCTATATATATACCAACAAAATGATTTATGTTACTCCGTGTCAGCCCCTGCGCCCTGTGGGTGATGCGCCTGGAGACCAGCACGAGTACCAGCAAGTCAAGCGTCACGAAAATTACCGTCGCGACAAGGAGTAAGACGTGGAGCGACTCCCCTTCGAGAAGGATGCTCGAGTCGCCGTAGAGATGGAAGTAGCTAGCGCCTGCGAAGACTGATGCCCTGCTCGATGGAGAGGGTATGCATGCGAAGTAGATTGTCCAGAAGACAACGGAGGTGAACCATGCAGGCAATAGCTTGACGATGCTATTTCGTGCGGCTACGAGCGCCAATGGCGAGCTTCCCTGCGGGTGCAAATGGCGGAACTTCGATGCTCCAGCGAGGAAGAGGCCAAGCCGAAAACCATGGTGGCCATTGATGCCATGAATGTTGCATTGTACCGACGTATCAAAGCAAAATGGCGAAAAAAGAAGTGTTGATGGGCAGGTAGAGACTGATGAAGTACACCAACACGACCCCTCTCTCTTGGAACACGGGCGTCGAACTCAAAGCCAGCCCTAGGCCATGGCAAAAGGCGGGGCGGCCTAAGATCTAACTCTACCAGCCATGAATGACTAGTTAAGTTATGATTATGGGGCGGATAGGAGGAGGGGGCGCTTAACCCCTGCATTCTTCATCATATTATATTTGTTCAATAGTTTAACATGTATCTTGCAATTATCACTTCTAGCATATAATAGTTGCCAATCACGATATGCCGAGATCATAATGGCGCCAACAACTGTGATGGCAACGGAGATGGAAATGGTGACATGCCGGCGGAGTCTCCGGTCCACAAGCAAGCGCTGATGACAGCGAACAAATATAATGCAACGAGGAAATAGCTGCCATGTCGTTAGATACATGGGTGAAGATGCGGAGATACACGAGGTAGGTGATGAGGTTGCTAGATATGCCCACAACACACAACTCCTGATCTACCTGGGTAGCCACGATTAGGGTGGCAGCCAACCGGCCTCCCCTTACATAAAAAGATAAAGTGTGGGTCGGGGCGGACACATGAAAAACTTAAGATGGGGCCAGATGTGTGATCATATTCATGAATAAACAAGTCAAGCACGAAAATTCGTTTCTGAGCCCGGGCTTAGATGCACTCGCTATCCTGACCATCGCTAGTTCTCGAGATCACATGCCAATCGTTGAAGAACTAAACAAGGAAATCCAAACTGTCGTCCGCCATGGTCTCCGGTGATGCCATTCAGCCGACGGCCACATCCAAACCTGCTATGTCTACTCAGTTTTGGAAGACCCAGAGATCTCGCACGCCCACAGGAGATATTGGTTTGGTCCGACCTACGGCGGACTCGTCAAAGTCTAACGGCATCTCCTATAATTCTGTGCCACGTCTTACAACTCCCATTGACCTGTCCCTGAGCCACGGCTCAGATGGAAAAGCTGCCTGACGCACCCACGCGAACTATCGAACAGGCATCCCGAGCTACTCAAATGGCCCACCGTACTGCACTGTACCCTCCAGTATACTGCATGTATCTAATTTTTTGACGCACTGGTTCTGACATGCCAGTAGGATTTTCTGGCATCCCCAATGCACCATTCAACGCCTAAGATTTCAGGTTCAGCTAGACCTGGGCACCGAAACGCCGTTTCCAGTCAAGCATCCAGATAAACTAAAATATGGGCTTAATCACTTCGTTCTTTCAGACCCCCCCCCCCCCCCTCCCCCCTCCCCCCTCCATAGGTTCCATTATCTAGAGGTGAACCCATTGAAAACTTGAGAGGGACAAGAATTTATGATCATATACATGAACCATAAACTAAAATATGGGCATTATCACTTCATTCTATTAGATCACCAAGGTTTACAACCCAATTCAGATACAAAGTATAACTATAGGAAAGTAAAACGACAAATCTTTGGCAATACACAACACAACTCATTGGCAACATTGCAGCATTTTACAAGTTAAATGCAAAAGGCTGCCAGTGCACCAGGATACTACAATCCCGGTTCCCTCTCTGAAGATCAGATAGCGTCCATCTACTTCAATCTTGCCATAGCCTCGGATGATGGAAGAACTAGGCACTCTAGCATTGATTTCTTTAGGGGCGACTGGCAAGGAAAGTTGACAGCTCCAGTGGTGTGCTTCAACTTAGTGTTGACATTTCTAGCCCCCAACAATTGCAGGGCGTGGATATGAAGCATTCCCTCTCCAGTCCAATGCAGAGAGTATATGTGTATGTTCTCAGTAGAAGAAAGGTGTGTAAACATATCAACCCATTACAACCTCTCACTGACCAGAATACAACAAAAACCTATTTATTAAATGTTCACCAAAATATTTACTTTTTTTATAAAAATGAAATCATATTGTTTTTTTAATAAAAACTGACAAAAATCATTTTTTGTCGGAAATCAAAACTTGGTTGAATTTCAGTCACAATATTCTTGATCGTTTGGATGGTTCTTCTGCCATAGTGGAAACCAGAATTACCAAAAGAATTACAGATTTTTGTCCCTATAAAAGGCTTTGATTGTATGCATTTTTTTGGTATTTTTTTTATTAATTTCATTATAACTGATCCATGTGATTCGTACCTTTGGTGAAATGTGGATGGAGACATTTTTCAAAATCCATTGCATCAATAATTGAGAACCCTCTGATAAATCTACTCCCTAATTTTTGGAGACAAGAACCTTTTTCCCCATCATAGTAGCAAACTTCAGCAGTAGATCCAGCCATCTACGATTGGATCATCAATCTCGACTACCTCGCCCTGTATCATTGAGTCGACAACTTCTACTAGGTCGATGTCTGACCTTACTGGATTGAAAGCCTCGGTTGCCTCACCTTCGGTTGGATCGACAACCCTACCTCGTTGGGAGAAGCTGAAGCTATCTCCATGTCACGGTCACCTGTGAGAGGTTCCACTCTATCCAACAACAAAACATAAAGCTTTAGCGAGCAGCCAAAACAGTATCCTAGATACTGTATAATTTTAAGCTGCTCTTTTTTCTTTGTCAACATATGCAGGGTGAAATGGGATCGATTAATTCCTTATGGTGTTATAAGCTAGTAGGTTGCTTTAGTTTACTACTCCCTCGTCTTACATTATGGGACGGAGGGAGTAGAACATGCATGCATACCTTGGTTGAGCAGTGTGCAGGTAGTGTAGATAAACGGAGAAGTGGTACCAAAGGTAGGCAAGTAGGTCCAACATCAACAGCCAATGGAACAAAACGAATGGATCAACATCAACATCAACAGTTTGATGTGTCCCTCCGCGTCTTGCCTGCTGTGGGGGGATGGGCTGGGCAGGAGGGCGAGGGCCGGCACGGTGCCGCTGACGTGCAGGCGGTGCCTGGCCAAGGAGTAGCCCGCGTACCCGGCGGCGAACACGGTGCTAGCGTGCAGGATGAAGACGGCGGCGCGGGGAGCGCCGAGATGGCCGGCGACGAAGTAGGAGAGCAAGGGGCCGTAGGAGAGGCGGATCAAGTCGGTGGGAAAACACCAGCTCCGCCAGATGCAGAGCATGAAGCGGAAGGCGTAGGAGGAGCCGAGGAGAGGGCGAGCGACATGATCCACACCTGCGCCATAGGCTGCCCGGCGGAGCGCCATAGCAGAAAGGAAGGGGCGGACACGCCCAGCGCGGCCTCGAAACCCAGACGCGCCAGCATGCGGAAGAACGGCGCGCGGCGGGCTGGGTCGAGGCGGCGAACGCGGTGTATCCAGGACGTACAGCTGCCTGCAGAAGGAGGAGGAGCAGTGCCGGCTGGGTGGAGCGACTCGCATCTCCGGCCATGGAAGAATAGGCGGCGGCCGACCGGCCGGGAACCTTAACCAAATTTGGGTTTGAGAAGAAGCGTTTCACGGGGAGGGCGGCCGGAATTCTCGAAGAAATCCGAGGCCTTTGCATGGACGAGGGACGTAAGCGGTTTCGTAAATCTGTTTTGTTTTTCTTTAGAACTCGTTTTCTTTTAGAAACTTTTGTAGAACTCGTAAATCTGTTATGTAAGAGCATCTACAAGGAGGCTCAATGAGCATGTCCAACGGGCGCCGAACGCGCGGCGCGCTAAAATCTGATTTACGGTGCGCCCATCGTCAGGTTTGGCGCAGCCGCGCTAAAATGCAGCGCGCGCGTAGCTTCAGCAGGCGCGCTAAAATGCAACGCGCGCTCTCGCACAAATATTTTTTTAATAACTTTGCATAGATAAAAAAGATACATAGTTCATAGCATAGATAAAAAAGGATACAAAGATATTTTATATAGTTCCTGAAGCATAGATAGATAGAACTACAGTGCAACTAGATAGAAAAACTATGGTGCAACTAAAAAAACCTACTCTCAGCCGTCATCATCATCACCATCATCATCCTCGGTGGTGTTGTCCGAGATATTGAGCCACATGTCATCCCAACGCTCATCATTGGGGAAGAAGACCGACTTCCTGCCTGCCTGGACGATATCGCACTGCGATAAGGCCAGTGCCTTGCGCCGACGCCTGTCGGCATGCTCCGCGCGGTGCCTTGCCGTCCTCTCTGCCCAGAAAGCTTTCTCGGCGGCGACGTCCTCCGGGTGGCGCCGGCGCCACTCCGCCATGGCTCGCTCGTCCTCCTCGGCGACGAGGAGGCGGCGCTGCAACCGAATGTGGTCCGCACGGTCCTGTCCGTGATCAGACGAGGCGGAGGGGCGATGCGCTGCGCCTGCTCGCGCGTGAAGACGTCCCGGAAGTTCATCTGCAACGGGGGCCTCTCCAAGCGCCACGCCGCCGCGTCGGACGCGCGGGCAGCCTCGTGCGCGGTCTGGAACGAGCCGAGGCCGAGCCGGACATCGCCGGACCGGATCTCGGTGGAGTACCAGCCGTTGGGGCGCTCGCGGACGCCGCGGTAGCTCGAAGAACCCCGGCGGCACGGCGGCATGATGGCGGGGCGCTGTGAAAGCGGCGAGAAAGAGTAGAAGCGGCGAGGTGGCGAGGGGAAGGGCGCGTGGCAGTGTGGTGGAGCGCGTGGCGAGCGCCGGATTTTATAGGCGCGCGCGAAGCGGCGCGCCAAATCTACCGCGTCGGCTGCCGCTTTCTCCCCCGCGCTCGCAAACGCTTCCCTCGCGCGCTAGTTTGCGCCACTGCTGGAGCGCGCGAAACCGGGCCACGCGCGCTAAAAAACCATTTTACCCCGCGTGCACGTCTTTTGGCGTGGCTGTTGGAGATGCTCTAAGGCTCATGTCTAGATCACCGTCCGGGTGGCCTAACCAGTCATTAAAAACACCTATTTGACGCATACCCCTCGAAATCACTAATTAAGAGTACTCTTCGCTTGGTGGATCCATGACGTACCACCGCAAACTTCCATGGGTGCATTGTTGCAAACAGTGCATCTTAGGCACGCTATTGCCACGGTACCAAGAGACGAGCTGGCGGATGACAAGTTCACATGGCCCCATGACAAATCCGGAGAATACACAACTAAATCAACGTATAAGCAACTTTGTCCGGGAGGGATTCGTGCCCCGATGGCCGAGGCGATCTGGAGGAGTTGGGCACCCCTGAAATGTAAAATCTTCGCTTGGTTGGCCAGGCAACATGGGTTGTGGACCTTTGATAGACGTGCACGCCGTGGCTTACAGGATGAGCCATCGGAGTGTTACATATGCTTGCGGGAGGAGGATAACGTAGAGCACATCTTGGAGCAATGTGTCTACGCGAGGGAAGTGTGGTACACATGCTTTGACATATTACAGCTGAACAGTCATGCACCAAGCACGGAGGATACTTGGGAGGAGTGATTAGGGGAAGGACAGGCGAGGGTTCGATTCTCTAGTCGTCGGATTGGGTTGGTCTCTATGGAAGCAGAGGAATGCGAGAGTGTTCAACCGACCAGAGCAATGCAAAGGACCACGGGAGCTAGTTAGATGGATCCTTGAGGACATTCTTGACCGGAGGCGAGCGGGTGTGGGTGTAGGTGGTCTAGATAGGTTTGTGAGACATTGACCCATGTGTATTGGTTGGTGTGGGAGTTTCGTCGGTTGATGTTCGCATCGACTAGTGGATTCTTGTAATTATTTTGCTCTCTTCTATAAAAAAAATGGTACGCCATTGACGTACTCTTGAAAAAAAAAGTACTCCTTCAAAATATCACTCCCACCTTTTTAGGTTGTAACAAATGGCGCGCTGCATGTGCATCACTTGTCGCAACCAGGGAGTTTATTTAAAATGTTTTATCTCTTAAATCGCGCGTCTAAATTTTGAACCGTTTTCACCGTTTGAGAGGTCGCTCGTGGCAGCGAGCGTTGAAGCCCGGGCCACTGCCACGGACGGGGGAAGCGTTGAAGTCTGGCATTGTTTCTGGATTTTTGTTTTCTTTCTCCTATATAATTGGGCCTCACATGTAAGGAGGGGTCAAAAGGTGACGCCCCGGTGCCTGTAAACAGTCAACAGGGTCAAAACCACTCCAATGAGTTAAAACCAGATAGGTTGTAGATTTCTTATCCGTATGGTTAATTTGAGGTGTAGGATGACCGGTTTTAAAGTTGTGTAGAATTTTAAACCAAATAGTTAGTTCAGGGTTGTGATGTGAATAAAAAAAAACCAGAAATCTGGAAGCAATCAGTACGTCGACCACCGCATCTCAATCAAAAAGAGGAAATAACTAGTTAAGGGTTACCCATTGCAAAGATCACTCCCCATCTTTTTAGACGTGTGCTACTTGTCACAACATGGAACTTTCTTTTAGTAGAGTCGTTTAGTAGTTTCAACAAACTTTTTTTCCATGAAAGACTGGATAAAAACCGCATTGTGGAAACAAGAAAACAAAAGGTGAATACAAAAAACGAAAACAAAATCTAGACAAAATAAAAACAAAAAAGGCAACCGAAAAAGCAAACACGAAAAAAGGAAGATAAAACGAGAGTCTGAAAGCACGGTTGAGGGATTTCCTCTTTTTTCCATTTTTTTGAGAACCGTAGCTCGTGGAAGCACAACTCCCCCCCCCCCCCCCCCCCCCCCCCGCGCGAGAAAAGCACTCACAGAAACAAATCTGTACTTTCATGAGGACCCCCCCCCCCCCCCCCCCGCGCAACCCCAAGAAACACAATTGTGCTTCTTGTGAAAGCGCATATTTTTCTTCTGTTTTGAAAAAGCACAGCTGCGCTATGAAAAAAACCTTCAAAATCTAGAGAAAATTAAATGAAAAGAAAGAAGCCAAAAAAATCCAGAAAAAAAATCTAAATCCCGAAAACGTGTGTAAAATAAAAAAATCCAGAAGGAGTGTTCAACACGTGAAATGTGGCGGCGGTTGGACGCACCACTTGGCGTGCTCCCAGGCCACAAAAGTAACCCTTAGTTATTTTTTAGTAGATCTTAGTTATTAGTGGCTCTCGTGAAAAGAAGAAGAAAATGATCTCAAATTGAAAAAATGTTCGTTGAAGACAGACGGTGCACTCCCTCAACAACGTAAAAAAATGTTCATCGAATTCAAATTGTGTTCATCAAATTTTAAAATTGTTCATCAAATTAAAAAATTGTTCAACAAATTCGAAACAAATTCATTGAATTAAAAAAATGTCCATCATATTCAAAATTTGTTCATCATTTTTTCAAGAAAATATTCGTCAAATTTACAATTTGTTCATTGTTTTTCAAAAAATGTTCATCGAATTCAGAATTTGTTCATCCATGTTTCAAAAAATAATAATTATTGAATACAAATTTTTCATCAATTTCAAGAATGATTCATCGAATTAGCAAACACAATTTATGAATAATTTTTGAATTGACAATTTTTTTTCAATAGACGGACATTTTTTGTGAAAATCATGAACATGTTTTTTAAACCACGAACATGTTATAATTCCTGGAACATTTTCCCAAAATTCGTTTTTCCTGGTTTTTTTGGTATTCCAAATTACTTTAAAGAAGAAAAAAAATACGAAATAATAAAACTGGGGCGCCCAGCCCCACTTTTGGACCAGCCCCTGAGGGGCGCGCTGGCATGTTCGCCAGCGCCCCACGCACGAAAGAGGAGCTCCCGCTATATAGGTTTGGTAAACGTTTGGCAACGGTGCGTCGGCCGAGTTTGCGCCTGTCGCACGCTGCGTCGCCACGCAGGTCCTCGCTAGCATGCGCTACCTCCCTTCATCTGCACTTTTTCTTTGTCGGGCCCATGCCTGTCCCTCCCCCATTTTTATTTTTCTCCTTCCTTATCCTCTTCCTCCCTCCCGTCATTCCCCTCCCCTCATTCCCTCTTTGTTTCTTCTTTTCCTCCATGGATCTCTCCTCCTCTTGACCATCGGCCTCCACTGCTACTAGGAACCAGACATGGCCGTGTACCCCATCCCCTACCCCTCATCCCCTTGTGATTTGTAATACGATGAGAGAAGCCCTCTCCCTCCCCCCTCCCCCTCCCTAAAAAAATAGCCACTAAATTTGTGAGAGCAAGTGGAAGAACACAAGCGAGGTGCTGCTGCGGAGCTAGGGGTGCTTCTTCACCTCCTATACGACTGCAGCTGGGCAGCATGGCGGGGTGCCGCATGCTGCGACTGTGGTCACGCGTGCTGAGAGTTGCAAGGTTCTGCAACTGGTGGAGCTAGAAGCTCAGCCTGGGCGACCACGCCGGCGACTCCTCAATGTTGCAACTGCCGGAGTTGAAAGCTTCTACCGGCGTGGTAAAAGCTATGACCATGTTTTGTTTTTGCTGGAACTGGCCCATGTTTTTGCTACTACTCATCCGCCCAAATTTTGCTACCAGGTGATTTTTGCTGCAACCGTTGAATCATTTTGCTACAACCGTTTCGATTTTTTGTTACTACCGGTGTTTTGTCGATTTTTGCTACATCCGTCTTCTGTTTTTTCCTGTCTTTTTTTGCTACAACCATATTTTGATTTTGCTGGAAATGAAGACATTTTTTGCTACATCCACCCACGGCGGTGTTGCTCAACGGCGGCAATGGCTTTTTTTTGCTACAACCGTCTCGGATTTTTGCTACTACCGGAGATGCCATTTTGCTACCACCGGAGTTTTTGCTACTACCATAGTCTTTCTGGAAGCATCAGGAGTTTTTGCTACCACCCTTGTTTTTGTTTTGTTTTTGCTGGAACCATCCTCAATTTTTGCTACCACCGTCTTTTGATTTTGCTGGAACCGGCATTTTTTTGCTTCGGTGTCGGTGGTGAAGGCGGGTAGTGTTTTGGTTTGCTGGCGGCGGTGAGGCTGCGAGCGCCGGCGATGAGCAGGGGCAGCGGTGGTCCGAGCGAGAGCAGCGCGGGCCAGCGTGCGAGATCCCGCGAGCGGCGGCGGTGCTTGCTTTTTTTTCTCCTCTTTTTTCCCATGGGGGAGGATGACGATACGAGATGCGGGGCAGATCTGACGTATACGCGCGTCCATATCGAGCGGCTCTGGTTTGACCGGCCGAAACGTTCCGCCGATGCGCCGGTGCAGAGTACTGCCCTATAGGTTTTCGCAATTTAGGAGAGGCAAAACCATCATATCCTTTGTCAAACTGGGCCTAGCAGGCCCATCTCCCTTCCGCAATGGGTTTTTTCTAGGGCAAAAAAAAAACTCCATCGCTAAATCCAAAAATCCCACCATCGATGTACCAGCTTCCTGCTCGATGTTTTAATTGCACAAAATAGCTTCTTTTCAGCTCTTGGAAGTTATCCATATAGGAAATAACAGTAACTATCAATCAAGATACACTCATGCATCGTGACCCTTTCCTCTTACAGGTGGTTAAACTTTTTTGTTGGTGGGGCAGGTTATTACACTTATGCAATAAGTTAATTTCACTACCTAACCGATGGTTTTGTAACCTTTGATTGTTACACTTATGCAATAACTTAATTTCACTACCTAACCGAGCCAGGTAACATGGTGCACATATTTTTGTCGATTTGCTCAATTGAGCTTTGGAAAAATCATTTGTCTCCTTTTTAAAACTTGTGCTCTGGATCAAATTGGCAGATGTGCAATGGGGTTGACGAGAACACCATAGGCACTTGTTCGGAGCTTTTCTTGGGCAGTTTCCGGAATCATATTCTGGACAATCAAGAGCTGAAAAGGATTATGGGGTGGATAGGGGGTGCCTGCCGCCTTCCCCCCTCTCCGCGTGCTTCACCACGTTTTATTTATTCAATAGTTAAACATGATCACTGGTATCAGCGGGTTGACCGCAGGAAAGACCAACACTGCGAGGATGCTTGAAACGACTCTACTTGGAGAAGGATGCTTGAATCGGTGCCGTGGAGCCAGAAGTAGCACCAGCGAAGATGGGTGCCCTGCTCAAGGGAGAGGGTATCTATGGCAAAGTAGGTTGTCCAGAAGAAAATGAAGGCGAACCATGTGGGCAGCAGCTTGACGACGCTATTTCGTGCGGCTGCGAGCCCCACTGGCGGTACGTCGGCGAACCGGCAAGGAAGATGGCCATGCCGACAACCATGGTGGCCGCCGATGCCACAAATACTGCATTGAAGCCGACATACCAAAGCATTGTGGCGCAGCGGCCTAAAATCTAAGTCTAGCAGCCATGAAGGACTACATAAGTTATGATTATGGGGTGGACAGGGGGCCGGGGACGCTTGCCCCCCCCCCCCCCCCCCCCCCTCTTCATTATATTGCATTTGGTCAACAGTTTAACATGTATCTTATAATTAAAGTTTTTTATTTCCTACATAGAACATGTGGATGTTGCATGTGTTTGTATCGAAACGAAAATCATGAAATGGGGAGGAGGGAGGAAGTTCTGTGGTTGATCGGGGCACTGCCCGTGGACGCGACCGGTCGTGTCCGCGGACGTTTTAGGGCTCTCATTTGGGTTGTGTGGTTGTAGATGCTCTAAGAATAGCATGACTCGGTTGGTTGGATGTAATTAGGGGAGGGTGGCCCACCTAGTTGAATTAAGGGGGTGGGGGTGGGGTGGAGAGATTAGTTAGGAAACTTACGTGACTAGCGTAGGCTTTATATAGGTGTAGCATTTTTGCAATAAGATACCATGCGGGAGGAGGGAGGAAGTTTTGTGGCTGGCTTGAGGGATGTACTATTATGCCATCTAGGACAATTCCATTCAAATTGAGAAAGTACTCAACAAAAATGTTGGACAAGCCCATCCCATGAGTTTTATTGGGCAGGCTCATCTATAGTATTCATGTAATCTTAATCAATGAAGATGGTTAGTGTAAGAATTAGCATTGTTTTTTTAATAGTTTGAATTGCTTATCACATATGTCACATGATAAGAATTAGCATTGTTTGGTCAAATTATTCTTGTTACTTTATTAAGAACATGAAATACAAAATGTTGCCATTTAGTTTGGTGTGGCAATAAAGATATTCTCGACATCTAAGATTAGCCAAAGGGGGACTTGCAAGTGCCGGGAGGAAAATGCCGCCGCTGCCGACCTCCATCGAAGTCCCCACCGGCACAGCTCATCACCGGCGAAGTTTAGTTAAGATTAGAATTGCTCGAAAATGGTTGAATAATCATCACCATCGATCTCATCACAGCATCCGTCCAAATTAACACACACCAAAGGGAAACATTAAATTATAAAACATGGCTGGAACTGAAATTTAAAATCATGGTTATCAAATCATCAAACTCAACTTCGGTACCCCTCAAAAAAAAAAACTCAACTTCGGTAGTTTTGGTAGGAGTCGTCGAATTATTTCTGAGACTGAAATTAAAACCAAGGTTGCAACCAATCAAATCATCAAACGGCGTACACGCTTCGTGTGATTCATGGCTTGGTGAAGACCCGGACGTTCCTCCACCGTGACTCCATGCGGTGCGACGGGTTGTGGTGTGATTGCTTGTACACCCCGAACTTGAAGTAGTGCTGGGCGTGCGGCGCGCCGTGGCTGCTGGAGCGCAGCCTCTCGGCGCCGTCGACGAAGACGGTGACGTTGCGCGCGCCCACGTCATGGACGACGTTGAGCCGGAGCCAGCGGTCGTAGACGTCGTGGGCGAGCACACTGTCCAGGCGGTGGTAGAAGGTGAGGTTGCCGTCGTAGACGTGGAGCATCAGCGTCGTCGCCTGCCGCTCCGGCTTGGCCCCGAAGATCTGCATGATGGACGCGCCGGATGTTCCCGCCGGCACGTACACCTCGCCCTCGAACTGCCACACCCCCGACGTGTACACTTCCTGCATGCATGCCATGCACCATGGCACAACACACACGAATTAATATAAGCAACCGGCGAGAGCATGAGATGGGGCGCAAAAGGAGGATATGGTCGGTGTCGGCTGCCGCATGGGCGCCTACGTACGTTGATCTTGATCTCGGTGCGCGCGCCACCGGGGTGGGTGGCGCTGGCGGGCTTGTCGGTGGAGAAGACCCACATCCGGCGCACGCCGCCGGCGAACTCGTAGCGCGCGTCGAGCGGAACGTTGTAGGGCTTCTGCACGACAAACTGGGACTCCGTCAGCCTCACACGGGTGAAGCCGGCGGTGAGGTGGTCGCCGGAGCCGCTGCCGCCGCGAGCCGTGCCGATCACCACCGCGGTGACCACCACAAGTACACTACACAAGATGGAGCAAGCCATGAGGTCGCTTGCGCACGCACGGAGGAGTCTAGAACACTTAGTTGTTGGAACAAGAGCTACGTGCATGATGTATTTATATAGTGCTTAAGGAATATATATGTTGATCACTAGCACCAAAGTCCTAAAGGGACTTGCATTCTGGAAGATAGTAATTAACATCCACTGTTATTTATTCTTCAGCGGCCAGCCAGTGCTTTTGTCCTAGATGCATACAAACGGAATTACTTATGCTTGTGGATGCACTTCGTTGTTATAATCAAGCCTCTCTATCTCAAAACAAACATAATCAAACACACCACATTGTTTTTAGAGCGCCACCATATGTATTTGATCTATCTACCTTTGTATCTTATCTACATATTATTACTTCCCCAGTTCACAAATACGTAGTATAAGATGTTTTGCATATTTCAATATGGACTAAATACGAACTAAAATAAGTGAATTAGCACACTAAAACATGTGTATATGCATCCAATTCAGAAAAATGTTAGAGCATCATATATTGTGAACGGAGGAAGTATATTAGTAAAACAACTCATCGAATAAATATATATATTAAAACAACAATTAAACAAGCCACCACATGCATCCATGTATGCTTAAATTATCTCTTCCTTTGATTAAGCAGTGAGCCCTAATCATAACCTCCAAGATTGAAGTTCAAATGTAATAAAAAAAGAATGTGACAAAGGAGTGGCGCTATGAAGACTCAAAGAGCAGACGGGTTTCACAATGGTTTAAAGTGACAAAAGAGTGGTACTAGGAAGAATCAGGGATTAGACGGGATTCACAACAACTTAAATTAAGTAACAAATGAGTGGTACTAGGAAGAATCAAAGGGTAGATACATATATAACCCCACATACAAGACATGTGTGCCATTGGGTAAAAAGAATAGGTGGATCAATGACAACATGCTATTGTGAAGTGACCATATCATACCACCGAAGCAAATATGTTTCACTAAGGAATCATTGCACTAGATTTCATAGCAAATCTACCATCCATTCAAAGCTCCTTTTTCAGAACCCTTTGTTTTTCCTATGATGAATTCAAACAAAGTTTGGTTTATGAAATCCAGTAGGATCTGAAGTGTACATGACATTGCAATTCTGCGTTTTTTTCTACTCTTGCCTTTCCTGAGTTTTCCTATCCTGCGAATCAAAGAGCTCGTGAGCTTTGGCACATGAACCTTCCACAATGAAAGTCCATTGTTTCCTAGTCCAATCAAACATGTGACGAAGCAGGCTTGTCCTCTAACCATGCTTCTCCTCTCTCTCCTTTGTTTCAGCCAACACTCTATAGGCTAAGGTGGCGCTAAAATGTTCAATTTCTATCATAGTGCCAAGCCCAAATTATCCTCCTGGCGGTGTGTTCATATATGTTCTTAATCAAAACTTACGGTTTTGCTAGTTCTCGGTCCACCAAGAATTAGCTTAGAGCTCGGTTGACTCTTAAACCTCTAGATTTGCATTGTCATTCGTGCGTCATGTGAGTTGCAACTGGGTAGCAACTGAGTGTTTCTCAGTTGCAAGTGGGTTGCAACTGAGGAAAATTGCCCCATACTATTTGATTTGCCTCATGATTCATGCTGACTGGGAGTTGCAACAAGTCGCTCCCCAAAAGTTAACCTTAGTGGAAAAAAACTTAACTTTTTTAGACCAGAAAAAGAAACGTCATTTTTTTGAGGGGTAAACAGCAAGTTTATTACTCAAAGATCCACATGTAGTGGGATATATCTTGGGTCATGGGGCTCACCAAACCAAACGTGGCGACCCGGGCCTCTAGAAAGAGAAAACTTAGCTAAGCTATGTGCCTCATAATTGATAGCACAACTTTCATAGGAAAATTTACAATGAAAAGTAGAAGCTTTCAGGTTTATCTGACTGAAAATTGCTCTGTATCTTTCGCGTGCACTCCTGTTGATATCTGAGATGACCTGTTGACAATCTGAAGCAATGACAATGTTGTGAATATTTAGATCTTATGCAAGAGAAAGGGCCTCGTGACACACTACAGCTTCCAGCGTGGCTGGATCAAGTACTCCTTTAACAGCTAATGCCGAACTCCCCATAAAGTTACCCGCTTCATCCCTGGAAACAGTCGTTGCTGAGCCTCCTCTACCTGCTAGAACCCCTGCGTCAATATGGATCTTGCAATATCCCAAAGATGGCCACTTTGGCTTGGACCGCGGTACATGTGGTATGGCAGCGTTCCGGCTAGTGTTAACTATACTAGCGGTTTTGTTACTCAAGCCAAAAATGCATTGCGGAAGGGAAATGGGCCAGCTAGGCCCAGGTCGCCAAAGGATATGTTTGGCCTTGATAACCCACAAGTGTAGGGGATCGCAACAGCTTTCGAGGTAAAGTATTCAACCCAAATTTATTGATTCGACACAAGGGGAGCCAAAGAATATTATTGAGTATTAGCAGTTGAGTTGTCAATTCAACCACACCTGGATAACTTAGTATCTGCAGCAAAGTATTTAGTAGCAAAGTAGTATGATAATAAAGGTAACAGTGGCAAAAGTAAAGATAATAGTTTTGTAGAAATTGTAATAGTAGCAACGGAAAAGTAAATAAGCGAAGCACAAAACGTGAAAAGCTCGTAGGCATTGGATCAGTGATGGATAATTATGTCGGATGCGATTCCTCATGTAACAGCTATAACATAAGGTGACACAGAACTAGCTCCAATTCATCAATATAATGTAGGCATGTATTTCAAATATAGTCATACGTGCTTATGGAAAAGAACTTGCATGACATCTTTTGTCCTACCCTCCCGTGGCAGCGGGGTCCTAGTAGAAACTAAGGGATATTAAGGCCTCCTTTTAATAGAGAACCGGACCAAAGCATTAACACATAGTGAATACATGAACTTCTCAAATTACGGTCATCACCGAGAAGTATCCCGATTATTGTCACTTCGGGGTTATCGGATCATAACACATAATAGGTGACTATAGACTTGCAAGATAGGATCAAGAACACACATATATTCATGAAAACATAATAGGTTCATATCTGAAATCATGGCACTCGGGCCTTAGTGACAAGCATTAAGCATAGCAAAGTCATAGCAACATCAATCTCAGAACATAGTGGATACTAGGGATCAAACCCTAACAAAACTAACATGATTACATGGTAAATCTCATCCAATCCATCACCTTCCAGCAAGCCTATGATGGAATTACTCACGCACAGCGGTAAGCATCATGAAATTGGTGATGGAGGATGGTTGATGATGACGACAGCGACAAATCCCCCTCTCCGGAGCCCCGAACGGACTCCAGATCAGCCCTCCCGAGAGAGATTAGGGCTTGGCGGCGGCTCCGTATCGTAAAACGCTATGGAACTTTCTCTCTGATTTTTTTTTCCGCGAAACGGAATATATGAAGTTGGAGTTGAGGTCGGTGGAGCCTCAGGGGGCCCACGGGACAGGGGGCGCGCCCACCCCCCTAGGCGTGCCCCCACCCTCGTGGACAGGGTGTGGGCCCCCTGGTCTTGATTCTTTCGCCAGTATTTTTTATATTTTCCAAAACTTGCCTCCATGGATTTTCAAGTCATTCCGAGAACTTTTGTTTTCTACACATAAAACAATATCATGGCAGTTCCGCTGAAAACAGCGTCAGTCCGGGTTAGTTTCATTCAAATCATGCAAGTTTAAGTCCAAAACAACGGCAAAAGTGTTTGCAAAGTAGATACGTTGGAAAGATATCAACTCCCCCAAGCTTAAACCTTTGCTTGTCCTCAAGCAATTCAGTTGATAAACTGAAAGTGATAAAGAAAAACTTTTACAAACTCTGTTTGCTCTTGTTGTTGTAAACATGCAAAGCCAGCATTCAGGTTTCAGCAAATATTATGAACTAACCATACTCACAATAACACCTCGGTCTCACAATTACTCATATCAATAGCATAATCAGCTAGCGAGCCATAATAATAAAACTCGGATGACAATACTTCCTCAAAACAATCATAACATGATATAACAAAATGGTATCTCGCTAGCCCTTTCTGAGACCGCAAAACATAAATGCAGAGCACCTTTAAGATCAAGGACTGACTAAACATTGTAATTCATGGTAAAAGAGATCTAGTCAAGTCATACCCAATATAAACCAATAGTTGTTGGGGAACGTAGTAATTTCAAAAATTTCCTACGCACACGCAAGATCATGGTGATGGCACAGCAACGAGAGGGAAGACTATGTCCATGTACCCTTGTAGACCGTAAGCGGAAGCGTTATGACAACGTGGTTGATGTAGTCGTACGTCTTCACGATCCGACCGATCCAAGTACCGAACGTACGGCACCTCCGTGTTCAGCACACGTCCAACTCGATGACGTCCCCCGGGCTCCAATCCAGCAAAGCGTTGGGGATGAGTTCCGTCAGCACGACGGCGTGGCGACGATGATGATGTTCTACCAGCGCAGGGATTCGCCTAAACTCCGCGACGATATGACCGAGGTGGAATATGGTGGAGGGGGCACCGCACACGGCTAAGGAACAATTCGTAGATCAACTTGTGTGTCATGGGGTGCCCCCTGCCCCTGTATATAAAGGAGCAAGGGAGGGGGTGGCCGACTCGTAACTCAAATATTCGTCTCCACGATCAGATCGTAGAAACTTTATTTTTCTTGTTCCTTCATATTCCTTCAAATGAAGACCAAACTCGTAACTCAAATATTCGTCTCCACGATCAGATCGTAGAAACTTTATTTTTCTTGTTACGATGATTTTCTACTTCACTCTGAAATTCTTTGAACTTTTCAAATGTTTCAGACTTATGTTTCATCAAGAAGATATACTCATATCTGCTCAAATCATCTGTGAAGGTCAGAAAATAATGATACACGTCGCGAGCCTTAACACTCATCGGATTGCATACATCGGTATGTATTATCTCCAATAAGTCAGTAGCTCGTTCCATTGTTCTGGAGAACGGAGTTTTAGTCATCTTGCCCAAAAGGCACGGTTCGCAAGCATCAAATGATTCATAACCAAGTGATTCCGAAAATCCATCTTTATGGAGTTTCTTCATGCGCTTTACACCGATATGACCCAAACGGCAGTGCCACAAATAAGTTGCACTATCATTATTAACTTTTCATCTTTTGGCATCAATATTATGAATATGTGTATCACTACGATCGAGATCCAACAAATTATGTTCATTGGGTGTATGACCATCGAAGGTCTTATTCATGTAAACAGAATAACAATTTATTCTCTAACTTTAAATGAATAACCGTATCGCAATAAACATGATCAAATCATATTCATGCTCAATGCAAACGCCAAATAACATTTATTTAGGTTTAATACTAATCCCGAAAGTATAGGGAGTGTGCGATGATGATCATATCACTCTTGGAACTACTTCCAACACTCATCGTCACTTCCCCTTCAACTAGTCTCTGTTTATTCTGTAACTCCTGTTTCGAGTTACTAATCTTAGCAACCGAACAAGTATCAAATACTCAGGGGCTACTATAAACACTAGTAAGGTACACATCAATAATCTGTATATCAAATATACCCTTATTCACATTGCCACCCTTCTTATCTACCAAATATTCAGGGCATTTCTGCTTCCAGTGACCATTTCCTTTGCAGTAGAAGTACTCAGTTTCAGGCTTTGGTCTAGCTTTGGGGCTTCTTCGCGGGAGTGACAACTTGTTTGCCATTCTACTTGAAGTTTCCCTTTCTTTCCCTTTGCCCTTTTCTTGAAACTAGTGGTCTTGTCAATCATCAACACTTGATGCTCTTTCTTGATTTCTTCCTTCGTCGATTTCAGCATCACGAAGGGCTCGGGAATCATTTTCGTCATCCCTTGCATACTATAGTTCATCACGAAGTTCTAGTAACTTGGTGATGGTGACTAGAGAACTCTGTTAATCACTATCTTATCTGGAAGATTAACTCCCACTTGATTCAAGCGATTGTAGTACCCAGACAATCTGAGCACATGCTCACTAGTTGAGCGATTCTCCTCCATCTTTTAGCTATAGAACTTGTTGGAGACTTCATATCTCTCAACTCGGGTATTTTCTTGAAATATTAACTTCAATTCCTGGAACATTTCATATGGTCCATGACGTTCAAAACGTCTTTGAAGTCCCGATTCTAAGTTGTTAAGCATGGTGCACTAAACTATCAAGTAGTCATCATATTGAGCTAGCCAAATGTTCATAACGTCTGCATCTGCTCCTGCAATAGGTCTGTCACCTAGCGGTGCATTAAGGACATAATTCTTCTGTGCAGCAAAGAGGATAAACCTCAGATCACGGATCCAATCCGCATCATTGCTACTAACATCTTTCAACACAATTTTCTCTAGGAACATATCAAAATAAACATATGAAAGCAACAACGCGAGCTATTGATCTACAACATAATTTGAAAAATACTACCAGGACTAAGTTCATGATAAATTTAAGTTCAATTAATCATATTACTTAAGAACTCCCACTTAGACAGACATCTCTCTAGTCATCTAAGTGATCACGTGATCCAAATCAACTAAACCATAACCGATCATCACGTGAGATGGAGTAGTTTTCAATGGTGAACATCATTATGTTGATCATATCTACTATATGATTCACGCTCGACCTTTCGGTCTTCGTGTTCCGAGGCCATATCTGCATATGCTAGGCTCGTCAAGTTTAACCTGATTATTCCGCGTGTGCAAAACTGGCTTGCACCCGTTGTAGATGGACGTAGAGCTTATCACACCCGATCATCACGTGGTGTCTGGGCACGACGAACTTTGGCAACGGTGCATACTCAGGGAGAACACTTCTTGATAATTAGTTAGAGATCATCTTAAAATGCTACCGTCAATCAAAGCAAGATAAGATGCATAAAAGATAAACATCACATGCAATCAATATAAGTGATATGATATGGCCATCATCATCTTGTGCTTGTGATCTCTATCTCCAAAGCACCGTCATGATCACCATCGTCACCGGAGCGACACCTTGATCTCCATCATAGCATCGTTGTCGTCTCGCCAACTATTGCTTCTACGACTATCGCTACCGCTTAGTGATAAAGTAAAGCAATTACAGGGCGTTTGCATTTCATACAATAAAGCGACAACCATATGGCTCCTGCCAGTTGCCGATAACTCGGTTACAAAACATGATCATCTCATACAATAAAATATAGCATCACGTCTTGACCATAGCACATCACAACATGCCCTGCAAAAACAAGTTAGACGCCCTCTACTTTGTTGTTGCGAGTTTTACGTGGCTGCTACAGGCTGAGCAAGAACCGTTCTTACCTACGCATCAAAACCATAACGATAGTTTGTCAAGTTGGTGCTGTTTTAACCTTCGCAAGGACCGGGCGTAGCCACACTCGGTTCAACTAAAGTTGGAGAAACTGACACCCGCCAGCCACCTGTGTGCAAAGCACGTCGGTAGAACCAGTCTCGCGTAAGCGTACGCGTAATGTCGGTCCGGGCCGCTTCATCCAACAATACCGCCGAACCAAAGCATGACATGCTGGTAAGCAGTATGACTTATATCGCCCACAACTCACTTGTGTTCTACTCGTGCATATAACATCAACGCATAAAACCTAGGCTCGGATGCCACTGTTGGGGAATGTAGTAATTTCAAAAATTTCCTACGCACACGCAAGATTATGGTGATGGCATAGCAACGAGAGGGGAGAGTGTGTCCACGTACCCTCGTAGACCGTAAGCGGAAGCGTTATGACAACGTGGTTGATGTAGTCGTATGTCTTCATGATCCGACCGATCCAAGTACCGAACATACGGCACCTCCGTGTTCAGCACACGTCCAGCTCGATGACGTCCCCCGGGCTCCAATCCAGCAAAGCGTCGGGGATGAGTTCCGTCAGCAGGACGGCGTGGCGACGATGATGATGTTCTACCGGCACAGGGCTTCGCCTAAACTCCGCGACGATATGACCGAGGTGGAATATGGTGGAGAGGGGCACCGCACACGGCTAAGGAACAATTCGTAGATCAACTTGTGTGTCATGGGGTGCCCCCCTGCCCCTGTATATAAAGGAGCAAGGGAGGGGGTGGCCGACCTAGGAGGGGGCGCACCAAGGAGGGGTCCTACTCCCACCGGGAGTAGGATTCCCCCCTTCCAAGTAGTAGGAGTAGGAGTCAAGGAAAGGGGGAAGAGAAGAGAAGGAAGGAGGGGGTGCAACCCCTCCCCCTAGTCCAATTCGGACAAGGCCTTGGGGGGCGCCCAACCTCTCCTCTCTCTTTCCCCTAAAGCCCAATAAGGCCCATATACTCCCCGGCGAATTCCCGTAACTCTCCGGTACTCCGAAAAATACCCGAATCACTCGGAACCTTTCCGAACTCCGAATATAGTCGTCCAATATATCGATCTTTACGTCTCAACCATTTCGAGACTCCTCGTCATGTCCCCGATCTCATCTGGGACTCAGAACTCCTTCGGTACATCAGAACTCATAAACTCATAATATAACTGTCATCGTAACGTTAAGCGTGCGGACCCTACGGGTTCGAGAACTATGTAGACATGACCTAGAACTGTTTCCGGTCAATAACCAATAGTGGAACTTGGATGTTCATATTGGCTCCTACATATTCTACGAAGATCTTTATCGGTCAAACCGCATAACAACATACGTTGTTCCCTTTGTCATCGGTATGTTACTTGCCCGAGATTCGATCGTCGGTATCCAATACCTAGTTCAATCTCGTTACTGGCAAATCTCTTTACTCGTTACGTAATGCTCCATCCCGTAACTAACTCATTAGTTACAATGCTTGCAAGGCTTAAGTGATGTGTATTACCGAGAGGGCCCAGAGATACCTCTCCGACAATCGGAGTGACAAAACCTAATCTCGAATTACGCCAACCCAACATGTACCTTCGGAGACACCTGTAGAGCTCCTTTATAATCACCCAGTTACGTTGTGACGTTTGGTAGCACACAAAGTGTTCCTCCGGTAAACGGGAGTTGCATAATCTCATAGTCATAGGAACATGTATAAGTCATGAAGAAAGCAATAGCAACAGACTAAACGATCAAGTGCTAAGCTAACGGAATGGGTCAAGTCAATCACATCATTCTCCTAATGATGTGATCCCGTTAATCAAATGACAACTCATGTCTATGGTTAGGAAACATAACCATCTTTAATTAACGAGCTAGTCAAATAGAGGCATACTAGTGACACTCCGTTTGTCTATGTATTCACACATGTATTATGTTTCCGGTTAATACAATTCTAGCATGAATAATAAACATTTATCATAAAATAAGGAAATAAATAATAACTTTATTATTGCCTCTAGGGCATATTTCCTTCAATAGTAATGAATGCAAATGACAGTGTGCTCTCCAGCGGGTGCTTTTTAATAAGAGGGATGATGACTCAACATAAAAGTAAATAGATAGGCCCTTCGCGGAGGGAAGCAGGGATTTGTAGAGGTGCCAGAGCTCGATTTTAAAATAGAGATTGAATAACATTTTGAGCGGCATACTTTCACTGTCAACGCAACAAATATGAGATGGCTGTATCTTCCATACTACATGCATTATAGGCAGTTCTCAAATAGAATGGTAAAAGTTTATACTCCCCCACCACCAACAAGCATCAATCCATGGCTTGCTCGAAACAACGAGTGCCTCCAACTAACAACAGCCCTGGGGGAGTTTTGTTTAATTATATTGATTTGCTTTGATCTTTTTGGATCATGGGACTGGGCATCCCGGTTACCGGCCCTTTCTCGTGAATGAGGAGCGGAGTCCACTCCTCTTGAGAATAACCCACCTAGCATGGAAGATATAGGCAGTCCTAGTTGAAACATGAGCTTCTCGAGCATACAAAACAGAATTTCATTTGAAGGTTTGGAGTTTGGCACATACAAATTTACTTGGAACAGCAGGTAAATACCGCATATAGGAAGGTATGGTGGACTCATATGGAATAACTTTAGGGTTTAAGGAGTTTGAATGCACAAGCAGTATTCTCGCTTAGTACAGGTGAAGGCTAGCAAAAGACTGGGAAGCGACCAACTGAGAGAGCACATAAACATGCATTAAAATTAATTCACACCGAGTACAAGCATGAGTAGGATATAATCTACCATGAACATAAATATCATGAAGGCTATTTTGATTTGTTTCAACTACATGCGTGAACATGTGCCAAGTCGAGTCACTCAATTCATCCAAAGGAGGATACCATCCCACCATACCACATCATAATCATTCTAATAGCATGTTGGCACACAAGGTAAACCATTATAACTCATAGTTAATCAAGCATGGCACAAGCAACTATAATCTCTAAATGTCATTGCAAATATGCTTACTTCATAATAAGCTAAATCAGGAACGATGAACTCATCATATTTACAAAAACAAGAGAGGCCGAGTTCATACTATCTTCTCTCATCTCAATCAGTCCATCATATATTATCATTATTGCCTTTCACTTGCATAGCCGAACGATGTGTATAATAATAATAGTGCACATGCATTAGACTAAGCTGGAATCTGCAAGCATTCAACTCAAGAGAGAAGACAAAGTGATATGGGCTCTAAGTTAAAAAAACAATCATGCATATGAGAGCCACTAAACATTTTCAATATGGTCTTCTACTCTCGACCCCCAAAGGAAAGAAAAGAAAATAAAACTATTTACACGGGAAAGCTCCCAACAAGTAAGAAGAAGAACGAGAAATCTTTTTGAGGTTTCATTTTAATTTCTACTACAAGCATGGAAATTAAACTAACTAATTTTTTGGTTTTTCTTAAGGTTTATCAAACACACAAGAAGAAACCGAGAAAAAGAAAATTAAACTAGCATGGATAATACAATGAAAGAGTATGAGCACCGACGACTAGAATAGTATGTGAACATGAATGTAAAGTCGGTGAGAAATACGTACTCCCCCAAGCTTAGGCTTTTGGCATAAATTGGTCTAATGCCAAGGGTAGCCTGGCTGATATCCGTAATCGTAACTGGGGTCATACTGAGATGCAACAACAATGCCTCCTGAGCTGTGGCATGTTGGCGAGCCGCCTCCGCTCTCCTCTCGTGTTCAGCTGCTTCCTCCCTGGTAACAACATATCTTCCTTTTGCCTGGTAATCAAAAAGGAAAGGAGCAGGAAGAGTAACATGGACAGCGTTACGTCTGTCAAAGATTAATCGATACTGGAGGAATTGTTCATTCCTCTTAAGAAAATGATGTTGGACCATAGCGTCATAATCTAAATAAACAAGAGGCAACATCATATTCCCCTCTCGTGGGGCTATACCAAGATAATTTGCCACACAAGTCGCATAAATTCCTCCAAATAAATCTCCAGCCCTACCATTATTATGCAACCTACGTGCAACTATTGCCCCCAAGTTGTAATCTTTATTACCTAACACGACACTCTTGAGGACACTAAGATCAGGGACACACATATGACATGCTTCGTCTTTACCGTTAATGTATCTACCAATGAAGATAGCAAAATAATGTATAGCAGGAAAATGAATGCTCCCTATGGTAGCTTGTGAGATTTCCTAGATTCTCCCACAGTAATACTAGCAAGGAAATCTCTAAATTCAGATTTGTGGGGATCATTAATATTGCCCCATTGTGGAAGTTTGCAAGCAGTTGTAAAATCCTCTAAGTCCATGATATAAGATGTATCATAGATATCAAATAGGACACTCGGAGAATTATGTGTATATTTATATTTAAACCTTCGCACAAATGAATCAGTCAATTGATAGTACTGAGGACACTTATCTTGTAAGAAGTCGTCCAGATCGGCATTACGCACATACGCGTCAAATTCCTCCTTAAAGCCTGCTTCAACCATAAAATCGTCGGATGGCCACTCACAAGCTCGTACTTCTGCGTCCCTCGGTAGTTCATCGTCTTGCTCACGTATAGCAATCATGGGTCCTTTCTTTACCGAAGAACCACCTTGGTACATTCTCCTAGACATAATTCTTTTTCTGAAAAATTTCTGAAATTTTAGTAACTTCAAAATAAAAGTGAATAAAACTAAACAAGATTGGTAGCAACTACTCCTACAAGTGCCTAGAGCCTATATCAAGCATTAGAATTACTTGGGACCTCATAAATTTAACATGCAAGCTCAAGAACATGGTCACCTATGCAGCAAAAATTTGCAATGAATAAAGCACTAGAACAAAAACTAATTGGACCAATGGAGGAGTCACATACCAAGCAACAATCTCCTAAAGCAGTTTTGTGAATGGAGCTTTGAGCAAGGAGATCGAAAATCGCAGCAAAATGAGCTAGAACTCGTGCTTGAGCTGGATGGGGATTTTTTTGGGAAGAAGATGGAGTGTGTGGGTGCTGGCATAAGTGGAGGGAGTCCACCAGGGGCCCATGAGACAGGGGGCGCGCCCAGGGAAGGTGGGCGCGCCCTCCACTCTCGTGGCCTGGTGCTTGCCCCTCCTGCAGTGATTTCAGTGCCTAAAATCCTCAAATATTCCATAAAAACATACTAAATTTGCAGGGCATTTGGAGCACTTTTATTTTCGGGATATTTTTTATTGCACGGATAATTCAGAAAATAGATGAATAATACTATTTTTGCTTTATTTATTCTTAATAACAGAAAGTAAAAAGAGGGTACAGAAGGTTGTGCCTTCTAGTTTCATCCATCTCGTGATCATCAAAATGAATCCACTAACAAGGTTGATCAAGTCTTGTTAACAAACTCATTTCGAATAACACGGAACCGGAGAAATTTCCAATAACACTAGGTTACCTTAACGGGGATATGAACATCCCCAATAATAAGAATATCATACTTTTTCTTGACAGTAGGAAGAGGAAATTCGAAACCTCCAATAATGATAGTTGGAACTTTTCCAATAGTATTGATGCTATGAACTTGAGATTGTTTCCTCAGAAAGTGTACCGTATGCTCATTACCATTAACATGAAAAGTGACATTGCCTTTGTTGCAATCAATAACAGCCCCTGCAGTATTCAAAAAGGGTCTACCAAGGATAATCGACATACTATCGTCCTCGGGAATATCAAGAATAACAAAGTCCGTTAAGATAGTGATATTTGCAACCACAACAGGCACATCCTCACAAATACCGACAGGTATAGCAGTTGATTTATCAGCCATTTGCAAAGATATTTCAGTAGGTGTCAACTTATTCAATTCAAGTCTACGATATAAAGAGAGAGGCATAACACTAACACCGACTCCAAGATCACATAAAGCAGTTCTAACATAATTTCTTTTAATGGAGCATGGTATGGTTGGTACCCCGGGGTCTCCAAGTTTCTTTGGTATCCCACCCTTAAAAGTGTAATTAGCGAGCATGGTGGAAATTTCAGCTTCCGGTATCTTTCTTTTATTTGTAATGATATCCTTCATGTACTTAGCATAAGGATTTACTTTAAGCATATCAGTTAAGCGCATACGTAAGAAGATAGGTCTAATCATTTCAGCAAAGCGCTCAAAATCCTCGTCATCCTTTGTCTTGGATGGTTTATGAGGGAAGGGCCTGGGTTTCTGAACCCATGGTTCTCTTTCTCTACCGTGCTTCCTAACAATAAAATTTCTCTTATCATAACGTTGATTCTTTGATTGTGGGTTATCAAGATCAACAGCAGGTTCAATCTCTACATCATTATTTTTGCTAGGTTGAGCATCAACATGAACATTATCATTAACATTATCCCTAGGTTCATGTTTATCACCTGATTGTGTTTCAGCATCAGAAACAGAAATATCATTGGGATTCTCAGGTGTGTCTACGACAGGTTCACTAGAAGTACGCAAAGTCCTATCGTTTTTCTTTTTCTTCTTTTTAGAAGAACTAGGTGCCTCTAAGTTGTTTCTCTGAGAATCTTGCTCGATTCTCTTAGGGTGGCCTTCAGGATACAAAGGTTCCTGAGTCATTCTACCAGTTCTAGTAGCCACTCTAATAGCAAAGTTAGGTTTATTATTTAATTCATCGAGCAAATAATTTTGAGCTTTAAGTACTTGATCAGCTTGAGTAGCAACCATAGAAGCATATTTGCTAATGAGTTTAAGTTCACCTTTAACTCTAGCCATATAATCACTCAAGCGTCCTATCTCGAAAGCATTATTCTTTAATTCTCTACCAACATAAGCATTAAAACTTTCTTGTCTAGCCATAAAGTCATCAAATTCATCTAAGCATGGTCTATGAAATTTAGTAGAGGGAATTTCAACTTTATCATATCTATAGAGAGAATTTACGTTTACTACCTATGTCGGGTTATCAAGACAATGTGGTTCTTCAACAGGCGGTATATTAAGACCATGTATTTCTTCAATAGGTGGTAAATTCTTAACATCTTCAGCTTTAATACCTTTTTCTTTCATTAATTTGTTTGCCTCTTGCATATCTTTAGGACTGAGAAATAGAACACCTCTCTTCTTTGGAGTGGGTTTAGGAATAGGCTCAAGAGTTGGCTCAATTGGTTCAGGAATTGCCTCAGGAATTGGCTCAGGAAGAGTCCAATTATTTTCATTAGTCAACATATTATTAAATAGTAATTCAGCTTCGCCGACTGTTCTTTCCCTGAAAACACAACCAACGCAACTATCCAAGTAGTCCTTGGAAGCATCGGTTTGTCCATTATAAAAGATATCAAGTATTTCGTGTTCCTTAAGAGGATGATCAGGCAAAGCATTAAGTAATCGGGGAAGCCTTCCCCAAGCTTGTGGGAGACTCTTCTTTGATTTGCACAAAATTATATATTTCCCGCAAGGCAGCTTGTTTCTTATGAGCAGGGAAATATTTAGCAGAGAAGTAATAAATCATATCCTGGGGACTACGCACACAACCAGGAGCAAGAGAATTAAAACAAGTCTTAGCATCACCCTTTAATGAGAACGGAAATATCTTAAGGATACAATAATAGCGAGACTTCTCATCAGTAGTAAACAGGGTGGCTATATCATTTAACTTGGTAAGATGTGCCACAACAGTTTCAGATTCAAGGCCATAAAAAGGATCAGATTCAACTAAAGTAATTATTTCAGGATCAATAGAGAATTCATAATCCTTATCAGTAACACAGATAGATGAAGTAGCAAAAGCAGGGTTAGGTTTCATTCTAGCATTAAGAGATTGCTGCTTCCATTTAGCTAATAACTTTTTAAGATCATACCTATCTTTACAAGCAAAGATAGCTCTAGCAGCTTCCTCTTCCATAACTTAACCCTCAGAAACAACAGGTAATTCATAATCAGGGGGAGAACTTTCATCATCACTATCATCAATAATAGCATCTTCAATAATTTCATTCTCTTTAGCCCTAGCAAGTTGTTCATCAAGAAATTCACCTAATGGCAAAGTAGTATCACGCACAGAAGTAGTTTCATCATAAGTATCATGCATAGCAGAAGTGGCATCATCAATAACATGCAACATATCAAAATTCATAACAGTAGCAGGTTTAGGTGTCGCAAGCTTACTAATAACAGAAGGAGAACCAGTGCAGAGCTAGATGGCAGTTCCTTACCTCCCCTCGTAGTTGAGGGCAAAATATTGGTTCTTTTGTCTCTTCAAGTTCCTCATAGTGATCAACAGATATAAATCCCAAGTGACTCAAAGAATAGAGCTATGCTCCCCGGCAACGGCGCCAGAAATTAGTCTTGATAACCCACAAGTGTAGGGGATCGCAACAGCTTTCGAGGGTAAAGTATTCAACCCAAATTTATTGATTCGACACAAGGGGAGCCAAATAATATTATTGAGTATTAGCAGTTGAGTTGTCAATTCAACCACACCTGAATAACTTAGTATCTGCAGCAAAGTATTTAGTAGCAAAGTAGTATGATAATAAAGGTAACAGTGGCAAAAGTAAAAATAATAGTTTTGTAGGAATTGTAGCAGTAACAACGGAAAAGTAAATAAGCGAAGCACAAGATGTGAAAAGCTCGTAGGCATTGGATCAGTGATGGATAATTATGTCGGATGCGATTCCTCATGTAATAGCTATAACATAGGGTGACACAGAACTAGCTCCAGTTTAGGACAGTATAACCGAGCCTAAAGCGAGTCCTCTCAGCGATTTGCGTTCATGACCGTCCGTTTTCGTGATCTAACCATTTCTGAACGTTGGATCTCATTTGTGCACCACATTTCCCGTCTCATGGGCATGCTGTCCTAAGGGGACGCTACTCCAGTGGAAAAAATGGTGTATTCTGGTTGTTTGGGTTGTTGGGCCGAAGCGTGGTTCCCACGGGCACTGGGCCAGCCGACGTTTCGGGTAACATTCCCCAATCACCCCCGACCTATCGTCTCTCCTCTCTTTCTCGGCCGCAACACGAGGCTGCGCCGCCACAACCGTTGTTCTCTCCGGCTCGCCGCTCCTGTTCCTCGCTGCGTATTCCTCGACCACCTCCGCCTTCGATCAGCAGGTTCCGCCCTCCTTCTCCTATTTTTCCTCCGGGTAAGCGCAGCGAGGAGGGGCTCCGCCTCCTCGCGGATCTGGGCTCCATGATCGGGCCGTCAAGGTCGCCGTTGGACAGAACCCATCGAAGGTGCAGAGACTCTGGCCTGTTCATTGCATATCCATAACTAACAGCTCCTTTAAAAGGGAAATCTCCATCACTACTCCCCAAACTAACACGAATGTTCGTCAGCGCTGTAGCTGCGCCCGTTGCTGTGGTCCTGCCTCCAGATTGCGGGAGAAGTTGGGGACAATTTGTGCTAACGCCTCCAATAATTTCCTTTCAGCAACGACGGTGCATGGGTGGGAGGCGCCGGATCTTTTCCGACTCCCCACCTCCTTCCTCTCGTGGATCCTCATGTGTCTTTCTTCTTTTACCTGGCCTGGCCGTGGTTTCCGCTGGTGAGTCCCTTTGTAGCACTTCATCCTTTCTGTTCCAAGTTTTGGGGTTTTGTATGTGTTATGCCATTATTTCTTTGGTCTCAGTTGTAGAGAGGAGACCGTTTTTTTTATTTATTCACCGAGTTTGCATCCAAATTCCAAAGCCACAAGGATGATTTCTCTGTTGGGGAGTTGAGGTATCGTCTTTGCTTATGATTGCATTCTTTACATGAGTTATTTCTTGTAGTTTATGATATGAACAATCTTTTACATGGATGGAAGAAACATAACAACTAGCGTTGTTCAATCTGCTATCAAATCCTACATATACCAATCTCATATTTGTGCAGGTGGTGCTCATCAGGGTTCCAGTCGACTAATTTGGGCAACTCTTTGATGATCATTCTTACTGAGCTACTGATCTTTGATCCGGTCCAGTCGGTCAGATCGGGAGAGGAAAAAGCATGCCGCTGGATGCGGGGCGAAGGTGAAGCGAGGCGGTCGTGACTAATCAATGTGGCGCAAAGCGATGCAAGGCTCAATTTTTGTTGGTTATGTGGATGGCGACAAGGGCCTCGCTTGACTCTTCCCTGGAGATGACGTCACTCCCCTATGCGCCTCCCCACCTCACTACTCAACAAAATATGAAGGTACCTCGTTCCCCCTTAAGGTTTGATTTTGATGTAATGTTTGTGAGGATCCAGTTTTCTTATTAGAACCACTTTATGATTGTTGCAAGTGCAACCTTAATTTATTGTTTACAAGCTTTAACAGGACCGTGACATAGATTGATTGGTCTGTTTGGTCGAGGAGAGCACAGCAACAATATATACAACATGGAGTTCGCCTAGCAAGCCAAGTCGATGTGCCGCAGTAGCCTCGGTTGATCTTATATTCAGCCTCTGCATGGAGTTAAGTTTTACAATTGATGATCTCCTGATTCGATTGCCATGTTTTAGTAGATGGATGTATCTTCTGAAACATGTGATGGAGTCTTTAACATGCTTCGGCAATGTCTTCTTGAGTGAGAAATTGCTTCTTGCACTCGGCAATACTGAGAACAGATTCAGGATACATGCTTCAGAACTTATATTAGAACAGTTTTAACTGAAACAGACTTGAGTACACTCTTTAGTCCAGTAGGTAATCTAGGACAATAAAATTGTAGCTTCTTCTAGCTTTCTCACAAATATCTTACCTCTATTTTACTTTGAAGCCACTCAGTAGTTCTATGCTGCTCCACCAGTGGACTGTGGTTTTTCGGACTGGATTTTGGTAATAGAACTATTGGTTCTTCTGAATGATGCTCTACCTGCTCATGGAATGAAAACTTTTTCTTCTCAATCAATTAAAAAAAATTGGTCATGTTTTCTCATTATCATTAATTTCATATCGTATTTCTAACAAAATTTGAAATTCTTTAAATTTCACTTTGCATACGTCCATACACATAGATTCCTATTGTTCCATATATTTTATAAACTCCTATCCTTCAATTGACAAAATTGATGACAACCAAGAGAGAATAAAGTTTTATCAGTAAGCCGCCTTATTGAACTTGGTATGTTCTCTGGAAGAGTTGGCAACCCTTTGCAGCTTCTCTTATTGGTTTGCAGCAACGACATCAGGCCCGCTGTGCATATCTATCAGCTCTTTCATTTGGGGTGCCCTTTCCATGACACCTTTCACGGCTTCCTAAGAATGATACGGTAATAATTCACCACCAAATCTGTTTGAGAAGTGTGAGACCTAGGTGCGGTCAGCTTGTTCTTGATACATTTGCTAATGCTTTAAGGTAGCTGAGTTGGTTCAATTGATTGTAATATATTCATATTTGCTTTCAGCCTTTTACATAATTTTTACAGTAATTCTTGCTTACTTTTGCAGAAAAGGCAGGAATACTGACTTCAATTGTTAGACATGAACAAACCTGAATGTGACGGGTTTCTGAAATGATGTTTTTTGCAAGCTTTGAATTTATTATCTTACCTGAATTTGTGATGTCATCTCAATCAGTTGACTTGTCAGAGAAAGTAAAGTAACTGGCCCTTACACTTATTTGTGCTAGAGTCTGTTGTACAAACTGAAGGCTTGTCACATGCTCTTTATAAAATCAAATGCTAAGAAAGCCAGAGCAATTGGGTGTTATTATTATTGTTGTTGTTATATTAGCTTATTGTTACTTAACCTCTATAGGTTTGCAATGAATAATCCAGTATAATACCTTGACACTGATTAATAAAGTTTACATACATGTATTTATATCAACAAGGATGATCCTATTGGAAAAATAGACGTGCGCAGTAATGCGCGCCTTCAATGATCTAGTTCATCAATGTAATATGGGCATGTATTCCGAATATAGTCATACGTGCTTATGGAAAAGAACTTGCATGACATCTTTTGTCCTACCCTCCCGTGGCAGCGGGGTCCTAGTGGAAACGAAGGGATATTAAGGCCTCCTTTTAATAGAGAACTGGACCAAAGCATTAACACATAGTGAATACATGAACTCCTCAAATTACGGTCATCACCGAGAAGTATCCCGATTATTGTCACTTCGGGGTTGTCGGATCATAACACATAATAGGTGACTATAGACTTGCAAGATAGGATCAAGAACACACATATATTCATGAAAACATAATAGGTTCAGATCTGAAATCATGGCACTCGGGCCCTAGTTACAAGCATTAAGCATAGCAAAGTCATAGCAGCATCAATCTCAGAACATAGTGGATACTAGGGATCAAACCCTAACAAAACTAACTTGATTACATGGTAAATCTCATCCAACCCATCACCGTTCAGCAAGCCTACGATGGAATTACTCACGCACGGCGGTGAGCATCATGAAATTGGTGATGGAGGATGGTTGATAATGACGACGACGACGAATCCCCCTCTCCGGAGCCCCGAACGGACTCCAGATCAGCCCTCCCGAGAGAGATTAGGGCTTGGCGGCGGCTCTGTATCGTAAAACGCGATGAAATTTTCTCTTTGATTTTTTTTCTCCGCGAAACGGAATATATGGAGTTGGAGTTGAGGTCGGTGGAGCCTCAGGGGGCCCACAAGATAGGGGGGGCGCGCCCCCACCCTCGTGGACAGGGTGTGGGCCAGTATTTTTTATATGTTCCAAAACTTGCCTCCGTGGATTTTCAGGTCATTCCGAGAACTTTTGTTTTCTACACATTAAACAACATCATGGTACTTCTGCTGAAAACAGCGTCAGTCCGGGTTAGTTTCATTCAAATCATGCAAGTTAGAGTCCAAAACAATGGCAAAAGTGTTTGGAAAAGTAGATACGTTGGAAACGTATCAGGCCTCTCCTAAATGCATATTCTATTCCCCGCTTAGATGGGGGAATAGCGGGAATTTCCTATTGGACACACTTTGCGTCAAACTGTCCAGGTTTCGCACAGGGAACATCCAGCGATTGTTCGGCTGGGCCGGATCGTCCATGGTTTTGGGAACCTTCTAGATGTTTACTGTCGGTTTTTTTGGTTTTCGGAAACTTCTAGAAAGTTCCTGAACCGGTTTTTTCCTTGTTCTGTTTTTTTTGTTTTCCTTTTTCTTTTTTTTTCCTTGTTTTGTTTCCTTTTCTATGTTTTTCCTGATTTCTTTCTTCATTTCTTGTTTCTCTATTTGTTTTTCTTTTGTCCTGCTTTTTCCATAAAATGCTTAAAATTTGTTCGCATTTCCAAAAATTGTTCGGCAGTTTCAACAATTATTCTCAAAATTTAAAAAATGTTCACGTTTTTGCAACAAATGTTCAAAAAAAGAAAAATAAAAAATGTTTAAATATTTCAAATTTGTTGGCCTTTCCAATAAATGCCAGGATATTTTCAAATAAAAGGCTGCATTTCTTCTAAAAAAATGTTCGTGTTTTACAAAATTTGTTCAAAGATTTCAAAAAATGTTTTGGTTTTTCAAATTTTTGTTAACATATTAAAAAATGTTTGTGCTTCCAAATTTGTTCAGTATTTTAAAATTCTCCATTTCAAAATTTGTTCTCAAATTTAGAAAAATGTTCGTGCTTTAGAAAATTGTTCAGAGACATTCTGAAAATGTTCAAAATTCGAAATTTGTTTGTGATATCATAAAATTGTTTGCTTTTGTCAAAACAAAATCGTACGTTCAAAAATTTGGAAAATTGTAAAGGAAAATTTTCAAATAGTGTCACGTCTTATACTTTCTATAGTTCATTTAGTTTTCCACTGTTTATTGGCCAACCATGCTCTTCCGTCGTAGTGGCTAGTAGCGTGCGATCATAAGTCGGCAGTCCTGTGTTCGGTTCCTAGCGATTGTGCCCTAACATTTTTTGCATTTTGCACCTGGTATTTGCGCCGCAGTGCAATGGGCCGGCCCAATCAGCGCACCGCGACGACGTGCAGGTGCGAAAGCGCAGCATTCAGACGCAGAACGCGTCACATAGGTACTCCCGGAGCGAGAGCTCCTGTTCGGCGCCTTAAGCGCCCGAACAGGTAGCTGGCGCACACGCGCCGCACCTCATGGGCCGGCCCACCACGCGCAGTAGAAGGAAAAATGCCTCGCGAAAAAATCACGCAAAACAGTGCAGCTACAGGACTCGAACTCGCGACTTACAGGCACAACACTAGAACAGTTTTCTTAACCACTACAGCCGGTAAGTGCCACACGACTACAAGGGTGGCGAAAGTTTTAAGACCAATCCATGCGCTCTATTTATTAGATTTGCGAATTATCTCAAAACAATTTGGAAAAGTTGATTTTTTTAACAAAAAGAGTTCATCAAATTTCGAAAAAAGCTTACGAATTAAAAAAACAGTTCATTGATGTTTCAAAAAAGTTCATCTATTTTCAAAAAGTTCATCGAATTTGAAAGAAAAGTTCATCGATTAGAAAAAAGTTCATCACATTTGGAAAAGTTCATCCATCTTTGGCAAAAAAGTTCATCGGATGAGAAAAAATTTCATCGAAATTGAAACAAAAGTTCATCGCATTTGAAAAAGTTCATCAAATTTGGAAAAAAGTTCATCGAATATGAAAAAAGTTCATCCCATTTGAAAAAGTTCATCGAATTGGAAAAAAAGTTCATCGAATTTGAAAAAAGTTCATCGAATATGAAAAGAATTCAACAAATTTGGAAAAAGTTAATCGAATATGAAAAAAAGAGTTCATCATGTTTGAAAAAAGTTCATCGAATTTGAAAAACGTCGAATTTAGAAAAAGTTCATCGAATTTGAAAAAATGTTCATTCCAATTTGGAAATAGTTCATCAAAATTGAAAAGGAGTTCAGTGAATTGGAAAAAAGTTCATCAATTTTAAAAATAACCATCGATTTGAGTTCACGCATTAAAGAAACAGGAAAATAAACACAGAAAAAGGAAAAAAATGCTAAAATGGACAGAAGGCATTCCTTATAGATAGAAATAAATAACGGAAGTTCAGAAGCACCAAGGAGCAGGTGGCCTAGTGGTTCTAGCAGAATGCATGGAGCGATGAGATCGCGAGTTCGAATCCTGCTCCACGCAGGTGCACCTTTTTTAATCCTTCGGGAAAGGGGAGATGGGCCGGCCCATTTGTCGCGAATGAAGGGGAGGGGGGTGTGCGCCCGTTTGTGGAAAGACCTATATCGGGCGCTAAAGGCGCCGAATAGGATCATATGTTATTTTTTAAAAAATTCACAAAAATACTTCAATTCGTGAACTTTTGTTAAATATGTGAACATTTTTCTGAAATACATGAACATTTTTTGATCGGGAAAGGGGAGATGGGCCGGCCCATTTGTCGCGAATGAAGGGGAGGGGGGTGTGCGCCCGTTTGTGGAAAGACCTATATCGGGCGCTAAAGGCGCCGAATAGGATCATATGTTATTTTTTAAAAAATTCACAAAAATACTTCAATTCGTGAACTTTTGTTAAATATGTGAACATTTTTCTGAAATACATGAACATTTTTTGAAATTCTAGAAGATTTTTAAAAAATTGCAAATCATTTTCGTTTCACGATTTTTTTTACATTTCACGAACATTTTTTATTAGGTTGAATTTGCAAATATTTTTTAACTTATGAACTTTTTTCAAAAATACAAACATTTTTTAATTCCTGAGCATGTTTTAAATTGATGATTTTTTTGAAATCATGAAATATATATTTTAGAATATTACATTTAAATATTTTATGAATTTAAGAATAATTTTTGAATTTGCAAACATTGTTGGAATTCATAAATTTAAAAATTGTAAAAAAGTGCATTGGGGAACAATATTCAATTTGCATTTTTTTGTGAAACTACAGCCATTTTTTTGAATTTGACGTTTGTGAACTTTTTTAAAGTAAGAAAAGCAAGAAAAACAAAAAGAAATGAAGAACACGAAAGTAAACACAGGGTGGCCCGCCCCCGCACTTGGGCGGTCCAAAAACACTCGCTCAAAGAAGGGGATGGGTGGTTGCAGTGCCGCAATTCCTGACTTTCCATCGCACATCGCAGGGAATAGGGGGGAGGGGTAGTATTTCGTGCACCAATGCTACCCGCGCACCTGTCGCCGTAGCGCATTTTAAAATGTTTCAAAAAAGCTGGAAAAAAATCTAGCACATTGACACAATATCAATGTATGTTGTCACAAAACTTCATATCAAAATTGGAAACATTGCATGAGATACAAAATTGAAAATTTTGACATCAATGTGATAATGTGCCAAATCTAAAACCCACCTCATGTTTGTACTATTCAATGTTGAATTTGTTATTTTTGTAAGTCGAGTAATATTTCGAATTTTGCGACAGCATAGACCGATGTTGTGTGAATGTGTTAGAATTTTTTATTAAAACATTTGTAAATGCACCAGTGCATCACGTCCCTCCCCTAAAAAAACTAGAAGAACGCCCGTGCGTTGCAACGGGGCCACATTAACTTTAAGAGTTCAATATTACGACATTGGCGACCTTTTTACCATCAAATCCTCACACACACACACTCTCCCCCTTCCTCTTCCTCACTCTCTCTCTCTCTCTCTCTCTCTCTCTCTCTAACACACACCCACACATAGCCTATTCTCCCTGTCAATAAGACTTACTCAATTGGCAATAATGTGTGGACTTGTGGTGAGCTTGACTAAACTAATGGATAGTGTGATATATTCCCCAATCATTTAACAATGAAATTTCAGAAATGAAAAGATTATGTAACACCTCAAGTCGTTAGCTACAGAGACCTTCCCCTAATGATTCCATGTCATCGGGCTTGCTAAGCCAAACTGCCACTTGATAAAAATCAAAGCCCAATTCAAATTTAAAATAAAGTCAAATAAATTATTTTGTCAAACAGTAAAACTAAAATGTTCACCATATTCTATAAATTCCACTGACCTTTGACATGTTGAGCCCAACATTATTTGACCCAAAAATTAAATCTTGTCAAATTAATAAGAGGTCTAACATTAATTAAAATAACCAATTAAATATAAACCTAATTTTATGTATTTCCTTTTGGCCCCAAACTTTTTGTGCCACCTAAAAATATTGTTCTCGAATTGTGTGCATAGTTTCACAATTAACAAAATCCATTTAGTTGATATAAGAATAAATAGAAAACGGTGTTAAAAAGGAGAAACAGATTAGAATACATTAAAAACCAAAAGGACGGTGAAAAAGGGGATTCCCCCTACCCCGGGCCTTGCCACTGAACCGGCCCAGTGGTCCAGTCCCCCACGGTCATCTTCTCCTGTTCCCCGAGCCTGTCGCTACAGAGCCGGGCTCCCGCCCGACCACCTCACCGGCATCGAAGGGGAATGGATAAGGGTGACGCCCTGCCTCCCCTGCCCCCATGGCCTCACTCCTCCTCGACGCCCCCTCCCAGATCCACTTCTCCTCCTCGCTGGCTAGGAGTTTGTCGAGGAGCTCCGAATGCCTCCGCTACTTCGTCTGCGCCAACAAGATCAAGTCCAGCACCCCCAGATCGACGTCGTTGCTGTCTTCCTCAACCTTCGGCCACTGCGACATTGCCGTTCGACCCGCGCCGCCCCGAGCTCCCCTATCTTCCTCTAGGGTGCCACTGGCACCGCCGTGATCTCCTCTTGCCTTTTCCTAGTTTTCCCTCTCGTTTGCTCTCGTTAGGTATTTCGCCATGGCCAAGAACCGGCGTCTGCCATGGCCATTGCAGGGGTAGCCACTGAGCTCCTCGGATTGACCCAGTGGCACATGCCCGCTCCTATGCGCGCCCATGCCCGAGCCTTCAGCTCTTCTTCCGCGCCTGCGGGGCCACTCCCTCTCTGGCTCTCCATGCCCACGCACGTGCCACACCGCGTTCGTCGCGCCCGCCGTTGCCATCACGCTCGCCACAGCCACCACACCACTATGCCCCGCGCGACGCACACCCTTCGCTGGCTGTGCTTACCCCGTCTGCTGCCGCATATCCCTTCGCCCGCCCCGCTGTCGCGCCCCTGCCTCGCGCCGCCTCCTGTCGCGGCCATCTTCTGTCGGCCGCCCCCTCAGCCACGCCGGCCGCATCTCTGTCCTCCACCGTCGGCCGCTCGCCTCGCCTGCTGCGTGCTTCTTCCTGCTGCTATGCGCTACTCTATCACTGGTACGTTGTTGCGCCATGCCCTCGACACCGCCGTGGACAAACATGGCGGAGGGATTGTCAATGGAGTACGAGGAGGAGGTGGCGAAGAAGGTGTGGAGAGGCAAGAGGTCTAGGATGGCGTCAGCTGGCTGTGGTGGAGGTGATTATGCGAGAAGGAGCCGGAGCGGAAGGAGAGGTCACAATTGGAAAGAATCGCAAAAAAATCATAACCCGGAGATCTCATTTCAAAAAAATGCTAATATCGATGGAGGGGTGATTTCCTTCAATAAGTGGAAAACATAGCAAATATTGGATGTGATTAAGGAAAGGTAAAAATTTAGGAAAGCTAGGATTTTGAACTGATTTCTATGCAAATGGGGTTTTATTGTTTGGTAACATGATATCAGTACCTACCCGTTTGTGACGTGTCTGATTAGGAAATTTTGCAAATGTTAAGAAACTATTTATTGAGAGGAAAGTTTGTGACGTGTCTGTTATTTATTTCCTAAAATAAATTTCACTAATGAGAGAAATCGATTGATTTAGATAAGTTAGAAAAGTTAGATTCAAATCTATTATTTGTTTCTTAAAAGTTTTCTAAGACAAATTGAACCAATACAAGAAATTGATTGATATGAATAATAAAAGGAAGTTAGATCCCGATAAATCATGGGTGGACATGCAACCATGCGAGGTTGGTATCCTGCCCGTTCATTCCCATGTGATTCGTGCAGTTTGAATACATCAAGCGTGTATAATTAATTTCAGGCACCATATACAACTAGATGGCTTGCGTATTACCTCTGACGTCGGCAGCTGACGGCCCACAATGCAGCCTCACACATGATTTTAATCATCCTGGGTTCCTTGATTGCCTGCCATGCATTTACAGCTTGGCAGCTCGCAGCCATTTAAAGGAGCGTCCGCAATATGTGGAAAATTTATGGCAGTTGGCGTGTGCCCCGCACGCCTTATTTATCTGCTTGCTGATGTTCTGTGTGTGCAGTCAGTCTTTGCAGGAGATTAGCATGATTAGATATTGCCAGAAACCTTGGTTAATTTGTAATGCTGAAGTTGATATTGAACACACACACTTTATTTATTGCTTGACGAATCATAACACAAAGCTGTTTGCACGGTAGGTGAACCAGGTACTAGCACATACTAGTACATTGAGGAGTTTGATGGAAAACTAATTACTAACTAGTACATGGAGGACCATGGTGAAATGAAACATTACTGGGTACTGATTGGCCGTCCGACGACTAAAAGAGGGTCAGAGCTAAATGAACAAGGCGACAAGGATGGTTGCCCAGGGTTGAATTCAGTGGTTGTGGAGCTTATCGAGGATTGGTGCAAAGAAGAAAACAAAGAGAAGTCTCATTGTTGCCTTCTTTATTTCCTCCATTTTCTTCCCAAACAGATTTGTCTTCTAAATACTGAAACTTTTTACTATGGAATACTCATCTTTCAAACATGTCTGAAGGAGCAAAAATATTTGTGTGATTTAGTTGGATCGCCATGAAAAAAAAGAAAAAAAGAGAAGTTGCTTTATTTCAGGCAACCTTGATTTTGTTGTAAAGATGTCAGCACAAGTTCAGAACCAACTTCTGCTAGCATAATAGGAGAGACGTAATTTTCATCTGGCCAAAAAAAAGGCAGTTGGCAAACCTGCTATTGCAATACAGGGTTGTCAGTGAATATGCATAGTAAGCAAGAACCTTTTTCTTAGGCAAGCAAGCAAGAACCTAGTAGCAAAAACTGGAGCAACAACCTTCACCATCAGACAAACTGAATCCCATGAACTAGGTTGACCAAGGATCCATAGTGCAGGCCTCATTTACTACCACCCAACCCAGGTCACAAATGTTAATTACACTGACGGGTAGCCTGCAGCCCTGCACCCTCACCATAAATATACCAGTCTCTCTCCAACAAATTCAATAATAGTTGGCCAACATCTATTGTATTAATGTTGCGTATTCACTCACTTATCCCTAATTACTTCCACAGTCCAGTCAAGCACTATATTAAGTGTGAATCGCATGGCAGCAATCGTCGGTCAGGATAACATCCTCGCGTGGCACCATGTCCCAAAAATCCGCATCCGTTAGATCCGTGATTTGTTATACATTAGGAAAGTCCTGATTGTAATAAAGAGTGAAGAGAAAAATAAACCGATGAACTAAAATGGGAGGAGGTGGTGGGAGGAGAGACGAAAAAAAACCAGCGAAAATAAACCGTGAAGACACATCAACTACTGCGTTAGGAATAAGGAATACTCCCTCCTTACCAGCTTCCCGCCGGAATAATGTATACACACAATCTGAATGAAAAACAAAACGTTGTTCGTACTTAGGTCCACCGTTCGAGCTTGGGGGTTGTTGTCGCTGTCCGAGTTGCTCTCGCTCTCGCTGTCGCTGTCGCTGTCCGAGTCCTCGTCCATGCTAGCGTCGCCGGCAGCATCACCTTCTCCATACCAGGGGCCTAGTATGCGTCGGCCACGTCCGGCTCCATGCCCGACGCTAGGCCCGGTGCCATGTCCGACACCAATGACCACGGCCTCTTGGACGTTGCCCAGCCCACGCCCACCTCTGGCTCCACGGCCACGTCCTGCTGCACGACCGGCGCCATGGCCCGCAGCCTCGTCCATGTCGCTATGTCCACGGCCACGACCGGCTGCACGACCGGCGCCGCGACCGACGCCACGGCCGGCAGCCTGGTCGACGCCGCGACCGACGCCACGGCCGGCAGCCTGGTCGACGCCGCGACCGACGCCACGACCGGCGCCGCGCCCAACGCCACGGCCAGCACTACCTCCTGCGCCACGCCCAACGCCAAGGCCATGCCCAGCACCATGGCCAACGTCGCCCCCCACAGCCGTGTTATCAATGCCTTGTCCGCGGCCATGTACGGCAGCGTCGTAGCACTCTCCACGGCCACCTCCACCGCCTAGGCTGCGCCCGCGCCCTGTGAGGCCGAGCGCCGGACCTCGTGCTTGCCGGGTTAGGCCAGCACCAGCGGACCACCCGGCAGTCATACCGCGGCCTGACAGGCCTAGCCGGCTGGGAACACGGGCTGCAGTGGCGCTACTGACTCCGTCGTCAGCCACGCCGGCGTGCCGAACTGCAGTTTGACGGAATCCCGCTAGAACGGCGCCGGCGAGCCCGTGAACTCCATGGCCACGCCCGGCATCACCATAACCAACACCTATGCCAGCTTCCAACCTCTCATTCCCCTCTGGTGGTGGCTCGTTTAGGTCAATGAGGACCATGGTTCCGGGAAGAAGATGGAGATGTGGGAGAAGAATGGTGTGGCTAAACTTGCTCGCTGCCCACCACTTTATACTGCAGTGCATGTACGATTTGCTATGGCGGGAGAGGCAGTGTTCGAGTTCGCGGCGCCAACGCTGAAAAACCAAAAATTGAGCTAATGGCACCAGAGGATTTTGGCGGTCCTTTTTTCATTTGTTGTTTGGCGCCGTGCATGCAAACCATGAAAATGAAACTGGCCTATGCATGCGCCATGCAGATGAGAGAGAGGTGGGAGAGACCGTGCGGCCGGTTTAGTTTTGAGGTCAGGCGGGAGAGAGCGTGCGCATGCAGTAAGTTCAGAGCGGAGGCGGGAGAGAGCGCGCGCATGCAGCCGTTAGCGCGCAGCATAGAGCACGCGGGCGCTGGAGTTATTGCGTTGGGAGTCGAACGGCCGAGAATTAATACTGCGGCGCGCACAGTTTTCGCGAAGAAAAAGCCCAAAGCTTATTGGGCACTTTCTAAACCAGCTCAATTCATCCCAGCCAATAGACATTTCCCTTGGTTGGTGAGATTTCAGATATGAGCCTTAAGGGAGCAGAGATTATCCCCGACCACAACAACTTCACGCCTGTGATCGTCGATCAGATGCCGATGCCGCAGAAGAGGCGCCGCCGCCGGAGGAGTCCTCTTCAGGAAGGAGTGTCCCGCCGGCGCCCTGGTGAAGATGGCGCATCGTTGTCTGGATCCCTTGTCGATTCGGATAGCAGCAGCCGTGTGGACAGAGGCTCTCCGCCGCCCGGACTCCCCGACGAGCCTGTTACATCCTCAACAGAGTCAAGGTACCATGAAATCATCGCCTCGCGCCTCGCCGGATTGGAGTTACCAGTCGGCGACGACGGCTCGGACATGGCCGGTTTCTCAAATCTCCCCTCCATTGAAATCCTCGAAGTCCTTGCTCGTAAATCTTTCCACGATGACTATTCGCGAGCTGCTCTGCTAGAATACCAATGCCAGAAGTTCTTGAACGAGACCCGGGGACGGAATACAGATTCTGGAGAATCTGATTCGGCCATTGTTGATATGGGTTCCACTTATACTGAACCCGGCGATGTTATCATGGAGGTGGAACACATGAGAGACTGTGAACTGCTAGGGGCTGACAAGGATGAGATTGACACTTATACCAAACTGGACCAAGAGCAGGCCAACAAGCTCCATCTCAAGTATGCACTCTATCGCATCAAAGCTTGCCTGGTTAGTTATATTAGTCCCATAGCAATGCTCCTATCTGTTTATTGTTAATCTATCATACATACATGAAAATTTATGCTCTCTTATGGGCCTACTCCATCTGTGTAGCTGTTGAAAGGAAAGCCGGTTGACGAGCTGGATGATGATGTTGCATTGGAACGCAAGTACCCTCCAGAGCTTATCGTGAAGAACAAGTACTTTTTTCACTATGAGGATGACTTCTTTGGTTGGTATTTTGATTCCGAACTCTGTTACAAAGCATCCTTGAGCGACTACCAGCGGCTAGTCCTTTTAAATGATGTAAGTGTTGTTGTATTCGCTGCATTTATTTCTGTAATGCATCTACATTTAATCTGTACCCATGCACTGGTAAACAGTTTCTTGTTGATTTTCCCTTTGAATGGACAATAGCAAAAAATTGCTTAATATGCTGAATGTGACTTCTTGTGGCATGCAGTGCAGACTTTTAAGCGAGTAACCTCTCAGTGTAAGTGGCATTAGTTTCTTGGAGAAACTCAACACCTAAATTAAGAAAAGAGCAGCATTTGGAGATTAAGCAAATATTAGAATATGGGTGCTTGCAATAAATTGTGGTAAAATATGATAATACATGCAATCTACAACAAAAGAAAAGCCAGACATTTTTTAGTCAATTAAAAAACAAAGAGAGATTAATTTTTAATTGTTATTTGGATGGAACAAGTCCTGAAACCTCAATTGGGGGTTCATGCTATAGGCTGCTCCCAGAATACAACCACTATCCTGTTTTTGTATGCATATACAAAGTTTGCCCGTTTTTGCAAGTCCCCATATATTTTTGACATGTTCGAGTACTATGTGTTATTTAGGTCTTATTGAACTGCATAAGTACTCTAATCAATACTCATAAGAGCATTCCGTTCGCTTATGTCCAGTGCTTGTTATTCTCAGGGCAGCTGTACCATGTTGTTTTCCTGTTGTTTTATTTGGGTGCAGGGTGATGAGTATTCAAGTTGGAGAAGATACCAAGCATTTTACAGCACTCCTGAAGCTGATAGAGATTATCTCAGCTACTGGGAAACAATTTTGAAGAAACTTAATGTATGCCTTGTGCAATAATCAGCTAGTTCAAGATTAGAACTTTGATCAGTATTTTTGTTTTCTTGGACTAACAACGTTTGTTCTTGACAGTGGCTTGAGCAGTATCTGCTGACAAACGAGTCTTCTATTGAGGTATGCATATTTGACCTCTCAAAACCATGGAATCGCAAAAAATCTCTATATAAATATTGCAGCACCACAATAACTTTTCTGTTCTATTATTTAGTGGGCGCATAAATATTCAAAGGCTATGTTCCAAGCAATTAGGATCGCTTCTAAGTTTCCCTGCATGACTCTGAAACTTGCAGCTGTTGGTTTACATGTACGATTCCTCTGTCCTTTGCTCAGTCAGATGTTCGGCCCTAGTTATAGTGTGTCTAACAATTGCATTCTTTCGATTCAATTCAGGAGTATATATGGAATGCGCGCATACATCTCATGTTTGTGAAAGATCTTGATGGTATCTTGTATCATATTTGGAGGCGGCTCAATGAGGATCATCAGGTCAGCGCTACACATCAGCCTTTTCAAAACTCAACATTGTTACTTTTACGGATGATTGTGTTTTGTGAATGCTTGCTCTTTACTTATGCTTGGCGATGTTGTTTATTTTCCCCTTGGACAATGTTCAGCTGCGTTTCAGAGATGCTCTCAAGCAAGTTTATGAGGCTAACTTGTTTCCAGCACAAGACCGCAGTATGAAGTATGAGCTGGAGTACGGCGATTCCAAAATGGAGCTAGTAGTAGGTTTTTCGTTCCACAGACGTTTTATATGTGCTTTCTTTTGTTATAATAAATCGGTATATCTTTTACAATGCAAATTGATTGATTTGGTCTTCTTTCTTTGTAGTTTGTTAAGTGCACGACAGGCCTTAGTGATGGTGTAAGTATAGTATGGTGTTGTCTTAGCATCCATTGGTCCCCGTTATATTCTGTGTGTGATTTCTTTCTTTTGTGTCTCTAGATTCCAGAAGATAGAGCCCATGAGCTGATTAAACAGGAAATTCACTGGACGGTATGTTCGGTAGATATTGTCAAACAACATTGTATCCACTTGCAGTTTTGTATGTAATATATGGCTTACACTTTCCATTTTCAGCGTGAGTCGTCAGGAACGTATGAGCGGTACGCCAGGAAGAAGCTCAAGATTGCAGAACTGATAGGATTGATTCCCAAGGACAAGATAGCAGCTGCGTAGTTGTGTTTGTTAAGATAGCAGCTGTGTAGTTGTGTTGGTAATGTCTTGGCGCTGGTTCCATAAAGACCCCAGGTTGCATTATTCCTAGCAACGCCTGTTAGGTACCTTAATAGCAAAATGGCCCGTGCGTTGCAACGGGAGAAAACAAATCATAATCTCCAATGTCCATGACCACATTTTGGTGCATCACCGAGATACACTACCACTCTCATTGTTGTAAAATTGTGAACAATTTTTGAAAATCATGAGCATTTTTTTAACTCGTGAACATATCTGAAATCATGAACATTTTTACAGATTTTCGAACATTTTTGAATTCATGAACATTTCATACTGTTTGCAAACATTTTTCTAAAATTGTGAAAAAAAATTAAAACATTTTTCAGGCGAACATTTCTAGAAACGACGAACATTCTTTTGGAAATAGGTGAAACAATTTTTGAAATTCATGGACATTTTTTTATTTAACAATCATATTTGAAATGCAAGATCAATTTTTGATTCAGTGAATATCTTATGAACGAATACACTATTTTGTAAGTCACGAAATTTTTGAAATTTTAGGATATTTTTCAATTCGTGAACATTTTTTGAATTGGTGAAAAAAAATCAATTTCATTAACATTTTTTAATACACGAACATTTTTTTAAATCATGAGCATTGTTTTATTGCAAACATTTGTTTTCAAAATTAAGAACATTTTTTGAATATGCGAACATCTTTCAAAAACCGCAAATATTTTCTGAATCCACAAACATTTATGAATTGTTAAACATTTTAATTCAAAATTCACATTTTTTACTTTTCAGAACTTTTCTAGAGCCCCAAATTATTTAAAGTTGAAAAAACGAAGACGGAAAGGGAAAGCAAAAAACAAAAAAATGCAAAATTTAGAAAACAGGCTGCCCAGATATGGGCCGGCGCAAACAGGCGCGCCGTGTCTTCTCCCAACGCTTATAGTGCAGTGTAGTAGGTTCCTGTTGGATGGGCCGGCCTAGGCAGGGACCCCTGTCTGAAACTTTTTTTATAACTTATATGTGGCATCGGTGGGTAATATTATGCAACTTTGGGGGCAATTTTGGTGACGTATCGTGAGAGGCAATAATCCCTTTATTATTACTTATTAGGTAGAGATGTGTGAAAAAAAATCAGATCTTGACTAGCTTTTGTATGGAAGAAATTCATCTTGAATTGACTAGTTGTGTCTTGCATTTATTGCGTGCGTACCTAGAGAAAATTGTTCAAATGCTATCATGAAATGAACAAATTCGATTGATGGAAAATCCTCGTTGAGACCGTGAAATTCAGGAACACGCGCGGCATGGTTTAAATTAGGAACTCTTGTTCATCTTGCCGCAAAAGAAGGCGTCCCTAACAAACATATTGATTGCCTATCCCCCAAATTCCTCATAGGACTGAATCCAGATGATTTTGAAATGAGAAAATTTCCAAAACAATATATAGAACGCGTCACTTGTGCTTGAGTGACGTGGGGGAACCTTACCGCGCTGTCGCTGCTGCAGGCCCCCTCGTTAGCCGCTGCCACCAGCCCTACCATGGTGGTGGTGCCCTCCCTCTAAAGGTGGTGGGGAGATCTCATGGAGGACGGGATAAGCCAACGCTCGAGACATGCTTGCTGCTGAGGCCATCCACGGCAGCTCAATGCGGCTGTTTGACGTGATGCGGCGCGGCAAGCCAGGGTGGCGCGTGGACTCCGGTGGTGGCCGCATGGAGTGGTGCAGCCAGGGCTCGGTATCATGCGGAGGTGTGGCCGCAGGGCATGGCGTAGCCAGGGCGGCAATATCAGCGTCATCGCTCCCCTCATTGGAGCCTCATTGAGGATCTCCTTTACCACCCTCGTTGTTTTGAGTCTCCACTCTCTGGATGAAAACTTAAGCTTCGGCCTTTGCCAAATTGGCCGTCAGCTATGGCATCGTCACTCACCCCTTGGGAGTGTCGCCTTGGAGGCCTGATACTTCATCAGATAGCGTTGGCTTGCTTTGCTTGTCAGCTCCGCCGTCAGCTAGGCGGGGGCGGGGTCTCGGGGTCGGTTTGGACGTCAGAGCGACAACTACGTATGTCGTGGTTGTGTTGCGACGTTGCACGCCTAGTTTAGCTAGATAGTGGCATTGTTGTGTGGTTTTCGCTAGTTTTTCCTTAAAACTATATTGCGTATGGTTTTCAGTCTGGTTTTCCTCATAAACCGATCGGGTTTTGGTTGTGTCCCTAACAATCTTAAGAAAATCATCAACGGGTAGCTGCTTTGTTGGCTAACGAGTAAGAATTACTGGCAGTTAATTGGTCAGTTGGACGATTAATCAGTTTATCAGTTACGGGATGACCCTTGGATTAGGGATTAATCATCCAGTTAACTGGTTAATAGGCCAATTTCTTGAACAAGGATCCCTAACACACCCTTCATGTGGCTTTCGGGTTGGATCTCCCTAAAGTAGACCAAATCTTTTCTTCTATTGTGAATACACGAGAGCTCCCCGACGTGTGACTGAGGTTTTCGTAAAAAAAAGGTAATCACATCCAAGTGACAACCAACAACAGGAGGTGAAACAAGATTTAGAAATACATGACATCATCTTAGATGTGACATAATTATATCTCATCTAAATACTCCCTCCGTCCGGAAATACTTGTCGCAGGGATGGATGTATCTAGACGTATTTAAGTTCTAGATACATATATTTTTATCCATTTCTCCGACAAGTATTTCCGGACGGTGGGAGTATGTCCTAAACAGACTAACCGTAAATGTGTAATTGTCTTCAAACCGTGGCATAGAGATATGATTCAGTTAGGCCTTGTACATACTCATCAATGATTGCAGCCGTTGAGTTTTTCAATTCTACTAGATGACCCGGTTGCGCCAATGGCGCAAGAAGCGAATTAGAAAGAATGTTAGTAGTGAGTAGGTAGGAGATATAACTCGAAATATAATGCAATGTGGATTGTATTACATCATGTATTATGAAATCAATACAAGAGAACCAAATAATGTTACCACCTCTGTACTAACAACCAACATTTTAGCATAAGGAGTGTTACAGGAGTGTTTACTTGCACATCAGGTGTATCAAAATTACAACTAAAGAGGCATTGTCCTCACTGCTGTCAGAGTTCCAAGCCTCGCAACTTCTTCCTCCAGCTCTGCACATGACCCACAATTACGGACCTCGTCCTTTAGCTATGATTATTTCAAGATGAAATCAACATGCTATTTCTCTTACATGGAACATGTTCAGAATTTAATCAGTCTCACTAATCTTTCAGCTACAAAGGCAGAAAGAAAAATGGCATCATCAATAACTAAAAAAACCATGGAATAATAATAAGTGACTCAAGTTTGTATTAACTTCATACTAAAGTTAGTATAAACTTGAGTCACTTATTTTGAGACGGAAGGAAGAGTAGAAGATGGCACACATAAGGTGGGCTATGAAAGAACAAGTAGAATTGTTGTAAAGTGCAGCACCACAGGTAAGCAGGGCCATAATTTTAGTTCAGCAGATCAGCGCTATGTTTACACAACAGAGGTTTGTAGACTGAACTTCATGGCAGCACCGATACAGAAAAGTACATTATACTAAAACTCTGATAAATATTACCAGCTACGAAGCCTAGGTTATCTACTGTCCGAAACAATATCAAAATTAACTGATGAAAATAGAAATAGCAGTGGATATTTATGTTCTCTACTTGGACCCATATGGTCCATGTTCTACACTCCAAAATGTAGTGAAGGTAGATTTCCTAGTGATTTTTTTCCTATGCATTTTCTGTGAATCCCTCCAGCTTTAGCATGGTTTTTTCTTGTCTTCTTACTCATGAGCTTCAAGCACCGCGCCTGTGTTATAGGCTGTCATGACTATCATCTCAACAACTTCTCCTTTTGGGTATTGTTTCACAAAACGTGGGTGGTCCATACACAAGTATAAAATAAGATGAAATCACACCAAAAACCAAGCAAGAATTACGCGGTAACCAATGATAAGCATTTGTAATTAGCAACTGTCAATGCCAAAGTTATTTTCAAATGGCAAATAATGGGTTAAATAAAATAAGTAGCCTCGAAACATAGCAATTACATATAAAAACAAGCACGATAATCCTAACCAAATATGCGCAAGCACGCGTTAAAATCAAATTCTAGGGTGAACCACACAATAATAATTGTGAAATATGAAGCCTCCAAACTGACCCACCATGAAATTTCAATTTTGCTAGATGCAAATCCACACAAAAGAAGAGAAGAAAATTGTGGAAGAAGCAAGGCCTCACCTCTTATTAAACCGAGCTCATATGTGTTGATGGTCATTGGGCAGCCGGCGGCATCCACCAGTTGAGGCAGCCAGGGGCCAATACAAGACTGTTTAACCAAATCGGGGAATACATTTTTGGTCAGGATGGCCTGGGAGGCCTGTTTTTCTACCAGCAATATTTCTCCCTGGCTCATTTCATCCTCATCTGCACCCCACATGCTTCATCATTACACACGTTAATTAGGTTCAGTTTATACAACAAATATATGGGAAATCACGAAAAAGAAAACAAATACATAGGAAGAAATCAAGCACCACAAATATCTCGGTTGTGACTATAAGAACAAAACAACGTATAAGAGACATTTATCCCAGCAATACAACATAAACAATTTTTCTATGCTTGCAGTGGCGACAAAGTACATAAACTTGCTTTCTTTTGCAAACACAAACCTCTTTAATACTGCATACTAATCGCATATTCGGATTCCCAATAACCGATCGGTGATTAAAGAAGCCACACATAAGGTAATCGGCTATGTACCCAGTGGAGCCAGCTACTCAAGGAGCCTGGGAAGGCCTACTCAATGGGACGTTGGCTAGCATTTGTCCTGGTTAATCCCTCAACATCACTATATAGTTTGATTATTATAACTTGTTATGAGTTTGACAAGAAAGTATTAACAGATAAGGTTTCCTAATAAAACCAGTTAGCTGTCAAAGCAAGAGTAGTATTCAACGTTCAAAATTAAGTGCAGGGAGCACCAAATGTACATTATTTCTGAAATACATTATTTCTGAAATAATCTTAGTCACTGAACCAGTTGCAGCCATGGCGTCAATCTTCCTTCAGTTACAAATTACTCTCATACACCAAACTAAGTATAATGTACAAAAATTACATGGATGGCATGGCAAATAATTCAGGATGGTAGATAACAAATTGTTTTTACTCACCTAGTTCCGAAAAAGAACTGAAAGTTCAGTACATGATTTAGGGCATATTACCTTTGAAACAAAACAAAGTAAATTTATGCCATGAAATGCACACACTTGATCGCCCACTACCTACATGGAAAGGTACTAAAACTTACATGGATGGCATGGGAAACAATTTAGGATGGCAGATAACAAATTGTTTATACTCGCCTGGTTCCAAAAAAGAACTGAAAGTTCAGTAAATGATTTAGGGCATATTACCTTTGAAACAAAACACATGATAATGCATAGTCGAACCCATGCATCTGTTAGGAACAAATGGTAAGAGGACAGTACCAAAAGGACCTACTATTCAATTCCAGTCTCTAGAGAACAAAATCACATTTCTCATATTTTCTTAAAATAATAAACAGTACTAAAGAGCCGACATTCAGAATCTGAGTGCTCACCATTTAAACGAGAATTCTAAGCAAAAATTGGGAGTGTGGGGAGGTCACCATTCAAGTGAAACAGGTAAAATCAACCTTCATAATGATGAAAAATAAAGAGATCTCAAAAATAAATTATGTTTGGAAAGGGTGTTTTCGGGAGCTTCCCACCACTTTGATCAATGAACCGGCTGATATTGTCCTGAATCATCAAATAAAACATTGTTAACTGGTCATTATTTGCTAACTCAAATGAGATTGAAGTAAATACATTGATCCAGCCAAGCCAAATTGTAAGGGTGCAGTCAAAAAAAATTGTACTATGTGTTAGTCTATCTCAGTAAAGACTAAACAACTAATATACTCTAAAGCGGAATTTTTGTCACCTCTTCCAATGAAGAAATACGCTGCTGACACTCATCTAGTTGGCCGGACTCAGTATCTCAGTGGTTCTAACCATCATTCTTCCTTTCTTTCTTCAATGCCTGTAGTGTTCCTTCACCATGCTATAGCTGTACCTAGGCACAGATGAGCATAGAGCCACAAAATGGAAAATAGGTTTCTGTAATGTGTGATGAGCTATCACTAAAATCACAACCATGTTAATAATTATACACATACCACACCAATAACATCAAACGAAAACGCCGGCCTGAGCATATAGTTCAAAATGAGTATTGATATTTAGATACAAATGGCTGAAAGGAACAACATATGCATGAATAAGGTTACCTTAAATTTATGTCGGCAAAAAATTCAAGCTCTTCTTATTCGGACACTTCAGTGCGTTCAATGCTTGCTTTATTGCAAAAAAAAACATTCTTTCCTGCAGCAATCTGTGTTGAAGTAAAACACTTGCTAAAGTAGCAGCTTAGTGTTTTCATAAAGATAAGGTGCTATTTTAAAATGAGTCAGATTGTGTACTCTTAACAGAAAGAACGATCATCTTCATTAACTGTCATATTTAACATACCCTGAAGTTGACTAAAATACTATTGGTCTAATTTGCAGAAAGGAAAATAAAAGAGATCACCTGCCTCATCTATCATTTAGGAGAGGGTTAGTATATATATGAAGAATGAGGCAACTACATGAGAGGAAATTATATCTTTGAAATTCTATAAAAGTAGACAAATGAAAATAGACCAGCAGAACACATACGGCCTGACTAAGATAATCAGGGAGAACAGAAAAACACATTTAGAGTCCTCGCTTCAGCAATGTCAAGCAACCACCACATATATCCATGATATCTAAAGGGGAGAAGAAAAGTACCTTATTTGAGCACTAATTACCAGATTGTTGTTGTAGCTGTGATACGTGCCACAACTAAACAAATCAGCACGAATTCTGTGTGTGCAGATCTCGGCACGTGGGTACAACGAAAATAGCTAGATTAATTGGCATTGGATACAACGAAAATAGCTAGATTAATTGGCATTAATCAACAGGAGCGAAACGAAGAACAAAAGAAACTAAGAGAGGGTTCCTACAGATTATGCCATATACAAAACTATATCATTGCAGTGCTCGCCTCGAAGCTCCTTCATTGGGAACATCTCCGAAGTAAAGCACCATTTCCATATAACCAATCTGATACTTAGATCAATCATCACCACCACAAATTTTTCTGTAGGTATAAACAAGAAAAAATACAAAGAAGAAAAATGAGCATGTATGGCCTACAGGTATGAACAAGAACAATGAGCTGATTAGTACGAAAGGAAAGAGGACCGTGGACACGAACTGTTGCTGCGAAGCACGAAGTCGCCCCTTCACCCTCCTCTGGTGGCGCTTGGCCCATCACCAGCCTTGCTGCTCCTTCCCTCGCCCTCCAGACCCCCGCCGGCCACCACCATCGCCTGCATCCAGGCCGCCAACAATAGCCTTGACCCGACCCCCACCCTTGCCTGTGTGCCGCTCTATGGCACCACTCCACTCTGTTAATAAGACACACATTCACATTAGTAATTAGTCTACCATTTTCAGTTTTATGACCAAACAAATTAAAACCAAAAAAAACTTGGAATCCTTGTCATTTCCTTCTCATAGTTGTTGCCCGACTAACAGTCAAATTGAAGTATCGTGTACTGCCTCGAGAAAGTGTGCATTGGACTGCTTGTCGCATGTATGTCTTCAGCATGCTCTTGCACTCTCTCTCCTTTGTGAGCTGGCTTCACCACATTTCAGTAGGATTATTAGCGTATTGCTAGGTTTCCTCGAATGCACTAACCCAACCAGCACACGGCTTCCGGTATGGTGGTGCACACCCTACCCCAAGCCTGTAAGTTAAACATTTAATTCACATTCAGACTCTCATGTAGGATCGACCATCGAAGTCATAATTCACAATCGAAGATGATCAATAATATTGATGATAACCCATAAACATGCATTAGGCAATATAGTTCTTAACTGTGACACCAAAGTAGTAGTAGTGAATAGCCTGCATAGATGTGTAGGCATAGATGTGTTTGCAAAAGAAAAGCAGAGTATTAAGGTTTTGCATATTTTCAACATACCCACACATGTAATTAGATGCTTCTTGACTAACCAAATAAACACACAATTAAGAAGGTATAGGAGGGTACAATCTGTTGGAAATATGCCCTAGAGGCAATAATAAAAGTATTATTATATTTCCTGGTTCATGATAATTGTCTTTTATTCATGCTATAACTGTATTATCCGGAAATCGTAATACACGTGTGAATACATAGACCACAATATGTCCCTAGTGAGCCTCTAGTTGACTAGCTCGTTGTGATCAACAGATAGTCATGGTTTCCTGGCTATGGACATTGGATGTCGTTGATAACGGGATCACATCATTAGGAGAATGATGTGATGGACAAGACCCAATCCTAAGCATAGCACAAAGATCGTGTAGTTCGTTTGCTAGAGCTTTTCCAATGTCAAGTATCTCTTCCTTAGACCATGAGATCGTGTAACTCCCGGATACCGTAGGAGTGCTTTGGGTGTATCAAACGTCACAACGTAACTGGGTGACTATAAAGGTGCACTACAGGTATCTCCGAAAGTGTCTGTTGGGTTGACACGGATCGAGACTGGGATTTGTCACTCCGTGTAAACGGAGAGGTATCTCTGGGCCCACTCGGTAGGACATCATCATAATGTGCACAATGTGACCAAGGGGTTGATCACGGGATGATGTGTTGCGGAACGAGTAAAGAGACTTGCCGGTAACGAGATTGAACAAGGTATCGGTATACCGACGATCGAATCTCGGGCAAGTAAAATACCGTTAGACAAAGGGAATTGTATACGGGATTAATTGAGTCCTTAACATCGTGGTTCATCCGATGAGATCATCGTGAAACATGTGGGAGCCAACATGGGTATCCAGATCCCGCTGCTGGTTATTGACCGGAGAACGTCTCGGTCATGTCTACATGTCTCCCGAACCCGTAGGGTCTACACACTTAAGGTTCGATGATGCTAGGGTTATAAAGGAAGTTTGTATGTGGTTACCGAATGTTGTTAGGAGTCCCGGATGAGATCCTGGACGTCACGAGGAGTTCCCGAATGGTCCGGAGGTAAAGATTTATATATGGGAAGTCCTATTTTGGCCACCGGAAAATGTTCGGGAATTTTCGGTATTGTACCAGGAAGGTTCTAGAAGGTTCCGGAGTGGGGCCCACCTGCATGGGGGGACCCACATGAACGTGGGCAGTGGGGAAAGGCCCCACACCCCTGGTCAAGGCGCACCAAGATCCCCCCTTAGAAGGAATAAGATCAATATCCCGAAGGGATAAGATCAAGATCCCTAAAAAGGGGGGATAACAATCGGTGGGGAAGGAAATGATGGGATTTCTTTCCTCCCACCTTGGCCAACGCCCCAATGGACTTGGAGGGCAAGAAACCAGCCCCTCCACCCCTATATATAGTGGGGAGGCACATGGGAGCGACACACGAAGTTCTGGCGCAGCCCTCCCCTCTCCCAAGTCCTCCTCCTCTCCCGCGGTGCTTGGCGAAGCCCTGCAGGATTGCCACGCTCCTCCACCACCACCACGCCGTCGTGCTGCTGCTGGATGGAGTCTTCCTCAACCTCTCCCTCTCTCCTTGCTGGATCAAGGCATGGGAGACGTCACCGGGCTGTACGTGTGTTGAACGCGGAGGTGCCGTCCGTTCGGCACTAGGATCTCCGGTGATTTGGATCACGACGAGTACGACTCCTTCAACCCCGTTCTCTTGAACGCTTCCGCTTAGCGATCTACAAGGGTATGTAGATGCACTCTCCTTCCCCTCGTTGCTGGTTTCTCCATAGATAGATCTTGGTGACACGTAGGAAAATTTTGAATTTCTGCTACGTTCCCCAACAGTGGCATCATGAGCTAGGTCTATTGCGTAGATTCTTTGCACGAGTAGAACACAAAGTAGTTGTGGGCATTGATTTTGTTCAATATGCTTACCGTTACTAGTCCAATCTTGTTTCGACGGTATTGTGGGATGAAGCGGCCCGGACCGACCTTACACGTACTCTTACGTGAGACAGGTTCCACCGACTGACATGCACTTGGTGCATAAGGTGGCTAGCGGGTGCCAGTCTCTCCCACTTTAGTCGGAACGGATTCGATGAAAAGGGTCCTTATGAAGGGTAAATAGCAATTGGCATATCACGTTGTGGTCTTGCGTAGGTAAGAAACGTTCTTGCTAGAAACCCATAGCAGCCACGTAAAACATGCAAACAACAATTAGAGGACGTCTAACTTGTTTTTGCAGGGAATGCTATGTGATGTGATATGGCCAAGAAGAATGTGATGAATGATATGTGATGTATGATATTGATCATGTTCTTGTAATAGGAATCACGACTTGCATGTCGATGAGTATGACAACCGGCAGGAGCCATAGGAGTTGTCTTAATTTATTGTATGACCTGCGTGTCATTGAACAGCGCCATGTAATTACTTTACTTTATTGCTAACCGGTAGCCATAGTAGTAGAAGTAATAAGTTGGCGAGACAACTTCATGGAGACACGATGATGGAGATCATGATGATGGAGATCATGGTGTCATGCCGGTGGCGATGATAATCATGGAGCCCCGAAGATGGAGATCAAAAGGAGCAAAATGATGTTGGCCATATCATGTCACTATTTGATTGCATGTGATGTTTATCATGTTTATGCATCTTGTTTACTTAGAACGACGGTAGTGAATAAGATGATCCCTTACAAAAAATTTCAAGAAGTGTTCTCCCCTAACTGTGCACCGTTGCTACAGTTCGTCGCTTCTAAGCACCACGTGATGATCGGGTGTGATGGATTCTTACGTTCGCATACAACGGGTGTAAGACAGATTTACACACGCGAAACACTTAGGGTTAACTTGACGAGCCTAGCATGTACAGACATGGCCTCAGAACACGGAGACCGAAAGGTCGAGCATGAGTCGTATAGTAGATACGATCAACATGAAGATGTTCACCAATGATGACTAGTCCGTCTCACGTGATGATCGGACACGGCCTAGTTGACTCGGATCATGTAATCACTTAGATGACCAGAGGGATGTCTATCTGAGTGGGAGTTCATAAGATGAACTTAATTATCCTGAACATAGTCAAAAGATCTTTGCAAATTATGTCGTAAGCTCGCGCTTTAGTTCCACTGTTTAGATATGTTCCTAGAGAAAATATAGTTGAAAGTTGACAGTAGCGATTATGCGGACAATAGAAAGCTTATGTCCTTAATGCACCGCTCAGTGTGCTGAACCCCAAACGTCGTTTGTGGATGTTGCGAACATCAGACATACACGTTTTGATAACTACGTGATAGTTCAGTTAAACGGTTTAGAGTTGAGGCACCAAAGATGTTTTCGAAATGTCACGGAACATATGAGATGCTTCGAGGGCTGAAATTGGGATTTCAGGCTCGTGCCCACGTCAAGAGGTATAAGACCTCCGACGATTTTCTTAGCCTGCAAACTAACGGAGAAAAGCTCAATCGTTGAGCTTGTGCTCAGATTGTCTGAGTGCAACAATCACTTGAATCGAGTGATGTTTCTCCAAAGTCATTGCCACCAAGCTGCTAGAGCTTCATGATGAACTATAACATATCAGGGATAGGTATGATGATCCTTGAGGTATTCGTGATGTTTGACACCGCGAAAGTAGAAATCAAGAAGGAGCATCAATTGTTGATGGTTGGTGAAACCACTAGTTTCAAGAAGGGCAAGGGCAAGAAGGGATACTTCATGAAACGGCAAATCAGCTGCTGCTCTAGTGAAGAAACCCAAGGTTGAACCCAAACCCGAGACTAAGTGCTTCTGTAATAAGGGGAACAACCACTAGAGCGGAATTACCCTAGATACTTGGTAGATGAGAAGGCTGGCAAGGTCGATAGAAGTATATTGGATATACATTATGTTAATGTGTACTTCACTAGTACTCCTAGTAGCACCAGGGTATTAGATACCGGTTCGGTTGCTAAGTGTTATTAACTCGAAATAAAAGCTACGGAATAAACGGAGACTAGCTAAAGGTGAGCTGACGATATGTGTTGGAAGTGTTTCCAAGGTTGATGTGATCAAGCATCGCACGCTCCCTCTACCATCGAGATTTGGTGTTTGCGTTGAGCATAGACATGATTGGATTATGTCTATCGCAATACGGTTATTCATTTAAGGAGAATAATGGTTACTCTATTTATTTGAATAATACCTTCAATGGTCTTGCACCTAAAGGAATGGTTTATTGAATCTCGATTGTAGTGATACACATTTTCATGCCAAAAAGATATAAGATAGTAATGATAGTACCACTTACTTGTGGCACTGCCATGTAAGTCATATTGGTGTAAAACGCATGAAGAAGCTCCATATTGATGGATCTTTGGACTCACTCGTTTTTGAAAAGTTTGAGACATGCGAACCATTGGTGTGTACGCATGAAGAAACTCCATGCAGATGGATCGTTTGGACTCACTTGATTTTGAATCACTTGAGATATGCAAATCATACCACATGGGCAAGATGACTAAAAAGCCTCGTTTTTCAGTAAAATGGAACAAGATAGCAACTTGTTGGAAGTAACACATTTTGATGTGTGCAGTCCAATGAGTGCTGAGGCATGCAGTGAATATCGTTATGTTCTTACTTCACAGATGATTCGAGTAGATGTAGAGTATATTTACTTGATGAAACACAAGTCTAAATTATTGAATGGTTCAAGTAATTTCAGAGTGAAGTTGAAGATCATCGTGACAAGAGGATGAAATGTCTATGATATGATCATAAAGATGAGTATCTGAGTTATGAGCTTTGGCACGCAATTAAGACATTGTGGAAATTGTTTCACAATTAATACCGCCTGGAACACCATAGTTTGATGGTGTGTCCGAACATCATAGTTGCACCCTATTGGATATGGTGCGTACCATGATGTCTCTTATCGAATTACCACTATCGTTTATGGGTTAGGTATTAGAGACAACCACATTCACTTTAAATAGGGCACCACGTAATTCCGTCGAGATGACACCATATGAACTATGGTTTAGAGAAACCTAAGCTGTCATTTCTTAAAGGTTTGGGGTTGCGACGCTTATGTGAAAAAGTTTCAGGTTGATAAGCTCGAACCCAAAGCGGATAAAATGCATCTTCATAGGACACCCAAAAACAGTTGAGTATACCTCCTAATTCAGATCCGAAAGCAATAGGGATTGTTTCTTGAATCGGGTCCTTTCTCGAGGAAAAGTTTGTCTCGAAAAGTTGAGTGGGAGGATGGTGGAGACTTGATATGGTTATTGAACCGTCACTACAACTAGTGTGTAGCAGGGCACAGGAAGTTGTTCCTGTGGCACCTACACCAATTAAAGTAGAAGCTTATGATAGTGATCATGAAACTTCGGATCAAGTCACTACCGTACCTCGTAGGGTGACAAGGATGCATACTACTTTAGAGTGGTACAGTAATCCTGTCTTGAAGGTCATGTTGCTAGACAACAATGAACCTACGAGCTATGGAGAAGCAATGGTGGGCCCAAATTCCGACAAATGGTTAGAAGCCATGAAATCCGAGATAGGATCCATGTATCAGAACAAAGCATGGACTTTGGTGGACTTGCCCGATGATCGGCAAGCCATTGAGATAAATGGATTTTTAAGAAGAAGACGGACGTGGACGGTAATGTCACCGTCTATGAAGCTCGACTTGTGGCGAAGAGTTTTTCACAAGTTCAAGGAGTTGACTACGATGAGATTTTCTCATCCGTAGCAATGCTTAAGTCCGTCGGAATCATGTTAGCATTAGCTGCATTTATGAAATCTGGCGGATGGATGTCAAAACGAGTTTCCTTACCAGTTTCGTAAGGAAAGGTTGTATGTGATAAAATTAGAAAGGTTTTGTCGATCCTAAGGATGCTAAAAGGTATGCTAGCTCCAGCGATCCTTCTAAGGACTGGAGTAAGCATCTCGGAGTTGGAATATGTACTTTGTTAAGATGATCAAAGATTTTGGGTTTATACAAATTTATGAGAAACTTGTATTTCCAAAGAAGTGAGTGGGAGCACTATAGAATTTCTGATAAGTATATGTTGTAAACATATTGTTGATCAGAAATGATGTAGAATTTTCTGTAAAGCATATAGGGTTATTTGAAAAATGTTTTTCAAGTGAAAACTTGGATTAGGCTACTTGAATAATAAGCATTAAGATCTATAAGATAGATCAAAATGCTTAATATTACTTTCAAATGAGCACGTCCTTTGACATGATCTTGAAGGTGTTCAAGATGGATCAGTCAAAGAAGGAGTTCTTGCCTGAGATGTAAGGTATGAAGTTAAGACTTAAAAGCTCGATCACGGCAGAATAGAGAGAAAGGACGAAGGTCGTCCCCTATGCTTTAGACGTAGGCTCTATAGTATGCTATGCTGTGTACTGCACCGGAAGTGTGCCTTGCCATGAGTCAGTCAAGGGGTACAAGAATAATCCAGGAATGGATCATTGGACAGCGGTCAAAATTGTCCTTGGAGTAAATAAGGACATGTTTCTCGTTTATGGAGGTGATAAAGAGTTCAGCGTAAAGGGTTACGTCGATGCAAGCTTTAACACCTATCCGAATGACTCTGAGTAGCAAACCGGATACGTATAGTGGAGCAACCATTTGGAATAGCTCCAAGTGGGGCGTGGAAGCAGCATTTACAATATGACCTGGAGATTTGCGAAGTACATACGGATCTGAATGTTGCAGACCCGTTGACTAAAACCTCTCTTACAAGCAAAACATGATCAAACCCCAGAACTCATTGAGTCTTAATCACATGATGATGTGAACTAGTTTAATGACACTAGTAAACTCTTTGGATGTTGGTCACATGGTGATGTGACCTGTGAGTGTTAATCACATGGCGATGTGAACTAGATTATTGACTCTAGTGCAAGTGGGAGACTGTTGGAAATATGCCCTAGAGGCAATAATAAAAGTATTATTATATTTCCTGGTTCATGATAATTGTCTTTTATTCATGCTATAACTGTATTATCCAGAAATCGTAATACACGTGTGAATACATAGACCACAATATGTCCCTAGTGAGCCTCTAGTTGACTAGCTCGTTGTGATCAACAGATAGTCATGGTTTCCTGGCTATGGACATTGGATGTCGTTGATAACGGGATCACATCATTAGGAGAATGATGTGATGGACAAGACCCAATCCTAAGCATAGCACAAAGATCGTGTAGTTCGTTTGCTAGAGCTTTTCCAATGTCAAGTATCTCTTCCTTAGACCATGAGATCGTGTAACTCCCGGATACCGTAGGAGTGCTTTGGGTGTATTAAACGTCACAACGTAACTGGGTGACTATAAAGGTGCACTACAGGTATCTCCGAAAGTGTCTATTGGGTTGACACGGATCGAGACTGGGATTTGTCACTCCGTGTAAACGGAGAGGTATCTCTGGGCCCACTCGGTAGGACATCATCATAATGTGCACAATGTGACCAAGGGGTTGATCACGGGATGATGTGTTGCGGAACGAGTAAAGAGACTTGCCGGTAACGAGATTGAACAAGGTATCGGTATACCGACGATCGAATCTCGGGCAAGTAAAATACCGTTAGACAAAGGGAATTGTATACGGGATTAATTGAGTCCTTGACATCGTGGTTCATCCGATGAGATCATCGTGAAACATGTGGGAGCCAACATGGGTATCCAGATCCCGCTGCTGGTTATTGACCGGAGAACGTCTCGGTCATGTCTACATGTCTCCCGAACCCGTAGGGTCTACACACTTAAGGTTCGATGATGCTAGGGTTATAAAGGAAGTTTGTATGTGGTTACCGAATGTTGTTAGGAGTCCCGGATGAGATCCTGGACGTCACGAGGAGTTCCGGAATGGTCCGGAGGTAAAGATTTATATATGGGAAGTCCTATTTTGGCCACCGGAAAATGTTCGGGAATTTTCGGTATTGTACCAGGAAGGTTCTAGAAGGTTTCGGAGTGGGGCCCACCTGCATGGGGGGACCCACATGAACGTGGGTAGTGGGGAAAGGCCCCACACCCCTGGTCAAGGCGCACCAAGATCCCCCCTTAGAAGGAATAAGATCAATATCCCGAAGGGATAAGATTAAGATCCCTAAAAAGGGGGGATAACAATCGGTGGGGAAGGAAATGATGGGATTTCTTTCCTCCCACCTTGGCCAACACCCCAATGGACTTGGAGGGCAAGAAACCAGCCCCTCCACCCCTATATATAGTGGGAGGCACATGGGAGCGACACACGAAGTTCTGGCGCAGCCCTCCCCTCTCCCAAGTCCTCCTCCTCTCCCGCGGTGCTTGGCGAAGCCCTGCAGGATTGCCACGCTCCTCCACCACCACCACGCCGTCGTGCTGCTGCTGGATGGAGTCTTCCTCAACCTCTCCCTCTCTCCTTGCTGGATCAAGGCATGGGAGACGTCACCGGGCTGTACGTGTGTTGAACGCGGAGGTGCCGTCCGTTCGGCACTAGGATCTCCGGTGATTTGGATCACGACGAGTACGACTCCTTCAACCCCGTTCTCTTGAACGCTTCCTCTTAGCGATCTACAAGGGTATGTAGATGCAATCTCCTTCCCCTCGTTGCTGGTTTCTCCATAGATAGATCTTGGTGACACGTAGGAAAATTTTGAATTTCTGCTACGTTCCCCAACACAATCATGTACTGATACAAGTGGTATTCTTTTGCCTCAACAATAAAAAGATACAACAGTAAGCATCAGTACTAATCTTTAAAGGAAAAGAGCAAACTGAGCTTGCAGAAAGTGTGGGTTCCAAGGACTAACCTCATCGCGGGGAAGTAAAATCTGGGGATTCCAAAATCATTCGGCAATTTTGTCCCATAACCTAGAAGCAAAGATGTAAGAATTCTTAGTGGGCAGTGACCTTGAATCTCGCAGAATCTCTATAGGCCACCACCAGATCAGAAAGGGAGAACACCTATTGGTATAAAAGGCTTATGCCCAAATCTCAAATGGTTGCATGCATCATCAACAAATTCTAAAAGGTGCATACTGCAGTCAAGCTTAGTAAGTGACACCACAGACCACACCATGAAAAGCAACAACAAGTTGCAATTTTGTAGGATCGAGAAGCATACATGATACAAAAAAAATAGTTGGTATATGTTCAGCAACCAGAGAATCTGAAAATGAGTAGACCATCTATAAATAAATTAGTGATGTATATGCTTTGCCTAAGTAACTATACAATCTAGCTTCTCAATAAGAGATGCAAGCAAGGAATTAATTTGTACATAACGGAGTTGGATACCTCCAAATTTATACAAAATGTCACACGTGCACACGGAACCCCGAAGACCTGTGGTGGCAGTCATCCGGTAAATTATCTTCCGTTGGCCTGAAGCCTACCTCATACAACAGATCGGACCAACCTATAATTAAGTATGTAAGATACTGAAAAAATAAGGGAAATACTGGGGGAAGAAGTTAAATTATGTACAAATTCATTCAATGAGATAGTACTATGTCGACCATGAAGTCTATGTGATCCGAAGGATTGCTTTGGCCGCTTTGTTCAGATTATCATAAGAGGGATGTTCAAACAAGTGGTAGACAGGGATTCAGTGCTAATTTGCCCATGAACTGAGCAAAATTAATGGTTATCTGTTGTTAAAGTTAGCACTCGGCCCCACCGAGGACTCCTTGGCCGGCCAAGTCACACCGCTCTCTCGGCGTGGCCGCTGCGAAGTAGTCTCCCGGCCGGCGGCAAAGACGCCGAGGTAAGCCAACTGCCAACCAACTGCACTTGCATAGTACGGCCATGCCCTCTTTGTGTTGTTCGTAGGACGTGGGTGCTAATATTAAATTACTGAATTGAACTGAACTAAAGCCTGACCTGTTCTTTGTATCCACGAGCTCAACATTTAATTAAGCATCCCACAAAGCATTGGCATCTTAAGATTCGATTACCAGTGCTAGCCAAGGGAAATTATTTGATTTGATGTTGCTTCCAGTGACAGAACAAAACATGCCCTACACCTTGTTGTCAGACTGGATGCTACCTCAGGAAAGGCACAAATATCAACAGAAAGAACCTATCAATCTTATTTATGTACCACCATGGGGACACTATTGAAGGAAATGATGCACATTTTTGTATTTCTTAGCGACCGCCAACCCTGAGGCCTGAACAATGAACCAAATTTGGCATCTTAAGTTGCTCATTTTGTATACCTTCACCGGCTGCCATTACCAACTATCATTAGTGACTATCAGCAAGGATAGCAAATTTACTATTTAACACTAACATTCTCATGGTGAGAGGAGACAGGCATTACGACATAGATAATGGAGGTTATATACGCCACTATGTTCCATGTTTCTGCAGGTTACATATGTCTAAACAGTTCTAATCTTACGTTCTACCAACCCTAATTCAACATTTGGTCTTAATGCTACTTAAAGAAAGCCAGCTCCTTTGCACAAGTATGTTTTGAGTGATATAAGCTCATTCAATGCCACTGGGGTATATAAGCTCATTCAGTGACCAACCTGTATTTAACTCCAGGTTGAGGAAACCGCATGCATATAAGAAAAATGGATGTTGGCATGAGAATAAGATGTAAAACATGAATGAGCGAGTATATAGAATGCATCTGCATTTCCTGTGGTGTATTTAGTACCTGCCGAGCCTCTAAGGTTGGAAACTGCCAACTGTGCAAACATAAGGCAGGATTTCAGTAATATCCACAGGATCTGAAATGAACGTGAGCTCACCACCAAAAGAAGGAACTCCCCGGTGCTTAATACCAGACTGTAAAGCCCACTCCTTGTACAACATGTCTATTTCTTCTAGTGTCTCGATGTCTTTGCTGACAAAATTAAAGAGAGAAATAAAAAATGACTATAAAATTAAAATAGTTTATAAGGAGTACAACATGTATAGTTAACCTAGCCTAAAATTATTTTCTAATCACACTTATTAGGCGAGGAAATAAAATTTCATAGCGACCTAAACTGAAGATATGGTTGTGACTGCACAGATCTAAACTAAATCACGACAATGATTTTTTGAACAAAGCACAAACAGAAAATATATTAGCGTATAATATCACAAAACCTCAAATTTATTCACTCCAGCGAGCAACTATGTGAACATGTTGGTGTCCTGGTTAAAATAGAATTACAAAACAGGGGAGGCAAGTACCTAATAAAGGATTCCAACAAAATAGGGAAAATAAAAGAAGAATTACCAGATTGTGGATATATCATATAGGAGTATCATATAAGCATAGCATTTAGCGACATAACAATTATAACAGCAGCTATACCTGAAGATAATGGGATAAAGTGAATATTCGGCTGCTGTAGGTTTTCAAAACCATACACATCACTTACAACCAGCAAAACAGTAATGATATTCTAGAGCCAGCAAAACAGTAATGATATTCTAGAGCACAAAAGGAAACGGTCAGAATGGTCCATGCCATGGTGGATAGAAAAGGACACATCACTTACAACCAAGTGTACAAAAATATTCTTCTAAAATGCATGAATAAACAAATCAAGAAGACAGATCTATCAAGCACAACATATTTAGACATACCATTCATCTACTGTATGAAGGAAACTGTCACGAAAACCATATAGGAAGAAGGCAGGTAAATCATATAAGAAAAGAGTGTATGATCTCACCTTCAACAGAAAATCAATCAAGGATTTATCCATGCTGCAAGAGCGCACGCACCACAAACAGGGTAAACGAAGTACAATCTGATTGTCATGCATGGATCTAAAGAGCATAAAAAGGAAAGCCTTAATTCAAGCACCAAGGGGTGAGTGCCAGAACGAATTTTTAAGTGCATAGTAAATAAATATATGAATAGAGAACTTTGGTGAAATCTTCTCCCAAAGCACGAATAGAGAGAACGGATGAAATCTACTCCGCCTCAAAAACATAGATAATTCGACTCTATTCGTGGGTCGTCTGAATACCTACAAAGTGGACAAATTTTACTAAATTTCAACTATATGATTAAATTACCAGGCAATCTTCGTAAAACAATGGCATGCGTTTCCAAAATCCTATATCCAAACACAAGAAGGTAATAAGAGAAACCGACCTATTTCCATGATAAGGCTGAAAGGTAAAACAGAAGGGCCATGCAAGAACATAAATCAAAGTTGATCTGGGTAATTACCTCTAGCTAAAATACATTTATTATCTGTTTCCTATAGAGGCATGCATAATCCTATGACTAAGATGGTGAAGCAAGAAAAATAACAGACTAAGCATACAACAAATGAGAAGTTGATCCAAGTGCTTACCCGTAACAATATGGAACAACAAATACGGCGATGATTACCTCAAACTGAAATATTCGACATTAAGAGAAGTGATAACAGTATGGAACACCAAATCTAAAGGATACACATGCATGGAAACTGCTAGATGATGAACGGTTTCACATTAGTTCATCCCTAGAATACCTAGAAACTATGGATTTTTTTAGGTGCCTTGTAGATCGGCCTGACTGATCTTCTTGTAGAGCTTACACGTCCACCTCGAGACTTGATTCAGTCAGAAAAGAAACTGAATCAAATGGAAGGTAAGAACTGGATGGGGTAAAGAGATGGCACCCGTGGCTGCAGAGGTGCAGCCACTGGGCCTCTCTCATCAGGCCACCCAAACCCTATCCATGAACATATATGAGGTGTCGGAGAATACGGATGCTAGACCCGCTTGTTGATATAGAGTACTGAGAGGGCATATTGGAAGAACCACACGCTTCATAACTGTATCCTTCTTAATCTATCATCAACCAAAATAGTAGTAAACCAAACATCATCATTTAAAAGCTTGGAATGGATTAGATAAAAACTAAGTACAAAAGAATTATCCGTGGAAATGCAATACATATTGCTAGAGAAGATCATGTGAAATTGTGAATAAATATATACCTTCTTGTGTTGCTTTCCCTCCTCACCAGCCTGCTCCTTCCACTGTCACTGGCATCCTCCCGCTACCTTGTAACTCAAGGTATCGAACAGGTTCAGGGTCACATACTCATATGGTAGGAACACGACATGAACAACCTACTCTTGTCTCTCGAGTCTCCGCATATTGTGCCAGAAATAGGGTCGACAAAAGAAAGTTCACCTTGTTCTTCACTCTTCATCAACATCTTTCCTCTTCTCTTCGTCTGATCTGCACATGTCTTTTTCAGAAAAAAACAGAAAATCAAGAAATCAAAATAAGATTATCAAATAACCAATGAAATCAAAAGGCAAAAGGTGGGAGGAAGAAGATGGGGGCCAAAGATGAAAGTTCACCTTGTTCTTCACCCTTCCTCAACATCCTTCCTCTTCTATTCTTCATCTGATCTGCACATACATTTTTCAGAAAAAAAGGTAAATCAAAAAATCAAGATTATCAAATAACCGATGAAACCAAAATGCAAAAGCTGGGAGGAAGAAGATGGGGGCCAAAGATGTGTAACCTAAACTGGGGTTGAGGGATGAAGTGGGTAATGTTGGACAGCTCCACACCACCATGACGTGAGTGCTGCTGCAGCTCCGGCCTTGCTGCGTCTTCCCCCATGTCCATCATCCTCACCCTCCCCCACTCCTCCATACGCATCAGAGAAACCACGCCGCCCCTTACCTTCATGGCTGCGACCTGTGCCCGATCTGAAACCACCGTGCACGGCAACGCTGGATCGAGAACGTGGGGAGGCACTGCCTTGCGGGGATGGGAGAAAGAGATAGGGGGGTCGACGATGGGGCGGCAGAAGAGGAGAGAAACCAAGGGGAGGAGAAGGGGCATGGCAGCGGCGGAGGGCATGGCGGCGGCGGAGATGGAGCAGGGCGTGCGGCATGGGGCGAGGGGATCAGGACGGAAGGGGATTGGGGGATAGGTTTTGACCGCACAGCCTGCAGCCCACGATCGTTGTGGCCCACCCCTCTTTTCCAGCCGAACACACACACATACTCAATGTGACTGCAATAGCGGGACCGTGCAGGAGGCTGGCCCAGGCGTCATCCACTGTAACCCAGACACACAACGTATAAAAAAACGAACGCTCAGATGTTTACCAGGGAGGTAAAAAGTACACAGTCAGTGGACAGCAATGCACATCGTGCGGGGAGGATCAATCTGAAACCGCAATGCCGCTCGCTATGCGGGTACCCTAGCAGGCTTTATATGTTAGATTTCTACACCACCGTCCAAATTAGCACACACCAACCGGAGATATAATGGATGAAATTAATACAGTCGAAACAGAAGAATCTTTTAAAATCCAACATTTGAGAGTGCGAGTGAATCTAGTTGAAACCAACCAAATCATCAAACTGCATACCCATCACGTGATTCATGGCTTGGTGAAGACTCGGACGTTCCTCCATCGCGACTCCATGCGGTCCGACGGGTGGTGGTGCGACTGCTTGTACACCCCGAACTTGAAGTAGTGCGCTGCGCCGGGCGCACCGTGGCCGCGCGAGCGCAGCACCTCGGCGCCGTCTACGAACATGGTGACGTTGCGCGCGCCCACGTCATGGACGACGTTGAGCTGGAGCCACCGGTCGTAGACGCCGTCGGCGAGCACCCTCTGCAGGTCGTGGTAGAAGGTGAGCCTGCCGTCGTAGACGTGGAGCATCAGCGTCGTCGCCTGCCGCTCCGGCGCCGCCCCGAAGATCTGCATGATGCACGCGCCGGACGTGCCCGCCGGCACATACACCTCACCCACGAACTGCCACACCCCCAACCTGTACACCTCCTGCGTGCGTGCCCCATGGCTCATTAAGCAACGTGCGAGCATGGCATGAGACGAAGGATCTGTTTAGGGATGCCGCGTGGGCGCGTACGTACGTCGATCTTGGTTTCGGTGCGCGCGCCGCCGGGGTGGGTGGCGCTCATGGGCTTGTCGGTGGAGTAGACCCACATCCGGCGCACGCCGCCGGCGAACTCGTAGCGCGCGTCGAGCGGAACGTCGTACGGCCTCTGTACAACAAACTGGGACTCGTCAGCCTCACAGGGGTGAAGCCGGCGGTGAGGGGGCCGCCGGCGTGAGCCATGCCGATCACCACCGCGGTGACCACCACAAGCAGAGTGCAAGATGGAACAATCCATCAAATCACTCGGGCACGCACGGATGCAGCCAGATGACCGGAACAGTTGGTTGTTGGTACAAGACGTAGGATCATGCTGTATATATAAGTGCTTATACAAGGAGTACGGTGACTTGGATAGTGATTAACGCTCACACGGTGGTGACTAACATTCATTCATCGGCCAGCCAGTGCATACAAATTAAACGGACAGAATCAAACGAAATACTACATTATTATTTTTCTAGACAGAAGGCTCTCGTCCGGCCTTGTTGCTACTCAATCAACAAGGAAAAGGAAATAAGTTGGATGATACAAGGCCAAAAGATGACCCAATGGAGCGGAAGGCACATTATTGAAATGAAGCAGCTAGGGAAAGTTTCGAAGTTTCCACGTACGTACAGCATCGACACTTGCCTTTCTTCTTCAGCAGAAACCGCATAGGCACTTGCCTTTCTCGCAGCCGCCGGGGCCTGGGAAGAGCTTCATGCACTCAGCATTGCACAGCTCGTCTGTGCAAGGCTTGTCGAGCTCAATGTAGGTCGTTGAACAAAAATCCGGCTGCGCCCTGCTGCCCGCCGACGGTGGTCCCTTGGCCGAGACCCCTGCAGCTGCAGGTCGTCCTCGACGGAAAGAAGATTCATCAGGCAGAATAAATTGACCGAGAGTGATATGCAGCGAAGCGAACCGGCCGTGATTCAAGAATCAAGAGACGAGCACAAGGGACGCGACCGCGTCTTGTCTCACCGTGGGTGACGAGCGCGCCGGCCGTGCAGACGAGCAGCAACATCTGTTAAAATATGAGATGAGCCTAAAGCCCATATGACAATTTCAGATTTAATTTTTAAGGGTCCATGTAGGTGGCATGATAAGGTGGTGGGAAGTTTAGTCCCACCATGCTAGTGGAAGAAGAGTTGGAGTGGTTTATAAGGGATTCTCTCCCTCATGCTATTGGAGCTTGAGAAGAAAAAAAGCCCTCGCGCACTCCTCCTCCTCCGCTCGCCGCGCCGCGGGTTGCGGGATTGAGCCGAGCCGAGCCCACTCCTATGCGCCAACCCTAGCCGTAGCAGTACTAGTGATATGCGTATGATGTTTCTACTATGTGCGTAGTACATGCTTTGTTAGATCGTAATCAGTGTGCTATTAATGTTGTTCATGTCATGCTCATGATTTATTCATGGATTAATTTAATCGAAAAACTGCCTATTTAATTATCAATCAAAAAACCTAATGTGTGTAGGAGTTTTTTGAATTCTGATTTTGCTGTTGCACTGAAACCGTCCCCGTTTACGGGACAACGGGGACGTACCTTAAGCGTTGGCAGACTAAAACCACCTTATGGCTCACGGCCATGAACGTGTTCTGGTCGCCGGTGTGACTCCCACAGGAACGATCGCTCCTGAACAGGAGAAGGCGTTCAAGGAGGCCACTGTCGTGTTCCTCGGGGCGGTTCTGAGCGTGATTGGAGATAAGCTGGTTGACGCATATTTGCATATGCTGTCTGCCAAGGACTTGTGGGAGGCGCTCGAATCTAAGTTCGGGGCTGCCGATGCAGGGAGCGAGATGTATATTATAGAGCAGTTTCACGATTACATGATGGTTGAAAACCGTCCTGTATTGGAGCAGGGTCATGAGATAATATGCATTGTTAAGGAGCTTGAGCTTCTTAAGTGCGAGTTACCGGGGAAGTTTGTCGCGGGCTGCATAATTGCTAAGCTCCCCAATTCCTGGAGGAACTTTGCCACCACTCTGAAACATCAGGGGCGTGAATTCTCTGTGGAAGATGTCATTGGCCATCTGAGTGTTGAGCAGAATTCAAGGGCAAAGGACTCGCGCGGAAAAGGGGTCGAAGGAACTTCTGTGGCCAACATGGTACATCAGAAGAACTCCAATTCCCACAAGTTCAAGGGAAAGAACGGTGTCCAACAGAATACCGACTTCAAGAAGAAGGGTAAGAAGACCTTTAAGAAGAACAAGAAGGATGATGGCTGCTTTACTTGTGGTTCGACTGAATATTGGGCCAACAAGTGCCCAAACAAGTTTAAAAAGTCAGGACAGGACTCCAAGTCCGTCAACATGATTGTGGACAATAATGAGAATGGTGCATCTGGGTACGGTAATTTATTTACTGTTTTTCCAGTGTTTCAGCCTACCGATTGGTGGGTGGATACAGGTGCAGGTGTTCACGTGTGTGTTGACATTTCATTGTTCTCTTCTTACCAGGTCACAGGCTACGGGTCCGTATTGATGGGGAATGGCGCGAGTGCTTCTGTTTATGGTGTTGCCACGGTCGATCTGAAGTTTACTTCGGGAAGGATCGTGCAGCTGAAGAACGTGCAGCATGTCCCCGCCATTAAGAAGAACCTCTTAGTGGCTCCCTTCTATGTAGAGAAGGGTTTAAGTTGGTATTTGAGTCTAATAAATTAGTTGTTACTAAGTATGGACTATTTGTTGGAAAAGGTTATGAGAGCAGAGGGATGTTTCGCCTTTCCCTCGCAGATTTCTGTAATAAAGTCGTGAACCATATTCATTCGAGTGTTAATGAATCTGAAGTTTGGCATTCACGTCTTTGTCACATTAGTTTCGGAGTTATGACGCGGCTAGCAAAATCGAATTTAATCCCGAGTTTCACTTTAGCCAAAGGTTCTAAGTGCCATTCGTGTGTGCAATCTAAGCAACCTCGCAAGCCTCACAAGGCAGCAGAGGAGAGACACTTGGCGTCACTTGAACTCATACATTCTGATCTTTGTGAGATGAATGGTGTGTTGACTAAAGGTGGAAAGAAATATTTCATGACTTTGATAGATGATTCCACTAGATATTGCTATGTGTATATGTTAAATACCAAAGACGAGGCTCTACACTACTTTAAAATCTATAACGCAGAAGTTGAGAATCAACTCGAAAAGAAAATTAAACGAGTCCGGTCAGATCGTGGTGGAGAGTACTTCTCGAAAGAGTTTGATGCCTTCTGTGCGGAACACGGTATTATTCATGAGAGGACGCCTCCCTACTCACCCCAGTCAAACGGGGTTGCCGAGCGGAAAAACCGTACTCTAACTAATTTGGTTAATGACATGTTAGATATGTCGGGTTTATCCAAGGCATGGTGGGGGAGGCTATAATGACATCATGTCATGTCCTGAATAAAGTTCCGACAAAGGATAACGAGATCACTCCTTATGAGAAGTGGACCAAGAGAAGGACAACACTCTCATACTTACGTACTTGGGGCTGCTTGGCGAAAGTTAATGTGCCGATCCCCAAAAAGCGTAAGCTTGGACCAAAGACTGTGGACTATGTTAATTTGGGCTACGCTATAAATAGTGTTTGCTATAGATTTCTAGTAGTGAAATCTGAGGTACCTGACATGAAGGTCGGTACAATTATGGAGTCTAAGGATGCTACATTCTTTGAGGACATTTTCCCCATGAGAGATGTACAAAGCACTTCTAGACAGGAATCTGAGGAGACTCCTGAGCCTGCCATTCCTATGGAATATTATGAACGAACACATGATGAAAATCCTGAGGAGGATGACGAGGAAACCCTTGGTAGGGGCAAGAGACAAAGGACTGCAAAGACCTTTGGTGATGATTTCTTCGTGTACCTCGTGGATGATACTCCTACTTCTATTTCAGAAGCGTATGCCTCTCCAGAAGCTGACTACTGGAAGGATGCGGTCCGTAGCGAGATGGATTCCATCATGGCTAACGGGACATGGGAGATCACTGAGCGTCCCTATGGTTGCAAACCATTGGGATGTAAGTGGGTGTTCAAAAAGAAGCTTAGGCCCGATGGTACGTTTGAAAAGTACAAGGCTAGGCTTGTGGCCAAGGGCTATGACCAGAAAGAAGAGGAAGATTTCTTCGACACTTATTCACCTGTGGCTAGACTGACCACCATTCGAGTATTACTCACGTTGGCGGCCTCGCACGGTCTTCTCGTCCACCAGATGGATGTTAAGACGGCTTTTTTGAATGGAGAGCTAAACGAGGAAATCTACATGCAACAGCCAGATGGCTTTGTGATAGATGGTCAGGAAAGAAAGGTGTGTAGGTTGCTAAAATCTTTATATGGCCTGAAGCAAGCACCTAAGCAACGGCATGATAAGTTTAATACAACTCTGACATAAAGCTTCGTTGTTAATGAAGCTGACAAATGTGTATACTATCACCATGGTGGGGGCGAAGGAGTCATACTGTGCCTGTATGTTGATGACATACTGATATTCGGAACCAACCTCAAAGTCATTGAGGAGGTTAAGTCGTTTCAGAACTTTGAGATGAAGGACCTTGGTGTGGCTGATGTTATCTTGAACATCAAGATACTGAGAGATAATGAGGGTGGGATCACACTTCTGTAATCCCATTATGTTGAGAAGGTGTTGGGCCGTTTTGGATATTCGGACTGCAAACCATCTCAAACACCATATGATCCTAGTGTGTTGGTCCGAAAGTTCAAAGGCACAACTAAGGATCAACTGAGATACTCTCAAATCATTGGTTCACTCATGTACCTAGCAAGCGCAAGGAGGCTTGACATCGCGTTTGCTGTGAGCAAACTGAGCCGGTTTGTTTCCAATCCGGGTGATGTACATTGGCATGCTATTGAGAGAGTTATGCGCTATCTGAAAGGTACTATGAACTATGGACTTCACTATACCGGATACCCGTCGGTACTTGAAGGGTATAGTGATGCGAATTGGATCTCTGATGCCGATGAGATGAAGGCCACAACTGGGTATATGTTTACTCTTGGAGGTGGCGCTGTTTCCTGGAAGTCTTGCAAGCAAACGATCTTAACGAGATCGACAATGGAAGCAGAATTAACAGCATTAGACACATCTGGTGTCGAAGCAGGATGGCTTCGTGATCTTTTGATGGACTTACCATTGATTGATAAACCGGTTCCGGCTATCCTTATGAACTGTGACAATCAGACTGTCATCACCAAGATGAAGAGTTCAAAGGACAACATGAAGTCCAACAAACACATAAGAATGAGATTAGAAGCTATCAGAAAATTAAGAAACTCCAGAGTGATAGCGTTGGAGTATGTCCATACGGCTAAGAATCTGGCAGATCCTTTTACGAAAGGGCTATCACGTGTTGTGATAGATAGTGCATCGAGGGAGATGGGTATGAGACCCATATGAGTTGCCATGGTAGTAACCCAACCTATGTGACTGGAGATCCCGTGAAGTAGGACCTGGGAAAACAAGCCAGTGGTGAACTGAGGAGAGTAACTTTACTAACCCACTCCGTTGGAGATGCAATACTCTCAAAAACTCTATGGGAGGATGACTACCGTCTTAATGTGTTCCAAGGCTTATATGTATAAGCAAGATGCTATCCTACAGAGCGATCTTTGGAGGAACACACCTATATGAGCCCGACTGTTGGTCACAGTCTATGAGATTGGGGTGATCTCTAGCAAGCTCATGAACAGGCCAGGAGTGTGACTAATATGCTCCACCCGAGGGGTCGGCCTTCGGCAGCCTTGTATCAGTGAGACTTGTGGTGAAACTTCTTGACGCCAAACTGATAATTCAAGGCATAGTCTATTACTCAGTTGTGAAGGAGTGTAACTACTTGGTCTAGGTGGAGCTCAACCTTAATCGGTCTCCACTAAGATGCTGGTATATCAAAACAGCATTTGGAACAAAGGACAAAGTGGGCCCTTGAGATCTGGTGGGGGGTTGTTGTAATATGAGATGGGCCTAGAGCCCATATGACAATTTCAGATTTAATCTCTAAGGGCCCATGTAGGTGGCATGACAGGGTGGTGGGAAGTTTAGTCCCACCATGCTAGTGGAAGAAGAGTTGGAGTGGTTTATAAGGGATTCTCTCCCTCATGCTATTGGAGCTTGAGAAGAAAAGAAGCCCTCGCGCACTCCTCCTCCTCCGCTCGCCGCGCCGCGCTGTGGGTTGTGGGATTGAGCCGAGCCGAGCTCACTCCTATGCGCTTCTTTTTGCCGGTCAGGAACGGAGAGTCTTTGACAGGTAGGGCCACGATCTGAGACGTCGGATCGTGGGCTACCGACTTGGACGTGGGTTCAGCCCACGTCTCTCCACGCGCAGCCGCACATATATATGTGGGGTGCTGCCAACCCTAACCGCCGTGAAACAGAACGCATCTCCGCCTCCGCCTCCACGCCCACGTCATTCCTTTGATGCTGCTACCGCCGGCGACTCCATCACGTTCACCGCGTACAAGGTTGACGGGAGAGCAGGCCTCCGAAACCCCGCCTCTCCGGATCCTGTACGGGAGAGGGGTGATTAGGTTTTTGGGTAGCGACTACGCGACTGCTCGCTTCTGTTCATCTACGTCCGCATCACCTTTGTCATCACCATGTTGACCGACGCCTACCGTGCCGCCGCTGAGAAGGCCGAGGCCGACAAGAAGGCCGCCGAGGATGCCGCGGCTGCTGCCACCGTCACCGCCGCCGCGTGGCCGATTGAAGGGTATACATCGCTTATCCCTCTCGTGTTTCTTTCTGTTGTAGCAATACTAGCGATATGCGTAGATGTTTCTACTATGTGCGTAGTACATGCTCTGTTAGATCGTAGTTAGTGTGCTATCAATGCTGTTCATGTCATGCTCATGATTTATTCATGGATTAATTTAATCGAAAAACTGCTTATTTATTCATCAACATCGCGGCGGCGCGCACCGAGCCCATCGCTCTTCTCTCCCGCCTGAAGTTGGAGCTGCGCTTCGAGTCCTCAACAATAGCACACACTGGTTGTTGGCTAGCTTGGGGCGACGTACGAACTTACGGGATGGATGAGACGGAACAGACAAGCTGAAGCATGGCTGCACTTATAGAACTGCGCGTGATGAAGGCAACGGTGGCAATGCATCAGTCAGGCGCACGATGGATGGGGCAGGCGAACATGGCGTCTGGCGTGGAGGATGATAAGACCCAGCCGGCCGGCCGGCGGCTTTACTCTGCGTTAGACCAATGTCCGCCCATTTTCAGCATGCTCTCCAACGGCGCACCACGGTGGGAGATCGAGAACCGACACATACGCTTTGCACCGGCCTCGGTGTTTTCATCCTGCCCATTAGCTCTTTCCGGTTTTGGAACTGGCTTTATTACTACTACGATTTTTTTCACCTTTTTTTAATATATTTTTTGTTCTTTTTATTGTCTCTTTCGTTTTTTCATGTTTGTTTTTTATTTTATTTTTATTTAAATTTCCCATTTTCCTTTTTCTTGAGTTCGAGTATTTTTTTGAAATCATGAATATTTTTAATTCCCGATTAATTAATTAAAATCTAGATCGACGCCGCCGCTCCCCTTTCTCGCCTTCCTTCTCCCTCGCCGCCGCCAGGGGACGCCGCCGGGTAAAGCCCGCGCGTGCGTCGTCGGCGGCGGGGCTCCCTCCCCCATCGCGAGGCTCCTGGGCGGCGCGGGACGGCCGACCCTCGCGGCGGCGCTCGGCTCGGTGGCAGGTCGGGCCGCCGGTGGATCTGGGCGGGGCTTCCCTGCTTGGTGGCGACGGCGTGGTCTGCGCGGGGCAGCGAGCGCGCGGGCTCCTCCTCGTCGATCTGATGGCGCCGCGGTGTTGCCGGCGCTCGGGTGTGCGGCGGGGTCCGCGAGGGTTGTCGGCGCGCGTCTTCCTCCCCGATCTGATGGCTCCATGGTGGCGCCAGTGCTCAGGCGGTTGGCTTCGGCAAGCGTTGGCGGACGCTGGGCTCTCGGCGGCGGTCCATGTGCGCGGTCGGCGGCTCCACCTCTGACCCGGTGGTGTCGGCGGCTCGCTGATATGCCGGTACTCCAGGGTCTGCCTGGTGGTACTGGTGGTGACGGCGGCCCGGGCACGAGAGTTGGATCCCTTCGAGCTGATCTGGGTGAAAACTTGCCTTCGGCTCCTGCAAAGGCCGGCGGTGGCGGCGCTATCTGCGTCGTTTCCTTCTTGAAGGCATCACCGTGGAAAAGTTCAAGGCCACTCTCTGCTACCTCCGGGGGAAACCCCAGATCGGATAATCAGATGACGGCGACGCTCTGGTGTCGTTCCTCTCTTGGGGGCGTCATTCTTGGAGGTACACACGTGATCGAGGGACCAGAAGACGAATTCTTTGGTGGAGCGGTGCTTCATCCTACACACTGATGACGACGAATCTTGACGGCATGGCGCAGTACAGATTCGGAGTTCGCTGTGGGAGGATGGACTCGCGCAGGAGGACGATGCTGTCGGGCGTCGTGGTGGCGTCGATGACAGAGAGACCTGGCACGGTACATGCAACAGTACAGCTCTGAAAATGAATTGGTGGCAGGTGGCTGCGGCGACCTCATACCCGGCAGGCGTCCTGGTTGGGGACTGCACCAGATTGGTAGGTGCCCCATACCCGGCAGGCGTCCTGGTTGGGACCTTAGGTCTTAGATGTTTAGGTTTGGCTGCGATGTCTGTTTGGTATTAGGTCCAGACTATCTGCGCCCCTTCATCGATTGGGTAGGTGTAGCGACAGTTGTTGCTTCGAAGGTGGCTTTAGTCTTGCTGTTATATGGCTTTGTATGGTCTTGTTAATAAAGTGGCTGTATGCATCGCTCAGATGCGGAGGCCGGCTAATTTTTTTTAAAATAATACATTTTATTATTATTTTTTATAAATATTACGCTGGGTAAAATTTTTTCAAAAAATACACCGTCGGCTCGCTGTAGGCCGACTTGGCCTAGTCGGCCCACAGCAGGCCGATTGGATTCCAGTCGGCCTACAGCTGGCCGACTGGCCCCTGTTGGCCCACTGTGGGCTGATTGGGTCCTGTCGGCCCACTGTGGGCCGACTGGAGCTAATTGGCCCGCTGTGGGCTAATTGTTTTTGCAAAAAATAGGCATAAAAATATATGTTTAAAAAATGTTAATCATGTAATTAAAAAATGTTAAACGGGTATAAAAAATGTTCCTGACGTATACAAAAAATGTACAATATATACAAAAAATGTTGACATAAAAAGTATGTTTTAAAAAGTGTTAATCATGTATTTAAAAATTGTTAAATGTGTGTATAAAAAATGTTCCTTCTTTATACAAAAAATATAGAATGTGTATGAAAAAAGTTGACACCAAAAAAATTATGTTTGAAAAATATGTTTGAAAAGTTGACATTTTTTCAAATACATGATTAAAAATTGTTAAATGTGTGTATAAAAAATGTCCTTATCTATAAAAAATATAGAATATGTATGAAAAAAGTTGACACCAGAAAAATATGTTTGAAAAAAATGTTCCAGTTCCATACAAAAAGAGCAACCAATCATATTTTTTTTCACAACCTTGATTTATTTTTTGTCACCAACTCACCAACATAATTTTTTGGTGCCAAATTTTTTTCATACACATTCTATATTTTTGGTATAAATAAGGAACATTTTTATGCATATATTTAACAATTTTTAAATACATGATTAACACTTTTTAAAAATACTTTTTATGTCAAATTTTTTTCATATATATTGTACATTTTTTGTATACATCAGGAACATTTTTATACCCGTTTAAAATTTTTTAATTACATGATTAACATTTTTTTAAACATATATTTTTATGCCTATTTTTTGCAAAAAAAATTGCTTCAGTCGGCCTGCAGTGGGCCGACAGGACCCAATCAGCCCACAGTGGGCCGACAGGGGCCAGTCGGCCAGCTGTAGGCCGACTGGGCTCCAATCGGCCTGCTGTGGGCCGACTAGGCCCAGTCGGCCTGCAGCGGGCCGACTGTGTATTATTTTTGAAATTTTTTTAACCAGCGTAATATTTTTGAAAATTAATAAAATAATGTATTATTTCGAAAATTAGCCAGAGGCCGGGGGTCATCCTCCTTTTCTAAAAAAAATAATTAATTAAAATCTAAATTTGTGAATATTTTTTTCAAATTCATGAACATTGTTTGACATTGTGTATTTTTTTAAACCTGTGAACATATATTTTTTAAATCGAGGAACACTTGCTGAAATTGGGGAAAAAATTTGAATTCTCCAATATTTTTATTTTTGACAAACATTTATGAAATGCATGAACTGTTTTACATGAACGTATTTTAAATCAGGGAACTTTTTTGAATCAGTGAACTTTTTATGTAATCCCAGAGTATATATTTTTAATTCTTTGAACATTTAAAAAAAGTCATGAACCTTTTTGAATTTGCGAACATTTGTTCAATTTCACAAACATTTTTTGGAAATGCGAATATTGCTTCAAATTTTTCGTCAAATGATAAATATTTTTCATCCCTGAACATGTTTCCAAAATCATGAACATTTTTTTAATATGTTAACATTTTCTTAAACCAGGAAACTTTTGTAGAATGCGCAAATATTTTATGATTTCTTGATTTTTTTAAAAGTTTTACAATTTTCTAAATTTCAGATTCTTTTTTCTAAACCCCACCCAAAAAAAGGAGAAAACAGAAAAAGAAACGATAACAATAAGAATGAATGAATAAAAACTGGGGCCCCATACATGGGCCGGCCCAGGCGCTGGCTCTTCCTCCCTGCCCGCTGCGGAGAAAAAGCTTGAAGCTGCTTACATGGACCGGCCATGACTTGGCCCATTAAGACTATGATTTTTTTTCCTGTTTCGCTAAAAAAAGGTAAAAAAAATATTTTTCAAGGTTTTACAAAATGTTTTCAAAAATTGATTCAAAGAGTTAAGCATATGGCGGAAAATTAAATGAAACGTATAAATTATATAGTATAGTATATAATAAAGATTCTTTCCATGAAACAGATGACACGTAACACGACATGATATGACACGACAAGAGAGAGAGCCAAGATGGGATTGGCCCCCTTGCGACGAAGTATGTTGGTAAGCGATCGACACGGGACAAGACTCACGTAGTTGGTCGTGCACTCTGCGGATTATCTCCCTTCTTACATGGGAGGGAAAGGACTCAATGACGCTCCAAGATCAGCGCCCCAATGCCAACCGAACCCAAGATCAAAGGGTTGCATCGCGTCACCGCCGGAGTAGCCGGCACTGGAGATGGTGCTTGTTGCGTCATGGCTACCAGAGTAGCCACTACAAACAAGAGCACCAAGGTCCCCTCCGGACCTCACCATGTCAAGCCAGCTCTCCTGTGTAGGTGGCGACTGATATACCGTTGGAGATCCCGTGTCCATGTTGCCAGTCATGTATGGAGCCGACGGCTGTCCGTGAAGTTTGGCGATGCGATCGCCGATGCCCTTGAGGAGCATTTCTACCTTCCAGCCCACGCTGGTGAGCTCCGCAATGTTAAGGACGATGAGGCCGGGGAGGTTGCCACACATGGCCTTGTGCAGGAGGGTCTTGATCTCGCGGTCCCAGCACTCGCGCCCAAAATTGCGGAGCTGGTCTCGGAGCTTGTCGATGCGCTGCCGGAGAAAGCCCTCCTGGTTCATCATCTTCTTATACCGCTCTAGCTCCGACATGTTCTTTAAAATTTTCAGGATTTTCACCGCCCCAACGTGGGATGGGAGCACCTCCGGCACCATCTCGCCATCGCTGTACACCAGCACGCAGCCCTGACGTCACACAGGATGGCCAACTCGCTGGCCTTCTTCATCAGGCCTCTGCGGTGCTTCTTGAAGGTACCACACAGGGTTGATAATTGGGGATGTACTGGAGGGTTACCTTTTTGCGAGCCATTGCCGACCGACCTCCAGCAAGCAAGCATGCAACACAAAGATAAAACCAGCAAAGGGAAGTTGCTGGCTTTGGTGAGTTAAAAACATGGGAGGAGAGGTGGTTTTATAGTGGAGGACCGGCCAGGATGAGGAGGTTGCAGGGTGCCAAGAAATGTTGATATGGTAAGAGATTACTGTTACAGATATGGATGGGATCGCATGATTTAGCGCTTGCTAATGTGATCGAATAGCTAGCACATCTTCAACCCCGGTCTTAATTGTGCCAATCTATTCTTTCGCATCCACTTAAAACTTTTAACTTCAATTACACGCGCATAAAATAGGAGGTGCTAGCACATCATCACACCACGGATTTTTGTTCTGATTAACACATAGATGCTCATAAGGGACTTCCCTACGTACATTTACAACTTCAAGTATATATGTCGATAAGTTGACGCATGATCACATTACAAATCTTCTTTTCACAGAATTGCTCAGAGCTAATCAAAATGTTCGACAAGGAAATACTACACCATTTTCCATTATAAGAAATTCAATATAAATGTTGACCCCCATGATCATCAAGATTCAAGATCCATTATCAGAACCATATATAGTCAGTATGTATAGAAGTTCAGAAGGCATGTAACCTTGTGTTATGGTAATAAACTGGACAAGCTATAGGAGTATTCTCTCTCAAGTGTCAAGGCGACGCATTACCAAATTAATTTTGTAGTTTAATTTGATCCAAAGCTCGCTGCTTATTCAAATGTGTATGTCGCCCCATTGTCAATCCATTTATTTGTAACCATGTTAAGGAAATATTGATAATATTGCACATGAATTATCCCATAAATGCAGGGATAAAGTAAAATTACTAATTTGCAAAAATATACACTCTATTAAACCGATTGATCATGCATGTGTTGTGTGACTAAAGTTCTGCCAAACTTTCCAATATGTGAATTAAATGTGGTTCCACATACCCAGGGTTGGCAACAGTTGCTCGATGATCTCATAGAACGGTACTTGTACTCACCAACACGTTCAAACAAAATATGCAAGCAGGCTCATACTAAAATGCTTAGACTTGCATAGTCCATGCATGGCCAGTAGCTACACACTCCCTCCCTGGTATACATGCACGCCACAGGGAAATTAATTTATTAGTGCCAAAACTCCTAAGAGGAACTCTAGCAAATTTCTTAAAACTTGCGAGCAATTCCTTAGCAGCGTTTGGTACATGAATTGACCGTGCCATGGTGTGGCTAGGGTTAGGCCTTGGTGAGGTCATCAAACTTTGTATTTTTTATGGTAGCGAGGCTACGTAAGTAATATACGTAATTTCTCGCAAAAAAGGCACATTTTAAAAACTTAAAGAATCCAGAACAAGTTTGCAAAGTCAGACGCTGCAGAACTACAACCTTCATATTTTTCTTGGTGGCCCCCTCCCAATCACGCCACCACACTCCCTCATCCCTCCGGCTGAGCGAGCTTGCCACAAGACCCGTCTCGCCCGACTAGACCGTGTATGAAGCTCCTCTGCCTCAAGTGCTAAAAAATTGTGGCAGGCCACAAGGAAAAGAAGCCTGCACTAGACCAAGAGAGTGTGGTTATGCCTAACAAGTGGTGTCGAAAGGTTTGATTTTCATCGGACATGCCCTTAATCATGGATGGTTTGACTTATGGAAATAATATTATAAATATTAATTATTTGAACATAGGGCTCCAACGTACATAATAATACCCTCGCCAAGTCCATCCAATCTCCTTCGCCTCCCCATGACGTGTACTCCAGCGCCCCCTCCATCTTCTCCTCGTGTCATCTTCTCCAAACATCTACGGTTTATATCCTCTCCAACAAGATCCCCATTCCCCTCCGCCCCGACCCTATCAGTGTTGCCCCAACCCCCGTCGTCTCCCTGTTGATCCCATCTCTTCTTCTGCACCGCATCACCTTCCTCTAACACCATCCCCGATGGTGATCTCCTTGTGCCACACGCCAACTCATGTGGCCTCCCCAACCAGTGTTGCCATCCCGGGGTTATACTGTTGGTCTCCTGATACGTCTCTAACATATGTATAATTTATGAAGTATTCATGCCATGTTTACAATAATTTTATATGGTTTTGGTATGATTTGAATAGAACGAACCCGGACTGACGCTGTTTTTAACAGATTTATCATGGTATCGTTTTTTGTGTAGAAATAGAAGTTCTGGGAATGGGCTAAAAATTCACGGTGATTTTTTAGGACCAAAAGAGACCGCCGAAGCACTGGAGCTGGGCCAGGAAGTGGCCGAGGGAGACACAAGCCTGTGGGGATCGTCCCCCGAGCTTGTTGGCCCTTCGGGCACCCTCCTGGCGTGAGACCAACGCCAAAAATTCCTATAAATATCCCTAACATCTCTCTTCCTCTTTCTCCCTCTTGAAGTTGGAGGTCGATCTGCGTTTCAAGCACGCTGGCAACCGCTTGAAGATGTATGAGACGCATACTTATAGAAGGGTGGCATTAGAAGTGGGATGAAGGCAATGGTGCGGGGCGGGGGCACATGGCAAGGGGGATGATAAACACCGGCGTCTTTATTCCACGTCAATACCCTGCCTGGCCATATTCACCACTCTTCAACTGTGCGATCGCACCTGCGCGTGCATCACAGTGAGAGAGAGCCGACACATAGGTGTGAACCGGCCGCGCGTTTACTCCCTTCCCGATTAGCGCCATTAGAGGCCTCCGATCGAGCTTTTCTACCATCAAGCAAGCACGGGGAATAGGATTGCATGCGTACCGGTGCTGGTTTGTGCGTCCATCCATTCAGTAGATTGTGTGTCCCTCCGTTCCAAAATAAGTGTCTCAACCTTAATACAACTTTGTACTAAAGTTAGTACAAAATTGAGACACTTATTTTGGGACAGAGGGAGTAATTGTTACCGGTTTGCATTTTTTTGTTAGGGGACCTTAAGCCAAAAAATGCTTTTGGAGGCCTCCATTTGCAATTTTCAAAATTCATCAAGATTCATATTTTTTAAGTTCCAAAAAATTCCGAAAAAATACAGATATACAGTGAGGCATAGCACACATCTGTGCAAATATTCAGGATGAAATACTTGGAATGAGGGCTGTGAAAAAAAAATTCCGGGGCTTTTTAGCGCATGATACTATTCATCCTCAAAGTCCAGGAATTTGTCTTTTTTGTACATGTCGCATTTCAATCGTATTTCATTATGTACTTTTGCACACATACACATCACATCCTGGTCTACTTGTACAATTTTGTCAGATTTCTTTTAATACTAAACAGTTCAAATTTTGATTTTTTCTAACATTTCGGCCTCCATGGAGGCCGAGCTAAACGCCCCACTCACCTTAACCTCCAAATCAATACTAGTATTATTATTTAATAAAATGTTGTGAAAAATAAGTTAAAAAAATAAGAGGTATACATCGGAAGATAAAAAAAATATGTTCAGGTACGTAGATAGAAATGTTCATCGTGTATTTGAACTATATTCATATGTACAAGAAAATGCATTTATGTATTTCACAAAAAATGTATTTCTGTATTATATCTTTTACATATTTTTTAAAAGTTCATAGACTTCAAGAAGTTGTTCATAAATTGTAAACATACGTTCATATACCATAAGGAAAATGTTTCAGTCTACAAAAGTCAAAAACACATAAATCAAGGAAAAAAAGTAAAAAAAATGAAACAGAAAAATGGATAAAGAAAAATAACGAATAAGCATTACATGAAAAACATAGAAAAGAGAAAAAATAAAGTAAAAGAAAAGGACCAACTAAAACTAGTTTTAAAGAAAAACATGTATGCCAGATAGGAGCTCTTTTGTTCAGGCAAACACACCGCACTTTATTAATTCACCAAAAAGGTAAAATTTGCAAAAAAATTCAAACGCCAGAACATTTTCTCAATTCATGAACTTTTATAAATTGTTGATTTCTTTTTCCAATTTTTGAACACTTTTCAAATTTAAAAACATTTTTTCAAGTTTTTGTACTTCTTTTAAATTGATGAACATTTTTGAAAAACGATAACTGGTTTTCCTGAACGAGCGAGGAGAGTACCGTCCGAGAAAAGAAATATGAAAAAACTAACAAGCAGCGACCGAGGGACTACTATTTGGGCTGTGGCCTATGAGCAAACATTGCGAGCACCAGCTCGATCGCGGTGCCTGAAGCGCCAGATAGGAGGGAATTTCCTATTTGACGCTCTCTGCGTCAAACTGCCGGCGCTTCGCACAGGCGAGCGACCGAGCAGCGACGAGATGGACCGGCCCACTTTTGCGTAGACAGTGCACCTACTCCAGCCGGTTTTGGAAACCTTCCAGAAGGTTCCCTGAACCGGTTTTAATCGGTTTTTCTGTTTCTTTTTTTTATTTTTCGGTTTCTGTTTCTGTTTCTTTTTCTTCTTTCTTTTTTCTTTTCGTTTACTGTTTCTTTTTTCTTTTTCAAGGTTATTTTTTTGTTTTCAAGTTTATTTTCAAAAAAAAATCCGAATTTCAATTTTTTTTCCTGTTTTCAGATTTTGTTCACAAATTCAAAATATGTTCCCATTTTACAAAATTTGTTCACAAATTCAAAAAATGTTCCCATTTTACAAAATTTGTTCACAAATTCAAAAAATGTTTCTGCTTTCAAATTTTTGTTCCGAATTTTTAGAAAATGTTCCTGTTTTTTCAAAATTTGTTCGAATTATTTTTGTTCATTTTTTGTGAAATTTGAAAGCAATGGCATGGATTTCAAAAAATGCCTGTATTCAAAAATTGTTCACAAATTTCAAAAAATGTTCTTCTTTTTCAAATTTTTGTTCATGTATTAAAAAAATGTGCACATTTCATTTCTTTTTGGGATTTTCAAAATTGTTCTACATTTTACAATTTGTTCTAAAAGTTCAAAATTTGTTCGTTATTTTAAAAATTGTTCTCCATTTCAAAATTTGTTTGGATTTTTAGAAAAGCACGAATGATTTGTTTGGATTTTTCAAAATTGTTCTCCGTTTCTAATTTTGTTCTCAAGATTCAAAAAATGTCCGTGCTTTACAGAACTGTTCTTGCTTCCCAATTTGTTTGGGAATTTTCAAAATTGTTCTCTGTTTCAAAATTTGTTCTCAAGATTCAAAAAATGTTCGTGCTTTAAAAAAGTGTCGATGCTTCGCACAGGAGGAGGTGCTACCAGCGACCGAGTGGGCTGGCCCGTTTCAGCATACACCGGTTTTGGGAACTATGATGTTTTCAGCCGGTCTTTTTCGGGTTTTGGGAACCTTCTAGAATGTTCCTGAACCGGCTTTTTTTCAGTTTCTTTTTCTCTTTTTTTTTATTTTTTTATTTCTCTTCTTTTTCGTTTTTTCTTTTCTTTTCTTTTTTCTGTTCCTTTTCTTTTTTCTGTTTCTTCCTTTTTCTTTTTATGTTTATTTTCAAATTTCGTTACCGAATTTCAAAAACTGTTCCTATTTTTCAGATTTTATTCACAAATTCAAAAAATGTTCCTGTTTTACAAAATTTGTTCACAAATTCAAAAAATGTTCCCGGTTTTAAAAAATTTGTTCCAATTTGAAAAAAGTTCAAATAATGACATGTATTTCAAAAAATGTTCCTGTTTTCAAAAACAAAATTCACAAATTTAGAAAAATGTTCTTATTTTTTCAAAATTTTGTTCACGTATTAAAAAATTGTTCGCATTTCAAATTTGTTTGGGATTTTCAAAATTATTTTCCATTTCGAAATTTGTTCTAAAAATTCAAAATTTGTTCATTATTTTCAAAATTGTTCCCATTTCAAAAGTTTGTTCTAAATTTCTAAAAAAGTTCATGTTTTTGAAAATATTTATGTTTACAAAAATTTTTGTTCACAATTCAAAATTTGTTCTCCTTTAAAAAAATTCATGTTTTTTCTAAAATTCAACTAAAGTGGGAATTCTAAAAAATTGTTCCTCTTTTTCTAAACATGTTAACTAATTCAACAAATGTTCAGGTTTCCAAATTTGTTCACAAATTAAAATTTGTTCAGGAATTTCAGAAAATGTTCCTTTTTTCCAAATTCATTCAGAAATTCAGAAAAATTTCCTGTTTTTGAAAATGTTTCAGTTTTCGAAATTTTGTGTTAGTAAGCAACTCAGTTTTTCTTTAAAGAAAATTCTTTCGAAATTATATATATATATATGTTGCATCTGTGCTGGATGTTGTTTCTAATACATTTACGATGCTTCTTGTTCAGTAACCTTCCGTAGCTCAACCCGTTAGAGCGTGTGGTAAGTTGCGTGCGATCCTGTGTTCGATCCCGTCGTATTGCGTCTTTCTTTTTCGTGCTCGCTACCGATTTGTTTTGTTCATGGGCCGGCCCAGGAAGAGACCTCCCTATGCGAAACTGCAGCTGTTTGCCGCAGAGAGCGGCGTATAGGAGCTCCCAGATAGGAGCTCTCATAGAATTCACTATCTCAAGATGCATCCTATTGCTAGGACGCCCGGGACTTAGATGCTCTGTTATGGACAAGTCCCTTAGCAGAATTCAACCTGAGCGAAGTTCGTAGCGTAGCATGTTGTTTCACCTCCATGGTTATCTATCCATAACGTCCCAAAGATGGGCTCACATACCTTTTCTTAGAATCGGGCCCACAAACCTTTAATCATTGAAGGAAGGGAGAGAAATAAGGATGCACACTATATTTTGCTCGCTCCACGATCTACGACACACCTGGGCGCCATGTGTGACTTGGAAAGCCGTTTCTGGACGTTTGTAACAATGTAAACCTTATATAACTATCATTGGGAGTGAGCTCTAAAAAATAAATCTAAACCCCATTAGCCCTACTAGCAAAAGAGCCCGTGCGTTGCAATGGGAGAAAAAACATAACACATACTCTTAACCAACAACCATCACTCAATAGGTCCATCTCCTTTATATTTGCGAGGCATCATATTTGTGTTGCCACTTATCCTCCTTCTCACCCTCGCCGGCGATGGCCTCGGTGTTCACAAAAACAACAAAAAACGTGTTTGAATATGGTTAATCCTAAGGCGTCTCTCTCTCCCTCTCTCCTCCCTCGCCCCCTCTCTCTCTCTCTCTATCTCTCTCTCTCTCTCGCTTTCTCTCATTCTCGCGATGAGAAATCTGTTGTTTTACCCTGCGACATTTTTCAGAGGTATGCATGTGTAGTTATTAATGTTTTCTTTTGCCTATATGGTTATAGCGGGGTGTTTATTTGCAATCCGGATCGCCGCCGGTATGAAAGAAAAACGGATCTTGCGCTAGAAATTTTAAGTTTGCTTTCAAAACAATATTTTAAAATATTTAACAGGTAAAATTAACATCATATTTAGATTTCACACATTTTTCTAATAAAATTTCATATATAATATGTTAAAATCGAAGTTACAATTTAAAAGATACGGATAATTTAGAAAATCATTTGTTTGATTTAAATATATTCTAAAATAATATTGAAAATACTTAATAGGTAAAAATAATCTCATATTCATATTCTACATATTTTTCTAATCAAATTTCATATATAACATGTTCAAATCGGAGTTACGGTTTAAAAGATATGGATGATTTAAAAAAGTATTTGTTTGACTTAAATATGATCCACGGATGAATTTCCTAAAACGTCAGGGTTTTTTTTCGAAAAACGTAAAATAACGGTTCGGGTGTGACTTAAATCCGGATGGCGGGTTGATTTCAAGAAAACATAGGGACTTTTGTGTAAAATACGAAAAAAACGATTCGTTTTGACTTAAAACAGGACTGCGGGTTGAATTATCTGAAATAGAGGGACTTTTCTGAAAAATCTTATGACGGACAAAAAAAACCCAATTTGCTTTATTATTAGGTAAAGATATAAAGAAAGAAGAGACTTGCATGATTGCCCCATACGAAGAAAGCAAAATACAAAAGAAATCAGGAGAGAGAACATATAGGCTCGTGCCATACTTCAAATCTCCTATTTGAGAACTGAAATTCCATATTGGCTTTTCTATCATACTTTGTGGGTGAACTATTTGTTGTTTGAGAATGCTTGCTTCATGTTGTGGTCATGCATGTCGATTTCGGCTACATTTCAATAGTACTTACTGCATATGTTACCGTCGAACCCACCATCGCTGACATCACATTTTGCATCTCCAACACATATTGTCGTGTTGTCCTAGCTCCAGAGAGGCTGTCGCTATTGCATACCGATGATGTCTCTGTCCTATGGTGAAGCCGTCAAGTCTACACCGGATAATAAGAATTTAATGGAGGATTTTTTTTTATTTTTCCATAGGAAATCATAAGTTTTAGTTTGATGGGATTTTATGATATTTTTTGGTTTTTAAGGAAGCAACCAACAAACATTTGGGAAGATGATACGAGCTTATCATCATCATCATCATTATTATTATTATTATTATTATTATTATTTGTCACTGGATCCTTTTTTTGGCAGAACACTGGACTCTTTTTTATGGGTTGTCGCTGGACTCATTATAAGATGGGGATGGTCGTACATACAAGTTGATGGTTGAAATAGAGTTGTTATGTAGATTGGATGGTTAGGATCATTCTAATGATGTGGATAACATATTATTTGATTAAAAAAGAGCCTCATATTACATATACATAAAAAAGATTCTGCCCATGGAACAGATGAAGGCGTGACAGAACACGACAGGACATAACAAGAGAGGGCCAAGGCGGGATTGGCCCCTTGCGATAAAGTAAACGAATATATAAGAGATGCATGTGTCGATAAGCAACTGACACGAGACGAGACTCACGTAGCCGGTCGTGCACTCTGTGGATCATCTCCCTCCTACATGGGAAGGAACGGACTCGAAGACGCTCCAAGATCGGTGCCCCACTGCCAACCGAACCCCAGATCAAAGGGTTGCATCATATCACCTCCGGAGTAGCCACCGCTGGAGCTGGTGCTTGCCGCCTCATGGCTACCAAAGTAGCCACTACAGACAAGAGCACCGAGGTCCCCTCCAGACCTCGCCATGTCGAGCCAGCCCTCCTGCGCAGGCGGCGCCTGATTTATCGCTGGAGACCCCATGTCCATGTTGTCGATCATGTATGGAGCCGGAGGCTGTCCGTGGAGTTTCGTGATGCGATCGCTGATGCCCTTGAGGAGCATTTCCACCTTCCAGCCAACGCTGGTGAGCTCCTCAATGTTGAGGCTGACGAGGCCGGGGAGGTTGCCGCACATGGCCTTGAGCAGGAGGGTTCTGATCTCCTGCTCCCGGCACTCGCGGCCGAACTTGTGTACCTGGTCCCGGAGCTTGTCGATGCGCTGGCGGAGAAAGCCCTCCTGGTTCATCATCTTCTTGCACTGCTCCAGCTCCGGCATTTTCTTGAAGATGTTCAAGATTTTCATGGCCCCATCATGGGATGGGAACACCTCCGGTGCCGTCTCGCCTTCGCCATACACCAGCACGCAGGCCCTGACATCACACAGGATGGCTAGCTCGCTGGCCTTCTTCATAAGGCCCCTACGGCGCTTCTTGAAGGTACCACGCCGGGTCGAGACATTGGGGATGTACTGTAGGGTTACCTTCTTGCGAGCCATTGCTGGCCGGCCTCGAGCAAGCAAGCAGGTAACACAAGGATAAAACCGGCAAAGGGAAATTGCTGGCTTTGGTGAGTTGAAAACATGGAGGAGGGGTGGTTTTATAGTGGAGGACTGGCCAGGATGAGCAGGCTGCAAGATGTCATGAAATGGTGATATGGTAAGAGATTATTGTTACAGATATGGATGAGATTGCATGATTTAGTGCTTGTTAATGTGATCGAATAGCTAGCACATCTTCAACCCCGGTATTAATTGTGCCCATCTGTTCTTTGGTGTCGACTCAAAAACATTTAAATTTACACGTTCATAACATAGGAGGTGCTAGCTAATAGCTTCATGAATACATATAGATTTTCTTTGATTACCACAGAATGCTCGGGAGGGACTTCCCTACGTACATTTACAACTTTAAGAATATACGTCCATAACTTGACGCATGATCACACTACAAATCTTCTTTTCATAGAAATGCTCAGAAAAAATCAACATGAAAATGCTCGACGCAAAAGACTACCCCATTTTCCATTATAAGAACTTCAATATAAATGTTTACCCCATGATCAACAAGATTCAAGATCCATTATAAGAACCATACATAGAAGTTCAAAAAGGCATGTAACTTTGTGTTGTCGTAATAAACTGGATAAGCTATAGGAGTATTCTCTCAAGAGTCAAGAGGCGATGCATATTTATTAACGGGATATGCTTGTTTTAGATGATATTGCTAAATTAATTTAGTTTAATTTGATCTAAACTTGGCTGCTTATTCAAACGTGCACGTCGTTCCATTGTCCATCCATTCATTTGTAACCATGTTAAGAAAGTATCAATAATGTTGTATGTAAATTATCCCATAAATGCAGTGATAAAGTAAAATTACTAATTTACAAAAATGCATACTGCATTGACCTAATTGATCATGCATGTGTTGCATGACTAAAGTTCTACCATTTCCATTATGTGAATTAAATGTGGATCCATATATCTAGGGTTGGCAACAGTTGCTCGATGATCCCATAAATCGGTACTTGTACTCATTGGTTCAAGAAAAACATGCAAGCGCGCCCATTCTAAAATGCTACAAACTCCCTTTAACTAAAAGTTGATCCTTTATAATGGTTTAAGTGGCACCTTAAAAACTTAAAGGCTGTAGAACAAGTTTGCAAAGTCAAACTCCCTAAAACTATAACCTTCATATTGTTCTTGATGCGTGGTGCCCACCTGTCAGTGTGATACACATTTTTTCTGTAATGTATGCCATCTCACAGACCCCCACCCCAACCACGCCACCACACCCCCGGCCGAGTTCACTCGCCACAAGACATGCGTAGTTCCGCTCGACCGTGAATGAAGCTCCTCTGCCTCAAGCGAGATCTTCTGTATAAGATGGTAGGGTGGTAAGAAATTGTGGCATACCACAAGTGAGGCAAATAAACTTGCACTGGACTAAGGGGGGTTAAGCCTAAAATGTAGCATGGCGAGACATGGCTTTAATCCGAACATGCCCTTAAGCGATTTGATTTATGAAAAATAAAATTATCAATATTAAGTATTAAAACGTAGCACTCTAATAACATCCTTGCCAAGTCCATCCAATTTTCTTTGCCTCCCCGTGTTGTGTACTCCCAGCGCCCCCTCCGCCTTCACTTGCATTGTCTTCTCCAAACAACTATAGCTTGTCGCCTCCGGCAGCATCCCATTCCCCTCTGCCCACCCCTATTAGTGTCACCTCGATGCCCACTACCTCCCTGTCGGTCCTACCTCTGTTTTTGTACCGTGTCACCTTCCCCTAACACCATCTCAGATAGTGATCTCTTCGGGCCACACGCCAAATCATGTGGCCACCCAATCGGTGCCACCATCTTAGGGTTATGTTGCCAGGTCTCTCGTGCCGCTATGTGTGCTAATACACATAGTAATCATTCACCCATGTGACGACTTGGTGTCGTTGTTGCTGAGTCTCTGTATTTCGGCCTTAGCGGTGCCACATGTGCTCCCATCACCGTGCAACAACGACATGCTCACCACGCCACAACCAAGACAGTGTTGGGCCCTTATCTTTGACCGCGGCCCTGACCACGGTGGTGAGGTCACTTTCTCAACCTTGAAATTTGTGCGCCTGATAACCCACAAGTGTAGGGATCGCAACAGCTTTCGAGGGTAAAGTATTCAATCCAAATTTATTGATTCGACACAAGGGAAGCCAAAGAATATTCTTGAGTATTAGCAGTTGAGTTGTCAATTCAACCACACCTAGATAACTTAGTATCTGCAGCAAGGTATTTAGTAGCAAAGTAGTATGATAATAAAGGTAACTGTGGCAAAAGTAAAGATAATAGTTTTTGGGTTTTTGTAGTAGTTGTAACAGTAGCAACGGAAAAGTAAATAAGCGAAGAACAATATATGAAAAGCTCGTAGGCAATGGATCAGTGATGGATAATTATGCCGGATGCGATTCCTCATGTAATAGCTATAACATAGGGTGACACAGAACTAGCTCCAGTTCATCAATGTAATGTAGGCATGTATTCCGTAAATAGTCATACGTGCTTATGGAAAAGAACTTGCATGACATCTCTCGTCCTACCCTCCCGTGGCAGTGGGGTCCTAGCGGAAACTAAGGGATATTAAGGCCTCCTTTTAATAGAGAACCGGAACAAAGCATTAGCACATAGTGAATACATGAACTCCTCAAACTACGGTCATCACCGAGAAGTATCCCGATTATTGTCACTTCGGGGTTGTCGGATCATAACACATAATAGGTGACTATAGACTTGTAAGATAGGATCAAGAACACACATATATTCACGAAAACATAATAGGTTCAGATCTGAAATCATGGCACTCGGGCCCTAGTGACAAGCATTAAGCATAGCAAAGTCATAGCAACATCAATCTCAGAACATAGTGGATACTAGGGATCAAACCCTAACAAAACTAACTTAATTACATGGTAAATCTCATCCAACCCATCACCGTCCAGCAAGCCTACGATGGAATTACTCACGCACGGCGGTGAGCATCATGAAATTGGTGATGGAGCATGGTTGATGATGACGACGGCGACAAATCCCCCTCTCCGGAGCCCCGAACGGACTCCAGATCAGCCCTCTCAAGAGAGATTAGGGCTTGGCGGTGGCTCCATGTCGTAAAACGCGATGCAACTTTCTCCTCAATTTTTTTCTCCCCAAACGTGAATATATGGAGTTGGAGTTGAGGCTGTTGGAGGTCCAGGGGGCCCACGAGATAGGGGGCGTTCCCTACAGGGGGGCGCCCTAGGGGGGGCGCCCCTTGTCTCGTGGACAAGCCCTGGGCCCCCTGGTGTATTTCTTTCGCCCATAAATTCTTATTAATTCCAAAAAGTGCATCCGTGGATTTTCAGGACATTCTGAGAACTTTTCTTTCCTACACATAAAACAACATCATGGCAGTTCTACTAAAAACAACGTCAGTCCGGGTTAGTTTCTTTCAAATCATGCAAGTTAGAGTCCAAAACAAGGGCAAAAGTGTTTGGAAAAGTAGATACGTTGGAGACGTATCAAAACCCCAAGCTTAAACCTTTGCTTGTCCTCAAGCAATTCAGTTGATAAACTGAAAGCGATAAAGAAAAACTTTTACAAACTCTGTTTGCTCTTGTTGTTGTAACATGAAAAGCCAGCATTCAAGTTTCAGTAAATATTATGAACTAACCATACTCACAATAACACGTAGGTCTCACAATTACTCATATCAATAACATAATCAGTTAGCGAGCCATAATAATAAAACTCGGATGACAACGCTTTCTCAAAATAATCATAACATGATATAACAAATGGTATCTCGCTAGCCCTTTCTGAGACCGCAAAACATAAATGCAGAGCACCTTTAAAGATCAAGGACTGACTAAACATTATAATTTATGGTAAAAGAGATCCAGTCAAGTCATACCCAATATAAACCAATAGTAATGAATGCAAATGACAGTGTGCTCTCCAGCGGGTGCTTTTAATAAGAAGGGTGATGACTCAACATAAAAGTAAATAGATAGACCCTTCGCAGAGGGAAGCAGAGATTTGTAGTGGTGCCAGAGCTCGATTTTAAAATAGAGATTGAATAACATTTTGAGCGGCATACTTTTTCTGTCAACGCAACAACTATGAGATGGTTGTATCTTCCATACTAAATGCATTATAGGCAGTTCCCAAACAGAATGGTAAAGGTTTATACTCCCACAAGAACCAACAAGCATCAATCCATGGACTGCTCAAAACAACGAGTGCCTCCAACATACAAAAGCCCTGGGGGAGTTTTGTTTAATTATTTTGATTTGCTTTGATCTTTTTGGATCATGGGACTGGGCATCCCGGTTACCGGCCCTTTCTCGTGAATGAGGAGCGGAGTCCACTCCTCGTGAGAATAACCCACCTAGCATGGAAGATATAGGCAACCCTAGTTGTAACATGAGCTGCTCGAGCATACAAAACAGAATTTCATTTGAAGGTTTAGAGTTTGGCACATACAAATTTACTTGGAACGGCAGGTAAATACCACATATAGGTAGGTATGGTGGACTCATGTGGAACAACTTTGGGGTTTAAGGAGTTTGGATGCACAAGCAGTATTCCCGCTTAGCACAGGTGAAGGCTAGCAAAAGACTGGGAAGCGACCAATTGAGAGAGCGACAACAATCGTAAACATGCATTAAAATTAATTCACATCGAGTACAAGCATGAGTAGGATATAATCCACCATGAACATAAATATCATGAAGGCTATGTTGATTTGATTCAACTACATGCGTGAACATGTGCCAAGTCGAGTCACTCAATTCATTTAAAGGAGGATACCATCCCATCATATCACATCATAATCATTCTAATAGCATGTTGGCACGCAAGGTAAACCATTATAACTCATAGCTAATCAAGCATGGCACAAGCAACTATAATCTCTAAATGTCATTGCAAATACGTTTACTTCATAATAGCTGACTCAGAAACGATGATCTCATCATATTTACAAAAACAAGAGAGGTCGAGTTCATACCAGCTTTTCTCATCCCAATAAGTCCATCATATATCATCATTATTGCCTTTCACTTGCACGACCGAACGATGTGTATAATAATAAGAGTGCACGTGCATTGGACTAAGCTGGAATCTACAAGCATTCAACTCAAGAGAGAAGACAAGGTAATATGGGCTCTAAGTAAAATAAACAATCATGCATATAAGAGCCACTAAGCATTCTCAATATAGTCTTCTCGACCCCCAAAGGAAAGAAAAGAAAATAAAACTATTTACACGGGAAAGCTCCCAACAAGTAAGAAGAAGAACTGGAAATCGTTTTGGATTTTCATTTTAATTTCTACTACAAGCATGGAAATTAAACTAACTAATTTTTTTTGGTTTTTCTTAAGGTTTATCAAACACACAAGAAGAAAACTAGAAAAAGAAAATTAAACTAACATGGATAATACAATGAAAGAGTATGAGCACCGACGACTAGTGTGTGAACATGAATGTAAAGTCGGTGAGAAATACGTACTCCCCCAAGCTTAGGCTTTTGGCCTAAGTTGGTCTAGTACCAAGGACAGCCTGGCTGATATCCATAAGTGAAATTGGGGTTGTACTGAGCTGCAGAGGCAACCGCCTCCTGAGCTGCAGCGTGTTGGCGAGCTGCTGATAACCCACAAGTGTAGGGGATCGCAACAGCTTTCGAGGGTAAATTATTCAACCCAAATTTATTGATTCGACACAAGGGGAGCCAAAGAATATTCTTGAGTATTAGCAGTTTAGTTGTCAATTCAACCACACCTGGATAACTTAGTATCTGCAGCAAAGTATTTAATAGCAAAAGTGGTATGATAATAAAGGTAGCTGTAGCAAAAGTAAAGATAAATGTTTTTGGGTCTTCGCATTTGACTTGACGAGTGTGAAGGGTAAGGAAGCTAGCCGAGCCTAGGAGGATTCGCTTAGGTAGCTGGAACGTAGGGTCTCTGACAGGGAAGCTTCAGGAGCTAGTTGATGCAGCGGTGAGGAGAGGTGTTGATATCCTTTGCGTCCAAGAAACCAAATGGAGAGGACAGAAGGCGAAGGAGATGGAGGATACCGGCTTCAAGCTATGGTACACGGGGACGGCTGCAAACAGAAATGGCGTAGGCATCTTGATCAACAAGAGCCTCAAGTATGGAGTGGTAGATGTCAAGAGACGTGGGGACCGGATTATCCTAGTCAAGCTGGTAGTTGAGGACTTGGTTCTCAATGTTATCAGCGCGTATGCCCCGCAAGTAGGCCACAATGAGAACACCAAGAGGGAGTTATGGGAAGGCCTGGAAGACATGGTTAGGAGTGTACCGATTGGTGAGAAGCTCTTCATAGGAGGAGACCTCAATGGCCACGTGGGTACATCTAACACAGGTTTTGAAGGGGCGCATGGGGGCTTTGGCTATGGCATCAGGAATCAAGAAGGAGAAGATGTCTTAAGCTTTGCTCTAGCCTACAACATGATTGTAGCCAACACCCTCTTTAGAAAGAGAGAATCACATCTAGTGACTTTTAGTAGTGGCCAACACTCTAGCCAGATTGATTTCATCCTCTCGAGAAGGGAAGATAGGCGTGCGTGCATAGACTGTAAGGTGATACCTGGAGAGAGTGTTGTACCCCAGCATAAGCTGGTGGTTGCTGACTTCCGCTTTCGGATTCGTGTCCAGTGGGATAAGCGGGCTAAAGTCGCTAGAACGAAGTGGTGGAAGCTCAAGGGGGAGGTAGCTCAGGCGTTCAAGGAGAGGGTCATTAAGGAGGGCCCTTGGGAGGAAGGAGGGGATGCAGACAATATGTGGATGAAGATGGCGACTTGCATTCGTAAGGTGGCCTCATATGAGTTTGGAGTGTCCAGGGGAAGGAGAAGCGAAGATAAGGATACCTGGTGGTGGAATGGTGATGTCCAGAAGGCGATTAAAGAGAAGAAAGATTGCTTCAGACACCTATACCTGGATAGGAGTGTACACAACATAGAGAAGTACAAGATGGCGAAGAAGGCCGCAAAGTGAGCTGTTGGTGAAGCAAGGGGTCGGGCGTATGAGGACCTCTACCAACGGTTAGGCACGAAGGAAGGCGAAAGGGACATCTATAAGATGGCCAAGATCCGAGAGAGGAAGACGAGGGATATTGGCCAAGTCAAATGCATCAAGGACGAAGCAGGCCAACTCTTGGTGAAGGACGAGGAGATTAAGCATAGATGGCGGGAGTACTTCGACAAGCTGTTCAATGGGGAGAATGAAAGCTCTACCAATGAACTGGACGACTCTTTTGATGAGACCAGCATGCATTTTGTGCGTCGAATCTAGGAGTCTGAGGTCAAGGAGGCTTTAAAAAGGATGAGGGGAGGCAAGGCGATGGGCCCGGATTGTATCCCCATTGAGGTGTGGAAAGGTCTCGGGGACATAGAGATAGTATGGCTAATCAAGCTTTTCAACCTCATTTTTCGGGCAAACAAGATGCCAGAAGAATGGAGACGGAGTATATTAGTACCAATCTTCAAGAACAAGGGGGATGTTCAGAGTTGTACTAATTACCGTGGAATTAAGCTGATGAGCCATACAATGAAGCTATGGGAGAGAGTCATTGAGCACCGCTTAAGAAGAATGACAAGCGTGACCAAAAACCAGTTTGGTTTCATGCCTGGGAGGTCGACCATGGAAGCCATTTTCTTGGTACGACAGCTTATGGAGAGATATAGGGAGCAAAAGAAGGACTTGCATATGGTGTTCATTGACTTGGAGAAGGCCTATGATAAGATACCGCGGAATTTCATGTGGTGGGCCTTGGAGAAACACAAAGTCCCAGCAAAGTACATTACCCTCATCAAGGACATGTACGATAATGTTGTGACAAGTGTTCGAACAAGTGATGTCGACACTGATGACTTCCCGATTAAGATAGGACTGCATCAGGGGTCAGCTTTGAGCCCTTATCTTTTTGCATTGGTGATGGATGAGGTCACAAGGGATATACAAGGAGATATCCCATGGTGTATGCTCTTTGCGGATGATGTGGTGCTAGTTGACGATAGTCGGGCGGGGGTAAATAAGAAGTTGGAGTTATGGAGACAAACCTTGGAATCGAAAGGGTTTAGGCCTAGTAGGACTAAAACCGAGTACATGATGTGCGGTTTCAGTACTACTAGGTGTGAGGAGGAGGAGGTTAGCCTTGATGGTCAGGTGGTACCTCAGAAGGACACCTTTCGGTATTTGGGGTCAATGCTGCAGGAGGATGGGGGTATTGATGAAGATGTGAACCATCGGATCAAAGCCGGATGGATGAAGTGGCGCCAAGCTTCTGGCTTTCTCTGTGACAAGAGAGTGCCACAAAAGCTAAAAGGCAAGTTCTATAGGACGGCAGTTGGACCCTAATGTTGTATGGCGCTGAGTGTTGGCCGACTAAAAGGAGACATGTTCAATAGTTAGGTGTGGTGGAGATGCGTATGTTGAGATGGATGTGTTGACACACGAGGAAGGATCAAGTCCGGAATGATGATATATGAGATAGAGTTGGGGTAGCACCAATTGAAGAGAAGCTTGTCCAACATCGTCTGAGATGGTTTGGGCATATCCAGCGCAGGCCTCCAGAAGCTCCAGTGCATAGCGGATGGCTAAAGCGTGCGGAGAATGTCAAGAGAGGGCGGGGTAGACTGAATTTGACATGGGAGGAGTCCGTTAAGAGAGACCTGAAGGATTGGGGTATCACCGAAGAGCTAGCTATGGACAGGGGTGCATGGAAGCTTGCTATCCATGTGCAAGAGCCATGAGTTGGTTGCGAGATCTTATGGGTTTCACCTCTAGCCTACCCCAACTTGCTTGGGACTAAAGGCTTTGTTGTTATTGTTGTTGTTGTTGTTGTAGTAGTTGTAACAGTAGCAACAAAAAAGTAAATAAGTGAAGAACAATATATGAAAAGCTCATAGGCAATGGATCAGTGATGGATAATTATGCCGGATGTGATTCCTCATGCAATAGCTATAACATAGGGTGATATAGAACTAGCTCCAGTTCATCAATGTAATGTAGGCATGTATTCCGTAAATAGTCATATGTGCTTATGGAAAAGAACTTGCATGACATCTTTTGTCCTACCCTCCCGTGGTAGCGGGGTCCTTACGGAAACTAAGGGATATTAAGGCCTCCTTTTAATAGAGAACCGGAACAAAGCATTAGCACATAGTGAATACATGAACTCCTCAAACTATGGTCATCACCGAGAAGTATCCCGATTATCACTTCGGGGTTGTCGGATCATAACACATAATAGGTGACTATAGACTTGCAAGATAGGATCAAGAACACACATATTTCATGAAAACATAATAGGTTCAGATCTGAAATCATGGCACTCGGGCCCTAGTGATAAGCATTAAGCATAGAAAAGTCATAGCAACATCAATCTCAGAACATAGTGGGTACTAGGGATCAAACCCTAACAAAACTAACTTGATTACATGGTAAATCTCATCCAACCCATCACCGTCCAGCATGCCTACGATGGAATTACTCACGCACGGCGGTGAGCATCATGAAATTGGTGATGGAGGATGGTTGATGATGACGACGGCGACGAATCCCCCTCTCTGGAGCCCCGAACGGACTCCAGATCAGCCCTCCCGAGAGAGATTAGGGCTTGGCGGCGGCTCCGTGTCGTAAAACGCGATGAAACTGTCTCTCTGATTTTTTCTCCCCGAACGTGAATATATGGAGTTGGAGTTGAGGTCGGTGGAGGTCCAGGGGGCCCACGAGATAGGAGGGCGTGCCCTAGGGGGGCGCCCCCCTGTCTCGTGGACAGCCTGTGGGCCCCCTAGTGTTGATTCTTTCGCCAAAAATTCTTATTAATTCCAAAAAGTGCCTCCGTGGACTTTTAGGACATTCCGAGAACTTTTCTTTTCTACACATAAAACAACATCATGGCAGTTCTACTGAAAACAACATTAGTTCGGGTTAGTTTCATTCAAATCATGCAAGTTAGAGTCCAAAACAAGGGCAAAAGTGTTTGGAAAAGTAGATACGTTGGAGACGTATCAACTCCACCAAGCTTAAACCTTTGCTTGTCCTCAAGCAATTCAGTTGATAAACTGAAAGTGATAAAGAAAAACTTTTACAAACTCTATTTGCTCTTGTTGTTGTAACATGAAAAGCCAGCATTCAAGTTTCAGCAAATATTATGAACAAACCATACTCACAATAACACATAGGTCTCACAATTACTCATATCAATAACATAATCAGCTAGCGGGCCGTAATAATAAAACTCGGATGACAACACTTTCTCAAAATAATCATAACATGATATAACAAAATGGTATCTCGCTAGCCCTTTCTGAGACCGCAAAACATAAATGCAGAGCACCTTTAAAGATCAAGGACTGACTAAACATTGTAATTCATGGTAAAAGAGATACAGTCAAGTCATACCCAATATAAACCAATAGTAATGAATGCAAATGACAGTGTGCTCTCCAGCAGGTGCTTTTTAATAAGAAGGGTGATGACTCAACATAAAAGTAAATAGATAGGCCCTTCACAGAGGGAAGAAAGGATTTGAAGAGGTGCCAGAGCTCGATGTTAAAATAGAGATTGAATAATATTTTGAGCGGCATACTTTCATTGTCAATGCAACAACTATGAGATGGTTGTATCTTCCATACTACATGCATTATAGGCAGTTCCCAAACAGAATGGTACAGGTTTATACTCCCCCAACCACCAACATGCATCAATCCATGGCTTGCTCGAAACAACGAGTGCCTCCAACATACAGCAGCCCTGGGGGAGTTTTGTTTAATTATTTTGATTTGCTTTGATCTTTTTGGATCATGGGACTGGGCATCCCAGTTACCGGTCCTTTCTCGTGAATGAGGAGAGGAGTCCACTCCTCTTGAGAATAACCCACCTAGCATGGAAGATATAGGCAGCCCTAGTTGTAACATGAGCTGCTCGAGCATACAAAACAGAATTTCATTTGAAGGTTTGGAGTTTGGCACATACAAATTTACTTGGAACGGCAGGTAAATACCGCATATAGGAAGGTATAGTGGACTCATATGGAACAACTTTGGGGTTTAAGGACTTTGGATGCACAAGCAGTACTCCCGCTTAGTGCAGGTGAAGGCTAGCAAAAGACTGGGAAGTGACCAACTGAGAGAGCGACAACAGTCATAAACATGCATTAAAATTAATTCACACTGAATACAAGCATGAGTATGATATAATCCACCATGAACATAAATATCATGAAGGCTATGTTGATTTGATTCAACTACATGCGTGAACATGTGCCAAGTCGAGTCACTCAATTCATTCAAAGGAGGATACCATCCCATCATACCACATCATAATCATTCTAATATCATGTTGGCACGCAAGGTAAACCATTATAACTCATAGCTAATCAAGCATGGCACAAGCAACTATAATTTCTAAATGTCATTGCAAATATGTTTACTTCATAATAGCTGACTCAGAAACGATGAACTCATCATATTTACAAAAACAAGAGAGGTCGAGTTCATACCAGCTTTTCTCATCTCAATAAGTCCATCATATATCGTCATTATTGCCTTTCACTTGCACGACCGAACGATGTGTATAATAATAAGAGTGCACGTGCATTGGACTAAGCTGGAATCTGCAAGCATTCAACTCAAGAGAGAAGACAGGGTAATATGGGCTCTAAGTTAAATAAACAATCATGCATATAAGAGCCACTAAGCATTTTCAATATAGTCTTCTCGACCCGCAAAAGAAAGAAAAGAAAATAAAACTATTTACACGGGAAATCTCCCAACAAGTAAAAAGAAGAACTAGAAATATTTTTGGGTTTTCATTTTAATTTCTACTACAAGCATGGAAATTAAACTAACTAATTTTTTTGGTTTTTCTTAAAGTTTATCAAACACACAAGAAGAAAGCGAGAAAAAGAAATTTAAACTAGCATGGATAATACAATGAAAGAGTATGAGCACTGACGACTAGTGTGTGAACATGAATGTAAAGTCGGTGAGAAATACGTACTCCCCCAAGCTTAGGCTTTTGGCCTAAGTTGGTTTAATACCAAGGACCGCCGCTACTCTCCCGGTGTAATGAGAGGTGTAATCAGGATACCACTGGCTGGTCATCTCCGGATCCCACTGGACAGATGATGCACGATAAGGGTCCAATTCAGGTTCCGGTTCAGGTTCAGGTTCTGGAGTAAAAGCTTGAGCTCGATGATTGTTCACCGCTTCCGGCGTGACAAGACGATTTTCTGCAAGCAAATCAAACAACAAAGGCGCAGGCAAAATAATAATCTCAAAGTGTTTCTTATTAAATCTAAGTTTATACAAGAGCATCTTCTCTTCGTTGTCAACAATAAACTTGTGTGCTACCATGCTCTTGTAATCTAAAATGCGAGGAGGCAATTTTATCTCCTCCTCCTCATGGTGCCTAATGGGTATATGAAAATGTTTAGCAAGACGTACAACATAGATACCTCCATAAATGGGCCCTTTGTACGATTCAGGGCTAGCCGTTTAGCAACGACGGCACCCATACTAAAAGTATTGTCTCCAAGCAAAGCATGTTGAAGAATGATAATATCAGGAACGCTCAAGTTTCCACTATTTCCACGACCAATCAAGCATCTACTAGCAAATATGGCAAAGTAGTGTAAAACAGGAAAGTGTATGCTAGAGACCTTTGCCTCAGAGCCCTTCTTTGGCTCCTCTACAGCAATAGTATTAACAAAGCCACCCACATCTTCACGATGGGGTTCCTCTAATTCTCCCTCATAAGGTATCCTACATACCGCACAAAAATGACGTAAAGACATTTCTTTGAATTCATCATATAAATGAAATGATACTGCAGGCGGTGACTCCTTAGGATAATAATAAAAGTTTTGAACGAAAGTATTGGTAAGTAAGAGATACTGACCGATTCGGTCGTTGATGAAACCGGTGAGGCCTACAGTCTCGATTAAAGCATAAAAATCTTCATGAATTCCAGCTTCTTTCAAGAAATCCTCACATGGCCATTCACACGACCATACTTCCGCTAAGCGAGGAAGATTATAATTGGCTTTTTCCTTCCCTTTGGCTTGTTTTTCCTGAGAGCTTTGGCTAGAAGAGCCCCTCAAAAGTTTCCTCAACATTTTCTGAAAATTTCTGAAATTTTAGTAACTTCAAAATAAAAGTGAATAAAACTAAACAAGATTGATAGCAACTACTCCTACAAGTGCCTAGAGCCTATATCAAGCATTGGAATTGCTTGGGACCTCAAAAGTTTAACATGCAAGCTCAAGAACATGGTCACCTATGTAGCAAAAATTTGCAATGAATAAAGCACTAGAACAAAAACTAATTGAACCAGTGGAGGGGTCACATACCAAGCAACAATCTCCCAAAGCAGTTTTGTGAATGGAGCTTTGAGCTAGGAGATCGAAAATCACAGAAAACGAGCTAGAACTCGTGCTTGAGCTGGATGGGGATTTTTTAGGTAGAAGATGAAGTGTGTGGGTGCTGGCATAAGTGGAGGGGGGCCACTAGGGACCCACGAGACAGGGGGGCGCCCTATAGGGGGGCGCCCTCCACTCTCGTGGCCTGGTGCTTGCCCCTCCTGCAATGTTTTCAGTCCTAAAATCTTCAAATATTTCAGAAAAAATCATACTAAATTTGCAGGGCATTTGGAGCACTTTTATTTTCGGACTATTTTTTATTGCACGGATAATTCAGAAAACAGACGGATAATACTATTTTTGCTTTATTTATTCTAAATAACAGAAAGTAAAAAGTGGGTACAGAAGGTTGTGCCTTCTAGTTTCATCCATCTCGTGATCATCAAAATGAATCCACTAACAAGGTTGATCAAGTCTTGTTAACAAACTCATTCCGAATAACACGGAACCGGAGAAATTTCGAATAACACTAAGTTACCTCAATGGGGATATGAAAATCCCCAACAATAAGAATATCATGCTTTTTCTTGACAGTAGGGAGAGGAAATTCAAAACCTCCAAAAATGATAGTTGGAACTTTTTCAATAGAATTGATGCTATGAACTTGAGATTGTTTCCTCGGAAAGTGTACCATATGCTCATTACCATTAACATGAAAAGTGACATTGCCTTTGTTGCAACCAATAACAGCCCCTGCAGTATTAAGAAAAGGTCTACCAAGGATAATAGACATATTATCATCCTCGGGAATGTCAAGAATAACAAAGTCCGTTAAGATAGTGACATTTGCAACCACAATAGGCACAGCCTCACAAATACCGACAGGTATAGCAGTTAATTTATCAGCCATTTGCAAAGATATTTCAGTAGGTGTCAACTTATTCAATTCAAGTCTATGATATAAAGAGAGAGGCATAACACTAACACGGGCTCCAAGATCACATAAAGCAGTTCTAACGTAATTTCTTTTAATGGAACATGGTATAGTTGGTACACCCGGATCTCCAAGTTTCTTTGGTATTCCACCCTTAAAAGTGTAATTAGCAAGCATGGTGGAAATTTCAGCTTCCGGTATCTTTCTTTTATTTGTAATGATATCCTTCATATACTTAGCATAAGTATTTACTTTCAGCATATCAGTTAAGAGCATACGTAGGAAAATAGGTCTAATCATTTCAGCAAAGCGCTCAAAATCCTCATCATCCTTTGACTTGGATGGTTTAGGAGGAAAGGGCATGGGTTTCTGAACCCATGGTTCTCTTTCTTTACCGTGCTTACTAGCAACAAATTCTCTCTTATCATAACGTTGATTCTTTGATTGTGGGTTATCAAGACAAAAAAATACAGCAGGTTCAATCTATACATCATTGTTTTTGCTAGGTTGAGCATCAACATGAACATTATCATTAACATTATCACTAGGTTCATGTTCATCACCTGATTGTGTTTCAGCATCAGAAATAGAAATATCATTGGGATTCTCAGGTGTGTCTATAGTATGTTCACTAGAAGCATGCAAAGTCCTATCGTTTTTCTTCTTCTTCTTTTTAGAAGAACTAGGTGCCCCTAAATTATTTCTCTGAGAATCTTGCTCGATTCTCTTAGGGTGGCCTTCAGGATACAAAGGTTCCTGAGTCATTCTATCAGTTCTAGTAGCCACTCTAACAACAAAGTCATTTTTATTATTTAATTCATCAAGCAAATCATTCTGAGCCTTAAGTACTTGCTCAGCTTGAGTAGCAACCATAGAAGCATATTTGCTAACGAGGTGAAGTTCATATTTAACTCTAGCCAGATTATCGCTTACGCGTCCTATTTCGAAAGCATTATTCTTTAACTCTCTACCAACATAAGCATTAAAACTTTCTTGTCTAGCCATAAAATCATCAAATTCATCTAAGCATGGGCTATGAAATTTAGTAGAGGGGATTTCAACCGTATCATATCTATAGAGAGAATTTACCTTTACTACCTATGTCGGGTTATCAAGACAATATGGTTCTTCAGGCGGTATATTAAGACCATGTATTTCTTCAATAGGAGGTAAATTCTTAACATCTCCAGCTTTAATACCTTTTTCTTTCATTGATTTCTTTGCCTCTTGCATATATTCAGGACTGAGAAATAAAACACCTCTCTTCTTCGCAGTGGGTTTAGAAATTGGCTCAGGAGTTGGCTCAATTGGTTCAGGAATTTCTTCAGGAACTGGCTCAGGAGAGTCCAATTATTTTCATTAGTCAACATATTATTCAATAATATTTCAGCTTCGTTGACTGTTCTTTCCCTGAAAACACAACCAGCACAACTATCCAAGTAGTCCTTGGAAGCATCGGTTAGTCCATTATAGAAGATATCAAGTATTTCATTTTTCTTAAGAGGATGATCAAGCAAAGCATTAAGTAACCGGAGAAGCCTCCCCCAAGCTTGTGGGAGACCTCTTCTTTGATTTGCACAAAATTATATATTTCCCGCAAGGCAGCTTGTTTCTTATGAGCAGGGAAATATTTAGCAGAGAAGTAATAAATCATATCCTGGGGACTACGCACACAACCAGGAGCAAGAGAATTATACCAAGTCTTAGCATCACCCTTTAATGAGAACGGAAATACCTTAAGAATATAAAAATAGCGAGACTTCTCATCATTAGTAAATAGGGTGGCTATATCATTCAACTTGGTAAGATGTGCCACAACAGTTTCAGATTCAAGGCCATAAAAATGATCAGATTCAACTAAAGTAATAATCTCAGGATCAACAGAGAATTCATAATCCTTATCAGTAACACAAATAGGTGAAGTAGCAAAAGCAGGGTCAGGTTTCATTCCAGCATTAAGAGACTGCTGCTTCCATTTAGCTAATAATTTCTTAAGATCATATCTATCATTGCAAGCAAAGATTTCCCTAGCAGCTTCTTCATTCATAACATAACCCTTAGGAACAACAGGTAATACATAATCATTGGGAGAACCTTCATCATCACTATCATCAATAATAGGTTCTTCAATATTTTCATCCCCCCTAACTCTAGCAAGTTGTTCATCAAGAAATTCACCTAATGGCAAAGTAGTATCACGCACAGAAGTAGTTTCATCATGCATAGCAGAAGTGGCATCATCAATAACATGCGACATATTAGAATTCATAACAGTAGCAGGTTTAGGTGTCGCAAGCCTACTAATAACGGAAGGAGAATCTAGTGCAGAGCTAGATGGCAGTTCCTTACCTCCCCTCGTAATTGAGGGCAAAATCTTGGTTTTAGCATCTTTCAAGTTCTTCATAGTGATCAACAGATATAAATCCCAAGTGACTCAGAAAATAGAGCTATGCTCCCCGGCAACGGCGCCAGAAATTAGTCTTGATAACCCACAAGTGTAGGGGATCGCAACAGCTTTCGAGGGTAAAGTATTCAACCCAAATTTATTGATTCAACACAAGGGGAGCCAAAGAATATTCTTGAGTATTAGCAGTTGAGTTGTCAATTCAATGACACCTGGATAACTTAGTATCTGCAGCAAAGTATTTAGTAGCAAAAGTGGTATGATAATAAAGGTAGCGGTAGCAAAAGTAAAGATAAATGTTTTGGGGTTTTTGTAGTAGTTGTAACAGTAGCAACGAAAAAGTAAATAAGCGAAGAACAATATATGAAAAGCTCGTAGGCAATGGATCAGTGATGGATAATTATGCCAGATGCGATTCCTCATGTAATAGCTATAACATAGGGTGATATAGAACTAGCTCTAGTTCATCAATGTAATGTAGGCATGTACTCCGTAAATAGTCATACGTGCTTATGGAAAAGAACTTGCATGACATCTTTTTTCCTACCCTCCCGTGGTAGCGGGGTCCTTACAGAAACTAAGGGATATTAAGGCCGCCTTTTAATAGAGATCCAGAACAAAGCATTAGCACATAGTGAATACATGAACTCCTCAAACTATGGTCATCATCGAGAAGTATCCCGATTATTGTCACTTCGGGGTTGTCGGATCATAACACATAATAGGTCACTATAGACTTGCAAGATAGGATCAAGAACACACATATATTCATGAAAACATAATAGGTTCAGATCTGAAATCATGGCACTCGGGCCCTAGTGACAAGCATTAAGCATAGCAAAGTCATAGCAACATCAATCTCAGAACATAATGGGTACTAGGGATCAAACCCTAACAAAACTAACTTGATTACATGGTAAATCTCATCCAACCCATCACCGTCCAGCAAGCCTACGATGGAATTACTCACGCACGATGGTGAGCATCATGAAATTGGTGATGGAGGATGGTTGATGATGACGACGGCGACGAATCCCCCTCTCCTGAGCCCCGAACGGACTCCAGATCAGCCCTCCCGAGAGAGATTAGGGCTTGACGGCGGCTCCGTGTCGTAAAACGCGATGAAACTTTCTCTCTGATTTTTTCCTCCCCGAACGTGAATATATGGAGTTGGAGTTGAGGTCGGTGGAGGTCCAGGGGGCCCACGAGATAGGAGGGCGCGCCCAAGGGGGGGGGGCGCCCCCCTGTCTCGTGGACAACCTGTGGGCCCCTTGGTGTTGATTATTTCGCCAAAAATTCTTATTAATTCCAAAAAGTGCCTCCGTGGATTTTCAGGACATTCTGAGAACTTTTCTTTTCTACACATAAAACAACATCATGGCAGTACTCCTGAAAACAGCGTCAGTCCGGGTTAGTTTCATTTAAATCATGCAAGTTAGAGTCCAAAACAAGGGAAAAAGTGTTTGGAAAAGTTGATACGTTGGAGACGTATCAGCTGCCTCCACTCCCCTCTCGTATTCAGCTGCTTCCTCCCTGGTGATAACATATCTTCCTTTTGCATGATAATCAACAAGGTAGGGAGCAGGAAGAGTAACAGGGACGACGTTGCTTCTGTCATAGATTAGTCGATAATGGAGGAATTGTTCATTCCTCTCAAGAAAATGATGATTAAACATAGCTTCTTTATCCAAATAAACAGGAGGTAAAATCATATCCCCCTCTCGTGGGGCTATATTAAGAAAATTAGCCACACGGCTTGCATAAATTCCTCCAAATAAATCCCCCTTTCTACTATTATTCTGCAACCAACTATTGCCCCCAAGTTATATCCTTTATAACCTGAAACAACACTCTTGAGGACACACAGATTAGGGACACACATGTGACAAGCTTCGTCCTTATCGTTAATGCATCTACCAATAAAGAGAGCAAAATAATGTATAGTAGTAAAATGAATGCTCCCTGTGGTAGCTTGTGATATGTCCCTAGATTCTCCCACGGTAATACCAGCAAGAAAATCTCTAAATTCAGATTTGCGAGGGTCATTAATATTACCCCGCTGTGGGAGTTTGCAAGCGGTTGTGAAATCCTCTAAATCCATGGCATAGGATGTATCACAAATATCAAACATGACACTAGGAGAATCGCGCGATAGATATATTGGAACCTCCACACAAAGGAATCAGTCTATTGATAGTACTGAGGACACTTATCTTGTAAGAAGTCCTCCAGCTCGGCATTACGCACATACGCGTCAAATTCCTCCTTGAAGCCTGCTTCGACCATAAAATCATCGGATGGCCACTCACAAGCTCGTACATCCGCGTCCCTCGGCAGTTCAACATCTTGCTCATGTATAGCAATCCTTGGCCCTTTCTTTGCCGAGGAACCACCTTGATACATTCTTCTAAGCATAATTCTTTTTCTGAAAATTTCTGAAATTTTAGTAACTTCAAAATAAAAGTGAGTAAAACTAAACAAGATTGGTAGCAACTACTCCTATAAGTGCCTAGAGCCTATATCATGCATTAGAATTGCTTGGGACCTCATAAATTTAACATGCAAGCTCAAGAACATGGTCACCTATGCAGCAAAAATTTGCAATGAATAAAGCACTAGAACAAAAACTAATTGGACCAATGGAGGAGTCACATACCAAGCAACAATCTCCCAAAGCAGTTTTGTAAATGGAGCTTTGAGAAAGGAGATCGAAAATTGATACGTCTCCAACGTATCTATAATTTTTGATTGTTCCATGCTATTATATTACCCCTTTTGGATGTTTATGGGCTTTATTTTACACATTTATATCATTTTTGGGACTAACCTACTAACCGGAGGCCTAGCCCATATTGCTGTTTTTTTGCCTATTTCAATATTTCGAAGAAAAGGAATATCAAACGGAGTCCAAATGGAATGAAACCTTCGGGAGAGTGATTTTTGGAACGAACGTGATCCAGAGGACTTGGAGTGCAAGCCAAGAAGCTGCCGAGGCTCCCACGAGATAGGAGGGCGTGCCCCCTGTGACGCCCGGATAATTAGGCTACAGTAACCCCACGTTAATGATGCCACTTCACCTCGGATTACTATTGATAATCTTGCTTAGTTCAGAACCCGTCCACATCTAAATTTGAATTTAAGTTAAACAAATAAAGTTTTCAAAAGTCAAAACTAAATGGTTCCTAATGTGTCAAATAATCCTTAGTAAATATTGGTGGATAAATTATCTTTTAATAAAATATTTAAATGCACTAAAGTAATAGAAATGACAGCAAAAACAATTAATTAGATGCCTTTTATAAAGTTATAATAATAAAACTAAATTAGTAGTGTGCCAAAATAATTGTGGTAGTGGACTGATTAGTAATACTAATTTAGGTGCTGATTGGGTATTTTATAAAACTAAAATAAAAGAAACTTTAAATGAAAATAGAAAATAAAATAAATAAAAGGTGAAAGATAAAACGAAAAAACAAACAAAAGGGAAACCCCCTGGCCAACCGGGCCGTTCGGCCCAGCTGGCCGTCGAACCAACCGGCCCAGACCGGCCCCTCCTTACTCCCTTAACCCCCACCTGACCGAAACATAACTGCACTACCCCACTTCCCCCCCACATCGACCACTCCTCACCACACCCCCCGATCTGGATCGAGATCGGGGGCTCGACGCCGACGCCGCCCGGGTCGCCATGCCTCCGTCCTCCCCTGCGACGCCACCTCGCCGGAGCCGCCCCACCGTCTTCGCCGGCGCCGGCCCGCCCCTCCTGGACTCCTTCGCACCCCCTCCTCTCCCTCGAGCGGCGCTGCCTGAAGCCGCGGCCTTGCCTCATCACCAACCCAACGCCGTCGCTCGTTGTCGCCAGCGCCCGATCGCGTCGCCGGAGCAACTTCGACGGACCTCCCCGACTCCACCCCGAGCCCACTACCCTTTCCCTACGGCCCTAGTGAGCGCATCCGCCTCCCCTCTCCTCCTCCTGTCTTCCTCACGCACGCGCTCACGACCACGGCCTCCTTCGCGCGCCTCGCCTGGACCGGCGACTCATGCGTGACCCGCGCCATCCAGCCGCAGCCACGGCGCCCGTCGTCCCCTGCTGCCTGTGCCCGTCGCCGTCTCTGCCCCACGGCAGCTGGCCGCGTCCGCCTGGGTCGTCGTCATTGTCCGGGGCCTCACCCCACTCCCGCTACGTTCCGCCGTTCGCTACGGCGGCTCTCTCTGCCAACCGCGCCGCCCTACTCCGGCCGTCGGAGCCAGGCCGCACGCCCGCTCCTTCGCCCGCTGCCCTGCGACGCCTTGTCGGGCTGGCGCTCGTCGCCCGATCCGCCTGGCGCCCGTAACCGTCGCCCGCGCCCGTTTGCCCTCTGCACCCGGCGCCCGTAAACCCCCATTGGCCCAATGACAAGTGGGGCCGCCCCCTGAAACGTTAAAAAAAGAATTAAATAAATAAGTAAAGTAAATATTAATTAAAATGTTAATTAAATTAATTAATTAAAGGATTAATTAACTTAATTAATTCGGATTATATTAACCTAATCATTTAGTTAAAACTAATTAACCCCGTTTAATTACTATGAGACTATGACATGCGGGGCCCTTACGTCAGTTTGACCAGTCAACACCTCCGTTGACTACTGATGTCATGTTGATGCAGTAATGCTAATTTCGAATTAATTTAGTAATAATAATTTAGAAAATGATTTAAAACTTTAAAAATTAATATAAAATAATCTGTAACTCGGATGAAAATACTTTGAACATGAAAGTTGCTCAGAACGACGAGACGAATCCGGATACGCAGCCCGTTCATCCGCCACACGTCCCTAGCATAGCAAACACACAACTTTCCCCCTCCGGTTCATCTGTCCGAAAACGCAAAACACCGGGAATACTTTCCCGGATGTTTTACACCTTCGCCGGTATCACCCCACACTGCGTTAGGGCACACCTAGCACTGCGTATTGCCTTGTTATATTTTGTGATGCTTTGTTTGCTCTGTATTCATTGTTTCTTCCCCATATTCTCTCCGGTAGACTACGAGACGGACGTCGCCGCTGCCTCGATCGACTACGGTGTTGACGACCCCTCCTTCTTGCCAGAGCAACCAGGCAAGCCCCCCCCCCCCCTGATCACCAGATATCGCCTATTCTTCTCTATACCGCTTGCATTAGAGTAGTGTAGCATGTTACTATTCGGTTACTCCTATTCTGTTGCATAGCCTGTCATTGTTGCTACAGTCATTGATACCATACCCGTAATCCTAAATGCTTAGTATAGGATGCTAGTTTATCATCATTGGCCCTACATTCTTGTCAGTCTGCCTTGCTATACTATTGGATCGTGATCACTCGGGAGGTGATCACGGGTATATACTATACATATATACATACTATAGATGGTGACTAAAGTCGGGTCGGCTCGAGGAGTACCCGCGAGTGATTCACGGATTGGGGGCTAAAAGGACCTTTGTCCCGACGGCCCTCTGTGTGGATCTTTGTGGCGGAGCGACAGGGCAGGTTGAGACCGTCTAGGTGAGAGGTGGGCCTGGCCCTAATCGGTGTCTGCGGTTACTTCATAATAACACGCTTAACGGGATCTTGGTATTTGATCTGAGTCTGGCCATTTGGTCTACACGCACTAACCAACTACGTGGGAAAGATATGGGCACTCGACATCGTGGTATCAGCCGAAGCCTTCTTGATGTCAGCGATGGAGCGGCGCGCGCCGGATTGGACTGGAACGCCTGCTCTTGTATTAGGGAGGCTAGGTCTGCTTCCGTCCGCCCTCGCAACGTGCAGGTGTGCAATGGGCGATGGGCCCAGACCCCTGCGTGCATAGGATTTAGACCGGCGTGCTGACCTCTCTGTTGAGCCTAGGTGGGGCTGCGGCGTGTTGATCTTCCGAGGCCGGGCATGACCCAGGAAAGTGTGTCCGGCCAAATGGGATCGAGCGTGTTGGGTTATGTGGTGCACCCCTGCAGGGAAGTTAATCTATTCGAATAGCCGTGTCCCTTGGTAAAAGGACGACCCGGAGTTGTACCTTGACCTTATGACAACTAGAACCGGATATTTAATAAAACACACCCAGACAAGTTCCACAGACAACCCGGTGATCGCTTTTCCACAGGGCGACGAGGGGAGGATCGCCGGGTAGGATTATGCTATGCGATGCTACTTGGAGGACTTCAATCTACTCTATTCTACATGCTACAAGACGGAGGCTGCCAGAAGCGTAGTCTTCGATAGGACTAGCTATCCCCCTCTTATTCTGGCATTCTGCAGTTCAGTCCACTGATATGGCCTCCTTACACATATACCCATGCATATGTAGTGTAGCTCCTTGCTTGCGAGTACTTTGGATGAGTACTCACGGTTGCTTTGCTCCCTCTTTTCCCCCGTTTTCTCTTCTTCTCGGATGCCGCAACCAGACGTTGGAGCCCAGGAGCCAGACGCCACCGTCGATGATGACTACTACACTGGAGGTGCCTACTACTACGTGCAGGCTGCTGACGACGACCAGGAGTAGTTAGGAGGATCCCAGGCAGGAGGCCTGCGCCTCTTTCGATCTGTATCCCAGTTTGTGCTAGCCTTCTTAAGGCAAACTTGTTTACTTATGTCTGTACTCAGATATTGTTACTTCCGCTGACTCGTCTATGATCGAGCACTTGTATTCGAACCCTTGAGGCCCCTGGCTTGTATTATGATGCTTGTATGACTTATTTATGTTTTTAGAGTTGTGTTGTGATATCTTCCCGTGAGTCCCTGATCTTGATCGTACACGTTTGCGTGCATGATTAGTGTATGATTGAATCGGGGGCGTCACAAGTTGGTATCAGAGCCGACTGCCTGTAGGAATCCCCTTCCAAACTCCTTGGCCGAAGTTGTGTCTAGACATTGCTAAACTTTTACTAACATGGCTGCATGCCTTACAGGCCCACGTCACCATTGGGTGGTATTAGGATCTTTTATTCCTCGTCTATACTCTGGGATTCTGATCTCTCTTCTATTCAGGTTAAATGATTTTGTTAAAAACAAAACTAACTCTAGGTTCTCGTAACTACTTCCTCCCGGAGAGCCCTTCGTTCCAAATGATCGCTTGGTGCATCAGAAACTTCCGAATATACTATTTAATGTTTCCCCGAGACCTTTGTGCCTACCGCCTTTGCATTTTCCTACCACCGACATATCCTTATGGATAACGTCATACACTTGTTGTTCATACAATCATTCTCCGTTGCTTTTGTTATTACAAGATGCCCCGAAATACTCTTCGATGTTCCGAGAATCCTTTGAGCTTACTGCCCAGTAGTTCTTGCCTCATGAATAATCCCTACGGATAGTTCTCGCACTTACCGAGTATCCGTTCTTCCTCCGTTGTGCATATGATGCACAAGATACATTGAGATATTATCTGATCTTTCGGTAATCCTCTGCCCGCTATTGCTCTACAATTGTGTGCTTGCATTTTTGGTTGTGTTCCTTAAGACCAGCAATATTCATTTAGTACCCTCTGTCGTTATCATTTCGAGTCTCTTGGTTCAATATGTTGCGAATGCTCGCAATCCTCAATCGGATCCTAGAATTCATCCTTTTGGCTCAGATGTCATTTTTGAACATGAGCTGGTTCTCGACCAATCAAATTGTCGTTGATTGTACCCCTAAGCTTACTCATCTTATCCTTCCTTAATCAGAGCGTTTGCTTCTGATCCCTTGATTTGGAAATCATAATTCCTTTGATTTTTGAGATTTCAATCAATCAGGTGTTTCTATAATTTGATCTCCTTACATTCTTTCTTTCTCTGGTTGAGTACAAATGCTCACATCAGATCCCTTGAGGACCACCGGGTCCTTTATTGGATTTTATCCGACAGTGTCCTTCGTATTCAATAACTTTGTGAGTCCTTTCTCGGATACATAATGCCTTTGATAAATTGTATCCTCTGCCTTGTCGAACATGCTCTGTTTTTGAGCTTGGTGATTACTCCTGAAGTTCGTGGTATATGTTTCTAAGATGCTCCGATGGGTTGAACCAACGCCTTCCCTAATCTGTGTGAACCTGAAAGATTCACGGGTCATATTTATCTGGTATTGCACCAAGTAAAACTTTTAACAACTAATGTCCTTTTCGAAATACGAGAGGTGAATGGAAGGTTATGCATTGAGGAAGTGGGAGTCGACCTTGAACTTTGTGTTCATGCCCATGGACACGATGTAGATCCTATCATGGAAGCTTCTTGCAATAATAACTATTTCCTTGAAAATATCATCTGGATCTGTGAATTGACCCTTTGTAATCGTGGTTCCGACCATAATTTCTTCCTTTGATTCCATTTCTCAGACAAGTAAAAGCGCTTGTCTTCTATAGATCAATACACCCCACTTCAACCTTTAATTTTATATGCCTTCGAGTATTATCTCCCTGATATCTCGAGGATATCATGCCACTGCACTACATCTTATGAATTTGTGCCGGAGTAATACCTTTCCCTATCATAGTCACTCCATGAGTTTTGGGTTGTTGTCAACCGAGAACTCCGAATAGTGAATCGAGTCCGCACTGTGATTCGACAACTCTTAGTAATCTTCATTGCTTACGAGTTTAATACTCCATCATGTCATTCCTAGCCTTATTGGCTACATCATTATCGTGCTAAATTTAACTGTGCTATCTGGTTCTTCCCGAAGCACAAATTTCGACGGTGAGCTAATCTTGCGTCGATCTTCCACGTCATATCATTTCTCCTTGAACAACAAACTTGATTTGAGTTTGTGTCGTACCCATGGTTCCAATAACCTTTCACTTCATCATTCCTTCAACTTGATGTCATCGCCGATCGATTACATCTTCATGAGATCAATGTGTCGTGATCATCATCAGCATTCCAAGCTCTTCCAGGATATCAATTGAATTCATGATGAGAAATACCATCCTTGCCCTCGATGATTTGTATTATCATCGACCACTTTATTGCCTTCCGTTCAACACAAACTTATTCATGTTTTGTGTTATACCTTGAGATCCTTGCTATCCAGCATTTGTTCTTCTTTACCTTGGAGTATTACCATGTTTTATGTCAAGAATGTCGTTGGAATTTCACCACCTCTTAAGAATTCTTGGTATGGTGATACTTCTCACCATCACCATTCTTTCTTGGGTCCTCGTGTTGATTCCAACCGGGGTACCAACAAGTGAGCGGTGTTGTTTGGATTCTGCCCTTCTAGCAACCCTCTTGTTTTGAAGTTAATGATCGGCCGTTCATTCTTAGACTATTGATTATTGAATCACCATTCCAATGTTGGTCGTGCAACCCAGCCCATATTTGGGTGCACCTTTCAACCAATGTTTAATTGTGAATGTTTTCCTCGAGCATACATCATTATACCATTTGATCTGACAAATGTTATCTCCTTGATCACATAATTGTGGAAATCCATCTTTTGTTAATCTCGATGAATTGCTGCTGATTCTATCAGCCACCTCCTCATCCTCTTGTTGGTTTACTGATTAACTCTTGTTTCGGAACTCGCTTTCGTAGTTCATTTATCGAGAATTTTACAATGTCATCTTGTCAATTTGTATTACACCTTTTCCTCTCAGGCATCCTGAGTCTGAGGTATTTTGACACCGATCAGATCTGAATCTTGGTCAGATATGATGGTTGGAACATTTTCCGAGAGTCACAACATTGGTCTTTATATGACCCGGTAAGGTGATGTCATGCCTAGCACACCTGGCCGGAGGACCTATTGTTATAGTTTCCATCTTAGCAAGGTTAACCATTCTTACATGAGGAAATTGTGAGACTTATTCTATAAGTTGTTCCCGATGAATCCTTTGTATATCCAAGTCTGGCCCTTGATTGAAACACCGTATCATTGCTACCTCAAAGCATGACTATGATACCCCGCTCATCAACAAGAACATTGGAGGCGCGATGCTAAATGTTTCTTGGTCAGTTATCCAAACACCGTTGTATGGGTAACATCTTGATTAATCCTTGCCTCTTCTCTGAATGGTTGGATACTTGCTCTCCTACCCTGTATGCCATGTTCTCCTTGTACATGGGAAGGATATACTCCTAATAATTGTGTGTAAACACAATTTTCCTTTCCATTGTTCTGTTTGCTCTGATAATCGCATTTTCCTTTCCATTCTTTTGCTTAACCTTTCCTGAATCTGACTTAACTGAGCAGAGATAATTCCCTGCTTAGATAAGCACCTTGCGGTACCACTCTGTTTGTAAGAGCCTGTTACTATTGTTGATGACATTCCGGTAACCACCGATGGGTGATAACTTTGCCTATTGGTTTGCCTCGTTCAACAAGCAGGGAAATTGCTCTCTTCGTTCCCCGTCCTTGGTACCGACTTTGTTGCCAGCATAGCTGACAAGCTATTCACTGACATGCCTCCCTGTCGCGGCTGTGCAAGATGTCACCACCCTTCCTACTTTCAACCCACATGGTGGGCCCATAACCGAGAGGTCCACTGGATCAAAACCTGACTCTTCTTTACAACCCGGATTCTAATGTATCCTTTGCACCTGGCTTCGTATGTGATTGATGAGCTAAATGCTATACCATTATTCATCCTGGAATCAAACACCATGTTATTCTCGTTGTTCAAACCCCCATTCCAGCTTCTGTCTAGTCATCGAATGATTGCCTACCCGTTTGAAACTTTGGTACCATCGTATATTGCACTCAACGAATTCACTGAAATACAACTCGTGGGGCACCTTGTGTATTTCCCATTGAGTTCACCGTCAGATGCCCAGCTTTGTGGAGATGCGTTCTTCCGGAGTTTTTCCCCTTGGTAGCATTCGTAGGACGATGGAGATCCCGAAGAAAGGATGACGACTCCATCATGATGACCAGGAGCAGAGAAATGAAGACTTCAACGTAATGGATCCACCTCTTCGAGAAGAGCAACCAAAGACGAGAAGATTCGTTAGGATTTCGTAACCAGAGCTTTCCCCCCTAGTCCCCCTCTTAAATCTTGGGACGAGATTTCTTGTAGTGGAGGAGATTTGTGCCGCCCGAATAATTAGGCTATAGTAACCCCAGGTTAATGATGCCACATCACCTTGGATTACTGTTGATAATCTTGCTTAGTTCAGAACCGGTTCACATCTAAATTTGAATTTAAGTTAAACAAATAAAGTTTTCAAAAGTCAAAACTAAATGATTCCTAATGTGTCAAATAATCCTTAGTAAATATTGGTGGATAAATTATCTTTTAATAAAATATTTGAATGCACTAAAGTAATAGAAATGACAGCAAAAACAATTAATTAGATGCCTTTTATAAAGTTATTATAATAAAACTAAATTAGTAGTGTGCCAAAATAATTGTGGTAGTGGACTGATTAGTAATACTAATTTAGGTGCTGATTGGGTATTTTATAAAACTAAAATAAAAGAAACTTTAAATGAAAACAGAAAAGAAATTAAATAATAGGTGAAAGATAAAACAAAAAAACAAACAAAAGGGAAAACCCCCTGGCCAACCGGGCCGTTCGGCCCAGCTGGCCGTCGAACCAACCGGCCCAGACCGGACCCTCCTCACTCCCTTAACCCCCACCTGACCGAAACCTAACTGCACTACCCCACTCCCCCCCACATCGCCCACTCCTCACCCCACCCCCCGATCTGGATCGAGATCGGGGGCTCGACGTCAACCCCGCCCGGGTCACCACGCCTCCGTCCTCCCCTGCGACGCCACCTCGCCGAAGCCGCCCCACCGTCTTCGCCGGCGTCGGCCCCGCCCCTCCTGGACTCCTTCGCACCCCTCCTCTCCCTCGAGCGGCGCTGCCTAAAGCCGCGGCCTTGCCTCGTCACCAACCCAACGCCGTCGCTCGTCGTCGTCAGCGCCCGACCACGTCGCCGGAGCAACTTCGACGGACCTCCCCGACTCCTCCCCGAGACCACTGCCCTTTCCCTACGGCCCCAGTTAGCGCCTCCGCCTCCCCTCTCCTCCTCCTGTCTTCCTCACGCACGCGCTCACGACCACGGCCTCCTCCGCGCGCCTCACCTGGACCGGCGCCTCCATCCAGCCGCAGCCACGGCGCCCGTCGTCCCCTGCTGCATGCGCCCGTCGCCGTCTCTGCCCCGCGGCACCTGGCCGCATCCGCCCGGGTCGTCATCGTTGTCTGGGGCCTCAACCCACTCCCGCTACGTTCCACCGTTCGCTGCGGCGACTCTCTCTGCCAACCGCGCCGCCCTACTCCGGCCGTCGGAGCCAGGCCGCACGCCCGCTCCTTCGCCTGCTGCCCCGCGACGCCTTGTCGGGCTGGCGCTCATCGCCCGATCCGCCTGGCGCCCGTAACCGTCGCCCGCGCCCGTTTGCCCTCTGCACCCGGCGCCCGTAAACCCCCATTGGCCCAATGACAAGTGGGGCCGCCCCCTGAAATGTTAAAAAAAAGAATTAAATAAATAAATAAAATAAATATTAATTAAAATGTTAATTAAATTAATTAATTAAAGGATTAATTAACTTAATTAATTCGGATTAGATTAACCTAATCATTTAGTTAAAACTAATTAACCTTGTTTAATTACTATGAGACTATGACATGCGGGGCCCTTACGTCAGTTTGACCAGTCAACACCTCTGTTGACTACTAATGTCATGCTGATGCAGTAATGCTAATTTTGAATTAATTTAGTAATAATAATTTATAAAATGATTTAAAACTTTAAAAATTAATATAAAAATAATCCGTAACTCGGATGAAAATACTTTGAACATGAGAGTTGCTCAGAACAACGAGACGAATCCGGATACGCAGCCCGTTCATCCGCCACACGTCCCTAGCATAGCAAACACGCAACTTTCCCCCTCCGGTTCATCTGTCCGAAAACGCGAAACACCGGGAATACTTTCCCGGAGGTTTTCCCCCTTCGTCGGTATCACCCCGCACTGCGTTAGGGCACACCTAGCACTGCATATTGCCTTGTTATATTTTGTGATGCTTTGTTTGCTTTGTATTCATTGTTTTTCCCCCCTCTTCTCTCCGGTAGACTACGAGACGGACGTCGCTACTGCCTCGATCGACTACGGTGTTGACAACCCCTCCTTGCCAGAGCAACCAGGCAAGCCCCCCCTTGATCACCAGATATCGCCTATTCTTCTCTATACTGCTTGCATTAGAGTAGTGTAGCATGTTACTGTTCGGTTACTCCTATTCTGTTGCATAGCCTGTCATTGTTGCTATAGTCATTGATACCATACCCGCAATCCTAAATGCTTAGTATAGGATACTAGTTTATCATCATTGGCCCTACATTCTTGTCAGTCTGCCTTGCTATACTATTGGACCGTGATCACTCGGGAGGTGATCACGGGTATATACTATACATATATACATACTACAGATGGTGACTAAAGTCGGGTCGGCTCGAGGAGTACCCGCGAGTGATTCACGGATTGGGGGCCGAAAGGACCTTTGTCCCGACGGTCCTCTGTGTGGATCTTTGTGGCAGAGCGACAGGGCAGGTTGAGACCGCCTAGGTGAGAGGTGGGCCTGGCCCTAGTCGGTGTCCGCGGTTACTTCATAATAACACGCTTAACGAGATCTTGGTATTTGATCTGAGTCTGGCCATTTGGTCTATATGCACTAACCAACTACGTGGGAAAGATATGGGCACTCGACGTCGTGGTATTAGCCGAAGCCTTCTTGACGTTAGCGACGGAGCGGCACGCGCCGGATTGGAGTGGAACGCCTGCTCTTGTATTAGGGAGGCTAGGTCTGCTTCTGTCCGCCCTCGCAACGTGCAGGTGTGCAATGGGCGATGGGCCCAGACCCCTGCGCGCATAGGATTTAGACCGGCGTGCTGATCTCTCTGTTGTGCCTAGGTGGGGCTGTGACATGTTGATCTTCCGAGGCCGGGCATGACCCAGGAAAGTGTGTCCGGCCAAATGGGATCGAGCGTTTTGGGTTATGTGGTGCACCCCTGCAGGGAAGTTAATCTATTCGAATAGCTGTGTCCCTCGGTAAAAGGACGACCCAGAGTTGTACCTTGACCTTATGACAACTAGAACCGGATACTTAATAAAACACACCCAGACAAGTTCCACAGACAACCCGGTGATCGTTTTTCCACAGGGCGACGAGGGGAGGATCGCCGGGTAGGATTATGCTATGCGATGCTACTTGGAGGACTTCAATCTACTCTATTCTACATGCTGCAAGACGGAGGCTGCCAGAACCGTAGTCTTTGATAGGACTAGCTATCCCCCTCTTATTCTGGCATTCTGCAGTTCAGTCCACTGATATGGCCTCCTTACACATATACCCATGCATATGTAGTGTAGCTCCTTGCTTGCGAGTACTTTGGATGAGTACTCACGGTTGCTTTGCTCCCTCTTTTCCCACGTTTTCCTCTTCTTCTCGGATGCCGAAACCAGACGTTGGAGCCCAGGAGCCAGACGCCACCGTCGACGACGACTACTACACTGGAGGTGCCTACTACTACGTGCAGGCTGCTGACGACGACCAGGAGTAGTTAGGAGGGTCCCAGGAAGGAGGCATGCGCCTCTTTCGATCTGTATCCCAGATTGTGCTAGCCTTCTTAAGGCAAACTTGTTTACTTATGTCTGTACTCAGATATTGTTACTTCCGCTGACTCGTCTATGATCGAGCACTTGTATTCGAGCCCTCGAGGCCCCTGGCTTGTATTATGATGCTTGTATGACTTATTTATGTTTTTAGAGTTGTGTTGTGATATCTTCCTGTGAGTCCCTGATCTTGATCGTACACGTTTGCGTGCATGATTAGTGTACGATTGAATCGGGGGCGTCACACCCCCCCTGTAGGGCGCGCCCCCTGTCTCGTGGGCCCCTCGGGCGTCCACCGACGTACTTCTTCCTCCTATATATATACCTACGTACCCTGAAAACATCCAGGAGCACCACGAAAAACAATTTCCACTGCCGTAACCTTCTGTATCCGCGAGATCTCATCTTGGGGCCTTCGCCGGCACTCTGCCGGCACTCTGCTTTCTCATCCATGGAGGGCTTCTACATCAACATCCTTGCCCCTCCGATGAGTTGTGAGTAGTTTACCACAGACCTACGGGTCTATAGTTATTAGCTAGATGGCTTCTTCTCTCTTTTTGGATCTCAATACAATGTTCTCCCCCTCTCTTGTGGAGATCTATCGATGTAAACTCTTTTTCTGGTGTGTTTGTCGAGATCCGATGAATTGTGGGTTTATGATCAAGTTTATCTATGAATAATATTTGAACCTTCTCTGAATTCTTTTATGTATGATTGAGTTATCTTTGCAAGTCTCTTCGAATTATCAGTTTGGTTTGGCCTACTAGATTGATCTTTCTTGCCATGGGAGAAGTGCTTAGCTTTGGGTTCAATCTTGCGGTGTCCTTACCCAGTGACAGAAAGGGTTGCAAGGCACATATTGTATTGTTGCCATCGAGGATAACAAGATGGAGTTTATATCATATTGCATGAGTTTATCCCTCTACATCATGTCATCTTGCTTAATGTGTTACTCTGTTCTTATGAACTTAATACTCTAGATGCATGCAGGAGCCGGTCGATGTGTGGAGTAATAGTAGTAGATGCAGGCAGGAGTCGGTCTACTTGTTATGGACGTGATGCCTATATACATGATCATGCCTAGATAATCTCATAACTATGCGCTTTTCTATCAATTGCTCGACAGTAATTTGTTCACCCACCGTAATACTTATGCTATCTTGAGAGAAGCCTCTAGTGAAACCTATGGCCCCCGGGTCTATCTCATATCATATTTGCTTCCAATCTACTTTTATTTGCATCTTTACTTTTTGCATCTATATTATAAAATACCAAAAATATATTTATCTTATCATACTATCTTTATTAGATCTCACTTTCGCAAGTGGCTGTGAAGGGATTGACAACCCCTTTATTGCATTGGTTGCGAGTTCTCAATTTGTTTGTGTAGGTGCGTGGGACTTTTGAGGAGCCTCCTACTGGATTGATACCTTGGTTCTCAAAACCTGAGGGAAATACTTATGCTACTATTGCTGCATCACCCTCTCCTCTTCGAGGAAAACCAATGCAAGCTCAAGACGTAGCAAGAAGGATTTCTGGCGCCGTTGCCAGGGAGGTCTTCGCTCAAGTCAAGACATACCAAGTACCCATCACAAACCCATATCCCTCGCATTTACATTATTTGCCATTTGCCTCTTGATTTCCTCTCCCCCACTTCACCCTTGCCATTTTATTCGCCCTCTCTTTCCCAATCTCCTCCTCTCTTTTTCACTTGCCTTTTTCTGTTTGCTTGTGTGTTGGATTACTTGTTGCCATGGCGCAAGATAATACCAAATTGTGTGATTTCTCGAATACCAACAATAATGATTTCCTTAGTACTCCGATTGCTCTTTTTAATGATGTTGAGTCTTGTGAAATCAATACCACTTTGCTGAATCTTGTTATGAAAGATCAATTTGCCGGCCTTCCTAGTGAAGATGCCACTACTCATCTAAACAACTTTGTTGATTTGTGTGATATGCAAAAGAAGAAATATACGGATAACAATATTGTCAAATTGAAGGTATTTCCATTTTCACTTAGAGATCGTGCTAAAGTTTGGTTTTCGTCTTTGCCTAAAAATAGTATTGATTCTTGGAACAAGTGCAAAGATGCTTTTATCTCTAAGTATTTTCCTCCCGCTAAGATTATCACTCTTAGGAATGATATCATGAATTTTAAACAACTTGATCATGAGCATGTTGCCCAATCTTGGGAAAGAATGAAATTGATGCTTCGCAATTGCCCTACGAGTGGTTTGAATTTATGGATGATCATACAAAAATTTTATGCCGGTTTGACCTTTGCTTCTAGAAATCTCTTAGATTCGGCCGCGGGAGGCACGTTTATGGAAATCACATTAGGAGATGCTACAAAACTTCTTGATAATATTATGGCTAATTATTCCCAATGGCACACCGAAAGATCTTCTAGTAAAAAAGTGCATGCTATAGAAGAAATCAATGTTTTGAGTGGAAAGATGGACGAACTTATGAAGATGTTTGCTACTAAAAATACTCCTCTTGATCCCAATGATATGCCTTTGTCTTCTTTGATTGAGAATAATAATGAATCTATGGATGTGAATTTTGTTGGTAGGAATAGTTTTGGAAACAATGCTTATAGAGGAAACTTTAATGCTAGACCGTTCCCTAGTAATCCCTCTAATAATGATGGAAATTCCTACAATAATGCTTATGGTAATTTTAATAAGATGCCCTCTGATTTTGAGAATAGTGTGAAAGAATTTATGATTTCTCAAAAGAATTTTAATGCTTTGCTTGAAGAAAAATTGCTCAAAGTTGATGATTTGGCTAGGAACGTTGATAGACTTTCGCTTGATGTTGATTCTCTTAAACTTAGATCTTCTCCTCCTAAGCATGATATCAATGAGTCTCTCAAAGTAATGAGAATTTCCATTGATGAGTGCAAGGGAAGAACCGCTAGATTGCGTGCTAAGAAAGATAGCTTTATAAAAGCGTGTTCTTCTAGTTTCCATGAAAATAATGATGAGGATCTTAAAGTTATTGATGCATCTCCTATTAGATATATGTTTTTCAATATGAATTTTGATAATTTTGGGACTGATGATGAGTCAACTTTTCCTAGAAGGCGTCCCAAAAATTCGGAGTCTTTAGATCTTGATGCTAAACTTGGTAAAAGTGAGATTGGAGAGTCCTCAACTTCAAATAATATTGAACCTACTATCTCGGATTTCAAGGAATTTGATTATGATAATTGTTCTTTAAAAGGTTGTATTTCCTTGTTGCAATTAGTTGTTAATTCTCCTCATGCTTATAGTCAAAACAAAGCTTTTACCAAACATATTGTTGATGCCTTGATGCAATCTTATGATGAAAAACTTAATTTGGAAGTTTCTATACCTAGAAAACTTAATGATGAGTGGGAACCTACTATAAAGATTAGAATTAAAGATTATGAGTGTTTTGCTTTGTGTGATTTGGGTGCTAGTGTTTCCACGATTCTGAAAACTTTATGTGATATTCTAGGTTTCCATGATCTTGATGATTGCTCTTTAAATTTGCACCTTGCGGATTCCACCATTAAAAAGCCAATGAGAAGGATCAATGATGTTCTTATTGTTGCAAATAGAAATTTGGAGCCCGCGGATTTTATCGTTCTTGATATAGATTGCAATCTTTCTTGCCCTATTATTCTTGGTAGACCTTTCCTTAAAACGATTGGCGCGATTATTGATATGAAGGAAGGGAATATTAGATTCCAATTTCCATTAAAGAAAGGCATGGAGCACTTTCCAAGAAAGAAAGTTAAATTACCTTATGAATCTATCATGCGAGCTACTTATGAATTTAGTGCCAAAGATGGCACCCGTTAGATCTATCTTCGCTTTTATGCCTAGCTAGGGGCGTTAAAACAATAGCGCTAGTTGGGAGGCAACCCAATTTTCTTTGTGTTTTTTGTTTTTGCTCCTGTTTCGTATTAAATCTTGCATATACCTTCTGTTTAGATGTGTTTTTATCTTTTAATTAGTGTTTGTGCCAAGTAGAACCTATAGGATAACCTACGATGATAGTTGATTTGATTCTGCTGATAAACAGAAACTTTGCGCGCACGAATATAATTTTGTTAAATCACAGGAATGTTCTTTTGCGTTGATTCTTTTTGCTAATATTCAATAAACAAATTTTCCAGGACTTCCTATTTTCGTAGGATTTTTAAAGTTCCAGAAGTTTGCGTTAGTTACAGATTGCTACAGACTGTTCTGTTTTTGACAGATTCTGTTTTTCGTGTGTTGTTTGCTTATTTCAGTGCATCTATAGCTAGTAGATTAGTTTATAAACCATAAGGAAGTTGGAATAAAGTATATTTAACACCAAAATAAATAAAGAATGAGTTCATTACAATACCTTATGTGGTGGTTTTGTTTTCTTTCACTAATGGAGCTTATAAGATTTCCTGTTGAGTTTTGTGTTGTGAAGTTTTCAAGTTTTTGGGTAAAGCTTTTATGGACTATGGAATAAAGGGTGGCAAGAGCCTAAGCTTGGGGATGCCCATGGAACCCCAAGATATTCAAGAATATCCAAAAGCCTAAGCTTGGGGATGCCCCGGGAAGGCATCCCCTCTTTCGTCTTCGTTCATCGGTAACTTTACTTGGAGCTATATTTTTATTCGCTACATGATATGTGTTTTGCTTGGAGCGTCATGTATTATATTAGTCTTTGCTTTTTAGTTTACCACAATCACCCTTGCTGTACACACCTTCTGGGAGAATCCTATTTGATTAGAATTCGCTAGAATACTCTATGTTCTTCACTTATATCTTTTGTGCTTGATAGTTTTTGCTCTAGTGCTTTACTTATATTTTTTAGAGCATGGTGGCATCTTAATTTTGAAGAAATTATTAGTCTCTCATGCTTCACTTATATTATTTTGAGAGTATTTTTAGAACAGCATGGTATTTGCTATGATCATAAAGTTGGTCCTAGAATGATGAGCATCCAAGTTGGGTATAATAAAAACTATAATAGAAAGTGAATTGGATGCTATGATCAATTTGATGCTTGATAATTATTTTGAGATATGGAGGTAGTGATATTAAAGTCATGCTAGTTGGGTGATTATGAATTTAAAGAATGCTTGTGTTTAAGTTTGTGATTCCCGTAGCATGCACGTATGGTGAACCGCTTTGTGATGAAGTTGGAGCACAATTTTATTTATTGAGTGTCTTCCTTATGAGCGGCGGTCGAGGACGAGCGATGGTCTTTTCCTACCAATCTATCCCCCTAGGAGCATGCGCGTAGTGCTTTGGTTTTTGATGACTTCTAAAATTTTGCAATAAGTGCATGAGTTCTTTTGACTAATGTTGAGTCCATGGATTCACTACTAGGAAAAGGCCTACTAATGGCGCACCTGTTTTGCCTACTAAAGGCGCACTACTGGTGCGCCATTAGTATCACGCCACTAGTATTTTTTACTAATGGCACACCACTGGTGCGCCATTAGTATCTGGTATACTAATGACGCACCATGCAGTGCGCCATTAGTTTTGCACACAGTGCGCCACTAGTGTCAGCTATACTAATGGCCCACCACGTGGTAGTGCGCCATTAGTAACAATTTTTTTAATTTTTTTTAATCTCAGGTCACTATTTCACATATGAGATATCCAACACATATATATACAACAAGCATCCATATATCAATCATAGACAACACACAAGTTCCATCATATATACATACATAGCCAACACATAGTTCCATCGTTACATATTACAAAAGTTTCACATTGTTCATCCAACACCGTTATCCATCAATTCACAAAAGTTTCACATTGATACAAAATAAAAAACACAAATGGAAAAGAAGCACTCCATCCATGCAAGCTTTCGTGAATTAAATCAAATCTGCAAAATGATAAACAAGAAGTTAGAAGAAGAAGAAGAAGAAGAAGACTAGAAGAATACTAGAAGAAGAAGAGCACTAGAAGAATAATAAGAAGAAGAATAAGAAGAACAAGAAGAAGACTATAAGCTTATTATGTAAACTTGATCATTTTGTGCTAACATAAGTAATTTTGGAGCTAACCTATAGGAAACTAAGCATATAAGCTCTAAGTTAGCATATTAGAGCCAACTTAGGTAAAATGAAGCTAATCTATGTCATTTTGGAAAAGAAGAAGAATAAGAAAAAGACTATAAGCTTATTATGTAAACTTGATCATTTTGTGCTAACATAAGTTATTTTGGAGCTAACCTATAGGAAACTAAGCATATAAGCTCTAAGTTAGCATATTAGAGCCAACTTAGGTAAAATGAAGCTAACCTATAGGAAACTAAGCATATTAGAGATAACATAGGTAACTAAGTATATATATATATATATATATATATATATATATATATATATATATATATATATCATTTTGGAGATCTGACATACCTGACATAGTTCAGTTCTCATTGTTCTTCTCCTTCTCCTTCCTCGGCCTGATGCGCCAAGAGCGGCGAGGCGGTGGAGGCAGTGGGATGTAGTCTTCTACCACAATTGGCGTGGTCATGTCGCCCAGCTGTGGGATCGCCGGCGCCACCACCGGTGCATGGTCATTGTCAGGCACCACCACCATCGTGAGGCCACCTTCACGCAGGACGGGCACGACCATCGCTAGGTCATCCTCAGCCACCTCCATCTCTTGCCCATGGTCAGCCACCACCATCTCTTGCCCATGGTCAGCCACCACCATCTCTTGCCCTTGGTCAGCCACCACTAGCGCTAGGTCATCCTCAGCCTGATGCCCATCGTCATCCTGCAGCTCCTCATCCCCACTCTGCTCCGCTTCTCCCGCACTCCAGTCTGGATCATCCTTCTTGTTGTCTATGCTGCTGCCAGAATCGCTGCTGCTTTCGCTAAAGCCAGAATCGGTGTTGCTTTTGCTACAACCATAGTCGCTGCTGATTTGGCTGTAGCCAGTGTTGCTGCTGCTGCTCCCATTACCTGTCCAAATGCAATAATGACCATTAACAATCGATGTGAGACAAAGCCAAATGTAGAGGAATAAGAAGAGGCAGAACGTACTGGCATCATCATCGTCAGCGTAGCGCATGCGACACATAGTCGCGTTGAACATCTTCACGATGAGCATGGTGGCGTCGTCGTCGTACCTGAAGAGAAGGAAGTACCCCAGCCGCAGGTCGTAGGCACGGTAGAACTTCTCCCACCCACGAGACAAGTACATGTGGCCCTCCTTGATCACCAACTCCACATCCCACTGCCTGCGAAACCCGCTGCCGGCCTGTCGCAGCTTCACATTATTTGGTGGATCTTCACCCAGCATGTTCATAAAACTGTCAGGCAGCCTCTGGAGTTTGGGACAATGAGTGATGTAGCAAACAACAGATATCATAATGAGATGGGTGAAGGGGAGATCTCTCGTTTTATATACCTGCGTCATGGATGATACTGAAGTCCCAAGTATGATACTGAAGAACTCGGAAGCATCCAACTCGTACTGCGGTGTGGCAGAGCGACGGTGGCTACTTCCCCCCATCTCTGATAAGCAGCAGAAGAGACCAATTAGTACCCTTACAACAGATCATAAAACATGCATTAGTCGCAAGTACCCCATATGTCCTATTTTTAGCAAAGTCATGCTAAAATTCACGGAAAATTTCAGCATGACCTTTTGCTGAAAATAGGACATATGGAGTGCCCGAATTTGCCAGAACGGAAGTTAATCGACATTCCGGCAAACTCAAGGGCCTCTCGGGGTACAGCAGCAACATCACAAGTTGACAAGTCATACTTCCATATAGATGAAAGTGGCATGATACACTAATTACCAGATGGGGTAGCAATGGATAGAAAAAAATAAGAATGGTGTATGCACTAAACAAGATCTCATGGCTCTCATGATCATAATTCATGCATGACAAATTAGATATAAAGGCCGCAAAGCTTAGTCCAGATGCCTTAAATCTTAACCACATTTTGCTATTGCTAATTTCTAGAAGTGAGCTCTGACAGCTTTCTATAATAAATTAGTCAAGATAAGTTCCTAAGCTCCTGATATGATGAAACTAGCGTACATATACCAATAAATGCAATTTGTAACAAATTGTTGTACAACAATATATCTTCTAGCCATGAAACCTACCCTGATTCTCCTTTCTTCCTCTTGCCGAAGAAAAGTTGGCTGCAGAGGATGGTCCAACTCAGATCAGCCTGCAGAAGTTCATTGTATAATTCTGTTTAGTTCCAAGCAGTAGTTCAAGAAGTGCAAATTACAGAAGTTTAAATTAAAGTTTCGGTTAAAGTTTTAGTTGATTTTAAAGTTAAATTAAAATTTCACTTAAAGTTTCAGATAAAGGAGAGCATTTGCTACTGGATTTTAGGGCTATTGTAAGCAGTGCACTACTGCACTATTGTTCATAGTCCTGCACTATTAGTCACTTGCAACCTACCATAAAGTTCATATATACTCCTGCACTATTAAATCCTAGGGCATGAGTTCAGAGAATTGGACTTGCAACCTACCATAAAGCTCATCATCATCAACGCAACTATACTATCTGGTTATTGCCACCAACCTAGCTAAGCTAGAACCCTTCCAACAAAATCTCTAAACTTGCCGCTGAACCACAACAAAAAACACTTACTTAGTTTTGACTACCTGAAGGTCAATCTCTAGGCCTGTAGTTGTATGTAGGCTCTAGAATTCAATTCAGATAACTACATTGTACACCTATCTATCATCATTTTCATTTCATTCTCATTTCTTTTCACCTATATATGTATGCTATCCTCTCCACAAACCTAGATAGCCCATTTCTTACTCTAGATAGGGTACCCAATTCACAGCAGCTTAACTGATTGATTTTAACTATCTGTATCATAAGCAAGGACTGATGACAAAACCCTAATAGAGTTCTCGCGGGATTGAAACAAGGCAGAGACGAGAAGAGGGTCGAGAGAGGGGACCTTGGCATCATTATTGCGGCCGGCGGAGTAGTGGCGGCGTTGCTGGGTGGGGGCGGCTGCTCCGGGGACGGGGAGGGAGGCGCTACGGCGCTGGAGGCGGGGCCGCGGAGGCTGGGGGCGTGTGGCTACCCGGCTCGTCGGCGGAGGCGGCCGTCAGAAGCACCTCGACGTGCCGCCGGCTGAGGCTCCAAGTCTCCGGCGGCTCCGAGGGTTAGGGAGGGAGGCGAGGGAGGCGGCGCTTGCAGGGGAGGCGGCGCTCGAGGGGGAGGAAGGGGAGAGGGAGGCGGCGGGGGCGCGTGGGCGGCTGTGGCGGACGGAGGCGGCGGACGGCGGGGGCGCGTGGGCGGCGTGGGCGGTGGGGGCGCATGGGCGGCGGACGGCGGGGGCTCGACCGAGTGGGGAAACCTGGTACTAAGAAAAAAATAGTAACCCTGGTACTAATGGCGCACCGTATGCAAATGCGCCATTAGTAACCCTGGTTACTAATGGTGCACCTGCTTCTGGTGCGCCATTAGTAGTTTTGCAAAAAAAGAAAAAATAATAAACAACAGTAGTGGCGCACCATGTCCCTGGTGCGCCATTAGTGTCTTCCACACTAATGGCGCACCAGAACATGGTGCACCATTAGTATATACTAATGGCGCACCACATGGCAGGTGCGCCATTAGTGTCCATCCCATCTATAGCCCTTTTCCTAGTAGTGATTATACGCACCCTTTCACCCTTCCATCATTGCTAGCCTCTCTTGTACCGTGCAACTTTCGCCGGTACCATACACCCACCATATACCTTCCTCAAAACAGCCACCATACCTACCTATTATGGCATTTCCATAGCCATTCCGAGATATATTGCCATGCAACTTTCCACCATCCCGTTCATATGACACACATTACTTCTGTCATATTGCTCTTTGCATGATCATGTAGTTGACATTGTATTTGTGGCAAGGCCACCTTCATAATTTTCATACATGTCACTCTTGATTCATTGCATATCTCGGTACACCGTCGGAGGCATTCATATAGAGTCATACCTTGTTCTAGCTAGCTTTGAGTTGTAATTCTTGAGTTGTAAATCCATAAAAGTGTGATGATCTTCATTATTAGAGCATTGTCCTAGTGAGGAAAGGATGATGAAGACTATGATTCCCCCACAAGTCGGGATGAGACTTCGGACTTTACAAAAAGAAAGAAAAAGAAAAAAAGGAGAAAGGCCAAAAAGAAAAAAAGGGGAAGAAGGCCAAAGAAAAAGAAAAAAAAGGAAAAAAAGAGAAATAAATAAATAAAATGAGAGAAAAAGAGAGAAGGGACAATGCTACTATCTCCTTTTCCACACTTGTGCTTCAAAGTAGCACCATGATCTTCATGATAGAGAGTCTCATATGTTGTCACTTTCATATACTAGTGGGAATTTTTCATTATAGAACTTGGCTTGTATATTCCAATGATGGGCTTCCTCAAAAATGCCCTAGGTCTTCGTGAGCAAGCAAGTTGGATGCACACCCACTTAGTTTCTTTTGTTGAGCTTTCATATATTTATTGCTCTAGTGCATCCGTTGCATGGAAATCCCTACTCACTCACATTGATATCTATTAATGGGCATCTCCATAGCCCGTTGATATGCCTAGTTGATGTGAGACTATCTTCTCCTTTTTTGTCTTCTCCACAACCACCATTCTATTCCACATATAGTGCTATGTCCATGGCTCACGCTCATGTATTGCGTGAAAGTTGAAAAAGTTTGAGATTATTAAAGTATGAAACAATTGCTTGGCTTGTCATCGGGGTTGTGCATGATTAAATACTTTGTGTGATGAAGATAGAGCAACAGCCAGACTAAATGATTTTGTAGGGATAACTTTCTTTAGCCATGTTATTTTGAGAAGACATGATTACTTTGATTAGTATGCTTGAAGTATTACTATTCCTTATGTCAATATGAACTTTTATTTTGTATCTTTTGGATCTGAACATTCATGCCACAATAAAGGAATTTACATTGAGAATTATGCTAGGTAGCATTCCACATCAAAAAATTCTTTTTTATTATTTACCTACTCGAGGACGAGCAGGAATTAAGCTTGGGGATGCTTGATACGTCTCCAACGTATCTATAATTTTTGATTGTTCCATGCTATTATATTACCCCTTTTGGATGTTTATGGGCTTTATTTTACACATTATATCATTTTTGGGACTAACCTACTAACCGGAGGCCCAGCCCATATTGCTGTTTTTTTTTGCCTATTTCAGTATTTCGAAGAAAAGGAATATCAAACGGAGTTCAAACGGAATGAAACCTTCGGGAGCGTGATTTTCGGAACGAACGTGATCCAGAGGACTTGGAGTACAAGCCAAGAAGCTGTCGAGGCTCCCACGAGATAGGAGGGCGCGCCCCCCTGTAGGGCGCCCCCTATCTCGTGGGCCCCTCGGGCGGCCGCCGACGTACTTCTTCCTCCTATACATACCTACGTACCCCGAAAATATCCAGGAGCACCACGAAACACAATTTCCACTGCCGTAACCTTTTGTATCTGCGAGATCTCATCTTGGAGCCTTCGCCGGCACTCTGCCGGAGGGGCAATCGACCTTGGAGGGCTTCTACATCAACATCCTTGCCCCTCCGATGAGTTGTGAGTAGTTTACCACAGACCTATGGGTCTATAGTTATTAGCTAGATGGCTTCTTCTCTCTTTTTGGATCTCAATACAATGTTCTCCCCCTCTCTTGTGGAGATCTATTCGATGTAAACTCTTTTTGCGGTGTGTTTGTCGAGATCCGATGAATTGTGGGTTTATGATCAAGTTTATCTATGAAAAATATTTGAATCTTCAATGAATTCTTTTATGTATGATTGAGTTATCTTTGCAAGTCTCTTCGAATTATCAGTTTGGTTTGGCCTACTAGATTGATCTTTCTTGCCATGGGAGAAGTGCTTAGCTTTGGGTTCAATCTTGCGGTGTCCTTACCTAGTGACAGAAAGGGTTGCAAGGCACGTATTGTATTGTTGCCATCAAGGATAACAAGATGGGGTTTATATCATATTACATGAGTTTATCCCTCTACATCATGTCATCTTGCTTAATGCGTTACTCTGTTCTTATGAACTTAATACTCTAGATGCATGCAGGAGTCGGTCGATGTGTGGAGTAATAGTAGTAGATGCAGGCAGGAGTCGGTCTACTTGTTATGGACGTGATGCCTATATACATGATCATGCCTACATAATCTCATAACTATGCACTTTTCTATCAATTGCTCGACAGTAATTTGTTCACCCACCGTAATACTTATGCTATCTTGAGAGAAGCCTCTAGTGAAACCTATGGCCCCCGGGTCTATCTCATATCATATTTTCTTCCAATCTACTTTTATTTGCATCTTTAATTTTTGCATCTATATTATAAAATACCAAAAAAATATTTATCTTATCATACTATCTTTATTAGATCTCACTTTCGCAAGTGGTCATGAAGGGATTGACAACCCCTTTATTGCGTTGGTTGCGAGTTCTCAGTTTGTTTGTGTAGGTGCGTGGGACTTTTGAGGAGCCTCCTACTGGATTGATACCTTGGTTCCCAAAAACTGAGGGAAATACTTACGCTACTATTGCTGCATCACCCTCTCCTCTTCGAGGAAAACCAACGCAAGCTAAAGACGTAGCAAAAATCACAGCAAAACGAGCTAGAACTCGTGCTTGAGCTGGATGGGGATTTTTTTGGGTAGAAGATGAAGTGTGTGGGTGCTGGCATAAGTGGAGGGGGGCCACCAGGGGCCCACGATATAGGGGGGCGCGCCCTCCACTCTCGTGGCCTGGTGCTTGCCTCTCCTGTAGTGTTTTCAGTGCCTAAAATCCTCAAATATTCCAGAAAAAATCATACTAAATTTGTGGGCATTTGGAGCACTTTTATTTTCGGACTATTTTTTATTGCACAGATAAATCAGAAAACGGACAGTTAATACTATTTTTGCTATATTTATTCTAAATAACAGAAAGTAAAAAGAGGGTACAGAAGGTTGTGCCTTCTAGTTTCATCCATCTCGTGATCATCAAAGTGAATCCACTAACAAGGTTGATCAAGTCTCGTTAACAAACTCATTCCGAGTAACACGGAACCGGAGAAATTTCGAATAAAACTAAGTTACCTCAACGGGGATATGAAAATCCCCAACAATAAGAATATCATACTTTTTCTTGACAGTAGTGAGAGGAAATTCAAAACCTCCAAAAATGATAGTTGGAACTTTTTCAATAGAATTGATGCTATGAACTTGAGATTGTTTCCTCGGAAACTGTACCGTATGCTTATTACCATTAACACGAAAAGTGACATTGCCTTTATTGCAATCAATAACAGCCCCTGCAGTATTAAGAAAAGGTCTACCAAGGATAATAGACATACTATCGTCCGCAGGAATATCAAGATTAACAAAGTCTATTAAGATAGTTACATTTGCAACCACAACTGGCACATCCTCACAAATGCCGACAGGTATAGCAGTCGATTTATCATCCATTTGCAAAGATATTTCAGTAGGTGTCAACTTACTCAATTCAAGTCTACGATATAAAGAGAGAGGCATAACACTAACACCGGCTCCTAGATCACATAAAGCAGTTCTAACATAATTTCTTTTAATGGAGCATGGTATAGTTGGTACCCCCGGATCTCCAAGTTTCTTTGGTATTCCACCCTTAAAAATGTAATTAGCAAGCATGGTGGAAATTTCAGCTTCCGGTATCATTCTTTTATTTGTAATGATATCCTTCATATACTTAGCATAAGGATTTACTTTCAGCATATCAGTTAAGCGCATACGTAAGAATATATGTCTAATAATTTCAGCAAAGCGCTCAAAATCCTCATCATCCTTTGTCTTGGATGGTTTAGGAGGAAAGGGCATGGGTTTCTGAACCCATGGTTCTCTTTCTTTACCGTGCTTCCTAGCAACAATATCTCTCTTATCATAACGTTGATTCTTTGATTGTGGGTTATCAAGATCAACGGCAAGTTCAATCTCTACATCATTGTTTTTGCTAGGTTGAGCATCAACATGAACATTATCATTAACATTATCACTACATTCATGTTCATCACCTGATTGTGTTTCAGCATCAGAAATAGAAATATCATTAGGATTCTCAGTTGTGTCTACAGTAGGTTCACTAGAAGCATGCAAATTCCTATCATTTTTCTTTTTCTTCTTTTTAGAAGAACTAGGTGCCTCTAAATTGTTTCTCTGAGAATCTTTCTCGATTCTCTTAGGGTGGCCTTTAGGATACAAAGGTTCCTGATTCATTCTACCAGTTCTAGTAGCCACTCTAACAACAATGTCATTTTTATTATTTAATTCATCAAGCAAATCATTGAGCTTTGAGTACTTGCTCAGCTTGAGTAGCAACCATAGAAGCATATTTGCTAACGAGTTTGAGTTTACGCGTCCTATCTCAAAAGAATTATTCTTTAACTCTCTACCAACATAAGCATTAACACTTTCTTGTCTAGCCATAAAGTCATCAAATTTATCTAAGCATGGGCTATGAAATTTAGTAGAGGGAATTTCAACTTTATCATATCTATAGAGAGAATTTACCTTTACTACCTGTGTCGGGTTATCAAGACAATGTGGTTCTTCAGGCGGTATATTAAGACCATGTATTTCTTCAATAGGAGGTAAATTCTTAACATCTTCAGCTTTAATACCTTTTTCTTTCATTGATTTCTTTGCCTCTTGCATATCTTCAGGACTGAGAAATAAAACACCTCTCTTCTTTGGAGTGGGTTTAGGAATAGGCTCAGGAGTTGGCTCAATTGGTTCAGGAATTGCTTCAGGAATTGGCTCAGGAAGAGTCCAATTATTTTCATTAGTCAACATATTATTCAATAATATTTCAGCTTCATCGACTGTTCTTTCCCTGAAAACACAACCAACACAACTATCCAAGTAGTCCTTGGTAGCATCGGTTAGTCCATTATAAAAGATATCAAGTATTTCATGTTTCTTAAGAGGATGATCATGCAAAGCATTAAGTAACCGGAGAAGCCTCCCCAAAGCTTGTGGGAGACTCTCTTCTTTGATTTGCACAAAATTATATATTTCCCGCAAGGCAGCTTGTTTCTTATGAGCAGGGAAATATTTAGCAGAGAAGTAATAAATCATATCCTGGGGACTACGCACACAACCAGGAGCAAGAGAATTATACCAAGTCTTAGCATCACCCTTTAATGAGAACGGAAATATCTTAAGGATATAAAAATAGCGAGACTTCTCATCATTAGTAAATAGGGTCGCTATATCATTTAACTTGGTAAGATGTGCCACAACAGTTTCAGACTCAAGGCCATAAAAAGGATCAGATTCAACTAAAGTAATAATCTCAGGATCAACAGAGAATTCATAATCCTTATCAGTAACATAGATAGGCGAAGTAGCAAAAGCAGGATCGGGTTTCATTCTAGCATTAAGAGACTGCTGCTTCCATTTAGCTAATAATTTCTTAAGATCATATCAATCATTGCAAGCAAAGATTTCCCTAGCAGCTTCTTCATTCATAACATAACCCTTAGGAACAACAGGTAATACATAATCATTGGGATAACCTTCATCATCACTATCATCAATAATAAGTTCTTCAGTAATTTCATTCCCCCTAACTCTAGCAAGTTGTTCATCAAGAAATTCACCTAAGGGCAAAGTAGTATCAAGAACAAAAGTAGTTTCATCATGCATAGCAGAAGTGGCATCATCAATAACATGCGACATATCATAATTCATAGCAGTAGCAGGTTTAGGTGTCGCAAGCCTACTAATAACGGAAGGAGAATCTAGTGGAGAGCTAGATGGCAGTTCCTTACCTCCCCTCGTAGTTGAGGGCAAAATCTTGGTTTTAGCGTCTTTCAAGTTCTTCATAGTGATCAACAGATATAAATCCCAAGTGACTCAGAGAATAGAGCTATGCTCCCCGGCAACGGCGCCAGGAATTAGTCTTGATAACCCACAAGTGTAGGGGATCGTAACAGCTTTCGAGGGTAAAGTATTCAACCCAAATTTATTGATTCAACACAAGGGGAGCCAAAGAATATTCTTGAGTATTAGCAGTTGAGTTGTCAATTCAACCACACCTGGATAACTTAGTATCTGCAGCAAGGTATTTAGTAGCAAAGTAGTATGATAATAAAGGTAACTATGGCAAAAGTAAAGATAATAGTTTTTGGGTTTTTGTAGTAGTTGTAACAGTAGCAACGGAAAAGTAAATAAGCGAAGAACAGTATATGAAAAGCTCGTAGGCAATGGATCAGTGATGGATAATTATGCCGGATGCGATTCCTCATGTAATAGATATAACATAGGGTGACATAGAACTAGCTTCAGTTCATCAATGTAATGTAGGCATGTATTCCGTAAATAGTCATACGTGCTTATGGAAAAGAACTTGCATGACATCTTTTGTTCTACCCTCCCGTGGCAGCAGGTCCGGAACAAAGCATGAGCACATAGTGAATACATGAACTGCTCAAACTACGGTCATCACCGAGAAGTATCACGCTTATTGTCACTGCGGGGTTGTCAGATCATAACACATAATAGGTGAAAATAGACTTGCAAGATAGGATCAAGAACACACATATATTCACAAAAACATAATAGGTTCAGATCTGAAATCATGGCACTCGGGCCCTAGTGACAAGCATTAAGCATAGCAAAGTCATAGCAACATCAATCTTAGAACATAGTGGATACTAGGGATCAAACTCTTACAAAACTAACTTAATTACATGGTAAATCTCATCCAACCCATCACCGTCTAGCAAGCCTATGATGGAATTACTCACGCACAGCGGTGAGCATCATGAAATTGGTGATGGAGGATGGTTGATGATGACGGCGGTGACGAATCCCCCTCTCCGGAGCCCCGAACGGACTCCAGATCAGCCCTCCCAAGAGAGATTAGGGCTTGGCGGCGGCTCTGTGTCGTAAAATGCGATGAAACTTTCTCCTTGATTTTTTTCTCCCCAAACGTGAATATATGGAGTTGGAGTTGAGGTCGGTGGATGTCCAGGGGGCCCACGAGATAGGGGGCGCGCCCTACGGGGGGGGGGGGGCACCCCCTGTCTTGTGGATAGGCCCTGGGCCCCCTGGTGTATTTCTTTCGCCCAGAAATTCTTATTAATTCCAAAAAGTGCCTTCGTGGATTTTCAGGACATTCCGAGAACTTTTCTTTTCTATACATAAAACAACATCATGGCAGTTCTGCTGAAAACAACGTCAGTCCGGGTTAGTTTCATTCAAATCATGCAAGTTAGAGTCCAAAATAAGGGCAAAAGTGTATGGGAAAGTAGATATGTTGGAGACGTATAAGTGCCATGGTTGTCTGACCATGTTGTGGTGTCCTATATTGTAGCTATTAATCTACTACCACTATAAAAGAAAGAGAGGGCGGAGAACTAGATCATCCTATCCATTGAAACCTGCAATCTGATGGTCTACATCCCTCTAGCATACTAAACGTGTTTTACGCTTTAATTACTCACCATGCCACTAACCCATCAATTGCTAACCCTCACCGTCGCTAAAAAAACACTGCGAACACGACCTTTTGCCCCAACAGACGCCACAGCTCGGCCGCACGACCTCTCCCACAACTGACACCACAGCACGGCCGCAGGCCGCACGACCTCTCGCCGCTGGAGAGAGCCGCCGCCCCCCACCCCCGCCGTTCGTCGTCTCGCCACGGGAGGGAGCCACCGCCCACTCGTCGTTCCTTCCTTTGCCGTGGGAGGGAGCCGCCGCCCACCCGCCGTTTCTCCCTTCGCCGCGGGAGGGAGCCGCCGCCCCCCGCCATTCCTCCCTTCATCGCGGGAGAGAGCCGCCCCCGCCTTTCCTCCTCTTGTCGCGGGATAGAGCCGCCGCTCCCGCCGTTCCTAACTTCGCCGTGGGGGTTGAGCTTCAGCTTGGCCTCCGCACCGATGTTCCTCTTCTGCTTCCCGTCGGCCACAAGTAAGTTTCTTGTACACTGAAGCTCAACTGTTCCTAATCTGCAGACTACAGACTACCTACCTTTTTGCGTTCTGATGAATTTTGGCCCTCTTAGACTTTGTTTCACATTTGCCTTGCGTTTCAACCAAAGGGATTGAGTTGCCTTTCAACCAAAGGAATTGATACAAATGCATTGTGAACAGCTAGGTGGTAACAAAGGGATTGATACAAATGCATTGTGAACAACTAGGTGGTAACAAAACATCAATTGAAGTGGAAAGATGGGGCAGCGACGGCGTGCCAGACTGTCTTTGGCTCCCGTCCCCTGTCGTAATCAAATCACAACCATTGTTGGTGAGGCTTCAGTTAACAATCCCATCTTCCTAGCCACTACAACGATAATCGGGTAACTATGAGTCATCATACTGAAGTTGGCTTCTTCATCTGTATTTCTTAGATGTGTGCCGAGATAGTAGCGAGGCTTTGTTCTTATTTCTAATAATTAGATGCAGATATTTAGACATTTGCTTCAGTGATTACAAACTGAAGAATGTGGACTGATCTGTTAATTTAATTGTCAAATTTGTGTTGTCAGATTTCTATTTGCAGATTAATATTTGGTGCATGAGAAGCATGTATTGTGTCATTTTCTTCTGTCAATATTCAGTTTGAACCAATTAGGCGAACAATTCGTGCTAATTTCTATTCATACGTGGTCTCTGTGTATAGAGGCTCCAAGAAAGAAGGATGGGCGTGTAATACGTAGTCATGTATTAGTTCATTCTTTTCCACTTACAAATGTTTTAAGAAATCAATTAGCCTGCTTCGAAGCTGGGGACCCATGAGTGTTATTGTGCAATTCCAGCTTCCAGATTATAATGAGGATCATGGAGCTGTAGGTAGAATGCAATGACTTACAATAATGTCTACTGACTTGGCAAGAGGTTTCTTATCAAACTATTCACATCTTATTTATATTGTCCATGCTATTTGAAGGTGAATAACTATCTTTCATAATTGTGTACATTTGGTAAATTATTGTCGTCCCTACATAGCAACTTTCAGTTTATATAGAGAAATTTTATGACACTACATGATTCAGGCAGAACATACATACGATTGGGGGAAAAAGCATGGGGTGACGACAAATGGGTGCCTCTCTCAGAAGGGATCAGGTGGAGGCTCACCAGCTGCAGCGATGGCCACTAGCGTGAGCTGTGAAGCGCGTGGATGCGAGAGCCTCATGTCCTGTTGATACAACGCATAATTGCAACCCTCCAATTCATGTAAGTTTGTGGATTGTGTTCTCAGTTGTCTAAGTTGTTATAGACGCGGATAGTGTGCAAAATGGTGGAATGGAAAGACCGATATTCTGACAGTGTGTGAGAGATTTATACTGATACTGAATTGCTAGCTGCTTGCCAATGGGAAGCTATCATTGATAGAGCATTCAGCTGGGGGCTCATGCTCACGCAATGTCGCCGCGTTGTGGGGAGCGAGCACCTATGGGGCAGGGCCCCTTTTTAGTCCGGCAAGGGGGCGGAGGGCGCACGAAGAGCAGATCGAGGCGAGAGCGCGCGCGGGGGATTTTTACCCAGCTTCGGAGCTCTCCGGAGAGATAAAACTCCTACTGCTGCTTTGTGTTTCTATATTGTTCTTGCTTGAGAGCGTGGGTGCCCTCTAGTTTCGAATGAGTCGACCCTCTCCTAGTCTTGAGTGAGCCGAACCCAAAACTCCGAACCCCCCCTACGTTGCACACGGGCCTCCTTTTATATGCTCAAGGGGTTACCCACAGGTGGCAACGGAGGGAAAGGGCAAAAATGGAAGAGTGGTGGTTGGTACAGCTACTTGTACAGTGTTATCATACCTAACCCTGGCGGCAGGGGACAAGGGCATTAATTGCCCGTCTGTGTCGCCTAAACAGTGCCGAAAGGGACCGCTAGGGACGCCACCATTTGCCACGATGGTTATCTTGCCAGCGCCTGCTTGCCACCTCGCACCCCTAGCTGCACGGCCTCCTGCCACGTGAGCTTGGGAAGGTCCCAGAGCGACACGTTGGCAGGTGTGCTGGAGCACGGGCGCGAAGTGGGGGCTTCCTGCGGCAAGCTCCTTGCTGCGGTCGTCGTCTTGTCGTGTTCGGGAGCTTGTCGCTCACCGGGTCTTGCCGGGGCGCGCGGTGCGTCGCGGCAAGTTTTCTTGGAATGCCTTGGGTGGCCTTCCCGGCAAGCTCTTCTTGCCGGGGCCTTCTTCTTCCCGGCCAGCTTCTCTTGCCGGGGCCTTGGCTGGCCTTCCCGGCAAGCTCCTCTTGCCGGGGCCTTGGTTTGAGTACTTTGTTCTTGAATGGCGTCAAAGTAGCGGCGGAGGATCTTGGCGAACGCCCGGCAAGCCCTGCCGCGGGTCGCTGCGACTGCCCGTGCACAAGTTCGGGATACTAAGGTACCCCTACTTTAGTACACCGACACGCAAGTACATGGAGGAATTCGAGACGTCTGACATAAGTTTACTACTCCCTCCACTTAAATGAATAAGGCGCACACACATTTCAAAATCTAACTTTGACCATCAATTTAACAGCCGGGGGTATTCCTCCTTTTCGTAAAAAAATCAATTTAACAAACCAAATGTGGGTTATACCTAATAAAAGTTATACCGTTGAGCTAATTTTTGAGAAAAAATTAGTACTGCCTTCATGCGGAAATACTTATCGCTAAAATGGATGTATCTAAACATATTTCAGTTCTAGATACATCCGTTCAAGTGACAAGAATTTCCGGATGGAGGGAGTAGTATAATTTTCAAGTCACATAAGTTGCACTTTGAGAAAGGATAAAATAAGCAGGCTTGATCTCTTCCTACTCCACGTTGAAGAATTCTGATTCAGCCGATTCCCCTGCTGAATGCTTGTGTTTCATACTTTCATTTAAGTTGCCTCTTTCTTCATAAAAATAAGTGTACTGTCATTTGTGTTCCACATATCACATTTGATTTGATCTCTGTGGGGCAGAATAAATATTGTATGTTTTACATGTGGGTTGATGCACAAAAGTCATTTGCTGCACATCTTTATTCCTACAAGCTTTACTATTATAACTTGATAGCATGTGGAATTTTGGATAATTGCAGCGCCTCAGCCCGCTCCACTCCATGCCAGCCCCACAGTCATGTTATTGAACATTGGAGAGAAACCGAGCACCACTTTTCGCTTGAATTAGAAACACCAAAGGTTTGGGATTATGCTCGTGACGACTATGTCCATCATGTATTGTGTCCAAAGCAGATGGTATGTGTTCATATGTAATGGTGGTGCAGTAATGGATGAAGCTCTATTGAACAAGAAAGTTAAGCTGTAATCTATGGTATGTTTCTGTGTATTTTCTTTTACAAATGTGCTACTTCTCTTCTTTTAGATTATTGGATAGTACAATGATCTGGTCGACGTTTATTACCAGCTTATAAGTTCATTGTGACTCTGGTTTTGTGCTAATGTAGTATCGATATAAGTCACTTCTGCTAGAAATCAAAGAGAATTAAATATATGTTTCTGCTACTGCATGATACCTCCAAACGTTATACACAAAGCTCGATAAGTGCACTGAAGAGAAACATTTTCTTGATGAAGTTGTTCCGGGTTGTAACTTTTGTAGGCATAAACAAAACATGGACACTTTTGTTTAGCGGTGAAGTTGTTTCATGCCATTGTAATTTATAGTGGTTTTGAAAAAACAAAGTTGCATGTGCTGACTAATTCTGCATGTGTGTATTTTCTTGTAACTTCTATGCCTTTCTTTTTTGCTCTTTTAGGAAAACCATACGATGATTTTGATGATGCTTTTATAAGTAAAAAAACATATTATATCCTTCAATTCCATTCATTTTATGTGGTGTCTTTGTGTGGGTTTCTAAGGCAAAGAGTTGTGTGGTACACATGATGAGACTGAATGCGGCCATATGTTTTTAATTGAAGCCCCTAAAGCTTCTTAGGGTCTCTTTGAGTCACATGATTATCTGATTATCAAATTACAGGATTAAGAAAAACCTAGGTACCATTAATTGCATTTTACCTATCCCTTGTTAAGCCTAAAAAATTGGATAGTCTCTCTTCAGTTCTCTCTCCCCCTCATTTTAGGCATATGTAAAAAATTTAACAGATGAAATCATAAATAGAGGTTTGAGAGGATGGATTTTTTTCTCCAATATAGAGTACACAGAATACTTCAGGAAAAGATCCTCGGGCTTCATATCCATAGAAAATCCTATGGAACTCCTGAGAACCGAAGGATCCCTGTATATATCTAACTATGTAGTAATTCATATATTGTTCGTTTGAGAGACCTTCCAAAATGGAGTACAAAGAATCCTTTGGGAAAATATCAAACCATCTCCATATGGAAAAGATCCTTAAGATTCGTATCCTCGAAAAATCAAATGAATCGAAGGAACCCTACCTAACTTTGTTTATCAGTTGTTCTTATAAGAGACATCATACATATATAGGTCATTAGATTGTTTATTAGCATATTGCTAGAGAATCATAAAATGGGGTCCTCATATTGTTAGATATGCTAAAGAAGTGAATAATTGTGTATCAGCACATTGCCAAAATCTTGATTCTTTTGCTTTTAGTTTTATGCACTCATGGTACGGGGAAGAACTAAATCAACCAATTTGCAGGGTCTATTCATTGTTTCATGATTTTACATTCTATTAAGCGAAAATTCCCAAGATAATGAATTTTATTCTCATTCACGATGTTTGCCAGCTAAGGAAGCAATTTGCGGTGCACCATACTTAGCTTCATCGACAATGAAGTTGCACACAAAATTTCTGTTGTTGTACGAGAATTAATTACATGTATTAAGAAATAATGAGATATTTATGTTTTTTTGGCTTTGTGCATAGCTTGCCATGTTAAAGTGTTTTCTTATTTTTAGTACTTTTTAATGCAATCAAAATACCTTTGTATGTATGTTAATTCTGACATATCTTTGTAATATTAGTCGAGACGTGCATTTGCACGTACAAGCTTACTATTAGAGTTTCCTTGACCGAATATGTTAAGAAGTTTATATCTTTATTTTTCCTAAATGTTAGTATGCTTATTTGAATGGTTATGTGTTCATGTCTCCTAAACTTTGTCATGTACTATGCTTGTTATAATTGTTACATGTCAGATATGTTATAGTTTCTATATTATTAGATTATTCATGCCAAATATGTTAGAAGTGATATATGGTCATGTGTCCTAGACTCTACCTACTAGTATATGCTTCTTTGTTAAAACAACACAATATTATCATATTCGTGTCATGTTACATGATAGAACAGATACCATGCTTGTATGTTATGATTTAATTTGGATCTTATATGTATTTGTTAATTAGAATTTATTAGAACATGTAATAGGCTTGTTTGAAGAAAAAATACCACATTGCCAGAACAAATACTTTCTGTATTCCCTTTCACATCATCTGAGCAGATAAATATTTTTTCTCTTCTTATAATTTCTTCTCATCTGATTTGGGCAGATACTACTCTTGCTCTTCACTCCTAAAAATCAAAACTGATAAGAAACAAATCTGATATCCTACATCCTATGTACATAAGAGAGTGATCCCTGTTGGGGAACGTAGTAATTTCAAAAAAATTGCTACGCACACGCAAGATCATTGTGATGCATAGCAACGAGAGGGGAGAGTGTTGTCCATGTACCCTCGTAGACCGAAAGCGGAAGCGTTAGAACAACGCGGTTGATGTAGTCGTACGTCTTCACGGCCCGACCGATCAAGCACCGAAACTATGGCACCTCCGAGTTCTAGCACACGTTTAGCTCGATGACGTTCCCCGTACTCCGATCCAGCAGAATGTCGGGGAAGAGTTTCGTCAGCACGACGACGTGGTGACGAAATTGATGTTCTACCGTCGCAGGGCTTCGCCTAAGCACCGCTAAAATATTATCGAGGACTATGGTGGAGGGGGGCACCGCACACGGCTAAGAGATCAAGAGATCAATTGTTGTCTATGGGGTGCCCCCCTCCCCCATATATAAAGGAGTGGAGGAGGGGCCGGCCAAGGGGAGTGACGCGCCCAAGGGGGGAGTCCAACCCCAACCGGGAGTAGGACTCCCCCCTTTCCTATTAGGAGAGTGAGAGGGAAGGAAGAGGGGGAGGGAAGAAGGAAAGGGGGGGCCGGCCCCCCTCCCAATTCGGAAAGGTCTGGTACACAGCATTGCATACATGATAGAGCCTATGGCTTAAGCATAGGGAACATCTTTCATTTTCTCTCTATCTTCTGCTGTGGTCAGGCATTGAGTCTGACTCAACTTCACACCTTGTAATACAGGCAAGAACCCTTTCTTTGCCTGATCCATTTTGAACTTTTTCAAAACTTTATCAAGGTATGTGCTTTGTGAAAGTCCAATTAAGCGTCTTGATCTATCTCTATAGATCTTGATGCCTAATATGTAAGCAGCTTCACCGAGGTCTTTCATTGAAAAACTTTTATTCAAGTATCCCTTTATGCTATCCAGAAATTCTATATCATTTCCAATTAACAATATGTCATCTACATATAATATCAGAAATGCTACAGAGCTCCCACTCACTTTCTTGTAAATACAGGCTTCTCCAAAAGTCTGTATAAAACCATATGCTTTGATCACACTATCAAAGCGTGTATTCCAACTCCGAGAGGCTTGCACCAGTCCATAAATGGATCGCTGGTGCTTGCACACTTTGTTAGCATCTTTTGAATCAACAAAACCTTCTGGTTGCATCATATACAACTCTTCTTCCAGAAATCCATTCAGGAATGCAATTTTGACATCCATTTTCCATATTTCATAATCATCAAATGCAGCAATTGCTAACATGATTCGGACAGACTTAAGCATCGCTACGCGTGAGAAAGTCTCATCGTAGTAAACCCCTTGAACTTGTCGAAAACCTTTCGCAACAAGTCGAGCTTTGTAGACAGTTACATTACCATCAGCGTTAGTCTTCTTCTTGAAGATCCATTTATTCTCGATGGCTTGCCGATCATCGGGCAAGTCAACCAAAGTCCATACTTTGTTCTCATACATGGATCCCATCTCAGATTTCATGGCCTCAAGCCATTTTGCAGAATCTGGGCTCATCATCGCTTCCTCATAGTTCGTAGGTTCATCATGGTCAAGTAACATGACTTCCAGAATAGGATTACCATACCACTCTGGTGCGGATCTTACTCTCGTTGACCTACGAGGTTCGGTAGTAACTTGATTTGAAGTTTTATGATCAATATCATTAGCTTCCTCACTGATTGGTGTAGTTTTCACAGGAACTGGTTCTTGTGATGAACTACTTTCCAATAAGGGAGCAGGTACAGTTACCTCATCAAGTTCTACTTTCCTCCCACTCACTTCTTTCGAGACCAACTCCTTCTCTAGAAAGGATCTGAATTTAGCAACAAAAATCTTGCCCTCAGATCTGTGATAGAAGGTGTACCCAATAGTCTCTTTTGGGTATCCTATGAAGACACATTTCTCTGATTTGGATTCGAGCTTATCTGGTTGAAGTTTCATCACATAAACATCACAACCCCAAACTGTAAGAAACGACAACTTTGGTTTCTTGCCAAACCACAGTTCATAAGGCGTTGTCTCAACGGATTTTGATGGTGCCCTATTTAACGTGAATGCGGCTGTCTCTAAAGCATAACCCCAAAACAATAGCGGTAAATCAGTAAGAGACATCATAGATCACACCATATCTAATAAAGTACGATTACGACGTTCGGACACGCCATATCGTTGTGGTGTTCCGGGTGGCGTGAGTTGCGAAACTATTTCGCATTGCTTCAAATGTAAACCAAACTCGTAACTCAAATATTCTCCTCCACGATCAGATCGTAGAAACTTTATTCTTGTTACGATGATTTTCCGCTTCACTCTGAAATTCCTTGAACTTTTCAAATGTTTCAGACTTGTGTTTCATCAAGTAGATATACCCATATCTGCTCAAATCATCTGTGAAGGGGAGAAAATAACGATACCCGCCGCGAGCCTCAATATTCATCGGACCACATACATCAATATGTATGATTTCCAACAAATCAGTTGCTCGCTCCATAGTTCCGGAGAATGGCGTTTTAGTCATCTTGCCCATGAGGCATGGTTCGCAAGTACCAAGTGATTCATAATCAAGTGATTCCAGAAGTCCATCAGTATGGAATTTCTTCATGCGCTTTACACCAATATGACCCAAACGGCAGTGCCACAAATAAGTTGCACAATCATTATCAACTCTGCATCTTTTGGCTTCAACATTATGAATATGTGTATCACTACTATTGAGATTTAATAAAAATAGACCACTATTCAAGGGTGCATGACCATAAAAGATATTACTCATATAAATAGAACAACCATTATTCTCAGATTTAAATGAATAACCGTCTCGCATCAAACAAGATCCAGATATAATGTTCATGCTCAACGCTGGCACCAAATAACAATTATTCAGGTCTAAAACTAATCCCGAAGGTAGATGTAGAGGTAGCGTGCCGACCGTGATCACATCAACTTTGGAACCATTTCCCACGCACATCGTCACCTCGTCCTTAGCCAATCTTCGCTTAATCCGTAGTCCCTGTTTCGAGTTGCAAATATTAGCAACAGAACCAGTATCAAATACCCAGGTGCTACTGCGAGCATTAGTAAGGTACACATCAATAACATGTATATCACATATACCTTTGTTCACCTTGCCATCCTTCTTATCCGCCAAAATACTTGGGGCAGTTCCGCTTCCAGTGACCAGTCTGCTTGTAGTAGAAGCACTCTGTTTCAGGCTTAGGTCCAGACTTGGGTTTCTTCTCTTGAGCAGCAACTTGTTTGCTATTCTTCTTGAAGTTCCCCTTCTTCTCCCATTTACCCTTTTTCTTGAAACTGGTGGTCTTATTGACCATCAACACTTGATGCTCCTTCTTGATTTCTACCTCCGCAGCCTTTAGCATTGCGAAGAGCTCGGGAATTGTCTTGTTCATCCCTTGCATATTATAGTTCATCACGAAGCTCTTGTAGCTTGGTGGCAGTGATTGAAGAATTCTGTCAATGACACTATCATCCGGAAGATTAACTCCCAGTTGAATCAAGTGATTGCAATACCCAGACATTTTGATTATATGTTCACTGACAGAACCATTCTCCTCCATCTTGCAGCTATAGAACTTATTGGAGACTTCATATCTCTCAATCCGGGCATTTGCTTGAAATATTAACTTCAACTCCTAGAACATCTCATATGCTCCATGACGTTCAAAACATTGTTGAAGTCCCGGTTCTAAGCCGTAAAGCATGGCACACTGAACTATAGAGTAGTCATCAGCTTTGCTCTACCAGACGTTCTTAACGTCGTCAGTTGCATCAGCAGCAGGCCTGGCACCCAGCGGTGCTTCCAGGACGTAATTCTTCTATGCAGCAATGAGGATAATCCTCAAGTTACGGACCCAGTCCGTGTAATTGCTACCATCATCTTTCAACTTAGCTTTCTCAAGGAATGCATTAAAGTTCAACGGAACAACAGCACGAGCCATCTATCTACAACAAACATAGACAAGCAAAATACTATCAGGTACTAAGTTCATGATAAATTTAAGTTCAATTAATCATATTACTAAAGAACTCCCACTTAGATAGACATCTCTCTAGTCATCTAAGTGATCACGTGATCCAAATCAACTAAACCATGTCCGATCATCATGTGAGATGGAGTAGTTTCAATGGTGAATATCACTATGTTGATCATATCTACTATATGATTCACGTTCGACCTTTCGGTCTCCGTGTTCCGAGGCCATATCTGTATATGCTAGGCTCGTCAAGTTTAACCTGAGTATTCCGCGTGTGCAATTATTTTGCACCCATTGTATTTGAATGTAGAGCCTATCACACCCGATCATCACATGGTGTCTCAGCACGAAGAACTTTCGCAACGGTGCATACTCAGGGAGAACACTTCTTGATAAATAGTGAGAGATCATCTTAAAATGCTACCGTCAATCAAAGCAAGATAAGATGCATAAAGGATAAACATCACATGCAATCAATATAAGTGATATGATATGGCCATCATCATCTTGTGCTTGTGATCTCCATCTCTGAAGCACCGTCGTGATCACCATCGTCACCGGCGCGACACCTTGATCTCCATCGTAGCATCGTTGTCGTTACACCATCTATTGCTTCTACGACTATCGCTACCGCTTAGTGATAAGTAAAGCACAGGGCGTTTGCATTTCATACAATAAAGCGACAACCATATGGCTCCTGCCAGTTGCCGATAACTCGGTTACAAAACATGATCATCTCATACAATAAAATATAGCATCACGTCTTGACCATATCACATCACAACATGCCCTGCAAAAACAAGTTAGACGTCCTCTACTTTGTTGTTGCAAATTTTACGTGGCTGCTACGGTCTGAGCAAGAACCGTTCTTACCTACGCATCAAAACCACAAAGATAGTTCGTCAAGTTAGTGTTGTTTTAACCTTCGCAAGGACCGGGCGTAGCTACACTCGGTTCAACTAAAGTTGGAGAAACAGACACCCGCTAGTCCCTGTGTGCAAAGCACGGCGGTAAAACCAGTCTCGCGTAAGCGTACGCGTAATGTCGGTCCGGGCCGCTTCATCCAACAATACCGCTAAACCAAAGTATGACATGCTGGTAAGCAGTATGACTTGTATCACCCAAAACTCACTTGTGTTCTACTAGCTCTATTGGAAAAGGCAGCGCCTAGGAGGCGCTTAGGCACGCCTAGGCGCTAGGCAATGGCCAAACGCCTCGCCCAGGGCATAAATGGAGGTCTAGGCAGAGCAAGCAAGGAATTGCCTACCCAAGCAAGAAATCATGCCACATACTACACTGATATGTCAAATTGGTTATATTCCAGTGGCAGTAGACGGTAATTAACTTATTTATATGCCCTAAACTAATATCAACACCCATATAATAATCACAAATACACTACGAGTAAAAACTATATTACCGCCTAGGCCGCACCTAGGGCGCTTAGGCACAGCCTAGGCACTAGGCGAAGGCCAACCGCCTCGCTTATGCCTACCGCTTTTTCCAACCTTGTCTACTAGTGCATATAACATCTATGCATAAAACCTGGCTCGGATGCCACTATTGGGGAACGTAGTAATTTCAAAAAAATTGCTACGCACACGCAAGATCATGGTGATGCATAGCAACGAGAGGGGAGAGTGTTGTCCACGTACCCTCGTAAACCAAAAGCGGAAGCGTTAGAACAACACGGTTGATGTAGTCGTACGTCTTCACGGCCCGACCGATCAAGCATCGAAACTACGACACCTCCGAGTTCTAACACACGTTCAGCTCGATGACGTTCCCCGTACTCCGATCCAGCAGAATGTTGGGGAAGAGTTTCGTCAGCACGATGGCGTGGTGACGATCTTGATGTTCTACCATCGCAGGGCTTCGCCTAAGCACCGCTACAATATTATCAAGGACTATGGTGGAGGGGGCACCGCACACGGCTAAGAGATCAAGAGATCAATTGTTTTCTATGGGGTGCCCCCTCCTCCGTATATAAAGGAGTGGAGGAGGGGGCGGCCAAGGGGGGTTGCGCGCCCTAGGGGGGAGTCCAACCCCAACCGGGAGTAGGACTCCCCCCTTTCCTATTAGGAGAGGGAGAGGGAAGGAAGAGGGGGGAGGGAAGAAGGAAAGGGGGGCCGGGCCCCCTCCCAATTCGGATTGGGCTTGGGGGGGGCACCCCCTCCTTTGATTCTTCTCCCTCCTTTCCACTAAGGCCCAATAAGGCCCATATACCTCCCGGGGGTTCCGATAACCTCTCGGAGCTCAACTATTGTCCCAATCTCACCCGGAACCTTTTTGGTGTCCAAATATAGTCGTCCAATATATCGATCTTTATGTCTCGACCATTTCGAGACTCCTCGTCAAGTCCGTGATCACATCCGGGACTCCGAACAACCTTCGGTACATCAAAACTCATAAACTCATAATAAAACTGTCAACGAAACCTTAAGCATGCGGACCCTACGGGTTCGAGAACTATGTAGACATGACTGAGACTCGTTTCCGGTCAATAACCAATAGCGGAACCTGGATGCTCATATTGGCTCCTACATATTCACGAAGATCTTTATCAGTCAAACCGCATAACAACATACGTTGTTCCCTTTGTCATCGGTATGTTACTTGCCCAAGATTCGATCGTCGGTATCCAATACCTAGTTCAATCTCGTTACCGGAAAGTCTCTTTACTCGTTACGTAATGCATCATTCCCTAACTAACTCATTAGCTACATTGCTTGCAAGGCTTGTAGTGATGTGCATTACCGAGAGGGCCCAGAGATACCTCTCCGACAATCAGAGTGACAAAACCTAATCTCAAAATACGCCAACTCAACATGTACCTTTGGAGACACCTGTAGATCTCCTTTATAATCACCCAGTTATGTTGTGACGTTTGGTAGCACACAAAGTGTTCCTCCGGTAAAAATTGCATAATCTCATAGTTGTAGGAACATTTATAAGTCATGAAGAAAGCAATAGCAACATACTAAACGATCAAGTGCTAAGCTAAGGGAATGGGTCATGTCAATCACATCATTCTCCTAATGATGTGATCCCGTTAATCAAATGACAACTCATGTCTATGGTTAGGAAACATAACCATCTTTGATTAATGAGCTAGTCAAGTAGAGGCATACTAGTGACATTAAGTTTGTCTATGTATTCACACATGTATTATGTTTCCGGTTAATACAATTCTAGCATGAATAATAAACATTTATCATTATATGAGGAAATAAATAATAACTTTATTATTGCCTCTAGGGCATATTTCCTTCAATCCCCACTATCTCTATTTATCTCAACATGCAGCTATGCCACCTCAACATCCACTCATGGATGTAAAAAAGCCCACCTCAACATGCTACATGCATGGAAATGATCCACCACAACATGCAACCATGCGCTGCGTATATCCGACAAATGTTTTATATCTATACAATAATCAAATATTCATGTTTCAGCTTCATCAAAGAATACATCGACCAACTCCTACAACAAGGTGCATTGTCCCTCATTTTCCCATGGGAATATTCATGTTCCCATGTATGTAAGCACTTCTCCCTCATTTCTAATTTTGTAGACACGACCAACCGTCTAAGTAGGCACTGTTCATGATTATATTATCCATGAGGAGAAACATTGCTTACCATTATACATAACTACATCTTCAGTATGGACTATTCTTTTGCAAAACAAGCTAAATCAAAAAGGTAGCGAAAACGTGTTTATTGCCAAAGATGAGTAATCGTAAGCACTACCTTCTAGTATTGACTAGTGTAAACATATGACTAATGTTTCACATCAAGTTAATTCATAGTTCAGTCCAATGATATGCACCATGTAGTGTTAAATTTTATTCCTTTATCACATGCTTTTGTTGCATCAACATAGGCATGTGGTGAAGGCATAAAATTTTAAGGTTGCTTGATGTTTTCCCATGAATTGGTTTGTCCATTTATGCATGCTATATATGCAAGTTGGAGCTCATTTAAATTTTTGTTCATTACTGAACTTTATGTATTTTTTTATTGTGAGATACTACAAGATTAATTTTAGGTTAGAGAAATATATTTATATTTTTAGTAACAATGTTATATAAATAAATTTTCATCTATAGTGATGATGGGGCTCATGTTGTTATTAGAGCATTTATGCAATCTTTAATTGTCGAGTATCATGCGATGTTGTGATAACCCACAAGTGTAGGGGATCGCAACAGTTTTCGATAAGTAAGAGTGTCGAACCCAACGAGTAGCTAAAGGTAGAATAAATATTCCCTCAAGTTCTATCGACCACCGATACAACTCTATGCACGCTTGACATTCGCTTTACCTAGAACAAGTGTGAAACTAGAAGTACTTTGTAGGTGTGATAGGATAGGTTTGCAAGATAATAAAGAGCACGTAAACATAAACTAGGGGCTGTTTAGATAAAAATGCAATAAAGTAAATATAGTGACTGTGAAAAGTGGTGGTAGGAGTTGTGAAATTGTCCCTAAGCAATTGACTACGTTACTAGACCGGTAATCACTATTGCAATTCTATGTGAGGGAGAGGCATAAGCTAACATACTTTCTCTACTTGGATCATATGCACTTATGATTGGAACTCTAGCAAGCATCCGCAAATACTAAAGATTCATTAAGGTAAAACCCAACCATAGCATTAAAGTATCAAGTCCCCTTTATCCCATACGCAAACAACCTACTTACTCGGGTCTGTGCTTCTGTCACTCACGCCACCCACCATAAGCAAATCATAAACATATTGCAAACCCTACAGCGGGAATCCCTCATGCTTGCGCGACACGGAGGGCATAATAGGACAGCACCAATAATAAAACATGCAACTCAAACCAATCATAGCAATTCATCAATCACCGATAGGACAACAAAAATCTACTGAGACATCATAGGATGGCAACACATCATTGGAAAATAATATGAAGCATAAAGCACCATGTTCAAGTAGAGGGTACATCGGGTTGCGGGAGAGTGGACCGCTGGATATAGATGGGGGAAGGTGATGGAGATGTTGGTGAAGATGACGGCGGTGTTGGTGAAGATCGCGGTGATGATGATGGCCCCCGGCGGCGTTCCGGCGCCACTGGAAGCAAGGGGGAGAGAGCCCCCCTTCTTCTTCTTCCTTGACATCCTCCCTAGATGGGAGAAGGGTTTCCCCTCTGGTCCTTGGCTCCCATGGCGTGGGAGGGGCGAGAGCCCCTCCGAGATTGTATCTATCTCTCTGTTTCTGTGTTCTCTGATTCTGCCCCTTCACCGTTTCTTTTATATCCGGAGATCCGTAACTCGATTGGGGTGAATCTTTCGCCTAGATCTTTTCTCATAAAATTAGCTTTCTTGCGGCAAAAGAAGAGCGTCAACCGCCTTACGGGGGGCCCAGGAGAGTCCAGGGCGCGCCTGCCTCCCTCGGGCGCGCCCCCTATCTCCTGGCCCCCTCGGGCACCGTCTCGCGTTCATTTTACTTCCCAAAAATCACAAATATTCCAAAATAATTCTCCGTCCGTTTTTATCCCATTTGGACTCCGTTTGATATTGGGTTTCTGTGAAACAAAAAGCATGCAACAGACAGGAACTGGCACTAGGCACTGGATCAATATGTTAGTCCCAAAAAATAGTACAAAAAAGTTGCCAAAAGTATATAAAAGTTGAATAATCTTGGCATGGAACAATCAAAAATTATAGATACGACAGAGACGTATCAGCATCCCCAAGCTTAATTCCTGCTCGTCCTCGAGTAGGTAAATGATAAAAAAGATAATTTTTGATGTGGAATGCTACCTAGCATAATCTTGATCATATGTCTAATCATGGCATGAATATTAAGACACGAGTGATTCAAAGCAATAGTCTATCATTTGACATAAAAACAATAATACTTCGAGTGTACCAATAAAGCAATCATGTCTTTTCAAAACAACAAGGCCAAAGCAAGCTTATCCCTACAAAATCATATAGTTTGGCCATGCTTCATTTTCGTCACACAAAATGCCCCCATCATGCACAACCCCGATGACAAGCCGAGCAGTTGGTTCATGCTTTTTAACGCGCTTCAGCTTTTTCAACCCTCACGCAATACATGAGCGCAAGCCATGGATATAGCACTATAGGTGGAATAGAATATAATGATGGAGGTTATGCGGAGAAGACAAAAAAGGAGAAAGTCTCACATCGACACGGCTAATCAACGGGCTATGGAGATGCCCATCAATTGATGTCAATGCGAGGAGTAGGGATTGCCATGCAACGGATGCACTAAGAGCTATAAGTGTATGAAAGCTCAACAAAATAAACTAAGTGGGTGTGCATCCAACTTGCTTGCTCATGAAGACCTAGGGCATTTGAGGAAGCCCATCGTTGGAATATACAAGCCAAGTTCTATAATGAAAATTCCCACTAGTATATGAAAGTGATAACATAGGAGACTCTCTATATGAAGAACATGGTGCTACTCTGAAGCACAAGTGTGGAAAAAGGATAGTAACATTGCCCCTTTTTTTCTTTTTTTTTCTTTCTTTTTTTTCTTTTTGGGTGGGCTTCTTTGGCCCCCTTTTTTATTTAGGCTTCTTTGGCCTTTCCTTTTTTTTCTTTTTTTCTTTTTCTTTTTTTATGGGTCAATGTTCTATAATGATGATCATCACACTTTTATTTACTTACAACTCGATATTACAACTCGATACTGGACAAAGATATGACTCTATATGAATGCTTCCGGCAGTGTTCCGAGATGTGCAATGATCTAGCATAGCAATGACATCAAAAAACGGACAAGCCATGAAAACATCATGCTAGCTATCTTACGATCATGCAAAGCAATATGACAATGAATGCTCAAGTCATGTATATGATGATGATGGGAGTTGCATGGCAATATATCTCGGAATGGCTATGGAAATGCCATAATAGGTAGGTATGGTGGCTGTTTTGAGGAAGATATAAGGAGGCTTATGTGTGATAGAGCGTATCATATCACGGGGTTTGGATGTACCGGCGAAGTTTTCACCAACTCTCAAGGTGAGAAAGGGCAATGCACGGTACTGAAGAGGCTAGCAATGATGGAAAGGTAAAAGTGCGTATAATCCATGGACTCACATTAGTCATAAAGAACTCATATACTTATTGCAAAAGTTTATTAGCCCTCAAAGCAAAGTACTACTACGCATGCCCCTAGGGGGATAGATTGGTAGGAAAAGACCATCGCTCGTCCCCGACCGCCACTCATAAGGAATTCAATCAAAGAAACACCCCATGCTTCAAATTTGTCACACAGCGGTTACCATACGTGCATGCTACGGGACTTGCAAACCTCAACACAAGTATCTCTACAATCCACAACCACCCGCTAGCATGACTCTAATATCACCATATTTATATCGCAAAACTATTGCAAGGAATCAAACATATCATATTCAGCGATCTATAAGTTTTATGTAGGATTTTATGACTAACCATGTGAATGACCAATTCCTGTCATCTCTCTAAATAGATATAAGTGAAGCAAGAGAGTTTAATTCTTTCTACAAAAGATATGCCCGCGCTCTAAAAAATATAAGTGAAGCAAAAGAGCATTCTACAAATGGCGGTTGTCTATATGAAGAGAAACAGGCAATCCAAACTTCAAATGATATAAGTGAAGCACGTGAAGCATTCTATAAAGCCATGCTCAAAAGATTTAAGTGAAGTGCAATGAGTATTCTATAAATCAACCAAGTACTATCTCATACCAGCATGGTGCATAAAAGAAAAATGAAAACTAAATGCAAAAGACGCTCCAAGACTTGCACATATCGCACGAACGAAACGAATACGAAAACATACCGATACTTGTTGAAGAAAGAGGGGATGCCTTCCGGGGCATCCCCAAGCTTAAACGCTTGAGTCTCCTCGAATATTTACTTGGGATGCCTCGGGCATCCCCAAGCTTGAGCTCTTGCCTCTCTTCCTTTTCCTCATATCGAGACCTCCTCGTTTAGACACTTCATCCACACAAAACTTCAACAGAAAACTCGGTAAGATCCGTTAGTATAATAAAGCAAATCACCACTCTAAGTACTGTTGCAAACCAATTCATATTTTGTTTTTGCATTGTGTCTACTGTAATATAACTTTTCCATGGCTTAATCCACTAATATAAATTGATAGATTCATCAAAACAAGCAAACTATGCATCAAAAACAGAATCTGTCAAAAACAGAACAGTCTGTAGAAATCTAAACATCCACCATACTTCTGGTACTCCAAAAATTCTACCGAAATTAGGAAAAATAAAAAGTTGTATAGAAAGACAGTGCAAAAGGAATCAGAACCAGTTGACGTTACAGTAAAAAAATGTAAAATCGCGCACTACAGCCAAAGTTTCTGTCCTGCATCGTACAAACCATCAAGCATTGTAAACATCCTAAAGGCAAACCTTAGCACATTATTTTTATAATACAATGGAATTACACAAGGGGATAATTATTTTTTATGAAAAGTTTCTGTAATCAAGATTCACAAAGTTTCCGTGAGCATGAACAAAGTTCAAGGAGCTCTCCCACTTCAACAATGCTTGTCTTTCTCACTTTCACTTTCCTTTTTGAAAAGTTCTAGGTTCCCCTCTTTATTTTTTTGTTTTTAAACTATATGAAAGCACTCAACAGAAATAAATGACTCTCTAAAACTTCCGGGTTGTCTCCCTGGCAGCGCTTTCTTTAAAGCCATTAAGCTAGGCATATAGTGCTCAAGTAATGGATCCACCCGAATCCCAAGGTATATCAAAGCCAATTTTAATTAGCAATGATTTGTAATTTAGTAGTGAGCACAAAGTAACATATATCAAGCAACAACAAAGTCTAACTCTCTTCCTATGCATCGGCATGTCATAAAAGAACAATTCATGCACACCAAGTAAAGGCCAATGCATAGTATAAGCAGTTTCTTGCAATTCTATCGTGTTGGAAACATAGAGAGGTGGAGACATAGTTCCTCTCTCATAATAATTGAAAGTATTAGCAGCAAGCACATGCATATTATATCTATTAAAATCATCATGTAAAGTAGTAAAACACAACCCATCAATATAATCCTTAATAAGCACAAACTTCTCCGATATAGTGTAGGTTGGAGAATTCAAAAAGATAATAGGACTATCATGCGTGGGTGCAATAGCAACAATTTCATGTTTAACATAAGGAACTATAGCAAGTTCATCTCCATAAGCATAATTCATGTTGGCATCTTGGCCACAAGCATAGCAAGCATCATCAAAAAGGGATATTTCAAGAGAATCAACGGGATCATAACAATCATCCTTCGGTAAGCACGAAGGGGAATTAAACAATGTATGAGTTGAAGAGTTACTCTCATTATAAGGTGGGCACGGGTGATCAATCCGCTCTTCCTCCTTTTGTTCTTCGCTCTCCTCATCATCTTTTTCATCCAATGAGCTCACAGTTTCATCAATTTCTTCTTCCATAGCTTCCTGCAAAATATTAGTCTCTTCTTGGACAGCAGAGACTTCCTTAATAAATGCATTAATATTGTAATTGTATTCATAATTTTCATAGCAATATCTAAGTATAGCAAGATTTTCAGGCCTATAAACACCATCATCATCAAAAGCTTCATACTTTTCAAACAAAGATTCAATTTCGTAAGCAGCCTTAAAAGCAACAAATTCTTCTATTTGTTCAACATCATAGTAATCATATATACCATTAGCATAAGAAGCTAAGGTTTCATTATCATTAAATTTGCATGAAAAGGAAAGGTGTGGAGCTTTCATCCTAGAGCAACAAGTAATATCATATCTCAAGCATAGATCCCGAGCATACCACTTTAACATTTGAATTTGATCCCATAATAGTTTCCCTTTTTGTGTCAAGCGATAATCTCTAAAGTATTCACGTTGATCCAACGTGTCTCCCATAACATAATTGAATGGGGTTTTCTCAGGATTATTAAAGTAGTACATAATATCTCGAACATAACGAGCATCGAGGGTTTTAGGAGGTTCCCCATCTCCATGAGTAGCATCTACACCTAATTTTTTTGGTATTTCATGTTCCATATCCATAACTAAAGATAGGAAACAACTAAGAACATCAAATAAAATTTACTTAGTGATAAAGCAAACAAGCACACACATGAATATTCACCCCACGCTGTGACTCCCCGGCAATGGCGCCAGAAAAAGGTCTTGATAACCCACAAGTGTAGGGGATCGCAACAGTTTTCGCTAAGTAAGAGTGTCGAATCCAACGAGGAGCTAAAGGTAGAATAAATATTCCCTCAAGTTCTATCGACCACCGATACAACTCTACGCATGCTTGACGTTCGCTTTACCTAGAACAAGTATGAAACTACAAGTACTTTGTAGGTGTGATAGGATAGGTTTGCAAGATAATAAAGAGCACGCAAACATAAACTAGGGGTTGTTTAGATAAAGATGCAATAAAGTAAATATAGCGAGTGTGGAAAAGTGGTGGTAGGAGTTGTGAAATTGTCCCTAAGCAATTGACTATGTTACTAGACCGGTAATCACTATTGCAATTCTATTTGAGGGAGAGGCATAAGCTAACATACTTTCTCTACTTCGATCATATGCACTTATGATTGGAACTCTAGCAAGCATCCGCAAATACTAAAGATTCATTAAGGTAAAACCCAACCATAGCATTAAAGTATCAAGTCCCCTTTATCCCATACGCAAATGACCTACTTACTCGGGTCTGTGCTTCTGTCACTCACGCCACCCACCATAAGCAAATCATAAACATATTGCAAACCCTACAGCGGGAATCCCTCACGCTTGCGCGACATGGAGAGCACAATAGGACAGCAGCAATAATAAATCATGCAACTCAAACCAACCATAGGAATTCATCAATCACCGATAGGACAACGAAAATCTACTGAGACATCATAGGATGGCAACACATCATTGGAAAATAATATGAAGCATAAAGCACCATGTTCAAGTAGAGGGTACAACGGGTTGCGGGAGAGTGGACCGCTGGATATAGATTGGGGAAGGTGATGGAGATGTTGGTGAAGATGACGGCGGTGTTGGTGAAGATAGCAGTGCTGATGATGGCCCCCGGCGGCGTTTCGGCGCAACCGGAAGCAAGGGGGAGAGAGCCCCCCTTCTTATTCTTCTTCTTCCTTGACCTCCTCCCTATATGGGAGAAGGGTTTCCCCTCTGGTCCTTGGCTCCCATGGCGTGGGAGGGGCGAGAGCCCCTCCGAGATTGGATCCATCTCTCTGTTTCTGCGTTCTCTGATTCTGCCCCTTCACCGTTTCTTTTATATCCGGAGATCCCTAACTCCGATTGGGGTGAATCTTTCACCCAGATCTTTCTCATAAAATTAGCTTCCTTGCAGCAAAAGAAGAGCGTCAACCGCCTTACGGGGGGACCAGGAGAGTCTAGGGCGCGCCCCCCTATCTCCTGGCCCCCTCGGGCACCGTCTCGTGTTGATTTTACTTCCCAAGAATCACAAATATTCCAAAGTAATTCTCCGTCCGTTTTTATCCCGTTTGGACTCCGTTTGATATTGGGTTTCTGCGAAACAAAAAACATGCAATAGATAGGAACTGGCACAGGGCACTGGATCAATATGTTAGGCCCAAAAAATAGTATAAAAAGTTGCCAAAAGTATATAAAAGTTGAATAATATTGGCATGGAACAATCAGAAATTATAGATACGACTGAGACGTATTGTTCTGCAATATCAAGCTTGGTGATGAAGCTAAATCTGGTAGATCTCGGGTAGGGGGTCCCGAGCTTGCGATCTTGGCTAGATGGTAACAAGACAAACCAATAACAGGGTGTATATCCAGGTTCAGGTCTTCTCGAAGAGGTAAAACTCTACGTCCTGCTTATATTGTATTGATTGTGGATGGGGTAGAAAGTACTTATCGATCTACCTCGAGAACATATCTGTGAATGAATCTTAGAATCTTTTGAATATTATCTATCGGCTAGCCTAGCATCGTTTATATTTGTGATGAAGCTCAACTTGCTCCTGTAGTATTTGCATGATCTTGAATGTCCAATGTTGTCTTTCATGTGACCAAGCTGAAGTTTTTTAGACGTAAATGTCACAACTTTGTACATAGCTCGCCATGCTATTCATAAAATTTACATATATATGTCTTCATCTTGGTTTTCTAGCGTTCACATGATCTTGACCTTACATTTAACTAAGCCAAGGTTTCTTAATTTTAGTCTTTCATTGTTAAGTTCACTTGTGAAACAACGAGATTATTTTAATGACGTGGTGGCAGGTCTATGTTCTACTATTAGAGCTTTTGTCACATGTTGAACTCTACTGTGCTTTTGGCATCATCTAAGCTATTTCTTAGAAACAAGGAGGCTATTTGAATGACATGGTACAAATTTCATTTTTGCAATTGCTCTCTTGATCAAACAAACAACCAAATAGTTTAAGCGGCTTTTACAGTGATTCCCTACTATTATCCATCAAACAGTTCCTTCTACTTCTCGTTGATTTTGACACTCTACTTATCAAAAAAGATCTACACTATACACTTGTGGGTTATCAGCGCCCATTTTTTGCTCATCAAGTGTAGTGCTTTTGAGCCACTCTAGCTAACGATAAAATTGTTTACCCCTCCACCATAGTATGTTGCAGTATATAGTGTTTGTTTTCTTGTTTAATCCACCTTTTGTTTCTCGATCAACCACATTTGACGAAATGTTTGAGAACTTTAATACTGTTCACGAATTTAAGAAATATTCATGAACTTGAAAATGTTTGCAAATTTGAAAAATGTTTGTGACTTTAATTTTTTTATCAAATTTTAAAAATATTTACAAAATTTATAAAAAGTTTGAGAATTTGGAAACCTTCGTGAATTTAAAAATGTTCACAAATCTTGAACAAAATTCATGAATCAAAAAATGCTCTCAAATTACAAAAATTGTTCATGAATTTGAAAAATGTCCATGAATCTAAAAACTATTCATGAATTTAAATTTATTTCCAAATTTTAATAAAAATCACAAGTTCTAAAAAACATCTAAATTTAAAAACTCTTTATGAATTTCCAAAATGTCCATGAATTCAAAAATTCTTTACAAATTTTAATAATGTTCACAAATTTGGAAAAAGTTCATGAATTCAAAAACATTCACGGATTTGCAAATAATTGATGAATTCAGCAAAATTGAGAATTTGAAAATAATCATGGATTTTCTGAAAAAAATATGAATTGTTTGTGAATTCAGAAAACTGCTCGCAAGTTTAAAAATATTCATGAATTTGAAAAATTCTCCAGAACTAAGAAAAAAGGAGAAAGAAAACCGATTACCGGTGAGAAAAGGCTGAATAAAAGGAACAAAACCTTCTCAAACTTGCCAAAACCTAATGGAGTGTTCTAAAAGCTTTGAAAATCATGGAGAACCCATCTTATATGTCGAGTTGCATGTAATTTGAAAGAAAAATGTGCTTACTAGCTGCAAACCGCTTCGAGTCGCCTGTAAGCGAATGCTCGATAGCGCGCCAAAAAAGGCGATACATGGAATTAGTGGAATAGAGATTGTTAAGACTAGTAATACAATTGGAGAGAAAATATTAAGGGACCAGACAAGATGGGGCTTAGCCCATTTGGCTGATGCATCGAAAACGTGAAACATGAGAGCAACTAATGAGCGGGCAGCCTCCGCAACAGGCAGCTCCCGCGCGCAGAAGTCCTCCCAACATGCCATGTGGCGGAGCTGGACGCACAACGCGGAAGCAAAGTTTTTTCTTGTTTTCTGCACGCGTTTTCATGTTTTTTGGCTTTTCGTCTTTTGCATGGGTTTCCCTAGGTTTTGGCGGGGTTCATTTTTGCAAATCATAGTTGTGCTTCTAAAAAAGTTCTATTTTCACGAGAAGCACAACATGTTCTTATGCTAGAATCACATTTGTGCTTCTCGAAAAGAGAAAAGCACAACTATGCTTCCTCAAAAATGAAAAAAGCACACCATGTGCTTCCCCGAGAAGCATAGCCTTGCTTCCATGAGGAGCACAACATGTGCTTCCCTAAGAAAAGGAGAAGCATAGCATGTGCTTCTACCCAATGCACAACTTTGCTTGTGCAAGAAGCAAATTTTGTGCATCTCAAAAAAAGAAAAGAAAAAGCATAGCACGTGCTTTCCAAAAAAGAGTAAAAAAACACAATCATGCTTTCGGGCTCCCTTTTTTCTTCCTCTTTTGGTATTCATTTTTCCGGTTGCTGATATTTTGTTTTTGTTTTTCTCTTTTTTTATCTGGTATCTGTTTTTCCCTTGAATTTTTTTTTCGTCGAAACCTATTAACACAAAATCGAGTTTCGAAGATCTTGACGCGATAAATCCAGCGGTGAAAGCAATCCGGTATTTGGACGCACGTTTCAGGAGATACATTTTGAATAAGCAAATCTATGTGAAAAAGCATAACTCCCAGGTCACGACAAGTGACGCACATCGGCACATGCAGTGTGCTAATTGTCAACATCTGAGAAGGTGGGGAGTGACCTTTACAAGGGATAGCTTTTAACTTAGGATTTCGGTGAAACTCACCATCTTGTCCAAGCACGACCAAGTCGACGATCGCCCGAGACCTTCGGGCAGCGATTTGTCTCGTTTCGTGCGATACAGAAGCACCCCTCCCCCTTGATGTGGACCCGATCTTTCGATGAGAGGTGATAACTACGATTTTTGGGTACTTGACCCTCACGATCTGACTACCAATCATACAGGGAAAACCGTACATCACTTATATCCATGACAGTCGCTAAACCAACTCCACGGTGTTATCGACCTAGTCGACGGCGTGATCGACCTATTCATGAAGGATTTTTCCTGCAAGCAAATCGAAGAACATGCAAGAAAATAATAGCCAAGCAATCTGAAAGTGTGAATATGCTAGATGAAATAAATCTCATAAGATGGGATTCCGATAGAATGTCTTGACGGTCGCACTAGCCGCTACGAGCGAAAATAAATAAAATAGCAATAGCTAAACTTCTCTAAACAAAACCCAAGTCTAAAACCTAACCTCGAATTAGGTCTAGGGAGCCTTCCTGCTGCCGACCTGTCCTTGTCGGCTCATCTCTCCCGAGGCGAACGAGAGAATAGATCTGAGATTGGAGGAAGCGAAAAAAAACGCAAAAGGTCATGCGGCCGGTGGCTGCCCTAGTACAGAAATAGAACAGCGGCAGGTGTCGTGGTTCTAAGTCTGACAGTAGAGTGGGGGGTAGGTATGGAGAGGCAAGGTCCTAGCTATGGAGAGGTTGTAAACACAAGAGATGTACGAGTTCAGGCCCTTCTCGGAGGAAGTAAAAGCCCTACGTCTCGGAGCCCGGAGGCGGTCGAGTGGGTTATGTGTATACAAAGTATAGGGGTGCGAACCCTTCTGCCTGTGGAGGGGGGTGGCTTATATAGAGTGCGCCAGGACCCCTGCCAGCCCACGTAATGAAGGGTTTAAAGTACATTAAGTCTGGGGCGTTACTGGTAACGCCCCACATAAAGTGTCTTAACTACCATAAAGTCTACTTAATTACAGACCGTTGCAGTACAGAGTGCTTCTTGACCTTCTGGTGGTCGAGTGAGTCTTCATGGTCGAGTCCTTCAAGTCAGTCGAGTGGGTTCCTCGTAGGTCGACTGGAAGGTGATCTCTTCTAAGGGTGTCCTTGGGTAGGGTATTTAGATCAGGTCTATGACCCTACCCTAGGTATATGACTCCATCATTAGCCCCCGAATGGATCGAGTCGACTAAAGAAAAGTTGCTAAGCTATCGACAAAGAAGTTATTGGTCCAGGACACAAAAGCCCCCGAATTGATTGAGGCTTGAGTGAGGAAGGAGTTGACGTTGTTTCCGACTGGCTTTTGTGTGCTGGTCCTGCGCTGTCCTGGACCAATAACTTCTTTGTCGATAGCTTAGCAACTTTTCTTTAGTCGACTCGATCCATTCTTTTCTTTCGTCGAGTGATCTTTTGGACTTTGACAATTTTCGAGCAACGGATCGCAGGAAATCCCGCGTCTGACAGACCGATCTGCCATTCGCGGATTCTGCGGGATATGAAATTTGGGGAAGCGCGCGAAGCGGGGCGGGCCATGGCACTCGGATGGGATAGGGCGTAGACGCCTCTGTTCTCGCGCCGCCTTTTTCGCCACGTATCGCGTCCGCGCGATTGTTTCGGGATGTGATTAGATCGACCGGGCCCACCTGTCATCCACTCAGAAGGGATCTTATAAATGCGCCCGGCGAGGGTTTTTGAATAGTGCCTCTGCATTCCCTCTCTGCTCTCCTCGTCTCCGCCCAACGCGCCCGCTCTCGCCTCCGCACAACCTATCCTCGCGCGTCTCACCGGCAGCCATGGTGAAGGAGAAGACGGCGGCGCTGGAACGCACGAAGAAGGCGTCGGTGACGGAGAAGGCGAAGGGGAGAACCACCAGCCGTGGAGGGTCTTCGTCTAGATCTCGTCTGCCGAACGGCTGGGTCCAGGGAGATTGGATCCGGTCAACCATCACGGAGAAGGATCTCCTCGACATGGCCAACGACGGTCTGATCCCCCATGGAGCCGCAAGGCTTCCGAGGAAAGAGTGGCAACCCCAGCCGGAAGAGGGTGAGTGCGTGCTTCTAGCTACCCACGTCGACCACGGATTTTCTTTGCCGCCGAGTGTTTTCTTCCGTGGTTTCTTGAACTTCTTTGGAGCGCAACTCCACCACTTCACCCCGAATTCTATCGCCTATCTTGTCGCGTTTGTGTCCATGTGTGAGAATTTTCTGGGTTGTCAACCGCACTGGGGCTTGTTCAAGCACATATTCACGTGTCGCTCTCAGACCGTGAAGAAGGCGAGCTCAGGCGACGATAAAACCAAAGTTGTCCAGATGTGTGGAGGTCTAGGGATCCAGATGAGGAACAAGAGCACCTTCCCAGCCATGACGTTCCCCGAGTCAGTCAGAGGCTGGCAGTCGACCTGGTTCTATTGCCAGAATGAGCCGACGCCGGGGCAGTCGAGTGGACTCCCTCAGTTTACCATGGACCGAGTGAACAAACCCTCCTCTCTGAAGGTGATTCCGGAGGAGAAAGCCGGCGTGAAGATGCTGATGGAGCGCGTAGTTCAGTTGGTTCGAGATGGAGTAACTGGTATGGATCTCTTGGAGGTTTTTCTTAGGCGGCGTATCCAGCCTCTTCAGTTCCGGAGCCATTGCATGTGGTTGTACTGCGGAACTGAAGATGAGACTCGGATCTACCCAGAAGCAGTCGACGATGCCACGCTGGAAAGGTGGATGGCCGCGGTCACTGGGAACAAGGATAACCCCCGTGGAGCCAGAAGGATTCCTCCACTCGACCATCACAGCGTTCCAGACAAGGTATGTCCGCTCTACCTTCCATTGTATTCTTGTCATATTTATTTCCATTTTCTCCGCAAATTGGTCGATTGATCCTTGTCTTGATGTCTATCAGGCCCTCACCGAGCTGTACTCGACGCCCAATGGAGCACAGGCTCCGACTGAAGAGGGAGAAGCGAGCGGGGGCGAGAGCCAGCAGGAGTGGGACTCGGATGCCGCTGAGGATGATGATGATGATGATGACGATGAGGAGGACGAAGAAGAGGAGGAGGAGGAGGTCGCTCCACCGCGCTCGGAAAGGCGGTCGAAGCTTGCCCATGACCCTGTGACTGAACGTGGGAAGGGGTTGCGACTGTCGCGCAGTCGACCAAGCGCCCTCGGACCACTTCTCCGGTGCCGACTGAAAAGGCGCCGAAGCAGTCCAGGGTGGCCCCGTCAAAGCCGACCAAGTTCCTGCCGAAGATGAAGGTGTCCATCCCCACCATATCAGGGTAAACATGCTGCTTAAGTCTTCTTGTTTTGTGCGAGCTTTATCTCTGGTTGACACTTGAGTTAGTCAACTGATTCTTTGGAATTGCAGTGCTGCTACTTCTGAGACCTCAGCCAGGGCTGACGACCATGAGATGGAGGACGCAGCAACCTCAAACCCTGGTACTATACTCTTAATTCTGTTTTTAGTCGATTGACACTTCGTCCCTAATTCTGATTCTTTTCTGTAGTCTCATCCAATGTCGTTATCACTCTTCCTGATGATGATGACGATGAGGAACCACTGAAGCACAGGAGGAGCAGGAAAGCGTCTGCCGGCAGGGTGGCACAGGATGTGACGACGCCCAAGACTCTGGTCGCGGAGGAGGAGAACACCACTCGACACATCGTGTCTTTCACGGTGCCGTTGACGAGTGCTCATCCTGCTTCGTCGAGTGCCGCACAACCTTCTCTCTTCACGACGCACCACGTCCCAGAGGACCAAGCCAGTGCTACGAAGGAAGCGATACGCCAAGCAGGGGTCATGATGGAGCAGGTGAAGGCCATCTAGGAAGCAAGTCAAGCAGCTTATGACGCCAGCTCCGCCCTTCAAAGCAATGTTCAGGTCAGTCGACCATCGCTTGTTTTGTTAGGATATGCTATCAAAAAACTTTTCTTTCCGGAATCCATAGCAGTCACCCACTGGGTGTGTCGATTGAAACTCCGTGTTAGCGGGGGCACGCTGAGTGCACCCGCTGGGTTTAGTCCCCAAGGCTAAGGTTGACTGCTGGCAGTCGGCCTTAGGCTTTATAAGTTCAGTCTTTCCGTCATTCGACTGAGGCGAATGGATTTCCCAAACCGGTGGGGGCACGCTGAGTGCACCCACTGGGTGTAGTCCCCGAGGCTGTGGTCGACTGCTTGCAGTCGATTACAGTCTAAAGAATACGTCTTGTTTTTTTTTGGGGTCGACTGGTCGACTCTGTCTTTAATAGAACTAGTGGGGGCACGCTGAGTGCACCCACTGGGTGTAGTCCCCGAGACTACGGTCGAATGTTTGTATTCGGCTGTAGTCTTAGAAATGCATGATTTTCTCTTATCCACTCGGAAGTGAATTATCCTTGATATTTTGTCGATTGGTTCTTCGCAGAAATCCTGTGACCTTGCGGCTCGTTATACCGAGCTGGAGAACAAGCACATTCAGCTCGAGCTGGATCTGAAGCTGGTTCAGGAGAATCTGACGAAGGCGAAGGAGGAGACCAAAGGTATGTTCGGTGAGACCTCGACGACTCCTTTTTCCCTTCATTTGTTTCAAAATCTGACCTTGCTGTAACTTGCAGGCAAGGTGAAGGAGGCCCAGAAGAAAAAAGACCTTGAGCTAGCTGAGAAGATCAAGCTTGCTGACGAGAAGTAAGCTTCAGTCACCAAGCTCGAAGAAGAAAATACTAATCTGAAAGCTGCTCTTGGGATTGCCAACAAGGAAGTCAGTCGGCTGAAAACTGACAAAGCTGCCTTAACCGACAAGGTCAGTCAGTTGACTGGGAAGAAAAATGATCTGGAGGCCTTCGACCTGCACCTCGTCCTCCTTATGACCGCACATTGTACTTATGGCTTAGCTCATAGGAGAGGGTCGTAGTCGACCTGCGCCTCGTCCTCCTTACGGCCGCACAATGTATTTATGGCGTAGCTCAGAGGAGAGGGTCGCAGTCTACCTGCGCCTCGTCCTCCTTACGGCCGCACATTGTACTTATGGTGAAGCTCAGAGGAGAGGGTCGCAGTCGACCTGTACCTCGTCCTCCTTGCGAGCACACGTTGTATTTGTGGCGTAGCTTAGAGGAGAGGGTCGCAGACGACCTGCACCTCGTCCTCCTTACGAGCGCATGTTGTATTTGTTCTTAGGCGAGTGTTCAGACTGCAGCTAAGCCCCCGAGTGGGAGTCTGGCTCACCACTCGGTAGGATTTTATTTGAACTTAGGCGAGTACTTGGACTGCAGCTAAGCCTCCGAGTGGGAGTCTGGCTCACCACTTGGTAGGATTTTATTTGAACTTAGGCGAGTACTTGGACTGCAGCTAAGCCTCCGAGTGGGAGTCTGGCTCACCACTCGGTAGGATTTTATTTGAACTTAGGCGAGTACTTGGACTGCAGCTAAGCCTCCGAGTGGGAGTCTGGCTCACCACTTGGTAGGATTTTATTTGAACTTAGGCGAGTACTTGGACTGCAGCTAAGCCTCCGAGTGGGAGTCAGGCTCACCACTCGGTAGGATTTTGTTGAAACTTAGGCGAAACGGATTCGCAGCTAAGCCCCCGAGTGGGAGGCTGGCTCACCACTCGGTAAGGATTTTTACAAACTTAGGCGAAACGGATTCGCGGCTAAGTCACCCACTGAGGGGAAAATTTTATTGGACAAATAAAAAGTGACAAAAATTATGGAGAAATTATGACACTATTTTTTGTAATCCATGAACTGCAGAAGTATTTTATTACAACTCATCCGAGTGAAAACTTTAAGTGTAAAATGGGCGGAGTAGTTCCGCGTTCCAAGCTCGGGGCTCGTCGATATTGTGCTTAACATTGTAGAGACGGTATGCCCCGTTGTGGAGAACCTTGGTGACGATGAAGGGTCCTTCCCAAGAAGGAGCGAGCTTGTGTTGTTTCTGCTGATCCACTCGGAGAACCAGATCTCCTTCCTGGAAGGCTCGACCTCTCACATTTCTGGCGTGGAAGCGACGCAAATCTTGTTGGTAGATAGTCGATCGGATCAGAGCCATCTCCCTTTCTTCCTCTAAAAGGTCGATTGCGTCCTGCCGCGCTTGTTCAGCTTCTGCTTCGTTGTAGAGTTCAACTCGAGGAGCATTGTGGAGAAGATCACTCAGCAAGACTGCTTCAGCTCCGTAGACCAAGAAGAATGGAGTTCTTCCGGTCGATCGATTAGGTGTGGTCCGCAGTCCCCAAAGCACCGAGGGAAGTTCGTCGACCCATGCTCCAGCCGCATGCCTGAGATCACGCATCAGTCGGGGTTTCAACCCTTTGAGGATCAGGCCATTGGCTCGCTCTGCTTGTCCATTCGACTGCGGATGGGCGACTGAAGCGTAGTCGACTCGTGTGCCTTGAGAGTTGAAGAAATCCCTGAATTCCTCTGAGTCAAAGTTCGACCCATTATCTGTAATGATGCTGTGCGGGACTCCATATCTGAATATCAGTCCCCTGATGAAGCTAACAGCAGTACCGGCGTCAAGGTTCTTGATTGGCTTAGCTTCAATCCACTTGGTGAACTTGTCGACTGCCACCAGTACATGCGTGAAACCACTTTGACCTGTTCTCAAGGGACCGACCATGTACGACCCCCATACTGCGAAAGGCCAGACGAGTGGAATGGTCTTCAGAGCTGACGCAGGCTTGTGTGACATATTTTAGTAGAACTGACATCCTTCGCACTTGTCCACTATTTCCTTTGCCATCTCATTCGCCTTTGGCCAGTAAAATCCGGCTCGGTATGCTTTGGCCACGATGGTCCGAGAGGATGCATGATGACCATAGGTCCCCGAGTGGATATCATCAAGGATGATTCGACCTTCTTCTGGCGTTATGCACTTCTGACCAACTCCAGTCGCGCTCTCTCTGTATAACTGTCCTTTGATTACGGTAAAGGCTTTGGATCGACGGACGATCTGTCGAGCCTCTTCCTCATCCTCTGGGAGCTCTTTCCTCAGGATATACGCGATATATGGAACTGTCCAGTCGGGAATGACCACTAAGACCTCCATGACCAAGTCGACCACTGCTGGGACCTCAACCTCAGTCGGATCTGTGGCACTCTTGGGCTGTGGAGCTTCTTCGGTGAAAGAATCTTCTTTGACTGACGGAGTGTGTATATGCTCCAAGAACACACCACTCGGAATGGCTTCTCTCTTGGAACCTATCTTTGCCAGATCATCAGCTGCTTGATTTTTCAGTCAGGGTATGTGATGGAGCTCTAACCCCTCAAACTTCTTTTCCAGCTTCCTCACTGCATTGCAGTATCCAGTCATGGCTGGGCTTCTTACGTCCCACTCCTTCATCACTTGGTTGACCACTAGATCTGAGTCGCCATAAACCATAAGGCGACGGACACCGAGTGAAATGGCCATGCGCAACCCATACAGAAGGGCCTCGTACTCTGCCTCGTTGTTGGAGGAATCAAAGTGAATCTGGAGCACATATCTGAGCTTATCTCCTCTGGGGGAAACCAAGACCACCCCAGCACCGGAACCATTCAGCATCTTAGAGCCATCAAAAAACATGGTCCAATGCTCCGAGTGAACTTCAGTCGGCTGCTGTTGTTCAATCCACTCGGCGAGGAAATCCGCTATTGCCTGGGACTTAATGGCTTTCTTTGCCTCAAACTTGATATCAAGGGGAAGAAGTTCAATCGCCCATTTCGCCACTCGACCAGTTGCATCTCTGTTGTGCAGAATCTCTGAAAGTGGAGCGTCGCTGACGACTGTGATGGAATGATCAGAGAAATAGTGAGCAACCTTCTTCGTGGTCATGTATATCCCATACACAAGCTTCTGATAATGAGGGTATCTCTGCTTGGATGGAGTTAAAACTTCAGACAGATAGTATACTGGGCGTTGAACTTTGAAGGCTTTCCCTTCCTCTTCCCGCTCGACCGTAAGTACTATACTGACGACTTGTCATGTGGCTGCGATATAAAGCAACAGAGGCTCTTTACTGATTGGAGCAGCAAGCACCGGCTGGGTGGAGAGCAGAGCTTTTAGCTCGGCAAACGCTGCATCAGCTTCTGGAGTCCACTCGAACTTGTCTGCCTTCTTCATCAGTCGGTAAAGAGGCAATGCCTTTTCACCGAGTCGTGAGATGAATCGACTTAATGCGGCCAAGCATCCAGTAAGCTTCTGGACATCGTGCACTCGCACAGGGCGTTTCATTCGGAGAATGGTGCCGATCTTCTCTGGATTAGCGTCGATCCCCCGCTCGGAAACGAGAAAACCGAGTAACTTGCCACCAGGAACTCCGAATGTGCACTTTGATGGATTGAGCTTGATATCATACCTTCTGAGGTTGGCAAATGTTTCGGCGAGGTCAGCGAGCAGGTCGGAACCTTTTCGTGACTTGACCACGATATCATCCATATACGCTTCCACATTCCGACTGATTTGAGTGAGTAAACACTTCTGAATCATTCGCATAAATGTGGCTCCGGCATTCTTGAGACCGAATGGCATGGTGATATAGCAGAAGCACCCGAATGGAGTGATGAAAGCTGTTTTTATCTCATCGGGTCCGTACAGACGGATCTGATGGTACCCGGAATAGGCGTCTAGAAAAGACAATCTCTCGCATCCCGCGGTCGAGTCAACAATTTGATCAATGCGAGGGAGAGGAAAACGATCTTTCGGGCAGGCCCGATTTATGTGCTTGAAATCAATGCACATTCGGAGTGATTTGTCCTTCTTAGGAACCATGACGACATTAGCGAGCCACTCGGAGTGGTATATCTCTCGGATAAATCCGGCCGCCAATAGTCGAGCCACTTCCTCACCAATAGCCTTTCTCTTCTGGACAGCGGACCGCCGAAGATGCTCTTTGACTGGTTTTTCTGATGAGTCGACTCTAAGGCGATGCTCAGCCAGTCCCCTGGGAACACCTGGCATGTCAGCTGGCTTCCATGCAAAAATGTCCTAGTTCTCACGGAGGAACTGGATGAGCGCTTCTTCCTATTTCGGGTCGAGTGTTGTGGATATGTGGGTCGGGGCTGCATTGGGGTCGGTCGGGTGAATGTGAACAGGCTTCGTCTCACCGGACAACTGAAATGCAGATTTTGTGGCGGGCTTCTTGGATCGCAGCAAATCACTCGGATCTGCGTTTTGCTTGTATTCTTCAAACTCGACCGCTGTCACCTGGGAATCAGCAATCTTTGAGCCCTTCTGAAAACACTCTTCTGCCTTCTTCCGATCACCGGTGACAGTGATCACTCCTTTGGGGCCGGGCATCTTCAGTTTGAGGTACACGTAACATGATCGAGCCATGAACCGTGCGTAAGCTGGTCTCCCCAAAATGGCGTGATACGCGCTCTGAAAATCCACGACCTCAAACGTTAACTTTTCCTTGCGAAAATGTTTTGAATCACCAAACACCACGTACAGAGCTATTTGGCCGAGTGACTCGGCCTTCTTTCCTGGTATAACTCCATGAAAGCTCATGTTACTGGTGCTCAGTCGGGACATCGGAATGCCCATTCCTTTCAGTGTGTCTGCATACAACAAGTTCAGTCCACTACCACCGTCCATCAGCACTTTCGTCAGTCGAGTGCCTTCGACAATTGGGTCGACCACCAACGCTTGCCTCCCGAGGGTGGCGATATGAGTCGGGTGATCAGACTGGTCGATGTGATGGGTGTTTGGGACCATCTCAGATAACTTGGTTTTGCTGGGGCAACCATGTTCACCTCACGATTAATGACCTTCAGTCGACTCTTGCTTTCCACATCTGCGAAGATCATCAGAGTAGAGTTGACATGCGGATATCCTCCCTCACTGTCCTCCTTGTCTTCGGCCTTGTCCGACTCCTTCTCCTTGTCCTTGGACTGTTTTCCCTGAAACTGCTGGATCAGGAGTCGACATTGGCGAGTGGTATGCTTCGGGTAAATGATATTGCCTTCTTCATCTTTCTTCGTGTGGATGTGACACGGCATATCCATCACGTCGTTCCCTTCTTTATCCTTCACCTTCTTAGGGTTCCAGGATCCTTTTGGTTTCCCTTTAAACTTTCCCTGAGTCACGGCCAGAGCCTCTTCAGGAGCTGCAGGTTCAGCCTTCCGCTTCTGTTTCCAACTGGTGTTTCCCTTCTCTGACTGACTCGGCTTGTACTTGCCGCTTCGGAGTCGGTCTTCCTCTTCGCCATTGGCATACTTGGTAGCAATCTCCATCATCCGACTCAGGGTCATGTCTCCGGTTCGACCAAATTTCAAACTCAATTCTCTGTTCTTGACACCATCCTTGAAGGCGCAAACTGCCTGATGGTCAGACACGTTCTCCACGGTATGGTGCAAAGTGATCCATCTCTGAATATACTCTCTGAGAGTCTCATTCGTCTTCTGCACACAGACTTGCAGCTCTGTCAATCCAGCTGGTCGCTTGCAAGTTCCTTCAAATGTTCTGACGAACACTCGGGACAGATCTTCCCAAGTGTAAATGCTGCTAGGAGGTAACTGATTCAACCACGCTCTGGCAGAACCTTCCAACATGAGGGGCAAATGCTTCATGGCCACCTCGTCATTCCCACCACCAATCTGAACCGCCACTCGGTAGTCCTCGAGCTATTTTTCAGGCTTAGACTCACCAGTGAACTTACTGACTCCTGTTGCCAACCTGAAATTGGGGGGAATCACTGCGGCTCTGATAGCCCTGCTGAAACATTCTGGACCAGAAACATGCACTCGACTGCTTGTGGGCACATCTCTGTCGAGCCCACCCCGATGGGCTCTGTTTCGGTCGACCAAGCCTTGCACGATAATGGATCGCGTGTTGAAGCCTAGTTCTCGGGGGTCGACTGGAGCTCTTCGCCCCACACTGAGTTGACGCCTGTCATCTTGCTACCGAGGAGCGTAAGACCCACCCCTCGGGGGGGAAGTGGGCACTCGACGCCTATCATCACGATCATGTCGGTCTCCGTACTGGTCTCGCCGATTCTCGCGTCCTTCACGCCGCGCGGGCGATCTGGGACTATGAGCCGACTGAACTGTATTCGCAGCGACGGATCGACTGTGAACTCTGTTACGCGACTGCGACACGGCTGAATTCTGGTCTCCTGCTGCCCGGAGCAAATCCCTGATCTGCATCAAGCCTCTGCCAGCTTCCGACTGAGAGGGCTGGATGGACTCTGCTATACGGGTTGCAGCTGCTAAATTCTGGATTGGGGTTCGATATACCTGAGTCGGCGGGAAGAGCTGACGTTGATTGGCGTCGGGTGCTCGTTGCCGCGCGCGCTCGTCGAGTGCTCGCTGAAGATTCTCCAGACGAGTGCGTTCAGCCAGATTGGCCAAACGTGCCTCCTCCAAGGCGCGAGCCTCAGGGGTTTCTCCCGCGATGGGAGTATGCAGGGCATCCATGTTCCTGCGGCGAAGCTCTTCCCTCTGCAGAGAGTCGAGTGGCTCGGGCTGGTACTCTTCGTGGTCCCGTACTGGGTCGCCTCCACCGCCTGCCCCGCCCTCATGGGCGAAGCCAGGAGGACTGCGAGGCCCGTTGACCATCAAGATTTCTGCCGCCGGATCACTGCTATCGCACTCGGATGCAGTCTCTACGGAGCCAGTCGACAGATCGAACAGGCCGTAGAGGGATTCGTTGGGCTCGATTGCCGCAACTTGAGCGGTGGCCGTCTGGCGAGCCACCGCGTGCTTCACCCACCGCTGAAGCCTCGATCGACCAGAGCGCTTGCGCTGGTGGGAGACCGGGAGGGTAGCCGATAGGGGAGTCGACCGATATGGGGTCGACGGTTGTCGCAGCAGAACGCCGCGGACACATGCGCGAAAATGCGTCGCACCGCGGACGGGGAGCGCATCAACGTCGAGTGGAGCCTCCTGGAGCCATGCGGAGTCGTCGGCGATGAAGGTGAGAGCGCCAAGACGGATCTCGCGGCCCTCGACCAAAACTCCAGTAGCAACCATGATGAAAGTACTCGGAAGAATCGCAACTTCTCCAGAAAATCGCTAAAACACCTGCCCCACGGTGGGCGCCAACTGTCGTGGTTCTAAGTCTGACAGTAGAGTGGGGGGTAGGTATGGAGAGGCAAGGTCCTAGCTATGGAGAGGTTGTAAACACAAGAGATGTACGAGTTCAGGCCCTTCTCGGAGGAAGTAAAAGCCCTACGTCTCGGAGCCCGGAGGCGGTCGAGTGGATAATGTGTATACGAAGTACAGGGATGCGAACCCTTCTGCCTGTGGAGGGGGTGGCTTATATAGAGTGCGCTAGGACCCCTGCCAGCCCACGTAATGAAGGGTTTAAAGTACATTAAGTCTGGGGCGTTACTGGTAACGCCCCACATAAAGTGTCTTAACTACCATAAAGTCTACTTAATTACAGACCGTTGCAGTACAGAGTGCTTCTTGACCTTCTGGTGGTCGAGTGAGTCTTCATGGTCGAGTCCTTCAAGTCAGTCGAGTGGGTTCCTCGTAGGTCGACTGGAAGGTGATCTCTTTTAAGGGTGTCCTTGGGTAGGGTATTTAGATCAGGTCTATGACCCTACCCTAGGTATATGACTCCATCAGCAGGAACAGGCCTGTGAGGCCGGTACTGAGAGAATTTACATTGTGGGCTTTTGGGCTTCTCACCGAGTGTTGCATTCCAAGTTGATGGGTTCAGCTCTGATTTTATATTGGGTTCATGCACATATTATACGTGTACTATACCCCTGGCCATTGCCTGGGTTCGCTGAACCCAACACTCATACTTTCTCTTTTTTTAGTCTGCATATAAGATTTGGTCAAAGTCAAAATTTATAAAGTTTGACCAACTTTGTAGAAAAAAATACCAACATCTACAATACTAGAGCCATATGGTATGAAAATTAATTTCATGATGCATCTAACAATACTGATTTCATATTGTGAATTTTGATATATTTTTCTATAAACTTAGTTAAAGTTAATAAAAATTTAACTTTAACCAAATCTTATATTCAGACTAAAAAGAAACGGAGGGAGTACGTTGGCTCCGCCCCTGCTATTGGACGTCCCAAACTAAGAATGTGTGGTTCAAAGTCAACTCTTAACACTTGAGGGACAGCAGCCCAAGGTAGAGCCGCCCCGAGATTAGATTTTGATATTGTATTGCTGCAGAGGCCGGATGTAACCGATACCATCTTCACGTATATGAATTACTGCAGAAAAAAAGAGTGAGAAGGAAGATATAAAAGAAAAAAGGTCGGCCGTGATTTGCAGGCCGTGCACATATCTTCCACTCTATAGCAGTCAACGCTTGCTCGGAAAAAGAACAGACGAATTCTTATATTGCAGCACTAACCGGTCGTATTGCGCCAACGAACTCCACTCACCATGTAAGCTGCTGACCTGGTTTCGATTAGATACCCTGCGCACCCGGCCGCATGCTGAATGGTCTTCCCGTTGCTGCAATGATTTCCCAATTTCCGGTATGTAATGCTTGGACGCACCACAGCTCCACTTACGACTCATAATCTATAGCTGAATCTTCTGGATTTGTGTAGCTCCACTTGCCAATTCAGCTAGGAACAAACAGGACGCAATCCGTCCCCCATGTAATAAGTTTTGTTGCTTGGACGCCCATCCATGGCCGTTTCTTGGTCAGACGGACCACTGTGCCTGCCGTCGCCGTTACGACCTCTTCCTCTTCCTCTTGCTCCCTTTCTTTATTCAGCCCGCCTGCATGCATGGCCCTGCCTGTGTAGGGAAGAGCTGCGGCATGGGTGCTCCGCTTCTGGTACACGTCCCGGTGGTGATCGAGAGCGAGACCCAGACCGGCTCGCACGATCCTTTGCCTTGCGCTGACATGATCAGGTCAACCGATGGTGGCGCGGTCAGAAACTGCGTCGACGGCCGCGCCACTAGCTGCATGCGTCGCCCCCACCCACCACACCACTGCCGGCCGCCGTTGTCACATTCCCTACGTCCTCACGCCACTCCACCGGTAAGGCAGCCGGTGGAGCGGATATAAAACGCACACGCGTGTCCTCATGTCGAGCAAACCGCCAATGAGCACTCCAGCAATGGCATCTCAGGCTCGCGGGCTCCGTTTCCTCATCGCCGTCGTTGTGTTCTCGGCCGCCGCGGCCGTGACTGGGGCGCGGCACGGCGCCGCCGGGCAGTGCGGCCCGGTGGGGGCGATCGTCAGCGAGGAGCTCTACTCGTCCCTGTTCCTGCACAAGGACGCCCCGGCCTGCCCCGCCAAGGGGTTCTACACCTACGCGTCCTTCATCCGGGCCACCAGGAAGTTCCCCAAGTTCGGCGCCACAGGCGACCTCGTGACGCGCAAGCGCGAGGTCGCCGCCTTCCTCGCGCAGATCTCCCACGAGACGACGGGCGGCTGGGCCACCGCGCCGGACGGCCCCTACTCGTAGGGCCTGTGCTACAAGGAGGAGATCAGCCCGCAGAGCAACTACTGCGACGCCACCGACAAGCAGTGGCCGTGCTACCCCGGCAAGTCCTACCACGGCCGAGGCCCCATCCAAATCTCATGGTACTGACAAATCCACAGAGCTTACCTGCAAATTTCACTCATGGCGCCGGCTCGGTAGAACGCACACGTGCTGACCTCTGGCCGGCTGATGAACAGGAACTTCAACTACGGTCCGGCGGGGAAGGCCCTGGGGTTCGACGGGCTGCGGAACCCGGAGCTGGTGGCCAACTGCTCGGACACGGCGTTCCAGACGGCGCTGTGGTTCTGGATGACCCCCAGGGAGACCAAGCCGTCGTGCCACCAGGTGATGGTCGGCGAGTACTGCCCCAGCAGGGCCGACGCCGCCGCGAACCGCACGGCCGGGTTCGGGCTGGTCACCAACATCGTCAACGGTGGCCTCGAGTGCAACATCGCTGACGACGCGCGGGTCAACAACCGGATCGGCTTCTACCGGAGGTACTGCCAGGTCCTCGGCGTCGACGTCGGGCCCAACCTCGACTGCGCGCACCAGCTCCCGTACTAGCTCGAGGGAGTGGCTTCACGTTTCTCGGGAGAAAACCATAGCCTCACGTGCTAGTTGCTTAAATTTGTACTGTAGTTTAGTAAGCCTACAAAGAAACACACTTATATTTTGTTAATTAGTAACAAATCTAATAAATTAAGGTTTCTTTCTTAAAGAACATTGATCATACTGTCAACAAGTGAAATTGAAGCAAGCACGAAATGACAAATATCCTGACCAAATTGAAAGCTACACCAAGATTCTCTAAAGTCGTCGTGTCTAACTTCATTGTTCGCTCCTAATTGTGCTTTCTTGTATTCGATAACGATTTTGTTTTTTGTTTTTGCGGGAAGTATTCGATACGAAATTGTAAAGGACAAGCGGAACAAGGCAGGGTCACTTTTTTTTAAAGAGAGGGGCTTGCCCGGCAATAAACTGAGGCCCTTCTCTTACAAAAAGAGTGCAAAGTAAAGTAAACGAAATCATACAGGGTCACAAGTGACCGAACAAAGTGGCACCTTACTTGCAAGCTAGACACTAGACCTAGGAAACAATAAGGATCGCCCACGGAGAGTCTCTGAATGGAAGAAGACGATCACACGATGGCTCCTAGCCCTCATTGTCCCGTCTCAAGGCGGCGCGAAGAGCTTGACACTTTGTGCAAAGATTGTTGATAAGATGATCATGTTGTGGTCGGTTCTATTGTCTCTCCAATGGTCTCTAAAGCTGTGCAACAAGTTTATACATAAGATCGATTGGACGCTTGAATACAAGACCTTTCATTGGTTTCCAGCATTCCAAAGTGACCATGCTAATGGAGCAAATCCCACACAACAAAATTTTCTATCTTTTTCGTGGGTCCCTTGCACAAGTTTATGGAATTTAGCAAACCTACCCGGATTCCACGATCAACCAGTGGTGTTTCAGATCACACTCCATATAAATTTGGCCACTATGCATGAGAAGAATATGTGGCAACAATTTTCATTGAGACCACACCAAATGCAAGTGTCGTCCTCTAGGCCATGTCTCTTGAGCACTTAATCCTTAGTCACGGTTATGCACTCGGTTGGTGTATTTTATTTTTGGTTTAGTGCTAAGTTCTCTACAACCCTCGGGGGAGCGGGGACGAGGGCGAGCAGCGGCCTCGCGGGCGAGCGGCTCAGCCGAATGGGCCTCGCGGGCCTGCTCCGGGCCCGGTATTCATGTGGTGATTGTATGCCTTTGTATGTATCCCCATTGTGGTGTACATGCTACGGTGTAATGGTATCCGCCTTGCAAAGCGTCTTCAATATGTGCTTCTATCCTTGGTAGGACCGTCGAGTTCCTTGAGGATAGGATCGCATATTGGGCATGACATGAAAATGATCGATAATTAGGCTGAGGGGTTCAAACATAGGAGGAAGCCTAGGGGTGCCCACATGCCACATGTGCCCCTCTAAGGTGGGCACCTACACCCTGTGGGGCCCACTAGGGGTTGGGTCTTGGCGTCCTCTCCTGACACGAAATTCTAGAACCAATGTTTGTTTATCTTTTCTCGAACTTATTCTGAGGTATTTTCCTAAAATTCCAAAAACACCTAAAAAAGGATATGTCACTGTGCACCACATTAATATATTAGTTCAATAAAAAGTATGCCCAACATAAATCATACAAAAATTACAGATATGTTGGAGACATATCAAACTCCCAAGCTCTGAGCATGACCCCTCTTGCCCCCCCCCCCCCCCCGCCCTCCCTAGTTCCAGGCTGGTAAGCCTCAAACGTATCTACATTTTTTTACCTGCTATATTTATATCTTTTTGGCATAGTTTTAGCATCAATTTTTAACATTTTTTGGACTAAACAATTAACTCGATGCCCAGTGTCAGTTGTTGCTTTTCACATGTTTTTGGACTTGCAAGAAATCAATTTTACGGAGCTCCAAAAATCCTGAAAAAAAATGAAGAAAAAGTTTTGAGTTGAGAATCTTCTAGAGAGACCAGGCACCACCGAGGGGACCCCCTGGAGGCCTCACATGGCTAGAGCACACTATCGACGTGGCTACATGGTGGACCCAAGTGCTCCCCCTGGACCGCCTTTCCGCCGCCTCTGGGCGCTTATATTTTGTGTTCGTTTCAAAAACCCTATCAACCAAGGAGTTGTTTTGTTTTCATCGACGCACTTCTCTGTTATGTGGTGAACCAGTCTAGAGCTCTTCTAGTATTCTACCATAGGGGAATCATCACGGTGGCCATATCCAACAACTTGACGGTTATCATCGTCCATGAGTAGTTTCCTTTCGACTGTGAGTCTGCAGCACTAGCAAGATGGTTTTCTCTCCTTTACTTCTCAATACAAAGATCACATGAGCTGCTCTATATTATTGTGATCGATATGATGTAGTATTTCGGGTTTTTTATTGCGATGTGATGAATTATCACTTTATGATCAAACCTATCCGTGATTTTTTAATCAATTTGGTTTCTTTGTTGCATAATTTTTGTTCATGTATGCTCTCCAATCTATTTGTCTTTCTTTAGCCAAGTTTGATAGATGATCTCCAAGAGGGAGTTGTGTATGATAGTTTGGTTCAATCTTGCAAGTAATCTACCATAGTGACAGAAAATGAAAAAGCATTGTATTGTGTTGTTGCCACTATGGACAAAAATATGATTGCATAGTTGTCCTCTGAAACGTAGGGTGAAAACAATATATCATCTACTTCATGTCATCATATTTAATGCAATACTCTGTTTTATGACTTAATACTTTAATATGCATGCTGGATAGTGGTATTTGGTCGAGTATTAGCTATAGATATAGTTGGATAACAGTATATAGATGTTTGGACATGATGCTCATATGTACATATCCCATGAATAATCATAGTTATGAAAACTACACTTTAATCGATGTGCATTTGTAATTTGTTTCCACACCATGCTATCTTTTGGAGAGAACCCTAGTGAACCTATGGATCCCAATCCGTTATTATTCCTATTTCTTCCATCCTCGATCAATGCTCTTTTACAAATTTGTTGCTTTACTTTTTTTAGTAAATATCCCATAAAAATTGCATTTAATCTTTGTATCTAGCAAGGCTAGTGAAACTGACTATCTTGCTAGTTTCGGTTGGTGCCAAGGCAGTTTTTATATTTGTGTGTGCTTTGCAAACTCTTACTAGCTCAATAAACCTTAAGGTCATGCACTTTTAGGGGAAAATGTTGCTTACTACAAACCTTGCACTTGGGGTTGGGGGGGGGGGCAAGACCCACTACACCACAACACTAAATCCTCGACAACCAAGTTGGTCGGAAATACAGCCTCCACCAACAGACAGTCGGTCGGGAAGGATTATTGCCGACCGATCATGTCTGTTAGGAAAAGTCCAGATGGGAAAGCCTTTTCCCGACCGACATGTCATCCCCGGCCGACTGCTTGACAGCTAAGTGGTATTTTTCCCGACCAACAGTCTGTTGGGCCAGCCATGGGCCTTTCCCGACCAACAGTCCGTTGGGGCAATCCTAGGCCTTTCCCGACCGACCATCTGATGGGTAATTCTTTCCTGACCAACATTTTGTTGGGCTTGGTGTTAGCCTTTCTGGACCAACTGCTAGGCGGGGTTTGTTTTACTGACCAACAATCAGACAGTGTTTACTTTTGCCAACCAACAGTTAATCAACATTTTGTTTAGCAAACCACAACTATAATTAACATATGGTACTAATTGTGACATACATATAGTTCATGTGTTCTAAAGCATAATTACCAAGACAACATACATCAGGTGCACCAATTTTTTTATTCCATTAACTAATTGTCACATACATACACTTTAGTCTCTTCTAAGCACCAAGACACCATACACCAGATTTATGGAAGGACATCAAAAAGATGAAAGTATGAGACATCAATTGTACAAAATAAAAACTAAAACATCCAGTTGACACGGATCGCTGGCTTCATGGTTCATTGCAAGTCTAGTCCTTATGTTTGCGCCCTACAGAAGTTAAAGAAGTCTCAATTATTAGAATGATCAATTAATTTATGAAATTGAATGCAGGCAGAATTCACATGTGCACTGTGCACACACAACAACACAAAATGAGGAATATGCCTACCTAATCTATAAAAGTAGCATTTCGGGACATGAAGACCGTCAATCGACTTCCAGAAGTAGCCATGGATGTGGCATAGAAGCCCTCTGTACACATTTTATCTATCCATTCAAAAGGAAATGCGTCATGTACTTTGTACAATTGCTGATCATATAGTGTACCTAGGACATACACTAGTAGAAAAGGGGCCAATGGTCCAGGCCGCTCCAGCCCATTAGTCCCGGTTCAATCCAGAACCGGGACCAATGGGGGCATCGGACCCGGTTCGTGAGCCCCGGGAGCCGGCCGGGCCACGTGGCCCATTGGTCCCGGTTCGTCTGAAACTATTGGTCCCGGTTGGTGGGACGAACCGGGACCAATGGACCTCGCTCCTGCCCCAAAACCATTGGTCCCGGTTGGTAGCATGAACCGGGACCAATGGGCTTCCCATTAGTCCCGGTTCGAACCTTCAACCGGGACTAAATGGTTGGTACCCGTTGCGATCAGAGTTTAGTCCCACCTCGCCAACCGAAGGGGAACCGGACCGGTTTATAAGCCCCTCCCTCTCTACCTTATTGAGCTCCTCCGAAAATGAAAATAGATGCGCTTATATAGGTAATTTAGCATAAATTCATACGGATTTCTCTTGAAATTCGTTATGAATTTAAGTTGAATTTCCTCTATAAGCGCATCTCTACTCATTTCTGAGTAGTTTTTTTTCTTTTTCTGCTATATTTATTTTTTTCTTTTTATGTCTGAGTTGTAATAAGCCATTAAAAATAAGCATATATGCTCCTTTTTTAGTACAGTTAATCACAACTATTTTTTGCTTCTATTCATTTCTGAGTAGTTTTATATATAGTTTTTTTTCTTTTTCTGCTATATTTATTTTTTTTTCTTTTTATTTCTGAGTTGTAATAAGCCATTAAAAATAAGCATATATGCTCCTTTTTTAGTACAGTTAATCACAACTATTTTTTGCTTCTATTCATTTCTGAGTAGTTTTTTATATAGTTTTTTTTCTTTTTCTGCTATATTATTTTTTCTTTTTATTTTTGAGTTGTACTAAGCCATTAAAAATAAGCATATATGCTCCTTTTTTAGTACAGTTAATCACAACTATTTTTTGCTTCTATTCATTTCTGAGTAGTTGTTTATATAGTTTTTTTCTTTTTCTGCTATATTTATTTTTTTTCTTTTTATTTCTGAGTTGTAATAAGCCATTAAAAATAAGCATATATGCTCCTTTTTTAGTATAGTTAATCACAACTATTTTTTGCTTCTATTCATTTCTGAGTAGTTTTTTATATAGTTTTTTTTTCTTTTTCTGCTATATTATTTTTTCTTTTTATTTTTGAGTTGTAATAAGCCATTAAAAATAAGCATATATGCTCCTTTTTTAGTACAGTTAATCACAACTATTTTTTGCTTCTATTCATTTCTGAGTAGTTTTTTATATAGTTTTTTTTCTTTTTCTGCTATATTATTTTTTTCTTTTTATTTCTGAGTTGTAATAAGCCATTAAAAATAAGCATATATGCTCCTTTTTTAGTACAGTTAATCACAACTATTTTTTGCTTCTATTCATTTCTGAGTAGTTTTCTATATATTTTTTCTTTTCTGTTATATTTTTTCTTCTATTTATTTCTGAGTGGTTTTTTATATATATTTTTTCTTTTCTGCTACATTTTTTTTTTCTGAGTTGTAATAAGTCATTAAAAATAAAAAAGAGGCGCAATGCTCGTTAATTTGCTTCAAGCCTTTTGGAATAGTGTCAACTGCACTGCACATAGCTCTGTGCAGTCTACCGTATTCCGCAAGGCTTGAAGCTAACCAACGTGCAGGAGCATTGAGCCTCTTCGTCATTGTATCTGCACTCAGGGCTTATAAACAGCTGCGAGTGCCTCTCGCTTGGCGAGGTGGAACTAAAAAAACAGCTGCAGGAAGAATCAACAAAAAAATAGCTGCAGAAAATAAAAAAGTAGTTACACGGGTCCATTGGTACCGATTCATGGCACCAACCGGTACCAATGCTGTTCTTTGGTCACGGTTGGTCGCTCCAACCGGGACCAATGCCCACCCTTTAGTCCCGGTTGGAGCCTCCAACCGGGACCAAAGGTCTTCGTTTCCCGCCCTTTGGGCTGCTGAAAAGAGGCTAAAGAGGCCTTTGGTCCCGGTTGGTGGCTCCAACCGGGACTAAAGAGGGTATTAGTCTCGATTCCAACGACCAACCGGGACCAATGCTCTCGCTATATATACTGGACTTAGCAGTTTTCGCCAAGTCCCATCTCTTTCTCGCCCCAAGCCTCTGCTCCTCGTCGCCGTCGCCGCCGAGACCGCCCCGCGCCGCCCCGAGCCCGCAGTCCCCGTCGCCGCCCCGAGCCCGCCGTTGTCGCCGCCCCCATCGCCGCCCGCGTCCCGCGCCGCCCTGTCATCGCCGCCCTCGTCCCGCGCCGCCGCCCCGACGTCGCGCGTCGCCAGCCGTCGCCCCTGCCCCGAGCCCGCCGTCCCCGTCGCCGCCCCCATCGCCGCCCGCGTCCCGCGCCGCCCCGTCATCGCCGCCCTCGTCCCGCGCCGCCGCCCGGACGTGAGCTTTTTTTTTGTTAGATTGTTTTTAGATTCTTTTTGTAGTTCATAGATTTTTTTTGTTAGATTTTTTTAGATTCTTTTTGTAGTTCATATTATGTTAGATATTTTTGTTAGATTAATTAGATTTTTTTGTTAGATTAGATATGTGTAGTAATTAATTTGTTCATATTATGTTAAATATTTTTGTTAGATTAATTAGATTTTTTTTGTTAGATTAGATATGTGTAGTAATTAATTTCTTTATATTATGTTAGAATTTTTTTTCTGTTAATAGATTTTTTTGGTGATATTATTATTGAATATGCATGTTTGGTGATATTATTGTTAATAGATTTTTTTGGTGATATTTAGATTGTGTAATTAATTTTGTTCATAGAATTTTAATGATTTTTTTGTTCATAGTATTTAGAAAAAGGAAAAAAAGAAGAAGTAGTTTATATATAGTTGAACTAGCTAGCTGATTTAATAAACTAATTTATTTTACTATATAATGAAGTAGTTTGTTTTTAGTAAGTACTACTTATTTATTTATAGTAAGTGTTTAGTAGTTGAACTAGATAGTTGATTTAATTAATAAGACTACTTTTATTTAACTATATATAGAAGTAGTTCCCGCGTCGACGTCGGCGATGCCTATCCCGCATCCTCGTCGTCATCACTCGGCGGTGGAGGCCTGCTTGATCAGGGCCATGTTCGGGACTGGGCTCCGCCGGGTTGGTATTGGGAGGTGCTACCTTCCGGGGGACGTAGGTTGGTGAGGAGGCGGCCCGTTGTTGACCTGATCCTTGTTTGGTGGCGGTCGCGTGGGCCAGTGACGGTGGTGAGGCATCCGGACACCGCGGAGGTGGTACGTCACCGTGTCAGCGAGGAGCACGAGCACGTCCGTCGCTACATGGTTGCATTGGAGGGGAGGTTCGACAATACCTGGCAGGTTCTTCAGGGATCTCACTGGAGCTATGATCCTGTGATGGTTCCTTATCTTTGGGTGTCCACCGCCCGCGTCGATACCCGTCGGGCGCTACGGTTCTAATTGTATTAGTGATAATATTCGATGATGTACGCACACCAAGAGATGATGTACTTTTGCTTATAATTATTGAATGCATGCTAATTTGAATACTATACTTTATTTTGTGATTTGGTTTTGCTTATTGAATGCTCATATTGGATAAGTTCTCCTTCATTCCCGTGTGCTAGACAATTTGGTATAATAATGCATTCGGGAATGAAAGAGGAGCTACGTATGTACATCGATCATCGATAGTCAACCCGTGATTAATAATAATGATCTAGTTTAATATTTGAATTATGAACGTAGGCCGGAAATGTCGTACTCATCGGACGATGAAAATCGCCCGGGGGAGTGCGACTGGTGCCACGACGACCGAGGTATGTGCGACAGGTTCATTGAGCTGGACGAAGATCGGCGCTTCAACATTAAGCTCGAGGAGACTTGCGATGTTCATACGGTACGCAACAACGACAATAGTTTTTTTCGTAATTAAGCACGACTTCAACTATTTTAACGTGTATTTTTTCATCTTTTCAAATTCGACTAGCTTATCCCATGCTTTGCAAGACGCTATGTCTTGGAGAGGATGGGTTTTGAAGACCATGAAAATTTCGAAACCAAAAAAATTATCCTAAGTACCGAACATGGTGTGGATTTTCAAGTAAAGCTGTACAATGCTCAGAGTTTAACCCATTTTGGTTGCAAAAATTGGGATGCATTTTGCAAGATGTATGGTCTTGATGAGGGTATGGTTGTCACCATGGATCTTGGTGATCCTACAATCGAGCAAGAGACACCTTCGATTTGGGTCTTTGTGGATACACCTCCAGTTCTTCCCTCATGTGAGCTAAACATAGTTATTAAGTAATTTATATTGTTTATTTCAAAATATATAGTTGATAACTTATCTCCATTGACAGCTTATTTTCATTCTTCAAAGAATGTGCGGAACATGGTAGACAGAACGTACTACACCGAAGGCTCCGAATTAACTTATCAGGAGAAAAATCATCTGGTCGGATTTTGTACTGATCTTGAGAATTACAATATCTACAATCAAACTCCTCAACATTATGGTCAATACGTGCCACTAGTGCACGTGTTGAACTACGGTAACTACCATGGAGATACCTTGGTAACATTATTTTTTACTATTACAACATCCGTGCATCTTTTTGCATACTTCTAAAACTAGTACATCATTGCTAACTACGAAGTTATTACTATGTTTTTCAACAGATAATCCCGAATGATTGTGTGCCTCATCTGATGTATACGCGTGATAGCCTTCATGTTTTGAACATACGACCAGGTCGTCCTACGAATCTCAACTGTCCATACCGGGTTTCTAAAAGAAGTGGAGACATAACAATCGAAGAATGGAAAAAATGTATGGACAGTCGTAAGGAGCTTCTTGGAAGCAATAAGCAGCGAAAGGCAAGAATTGGAGACAGGATGATCGCCATTCTTCATAATGGAGAGTCAGGGTCTATATTGTTTTATGCTATTTTACCTTAAGGGTGTTTAGGTCCTATACCTGATACTAATGATCATGTGCTAAGAACAATTATGTAGGGTTGGGTTCAATGACTATATATGAGGATGATGATCGTATGACTTATTATTAATAACGAGTAGAAGTTGTATGATGATGCATGATTAGTAGGACTTGTTATTATATACATATATATGATGATGTATGATGCAAAGCATGCATGAGCATGTTATATCTGCGGGTGCAATGAACATAGCAGCAGCGTTGATAAACCAAGGACGAAGATAAGAGAGGACACTTCTCTCTATTAGCTAGCTATAATAACAACCTAAAAATAACCCCCAAAACCCCTAAAGCAGTCACTTTTGTAAAAAAAACATTGACTTTTGGTCCCAGTTGGAGCCACCAACCGGGACCAAAGGCCCTCTGACTGGGCTTGGTGCACAGGGCCACGTGGAGCCACATTGGTCCCGGTTCGTGTTTGAATCGGGACTAATGGGTGGTGGTAACCGGGACTAAAGGCCCTTACTAACCGGGACTGGTGGGTGGTTTTCTACCAGTGATACTTAAGTTACTGTTTATGCCCATAAGTACCAGTAGCCCATATTCCAACACTTGTTCCAAAAAAACATACAACTGAAAACTAAACATATATAAATGTGACTCTTTTAGTAGATGTACAGATCTCTAGTAGTTCATAGTGGATTTAGCTTTGACTTGAATACCCCATGATAATTGAAATTGTTAGTACTGAATGATATTCTCTGTTGAGTTTGGCTTTGAAGGGTAAAAATTCTATATTGTATAATCAAATCCATGAACAAAATACATCAAAGTCAGGCCTTTACAGCAAGTAGGCTGGGACCAATATACTATGCACCAAATAGTTCTTATTGAGATGCAGTTGCAACAATCATACATGCCATCGCTTCAGCCTGTACTACAGTAGTTGTCGAGATAAAGAACAATGCAGAAGAATAATTAGAATGCTCCATGCTGCATATAGTTCATGATATTGGCAGCACTAAAAGTCTAGTTACAAAAGTAGGTTCTCGACTTTGGTGTTCAAAGCTATTTTATTTCCTAGCTGGCCTTTAAGTACCCTCATGTATGATATATCCTTGTTGAAACAATTGCACGCCACTTGTGCAAAACAGAGAATAAAACACAAAATATGTCATTTGCATTCAGTGTATAGGGAATACAAATTAGTTAATAATATGATGCCCCATTATAAATATAAAAAGGCAAAAATAAAATTGTACAAGGAAATCTAGTTGCATATCAGTATAACTCGAATTTGATGGGCAGGATAGGGAGACTGAAACAATCAGAAAGAACTCACAAATGGGTGTGTGTATTTGTAATGGGGTGTCAATGGGTGGCACCGCATTGAGAACCGTCAATGTATGTCAGATTTAAGTTTGGTGCAACTAAATTATGGTGTAAGATGCTTCTCAGTCGATCTAAAGGTGGAGAGAGAAACAAAACCAAGTTCATTCAGCAAAAAAAGAAGAGCATAACAAAAGGTCACCTCCTTTTCTCATGCTCTGATGTTTCAGGATAATTAGTAATCACATCAGGATTTAAAAAGTAGCTCAGGCATAACATCCAAAAGTTAAAATGCACAACCCATGCTAACTACACCACATCACTGCGACGGAACTATCACCACATGATATCTTGGTGTGCAACATACAAATAGCTTTGTTCTATCTTTTCATGGATAGAATTACTGACATGACAAAGAATCCCAATTAAGAGTTGTAAGGTACGTAGAAGGAAATGTTTTTTAATAACGACACAACTTTTTAGTAATGCACAACTTCAATGAACTTCAATTATTGTGATCACAAAGAACACAACATCTAATTACTATGTAAAATATTACCAAGTGAGGGAAGACTTTGAAGTTCCAAATTTCAAGGTAATCTCTAGAGGAACTAAACCATCACATAAAACACACATGTGGAGCTCTAGCCCAATAACAGAACTAGAAGGTTTAGTAAATTAGGATGAATGTAAAAAAGATAACCAGGGAGGAACTAAGCCATCACATAAAGCACATGTGTTTTAGATGTTCTATTCTCAGGACAAAATAGAACCTATATCACTGACTTCAGCTAGTTGTGTTGGTATTGTTGCATGTGCTACCTATATTTACTTTCCACTAAAAATGGAAATGTGTGGATGAATATACTACAGTTTTGACTCAGCGGGATGGCTTACTTTGGAAGGCTGATGTGCAGGGTCTACATGATCATAATGTTTTATTACACCAGACCTCAAAACATGTCCTTCATTCATGCTTACAGGTGCATGGGAAGGTGCCTGCATAGATAGATTAGTGCTGGAAGCTACATTTTTCTTGGTGGAGAAAATAAATGTGATGGAAGCTACATACCTTTATTTTCTTTTTTGGTGTGCGGTTTGCTTCCATATCTTGTTGCGCAATAGTACTTCTTTCGCGTACCACTGCCATCCGTCTCTCATTTTCTTCAAGGTTCCTACTTCTTATTAGTTCATACTCTACTACTTTCAGTTGGTCCTCTGTGACCCCACTGTCTTTAACTTTTCCTCTAGTGCTCGCCATTTTTCATCTTGCAAAAGACACACTATATGAGTACACTGCTGAAAATACAAAACATAATTAAGAGGATCATACACAACACTTGGCTCTCGACCGATAATTTTCGCAAGGACATAAGATTTTGTTCTTGACCTATGATTTACTAAATGCATAGCCTAGGAATCTGAAGAGCCCTTGTAAGTACTAAATGCATGGCCTAGAAATTTAAAATATGTTCCATTATACCTAGGCGCATCCATGCAACTTTTATCCATGGTAGCTAAGCTTCACGCTTGGTTACTACCAAATCAACACAAAATCTTGACCGAATAATATCAGAACCAAAGAACGCACAGAATTAATGAAAATACACTACATAAGTAGGCATGTGATCAACACTAAATTGTCGAGTAGAAACTCAGTCTGGTCATTGCTTCTCGTTGATTCATATCTAATTGACGGAAATAAAAATAGGCTCTGTATTGTCAAATGGAAGTATCATTATAAAACATCTCCACATCTAATTAATAATGAGATATGTGTACCCAAAAAGTAATTTTACTGTGCAAACAATGACATCAGTGTGGATTCTTCTCATCATCTTACCTCAGTGATATGTTACCTGAAGAAATAACACTTTCTATCTTCAGAGTGGCAAATAGTTACAGCCCATCAACACCTTAATCCATAAACAACTTAAATAGCATGGGCACAAAACACAGGTTAGTCATTTGAACATGGTCCTTTAAAAGAAGCATTTGAAAACAGAAACATATCAAACTAAAAATGATTATCAGAATTCATATTGTTGCCCTAACCAAATTGGAAGAGATTCAGTTTAGGTAAATAAGCAAGGAAATGATGATACTTTCTCAATTGGTCTTTTAGATGTTCTTTTACATGGATCGGGCATGGAACCAATTGTACACATATAGTAATTATGAGCTTTACTTTGTACATAACTAGATACTGGAATGGAGTTGTGCTTATCTCCAAAGTACATATTGACAGCAAGACCCAGATTACCACATAATAATGTACAATAAGTAAATAATGCCCTACATTTAGATTCCAGCAGAGTTGTCCCAACCATTTTCTATGTATATTCAGTTACTAATCACACATAATTTTTAAGCTGTCCGTTTTCTATGTCCCGCCATGCATCATCTTAGTGGATGATATTGAAGCAATTGGATGAAGAATATTGAGTGAGGGAACAAGTCCTGATCGTGAGATCTAGAGGAGAAAGAGGCCAACCGATTCAGGGCTGGATTTAGGATCCAGTTAGTCACATGCACGTCTGGGGTGTTGACGTCGGGGTGCTCGTTGATGAGGAACCGGAACCTGGAGGAGTGGAGGTTGGTGCCGGAGTCGATGACGCTGCTCGCCGGGAACCTTGAAAGCTTTTAGGCGAGGTAGGTGAGGTTATCGACGGGGTAGCACACCACAAGCGGCAGCACCTCCGGGACATGCCCCTCCATAGCCGTAGCGCCATTCCGCAGGTGATGTCTACTACACAACCTTCTTCTTGTAGACTCTTATTGGGCCTCCAAGCGAAGAGTTTTATAGGACAATAGCAATTTTCCCTCAAGTGGATGACCTAATGCTTATCAACTCGTGGGAGACGTAAGATGAAGATGGTCTCTCTCAAACAACCCTGCAACCAAATACAAGAAATCTCTTGTGTCCCCAACACATCCAATACAATGGCAAATTGTATAGGTGCACTAGTTTGGCGAAGAGATGGTGATACAAGTGTAGTATGGATAGTAGATATAGGTTTTTGTAATATGAAAATATAAAAATGGCAAGGTAACTAGTAACAAAAGTGAGCAAAAACAGTATTGCAATGCTTGAAAACAAGGCCTAGGGTTCGTACTTTCACTAGTGCAAAGTCTCCCAACAATGATAACATAACTAAATCATATGGCAATCCCTCAACGTGCGACAAAGAGTCACTCCAAAGTTCCTATCGCGGAGAACATAAGATGAAATTGCTTGTAGGGTAAGAAACCACCTCAAAGTTATTCTTTCTGATCAATCTTTTGAGCTATTACTATAAGTGTCACAAACAGCCCTAGAGTTCATACTGAAATAACACCATATGATACACATCAATCAACTCTAATGTCACCTAGATACTCCAATGTCACCACAAGCATTTGTGGGTCAATTATACAATACGCATCAAACAACTTTAGATTCATAATATACAATCCAACACAAAGAACCTTAAAGAGTGCCCCAAGATTACTGCCAGATAAACAAGGACAAAAACGTGCATCAAACCCTGTGCATAGATTACCCCAATGTCACCTCGGGAATCCGCGAGTTGAGTGTCAAAACATACATCAAGTATCAATAGAACACTGCATTGTCAACACGGGTATCCCACGCAAGACATACATCAAGTGTTCTCAAATCCATAAAAGTATTCAATCCGATAATAGTGAAACCTCAAAGTTAGAAACTCAATTCATCACAACAAGATAGAGAAAGGAAAAACACCATATGATCCGGCTATATTAACAAAGCTCATGATACATCAAGATCGTGCCAAATCAAGAACACGAGAGAGAGAGAGAGAGAGAGAGAGAGAGAGAGAGAGAGAGAGATCAAACACATAGCTACTAGTACATACCCTCAGCCCCGACGGTGAACTATTCCCTCCTCGTCATGGAGACCGTCGGGGTGATGAAGATGGCCTCCGGTGATGATTTCCCCCTCTAGTAGGGTGCCGGAACGGGGTCCCGGTTAGTTTTTCATGGATAGAGGCTTACGGCGGTGGAACTTCTCTAGGGTTCTTTGCAAGGGTTTTGGTATTTATAGGAATTTTTGGCGTCAATCTCACGTCAAGGGGGTGCTCGAGGGTCCCACAAGCTTGGAGGACGCGCCCTAGGGGGTGGGTGCGCCCCCAGGCTTGTGGCTCCCTCATCCACTTCCTGGCCCAGCTTTGGTGCTTCGGGTGTCTCTTTTGGTCCATAAAAAATCACCGTAGATTTAGCCCATTCCGAGAACTTTTATTTCTGCACAAAAAATGACACCATGGTAATTCTGCTGAAAACATCGTCAGTCCGGGTTACTTTTAATAAAATCATGCCAAAACCATGTAAAATTATTGTAAACATGGCATGAATACTTCATAAATTATAGATACGTGGACACGTATCAGCAGGGCAACGCTCCTCTGAAGTGGTGGAGAGGCGGCCAGTGGGGAGGAGAGGCATGAGGGCGTGATGAAGAGGACGACAACATGGAGTAGAGTCACAGGGGCGCGAGGGAGAGGCCAACGGCGTGGTGGAGCGTCGGGCACGGTGGAGAGCCCGGCGGCAGCGTGTGTGGAGAATTGAAGGAGAAAGGGAATTAGGGATTTGGATGTGTGCGTGGTAGACCTTATCTGTTCGGGGGTTCACGAGCTTTGGCCGAAATATTGGCGCACAAAATTTTCTTTAGCGCGCGTCAGCCCATTTGCCACGAACCGTGGGTCGGCATTACTTACCGACCGACTGGCTGCTGGGCGTACGAGCTTTCCCGACTGATGATTGGACAATGAATTTCCTACTATTCCCGACCGACTGTTAATCACTATTCACATGCTTTCCCAACCAACTGTCTATTAGAATTTTTCTCGAGTCATTGTAGGTTGGCAATACCGACTTTTTCCAACACACGTCCGTAGGGAATGCAATGTTGTGGTGTAGTGACCTTCCTAATTGAGAGGCAACACAAACAATCACTTTTCTCATCGTCTGAGCTCTCCATGAGAGCCCAGAAATGCCCCATACACAGCCAGAATGGCTTGCTGGAGCCTCATGTAGTGCCCCTACGCCGACTCAAAGAAGTGGCGGTTAGGTGCATCATCATACCTCTTATTGCTAGAACCGGCCCATATTTGTGGTCGCCCCATGGCCTTCACAAGTTGCTAAAGAGAGTTTTCCAACATTCATTTCTGCTGAGTGGATCTTTATAACTCTTGTTGTGAAGGTATAATAACCTCAAAGGGATAATGGGTTGCATAATATTGTCGACCTCAAAATGTGAGAACATAGCATCATTAAATTCACACACCTGCGCGAGGCAAGTTTTTGAACAACTTCATCTCTTCTAGGCTGCTACAAAATTATACAGACAGATGAAAGACAAAATAGGGAAAACATAAAAGAAATCGAAAACACTAGTGGCTTCATAGTAAGCTACAACGACCACATGGCAAGAATGGCGCCAGTAGACCTATACCTCGTACAATATAGCCTTCACTTTATTGGCCTCACAACCATCAAAGACACACAAGCCTAACGTAGAAGGTGCCTAAAGTGCACACTAAACAATTTTACGGGGTTCCCTCTGCCTCCAAATGTTATATCAGCTGCCAAAGGCAAGGGATCAATGAAGATGTCGACAAAGAAAAACTTGGGTTGACGAATGTCTCAAAGAAGGGATACCAAGGGTGTCAACCACATATTAACATAGTCGTTAATAAAGTGTCTTGCCATGTCAACAACACAAGGGAGGCAAAGTCGTATGGAGAGGCACAAGAGGGTTGTGGATACTCGGTCTGTAAATCACGAAGGGTGGCCCTAACAACTATGATGTCACAGTGCCTGAGACCAAGTCCAGACCGAGGTGGCAACCGGGTTGTGCATAGAGGGAGGTGACCGGGTCAAGATCGTTACCTAGTGGTTGTCCGGATTGATGCCATGAGATGTCAAGCCAAAATGTTGGTGTCGACCCAACCTTGTGTACTCATTTGGATGGACACTAATTATTTTGGTCTACCCAAGCCTCCATAGCACTATAGTTCAATTTTGTGCCAATTGTTTGAAGAAGTGTGGGTCGCGAAATCATTCGTCAATTATTTGGCATGCCCAACATTGGCACAATCCAAACAACCCCCTAGAGGATAGAAGACAAGATGACGACGACCTCAGTGATATATATCGTTCACTACGAGCTTTAAGACGGCGATCACGAACTATGGCAATCTTCTGGGTCGGCCCATTCAGCATTTTTTTTGAAGAAAATCAAGGAAAACCTAACACACCGTCTTTAGGAACCTTCTAAAAGAAGATTCCTAAACCATTTTATTTTTCCTAGTTCTGGTTTTCCTGGTTTCATTTTTGGTTTGTTTTTCGCTTTTTCCTTTCCTTTTTCTATGTTTGCTTTTGTTTTTCTATTTTCATCAATTTCAAATGATGTTCAAAATCTTCAAAAAATATCAATTTCTAAAAAAAATGTTATCAATTTTTCGTTATTTTTCAAAAAATGCTTGAAATTTCAAAATTGTTTGCAATTTTTAAAAATGTACCAGATTTTAAAATTTGCTCAAAAAAATATAAAATTTCAATAATTGTTCGGGATTTCAAAAATTTTGCTCTTGAATTAATGAACAATTTTTGAATGAATTCAAGAATATTTTTAAATTCGCATAAAACATTACTATTCATGAACATGTTAATACATGCTTTTTTTGAATTTGTGAACATTTTTTAAATTCGCAAACACTTTTGAAATCATTGCAATTTTTGAAATTCATGAATACTATATGAATTCTTGAACATTTTCAAATTCATGAAAAAAATTGTGAACATTTTTGGAATTTTTGAACATTTTTTCTAATTCATGAAGCATTCTTTAGCTCATGATTTTTTTTGCATTTGCAAAACAATTTTCTCAAAGTCATGCATGTTTTTGTATTCAAGAATTTTTCTTTTAGGCTTATTTATGCAGTGAGAACAAAAAACATATCCATGTTGCGCTACGCTAGAGAGCGATCAGAGCTAATGGGTCGGCCCACCCTACTGCAGCGACCTGAGCGATCAACACGGGGACGTGAGTGACGCGAGGCGCACTTTGAAGCCATACATAGCAGTCCCCGGAGAGAGTTTTTTAGGGGAGTCCCTGGAGAGAGAGAGATGGATATATTATTTTAGGGATGAGAGATGTATATTTTTTTAGGAGTTTGTCGAATCTGTATTGACCTAAAGGAATATTTAGAGGTATACAAATAGGGTCATGAGGTGAAATAAGCCACGGATGGCGACCCGATCAAGTGTGTGAAAATTTGGCAAAGTTATGAGCTTCATGATTTATGGTCGACCTTCAAAGACAAAGCTACAAATTCAGAAGATATGAGAGATGGGTATATAATCAGAGATGGGATTGCTTTGGGCTTTTGGACATGGCCCCTAGATATATTTGTGGCGGGTTGAAAAAAAGAGCTCGCCTAAGATGTGTTGGTATGACTAGCGGGCTGAAACACCTATAATTTGTAGGATAGACTAAAAACGCTACAATTTGTAGCTTGCCGCTGAGAGTTACCTATCTTAGATGGTTCACATAAAAAGTCTGCCAATAAATAAAAAGCACCACAAATATTTTCACATTAAAGACAATTGATCCACAGAGACCCATGCATGCGGTTCTCTATTAACAATTTAAGGCGGTTTTGTATCTCGGGGGCTCTTTAGAAGCACCAAAGATGTGTTGTATGTGATGGTTTATTCAACATTAGTGGGATTATAATACTCCCTTCTCTCCTTTTTATTCGGCTATAAGATTTGTCTAAAGTCAAACTTCCTAAATTTTGACCAATTTTATAGAAAAAAGTAACATTCATAATATGAAATCAATATCATTAGTTGTGTCATGAATTTATTTTTTATATTGTATAGCTTTAGTATTGTAGATGTTGATACAATTTCTTATAAATGTGGTCAAATTTTATAAAGTTTAACTTCAGACAAATCTTATATGCGGAGTAAAAAGGACCGGAGGGAGTAATGTTTATTGCCTTGTTCCCTAAAGATCGGTTTATGAATGTCAATTAATTGGAGAAAAATAACAAATAATTTCACGACCAAGTTCCGAAACATCTTATAGCATTTATTTTCTTAGAATAATTACACACATAATGTTCTATATTGCCCTCGTGCATCAAAGGAATACATCACGTGCATACACACAATATGTTTGTATGCATGAAAGTCTATGAAACTGTCTACAGAAAGTGTATGGCGTAGGCTACGTTCACATCGATGCCACAATACATAGTCGATGTCCTTTTTTAGTAAGCTTATTACTTACTCGACACTCCTGCTAAATTTTAACACGATACTCCTAGATGGATGTCTTTTTTTAGTATAAATACGAGTAGAAATCATTAAACCCGGTTGGCCAGGTGAGGCTGTGGGCCGTGGCCTCACCGGGACTGCTCTCCGGACGGCCCGTTAATCACGTCCGCCAGGAACCGCGGGTCGCAGCTGACCGACCTCGCGAGCGCCACCGCCCTGGACGCCGCCGTGCGGAGGTGGCGGTCCTGGCACGACGTCGACGTGGTCGTCTTTCTCCGGTCGAAGCTCTTGCGTGCGATGCCCCGCATGGATCCGGCGAGCGACAGCGTCGGGTTCAACCTCGTGACGTTGAAGTCCCGGCACTCGGCCTCGTGGGACACCAGCGCCGCCTCCACGCCGCCGGACGGGTCCCGCACCATCCGCTCCTTCACGGCCTCCCCGCATAGCCCGCACAGCCAGTCGCCGCAGAAGGCCGCGCGGACCCCGCCGACGTACGCCGCCGTGCATTCCTCGGCCACGGCGCAGCACGCGCACCGCACCGTCTCTACCTCCGAGACGTCGGCGCCGTCGTCAGGGCATGGGCTGCTGCTGCTGCTGCTTGCGATGACGAGCTTCTCCATGTTGCTCGCCATTTCCGAGTAGGCTCGCCGGAGTTCTTGCTCCTCCTTCTGAAACACAGATGACAATTGAGTCGACATACATACACACGTGAGTATGTAATTGCTTAATTCATAATGATTCATTTGGGTAGAGAATTTGATGTGCAATTACCTTGGGAGGAAGCCTGCTTGCAGCATCAGACTGTGGTAGTGTCGATTTGCTTTGGATAGTCGCCATGTTCTGCTGCGCCTCAAGTAGTCCCAAAGTTCTGCCGCTCGTAATGTAATACGTCGAAGCTAGGGAAATGATGCCGCGTGATGATCAGATTTCCTATTTATAGGCGGATCGAGAGAATGACCGGTGATGATTGGTAGTTTTCTGCTCAAAGTGTGAACCGTTTAACTGCTAAAGTTAAAAAGGAAGTGCAACTTGAACCGCTTTTCTCTGCAACTAGCTTACGAAAAGGTGCAGTGATTGGTGATAGTCTGATGGATATGTACTCTTAAATGCAGAACAGTGCATCATCTTAAATTGAGTTGAGGATAGGAGAAGCTATGTTCAAATTTTTTTGTAGGGAATTCAAATTTAATAGGTGGTGGCCTCGAACTCGGCTGTTTAGCCCACTAACTTGTGTTTTTTTTTCGAAAAAAAAAAAAAAGAAACTTGTGGTGTTTTCTTTAACATGGTACAATCGAAGTCACTCACATACACTCACCTCTATGAAGGCACTCACGCACACCCTATAAGCATCTTCGAGAGACTAAAAGGAGTAAATAGCATAAAACTACTAGTTTACAGGTTAGGGTTCCAAAAAACTACAAGATTTTAATTTTTCTCAAAAACCTACCAAACACGTGGTCGGCTGTTTCAAAAAACCCAAATCACCGAATGCTTTCAAACTGATCGTGATTATGACAAGGATGGCCCACTCGTCAGAGCTGACGTGGCATAAAATGTCAACCCCGTTATCTCTCTTGCTCACCCCGTCTTCTTTTTCTATCTCTCTTTCTTCCTCCCGTTGCTTGCCCCGGACGCAGCCATGGAGGGTGCTCGACGCGTACGCTCGCCCCCTGGGCCGGTCGGCCGGTCGCCAGAGCGCCGCTGCCGGCGAGCATCCCGCCTCCCCCCTCCCCGTGCAGACTAACACTCTCCAGGGAAGTATCCTGCTGGAGTTCGCCGTGCTGACCATGTCGTGCCGTGCTCGTGCTCGTGCCAGAGGAAGAGCGCGCACACAACTGACCATGCCGTGCTCGGGCGCCGCCAGCTGCTGCTGTCTCCGGCTCCTCGCCACCCCCACCTGTTTCACTCACCGCCGCCACCTGTTGTCGCTTGCCGCCGCCGCGTGCTGCTGGCTGCACCATGGGGAGTCGCCGCATGCTGCTGGCCGCGACATGCGGAGCCGCCGCGTGCTGCTGGACGCGAGCCGCCTGAGGCCGTGTCATGGGAAGCCACCTGAGGCCCCGCTGCTGGCCGCGAGCCGCCTGAGGCCGTGCCATGGGGAGCCGGCCGAGGCCCCGCTGCTGGCCGCGCCATGACGAGACGCCGGCCGCGCACCCCATGTCCTGGAGCTCGGCCTCCTCCAGTCACCGGCAGGGGAGGGGATGGAGGGGAGTGGACGGCGACCGGTTGCCGGAGAGAAGCCGTGCGGGATTGGCCCAGGACCTGATTGCTTTTTTCTTTTCTTCACAAGGACCCGATCGCTTTTTTCAGAAAAAATACAGGGACCCGATCGCTTTTCTTTTGAAAATTATAGGGACTCAAGCGCTTTTTATAAATACTTGGGCCCCACCCGTCATAACCTGTGAATGGTCAATCTAACGGTCAACCTAACGGTGTTAATTTTTATGCCACATGGACCTGACAGGTGGGCCACAACTGTCAAAAAATGGTTTACAATTTAAACACTCGGTGATTTGGGTTTTTTGAAACAGCCGACCACATGTTTGGTAGTTTTTTGAGAAAAATTAAAATCTGGTAGTTTTTTGGAACCCTAACCTGTAAACTAGTAGTTTTATGCTATTTACTCGACTAAAAGGCACATCATCTTAAGATTGACGGAGTCGTCACAGACGTTTTCATAGTCGACGAAAACGTCTCCTCCCCTGAGTGTATATCGCCGGAAGGCCTGGAATAAATCAGAAAAATGCGAGCATCAATGTCAAGTCCGGGACTTGAACTCTGATGGATAGAAAATACCACTGTCCTCCTAACCATCCAACCATAGGTTGGTTCGCACCAGTTTGTGGTGTTAACCAAGAAGATTATATGCCTTTTTCACAACAGTGCATCATCTTATTTGTCAAAGAGAAACTTATGGCACGAGACGGAATCATATAGTAAGTGTTTCATGCAATGTAAGGTCGAGAAGGATGCAAAGGGAGACTTCGTGTGACTTTTCCCCCTACGTGACCGTGGCACCTAGGGCACTTGAAGCCTCCAGGCTTCGTCGACTAGCCCGTGGATTTGCCTCACCTCTGTCTGCCGGTCAGGTGGCCAGTGGCAGAGACGGGGACCTCGATGCCTTGGCTTTGGCTAATAATTTAGGCTAGGATTTATTTTTTCTCACGGGGACAGCGCTCAGGCAGATGGCGAACTGCATCTTTGAGCTAGACTTCCGGACTCCAATCCTTCTCGAGTCCATCCGTTGCGACATGGCCGATGGAGTTTCGGCGGATATTCACGGCGTCTCCTTCGGGCGATGAGGTTAGGGTTATCATCATGCATACGAGACGACAAGATTTGCTGTAAGACGCTTCAGATCAACTCAAGGGTTGCAGCTTTGCGGCATTGGTCTTTAGGGGCACATGTATGAAGACTTTTCTGCCGTCATTAACAAGGTCATACCGACTCCAATAAGCGGCAGTGACAGCAGCGCGTCGACGGCTTGTTCTAGCAGCGATAGTGGTCGTTCGGTAGTCCAAGATCCTAAGCATATATATTTCTTTTGACTGGGAAATGACTTTTTATTGCTCAAATAGCTGTAAATCGTTTACAAGCTTATGCTGAATAAACATAGGTGGTTCGTCTGACCATGATTGGATTGAATGATCAACAACATGCCTAGCTAAAAAATCTGCAACCTCGTTAACCTCCCGAGGGCACTGAGCATAAGTTACCTCCGCTATCTCTCACCACACAGTCGGCAAATATTGGTGCTGCCGCTGAGTAAGCATCTCCTCCTTTCTACATAGTTTGTATCACAACTTGATCCTCAGCATAATTTTTGTTATGTTTAGAGTGATTTATACTTTTTCACAAAAAGAAAAATAGAGTGCTTTATACTCTCGGTGGACCTCTATGTATCTGAGAGCAACTCTAGCAGACCCCGGATAACGCCGACCCGCAAAACGCGTTTGCAGTTCGCGAAAAACGGCTTTGCAGGCCGGCGCGGACAGCCGTAGAGGCAGACTCCGCAAAACGGACTCGTATAAAAGGATATTCGCGGAATATACTCTTTTACGGGTCGGCTTTGCGGGGTCTACTCTTGCGCCGCTGCCGCGGGTCCGCAAATATCAATACCACACCATAAGAATACAACAATCATCCACACTACAATATAATTATTCAGAAAAAATATCAATACCACACTACAATAGTTTGCAAGCAGCGTCTCAACATCCGAGTCTTCCGAATCGTCGAGCAAAAACTTATCGCACGGGCTCAATCCCATCTACATGAACAAAAATCGCACGCATATGTCAATTGCTTATGCATAGCGCTCGGCACAAAGCACAAGCAAACACTCACCGACGGCTCGTGGGGCGGGCGATCCCGGGCGGCGACTAGGGGCGGCTCGAGGGTGGTCGATCCCCGTGGCGGCGGCGACCAGGGGCGGCTCATCTCGCTGGATCTGGGGGGTGCAGCGTATCGGTGGTGGAGGGTGGGGGACGTCCCCGCGGTGCGATTCCGCCCGCAGATTTGGCCGGAATCACCGGCGGCGGGCGGGCGGAACCAATGGCGGGCGGCGGCGAAAGGAGGTGGGGAAAGGGCGCGGGCTGAAATGTCCCTCCCGCCAACCGCTTTCCTGCGATACGGGGCACCATAGGGGTGAGGCGGAAACCTGCGTATTCGCGGGTTGGGGCTGAGATTTTACCGTGCCCCTCAAAAAAATTTGCGGGCCGGCCGCGTTTGCAGGGTCTGTTCGGGCGGGATTTTCTGTGCCGACCCGCATTTTAACGGTTATTTTGCGGGTCGAGGCTTTTTACGGTGTCGGCTAGAAATGCTCTGTGTCCTTTAAATAAAAGAGAAACTTGAAAAATACCAGCATGGCACTGTCTAGCGTAGGCCCAACTAGGAGCCGCAAAGCAAGCCTAGATCCTAGGAAAACGAATGCTTCTAGGCTTGGAACATGCATGCATCCCATGCAAACGATAGCGCCGTGTGCAGTTTATGGGGTCGATCAATGGCTAGTATCATAAGCAATCATGCATCATGCAAATTGCAAAAAAGGTTTAGAAAGAGAGATCCAGTGAAGGCGATGTCATAGATTACGAAATGGATGTGAGAGACCTTTTTGTATTTAGTTCGCAAATACCTATATCCTAGGGGGCGGGCTAAGGTCCTAGCATGCACAAAATTTGTGGCATCAGACCATACACGATGCATGATACGTTTTGTATGTCTTTACAACTACTCCCTCCATCTCAAATAAGTGTCTTAATTTTATACTAACTCTAGCACAAAGTTATACTAAGTTTGAGACACTTATTTTGGTTCGGAGGGAGTACTAAGCTTCCTAGAAAGGGAGCCCTCTTATGCATTGTGGTTGGATATCACATGGCGTCCAGTTGTCAGCTCTTGGCCTGGGTCCACCTGCAGTGACACGCGGCATGCATGTAGTTTTGTGTGGATCGTGTGTGTGTGTGTGTGTGTGTGTGTGTGTGTGTGTGTGTGTGTGTGTGTGTGTGTGTGTGTGTGTGTGTGTGTGTGTGTGTGTTATGTGCACGGTTAAGATTGACGCGGGAGAGGTGATTAGACATGTGGTCGGCTCATGGGCCAACGGAGGTCGGTTGTTTTTGGTGGTGTTGCGAGTGTGCCCGGATGAGAGCGCGTCCGACGATTCACTTTCTTCCTCTTTCTTTTGCTTGTTATTGTATTGGTTGTTGCATTCATTTGTGGTCTAGGGTTGGGCCGTGAGATATTGTGGGCCTTAGTTGTCCTGGTGGTGCTTAGGCAGCCCGATGTACAGTCGTTGGTACGAATGGTAATGGTTTTGTTTGTCTGAAAGTGTGCATTCATGTTGTATTTGCTCGTCATGTGGGATGGGCTACCTTTTGGGGGCCAATGCTGGTGATGGCCGCTATATGTAGGTATAAATCCGTGCCAGGTTTGTTTGTCCATTTATTTGTCTTGCATTGGAATCCGAAGAAGAGATTTCTAAATTTGAGTGCCTAGCATAGCCAAGGATGTCGCCATCATAAGAATAACATCGGGATAGCTAAAAGCCCACAATGACAAACAAGCCATCACAAAATGTCTAGCAAACACCGATAATATAATCACTTAAAAGAAGAACAAAGTGAACCCACAACTAAAGGCGGGGCAACAATGCATGCGGCCGCTTCTAGTATAATTTAACTTGATCCACTGTACAAACCATAGAAAGCTCCAAGTACACCTGTGTAGGTTCACGCTCTCCGGCTGGCGAAAACTATACTCTACACCTACTTGGACGTACAAGAACCATCGAGACCATTGATCCCATCAAGATTTGTGCCAGTGATTTTGTAAAATAGCCCTTGAATGCATCTCAGGTTTCCCTTCAAGGCCCTCGTGTTTTGAAAAATACACCTCAAACATTAACTTCTAGATATTGCAGGTTGAAGACATTCTTCACCTCTTAAAACGTGAGAGCCCCCCTGTCGTGGTACTAAGACTGATAGTAGAATATGGGGTAGGTATGGAGAGGCAAGATCCTATCTATGGAGTAGTTGTATACGCAAGGGATTTTTACGAGTTCAGGCCCTTCTCGAAGGAAGTAACAGCCCTACGTCTCGGAGCCCGGAGGCGGTCGACTGGATTATAAGCGTATGAGTTATAGGGGTGCGAACCCTTCTGCCAGTGGAGGGGGTGGCTTATATAGTGTCTGCCAGGACCCAGCCAGCCCACGTAGCGGAGGGTTTAAAGTACATTAAGGCCTGGCGTTACTGGTAACGCCTTACATAAAGTATCATCATGGCCATAAAGACTACTTAATTACAGACCGTTTGGATACAGAGTGGCTCTTGAACTCCTAGTGGTCGAGTGAATCTTCATGGTCGAGTGTCTTCGAGTCCGTCGAGTGGAATCCTTCCAGGTCGACTGGAAGGGAGTTTCTTCTAAAGATGTCCTTGGGAAGGGTACCTTGGACAGGTTCATGACCCTACCCTAGGTACATGACTTCATCATTAGCCCCCGAATGGATCGAGGTTTGAGTGAGGAAGGAGTTGATAATATTTCCGACCTGATTTTTGTGCTGCGAGTATGTCTCACTATGGATCAATGACTTCTTAGTGATGGTGTCAACTTCTCTTTCAGTCGCCTTGATCCATTCTTTATATCTGCCGAGTGAACTTTATGAACTTGGAGATTTCCGAGCGACGGATCGTAGGAGATCTTCCGTCTGACAAATTGCTCTGTCGTTAGCGGATTTAGTGCGATCTGAATTTTGGGAAGCGCGCGAAGCGGAGAAAGCCGCGGTACTCGGACGGGATAAGGTAGAGACGCCTCGATTTCCGCGCCACCTTTTTTGCCACGTATCGCTCGCGCGACTGTTGCGGGATTTGACAGGATTGCCCGGGCCTACCAGTCAGCCACTCGGAAGCGACTCCATATAAGGCGTCGGGCGGAGGTTTTTTGAACAGTGCGCTCTCATTTTCCCCTCTCCCATCTTCAGATTCATCTGCTGCGCTCGCCACCTGCTCTGCGCCACTGCTCCGTGCCTGCCTCATCTGCGACAATGGTGAAGGAGAAGACGGCGGCTTGGAGCGGGCGAAGAAGGCGACGGCGAAGGCGAAGGGGAGAGCGACCAGTCGGGCGGATCCTCGTCGCGGTCCAGCCTGCCGCAAGGTTGGATCCAGGGGGATTGGATTCGCTCGACCATCACCCAGAAGGATCTCGATGACCTGGCCAATGAAGGGCTGATCGAGCACGGGGTAGCTAGGCTTCCGGGGACGGAGTGGCAGCCGCAGCCTCAGGAGGGTGAGTGTGTCCTCTTAGCCACCCATATCGATCGTGGGTTTTCTCTGCCGCCGAATCTTTTCTTTCGGGGGTTTCTGAACTTCTTTGGGGCTCAACTTCATCACTTCACCCCCAACTCCATTGCCTATCTTGCCGCTTTTGTGTCTTTGTGCGAAAACTTCTTGGGTTGTCGGCCGCACTGGGGCCTCTTCAAACACATATTCACTTGCCGCTCTCAGACGGTGAAAAAGGCTCATCCGAATGAAGAGAAGACCCAAGTAATCCAGATGTGCGGGGGTCTTGGGGTCCAGATGAGGAGTAAGAGTGCTTTTCCAGCTATGACCCTTCCCGAGTCAGTTAGAGGGTGGCAGTCGACCTGGTTCTACTGCCAAGAACAGTCGACGCCAGGGCAGTCGACTGGGCTCCCTCCTTTCTCCGTGAGTCGAGTGAATAAGCCGTCCTCCCTGAAGGTGCTTCCAAAGGAGAAGGCTCAGGTTAAAATGTTGATGGAGCGTGTAGTCCAGCTCATTCGCGACGGGGTCACTGGCATGGATCTTTTGGAGGTTTTCCTTCGATGGCGCATTCAGCCACTCCAATACCGAGGCCACCCGATGTGGTTGTACTCTGGTACCGAAAACACCACTCGGGTCCACCCAGAGGAGGTCGACGACGCCACACTGGAGAGGTGGATGACTGCCATCACTGGGAACAAAGATAATCCTCGTGGGGCCAGGAGGATCCCGCCACTCGACCAGTCTTATGAACCAGACAAGGTATGATCACTTATCTCTGACTGCGATCATGTTTCGTTCATTCTGTTTTGCTGCAGTTCAGTCGACTGACTTTTGTCTTGTTTGTTGTCTTTCAGGCTACCACTGAGTTGTATTCGATGCCCAACGGGGCGCAAGCACAGACCGAGGAGGAGGAAGGAAGTGGAGGTGAAAGTCAAGAGGAATGGGAATCGGATGATGATGAGGGTGATGAAGATGCTGGCTCTGATGAGGAAGAGGAGGAGGAAGAGGAGGAGGAAGTCGCGCCTCCCTGTTCTGAAAGAAGATCCAAGCTTGTTCATGACCCTGCAGTCGAGCGCGGCAAGGGGGTCGTTGTGCAGTCGACCAAGCGTCCTCGGACGACCTCTCCGGTGCCGGCTGAGAAAGCACCGAAGCAATCTCGAGTGGCGCCGTCAAAGCCGACGAAGGCCTTGCCGAAGATGAAGATGGTGATTCCCACTATTTCTGGGTAATGTCGTAACTTGTGTCTTCTTGTTTCTCATGGGTTTATTCTTGGTCGATTCATTAACTGACCGACTGATTTCTGGAACTGCAGTGCTGCTACTTCTGATACCTCGACCAGACCTGAAGACCACGAAATGGAGGATGTTGTCACTTCCAACCCTGGTATGACCTTTGTAGTTTCGTTTTCAGTCGGTAGGATCTTCATCCTTAACTTTGACTCTTTTCTGCAGCTCCATCTAACATCACCATTGACCTTCCTGATGACGATGACGAGGAACCACTGAGGCAGAGGAGGAATAGGAGAGCGTTTGCTGGCAAGGCAGCTCAGGTCGTGTCAGCACCTGAGAGTTGGTTGCGGAGGGGGACAACGTCACTCGGCCTACCGTATCCTTTGCGGTGCCGCTGACGAGTGCACGCCCTTCGTCGTCGAGTGTTGATCAGCCTTCACTTTTCTCCACCCACCACGTCCCAGAAGACCATGCAAGCGCTGCTAAAGAAGCCATACGCCAGGCGGGGGTCATGATGGAGCAAGTGAAGGCGATCCGAGACGCCAGTCAAGCGGCTTATGACGCCAGTTCAGCTCTTCAGAGCAATGTTCAGGTTAGTCGATCACCACCTGTTCTGTTAGGATATGATACCTGAAAACTTTTCTTGCTGAAAATCTTAGTGTCTGTCATACACCCAGTGGGTGTGTCGATTGAAATTCTGGATTGGTGGGGGCACGCTAAGTGCACCCACTGGGTGTAGTCCCCAAGGCTATGGTGGACTGCTGGCAGTCGACCATAGTCTTTATGTCTTGAGCTTTTTCTCATTACTTTCTTTACTCTATCTGGTCGAATGGAATCATAAACCGGTGGGGGCACGCTGAGTGCACCCATTGGGTGTAGTCCCCGAGACTGTGGTCGACTGCTGGCAGTCGACTACGGTCTGAAGAACACCTCTTTTTTTGTGTGTGGCTAACTGCTGGTGGTTAGCCTTTCTGTCTTTTTTTGGTCGACTGATCGACTCTAGCTGATAGAACTAGTGGGGGCACGCTGAGTGCACCCACTGGGTGTAGTCCCCGAGACTACAGTCGAATGTTTAGATTCGGCTGTAGTCTTAGAAATACTATGATTTTTTCCTCGGTCACTCGGAAGTGACCTATCTTTGGCTTCTGTCGATTGGTTCTTCGCAGAAATCTTGCGAGCTTGTAGCTCGTTATACTGAGTTGGAGAACAAGCATATTCAGCTCGAACTTGATCTGAAGCTTGTCCAGGAGAACTTCACGAAGGCGAAGGAGGAGGCAAAAGGTATGTTTGGTGAGAACCTTGACGACTGCCTTTGTTTCTTGTTCATTCCTGAGTCTGATCTCACTGTGATTTTGCAGATAAACTGAGGGATTCTCTGAAGAAGAAGGATCTTGACCTTGCTGAGGCGCAGAAAGCAGCTTCAGAGAAGACCAAGCTCGCAGAAGAAAAGCTGGCCTCAATCAGCAAGCTTGAAGAGGAGAATACCAATCTGAAAGCTGCTCTTGATGCGGCCAACAAGGAGGTTAGTCGACTAAAGAATGACAAGATTGCTTTGAGTGACAAGGCCAGCAAGTTGGTGGGAAAGAAGAATGATCTGGAGGCTTACCTGGGAGGACTCGCCAAGAAGCTATTCCTCATGCTTGAAGGTAATCCTTTGTATCCGACAGGCTTTTTAATTACGGTCTTACCACCAAACTACTGCTTTATCTTTGGGGTTGTGTCTACAGAGTTCTGCCAGAACTTTGAGGAGGAGACTGGTCGACTGGAGACGAGCCTGGACCCCATCAATTCTCCTGTGAAGGATGAAGTCGCCATGAACGTGCTCCGACTCGAGTCTCGCGTTGCTGCTGTTGTCGAGTATCTTGCGAGGCTGAAGGTCGCGACGTCACGCATCAACACAGCACACTGGCCAGGAGAAACACTCCAGAATGACCTTGAGTCTCTGATGACTCGACTGAACGAAGTTCCAAGTCGAGTGCAAGAATGGAAGAAGTCTTCTGCTAGGTGCGGTGCTGATGTTGCTCTGTCTCTGGTTCGTGTTCACTGCAAGGACGCGCGAGAGGACAAGCTGGCAGCTCTCAAGGTAGCCAATACCAAGAAGTATGACTTCCGATCCTTCATGGAGACCTTCATCGCTGCTGCCACTCGGATCGCAGATGGAATCGACTTGGACGAGTTTGTTGCGCCTTCCAGCCCTCCATAGGAGGGGTAAAAAACTTCAATGCTTGATGCCTTAAATTTGCCTCGGTATGCCGAGTGGTTTTTGTAACCGATAAAATTTAACAGGCTTGGTGCCTGAGCACTTCCGTTTCCGTTAGGACGCTATCTGAACTTGAATTTGACATTGAATATGTCTGCATCTGCCTCTGAACGAACATTGTCTTTCGCTCAGCCTATATGCTGGTGTTTGAGATGCTTTTTTGCAGGTAGGGACGAAGTCATCGACTTGTCCTTCGTCATACTTAGGCGAGCACTGGGCTGCAGCTAATACCCCGAGTGGGAGGTCTGCTCTCCACTCGGTAGAATTTTCAAAAACTTAGGCGAGCATTGGACTGTAGCTAAGCCTCCGAGTGGGAGGTCTGCTCTCCACTCGGTAGGATTTTCAAAAACTTAGGCGAGCACTGGGCTGCAGCTAAGCCCCCCGAGTGGGAGGTCTGCTCTCCACTCGGTAGGATTTTCAAAAACTTAGGCGAGCACTGGGCTGCAGCTAAGCCCCCGAGTGGGAGGTCTGCTCTCCACTCGGTAGGATTTCTGTGGCGTACCTCTGAAGAAGAAGGTAAAAGTTGACCTGCACCTCGTCTTCCTTGCGGGTTGCACGTTGTATTTGTGGCGTAGCTCAGAAGGAGAGGGTAGCAGTCAACCTGCACCTCGTCTTCCTTGCGGGTCACATGTTGTATTTGTGGCGTAGCTCGGAAGGAGAGGGTAGCAGTCGACCTGCACCTCGTCTTCCTTGCGGGTCGCACGTTGTATTTGTGGCGTAGCTCGGAAGGAGAGGGTAGCAGTCGACCTGCACCTCATCTTCCTTGCGGAGCGCACATTGTATTTGTACTTAGGTGAGCACTATGCTGCAGCTAAGCCCCCGAGTGGGAGGCTGGCTCACCATTCGGCAGGTTCGTTTAAACTTAGGCGAGTACTTGGACTGCAGCTAAGCCTCCGAGTGGGAGGCTAGCTCACCACTCGGTAGGATTTTGTTGAACTTAGGCGAGTACTTGGACTGCAGCTAAGCCCCCGAGTGGGAGGCTGGCTCACCACTCGGTAGGATTTTGTTGAACTTAGGCGAGTACTTGGACTGCAGCTAAGCCCCCGAGTGGGAGACTGGCTCACCACTCGGTAGGATTTTCAAAAACTTAGGCGAGTACTTGGACTGCAGCTAAGCCCCCGAGTGGGAGACTGGCTCACCACTCAGTAGGATTTTCAAAAAGTTAGGCGAGTACTTGGACTGCAGCTAAGCCCCCGAGTGGGAGACTGGCTCACCACTCAGTAGGATTTTGTTGATCTTAGGCGAAACGGATTCGCAGCTAAGCCTCCGAGTGCGAGGCTGGCTCACCACTCGGCAAGGATTTTTTTACAAACTTAGGCGAAACGGACTCGCAGCTAAGCCACCCACTGGGGGACCTTTATGTGAACAAAAGTAACAACAATCACTGGGAAAATTATAGCACTATTGTCTTTGAAAAATGAACTACAGAGGTACTTTTATTACATCTCATCCGAGTGCATACTTAAGTATAAAAGGGGCGGAGCAGCTCCGCCTTCCAAGCTCGGGGCTCGTCAATCTGGTGCTCGACATTGTAAAGGCGATATGCTCCATTGTGGAGAACCTTGGTGACGATGAAGGGACCTTCCCAAGTAGGAGCAAGCTTGTGTGGCTTCTGCTGATCCACTCGGAGAACCAAATCTCCTTCTTGGAAGGCTCGATTCTTCACATTTTTGGTGTGGAAGCGACGCAAGTCCTGCTGATAAATGGTCGATCGGATCAAGGCCATCTCTCTTTCTTCTTCTAGAAGGTCGACCGCGTCATGTCGGGCTTGCTCTGCTTCAGCTTCGGTGTAGAGTTCGACTCGGGGTGCGTTGTGAAGCAGGTCACTCGGCAAGACTGCTTCAGCTCCGTAGACTAAGAAGAACGAAGTTCTCCCAGTCGACCGGTTAGGTGTGGTCCTTAATCCCCAAAGTACTGAAGGAAGTTCATCGACCCATGCACCAGCTGCGTGCTTGAGATCGCGCATCAATCGAGGTTTCAACCCTTTAAGAATTAAACCATTTGCTCGTTCTGCCTGTCCATTCGACTGAGGGTGAGCGACTGAAGCATAGTCGACTCATGTGCCCTGAGATGTGCAAAAGGATCTGAATTCCTCGGAATCGAAGTTTGACCCATTGTCGGTGATGATGCTGTGTGGAACTCCATATATGAATATCAACTCCCTGATAAAGCTGACAGCAGTGCCGGCATCAAGATTCTTGATGGGTTTAGCCTCAATACATTTGGTGAATTTGTCGACTGCTACCAGCACATGGGTGAAGCCGCTTCTGCCTGTTCTTAGTGGTTCAACCATATCCAATCCCCATACAGCGAAAGGCCAGACGAGTGGAATGGTCTTCAAGGCTGAGGCGGGCTTGTGTGACATATTGGAGTAAAATTGACATCCTTCACACTTGTCGACTATCTCCTTTGCCATTTCATTCGCTCTTGGCCAGTAAAATCCCGCTCGGTATGCTTTGGCCACAATGGTCCGAGAGGATGCATGATGGCCATAGGTCCCCGAGTGGATGTCGTCAAGGATTATCCGACCTTCTTCTGGCGTTATACATTTCTGACCAACTTCAGTCGCGCTTTCTCTGTACAACTGTCCCCTTATCACGGTAAAGGCCTTAGATCGGCGGACGATCTGTCGAGCCTCTTCTTCATCCTCTGGGAGCTCTTTCCTTAAGATATACGCGATGTACGGCACTGTCCAATCGGGAGTGATCACTAACGCTTCCATGATCAGGTCGACCACTGCTGGAACTTCAACTTTAGTCGGATATGTGACACTTTTAGGCTGCGGAGCTTCTTCGGTTAAAGGATCTTCTTTAACTGATGGAGTATGGATATGCTCCAAGAACACGTCACTGGGAATGGCTTCTCTCTTGGAACCTATCTTCGCCAAATCATCAGCCGCTTGATTCTTCAGTCAGGGTATATGATGGAGCTCTAACCCTTCAAATTTCTTTTCAAGCTTTCTCACTGCATTGCAGTATCCAGTCATGGCTGGGCTTCTAACGTCCCACTCCTTCATCACCTGATTAACCACCAAATCTGAGTCGCCATAAACCATAAGGCGACGGACACCGAGTGAAATGGCCATGCACAACCCATACAAAAGTGCCTCGTATTCCGCTTCATTATTGGAGGAATCAAAGTGGATCTGGAGCACATATCTTAGCTTATCTCCTCGGGGGGGGAAACCAATACTACCCCAGCACCGGAACCATTTAACATCTTAGAGCCATCAAAGAACATGGTCCAATGCTCCGAGTGAACTTGAGTCGGCTGCTGTTGTTCAATCCACTCGGCAAGGAAATCTGCTATTGCTTAGGACTTAATGACTTTTTTTGCCTCAAACTTGATATCAAGGGGAAGGAGTTCAATCGCCCATTTCGCCACTCGACTAGTTGCATCTCTGTTGTGCAGAATCTCTGACACTGGGGCGTCGCTGACGACTGTAATGGAATGATAAGAGAAATAATGAGCAATCTTCTTCGTGGTCATGTAGATCCCATACACGAGCTTCTGATAATGAGGGTATCTTTGCTTCGATGGGGTCAACACTTCGGAAAGATAATATACTGGGCGCTGAACTTTGAAGGCTTTCCCTTCTTCTTCCCGCTCGACCGTAAGTACTGTACAAACGACTTGTCCTGTGGATGCAATGTAAAGCAACAGAGGCTCTTTGCTGATCGGAGCAGGAAGCACCGGCTGGGTGGATAGCAGAGCTTTTAGCTCGGCAAATGCTGCATCAGCTTCTGGAGTCCACTCGAACTTGTTTGACTTCTTCATCAGTCGGTAAAGAGGCAATGCCTTTTCACCGAGGCGAGAGATGAATCGACTTAACGCAGCCAAACATCCAGTAAGCTTCTAGACATCGTGCACACGCACAGGGCGTTTCATTCGGAGTATAGTGCCAACTTTTTCTGGGTTAGCGTCGATTCCTCGTTCGGAAACGAGAAAACCAAGTAACTTTCCACCAGGAACTCCGAATGTGCACTTTGATGGATTGAGCTTGATATCATACCTCCTGAGATTGGCAAATGTTTCAGCGAGGTCAGACAACAGGTTGGAACCCTTCCGTGATTTGACCACAATATCATCCATGTATGCTTCCACGTTCCGACTGATTTGAGTGAGTAAACACTTCTGAATCATCCTCATAAACGTGGCCGAATGGCATGGTGACATAGCAGAAGCACCCGAATGGAGTGATGAAAGTTGTTTTGATCTCGTCGGGTCCATACAGACGGATCTGATGGTACCTTGAATAGGCGTCTAAAAAAGACAACCTCTCACATCCCGCAGTCGAGTCGATAATTTGGTCGATGCGTGGGAGAGGAAAATGATCTTTCGGGCAGGCCCGATTGATATGTTTGAAATCGATGCACATGCGAAGTGACTTGTCCTTCTTGTGGACCATGACAACATTGGCGAGCCACTCGGAGTGGTAAACCTCTCGGATAAACTCTGCTGCCAGGAGCCAAGCCACCTCCTCGCTAGTGGCCTTTCTCTTCTGGACGGCGGGCCGTCGAAGATGTTCTTTGACAGGTTTTGCTTTTGGGTCGACTCGTAAACGATGCTCAGCCAGCCCCCTGGGAACACCCGGCATGTCAGCTGGCTTCCATGCGAAGATGTCCCAGTTCTCACGGAGGAACTGGGTGAGCGCTTCTTCCTATTTAGAGTCGAGTGTTGTGGAAATATGAGTCGGAGCAGCACTGGGGTCGGTCTTGTGAATGTGAACGGGTTTCGTCTCACCGGACGACTGGAACGCTGACTCTGTGGCGGGCTTCTTGGCCCGCAATAAATCACTCAAATCTGCATTTTTTTGATATTTTTCCAGCTCCACCACTGTTATCTGAGCATCGGCAATCTTTAAGCCTTTCTGAAGCACTCTTCTACCTTTTTCCGATTGCCAGTGATGATGATCACACCCTTGGGGCCAGACATCTTCAGTTTGAGGTATACGTAACATGGTCGAGCCATGAACCGTGCATAAGCTGGCCTGCCCAAAATAGCGTGATAAGCACTCTGGAAATCCACGACTTCAAATGTTAGCTTCTCTTTGCGAAAATGCTTCGAATCGCCGAAAACCACATCTAGAGCTATTTGGCCGAGTGACTCAGCCTTCTTTCTAGGAATGACTCCATGGAAACTCATGTTACTGGAACTGAGTATGGACATCGGAATGCCCATTCCCTTTAGCGTCTCCGCATATAATATATTCAGTCCACTGCCACCATCCATCAGAACCTTAGTCAGTCGAGTGCCTTCGACGACTGGGTCGACCACCACGGCTTGCCTCCCAGGGGTAGCTATGTGCGTCGGATGATCAGACTGGTCGAATGTAATGGCAGTCTGAGACCATTTCAAATAGCTTGGTGTCGCCGGGAGCGACCATATTCACCTCACGGTTGATAACTTTCAATCGACTTCTGCTCTCCACATCAGCGAAAATCATCAGGGTGGAATTGACATGGGGGTACCCTTCATCACTGTCTTCTTTGTCCACAGCCTTGTCTGAGTCCTTCTCCTTATCCTTGGGTTGTTTCCCTTGAAACTGCTGGATTAAGAGCCGACACTGGCGAGTGGTATGTTTCGGGTAAATGAAGCTACCCTCTTCGTCTTTCTTCGTGTGGATGTGACATGGCAGATCCATCACGTCGTTTCCTTCCTTGTCCTTCACCTTCTTGGGGTTCCAGGATCCTTTGGGCTTCCCTTTGAATTTGCCCTGAGTCACGGCCAGGGCCTCTCCAGGAGCAGCTGGCTCGGCTTTCCGCTTCTGCTTCCGACTGGAGTTTCCTTTTTCCGACTGACTCGGCTTGTACTTGCCACTCCGAAGTCGATCCTCTTCTTCACCATTGGTATATTTGGTGGCAATCTCCATCATTCGACTCAGGGTCATATCTCCGGTCCGACCAAACTTCAAACTTAACTCTCTGTTCTTAACACCTTCCTTGAAGGCACAGACTGCTTGATGATCAGATACGTTCTCCACCGTATGATGCAATGTGATCCATCTCTGGATGTAATCTCTCAGGGTCTCATTCGACTTTTGCACGCAGACCTGCAGCTCTGTCAGTCCTGCTGGTTGCTTGCAAGTTCCCTCAAATGTCCTGACGAACACTCGGGCAAGATCTTCCCAAGTGTAAATGCTGCTAGGAGCCAACTGATTCAACCAGGCCCTGGCCGAACCTTCCAACATGAGTGGTAGGTGTTTCATAGCCACCTCATCATTGCCACCGCCAATCTGCACAGCCACTCGGTAGTCCAACCCGAACCTTCCAATTGGACTCACCAGTGAACTTACTCACCCCAGTCGCCAACCTGAAGTTGGGAGGGATCACCGTAGCTCTGATGGCTCTGCTGAAATATTTTGGTCCTGAAACATGAACTCGGCTACTGGTGGGCACATCTCTGTCGTGGCCTTCTCGATGAGCTCTGTTCCGGTCGATCAAACCTTGCACAATAATGGATCTCGCGTCAAAGCCTGGTTACCTGTGGTCGACCAGAGCTCTCCGCCCAACACTGTGCTGACGCCTATCATCTTCCTGCCGAGGGGCGTAAGACCCACCCCTTGGGGGAGGAGTGGGCACTCGACGCTAATCATCACGATCGAATCGGTCATTATACTGATCACATCGACCCCCACGTCCCTCACGCGGTCACGCCGCGGAGGCGATCTTGGGCTATGAGCCGACTGGACAGTATTCGCAGCGACGGATCGACTGTGAATCCTATTACGTGACTGTGATACAGCTGAATTCTGATCTCCTGCTGCTCGGAGCAAATCTCTGATCTACATCAAGCCTCTGCCAGCCTCTGACTGAGAGGGCTGAATCGACTCCGTTATGCGGGCTGCAGCTGCTAGATTCTTAATTGGAGTTCGATATACCTGGGTCGACGGCGGAAAAAGTTGACGCCGACTGGAGTCTGGTACTCGTTGCCGCGCGTGCTCGTCGAGTGCTCGCTGGAGGTTCTCCAGTCGAGTGCGCTCAGCCAAGTTGGCCAAATGTGCATCCTCCAAGGCGCGAGCCTCGGAGTTTCTCCTATGATGGGAGTATGCAGAGCATCCATATTCCGGCGGCGAAGATCTTTCCTTTGCAGAGAAGTGAGTGGCTCGGGTTGATATTCCTCGTGGACCTGAGCGGGGTCGCCTCCGCCATCCGCTCCGTCAGTGCGAGGGAAGCATACGAGGCCCATTAAAATATGAGGGAGTATGCAGAGCTCCATCAGTACGATGGGAGGACTACGAGGCCCATTGACCATCAGGACCTCCGCCGCTGGATCACTGCTGTCGCACTCGGATGCAGTCTCTACGGAGCCAGTCGACAGATCGAACAGGCCGTAGAGAGATTCGTCGGGCTCGATCGCCGCGATTTGGGTGGTGGCCGATTGGCGAGCCACTGCGTGTATCACCCACCGCTGAAGCCTCGACTGACCAGAGCGCTTGCGCTGGCGGGAGACAGGGAGGGAGGATGACACAGGAGTCGACCGATACGGAGCCGACGGTTGCCGCAGCAGGACACCGCGGACACATGCACAAAAGTGCGTCGCCCCGCGGACGGGAAGCGCGTCGATGTCGAGTGGAGCCTCCTGGAGCCAAGCGGAGTCGTCGGCGATGAACATGAGCGCGCCGAGACGGATCTCGCGGCCCTCGACCAAAACTCCGCCAGAAACCATGATGAAGGCGATCGGAACAATTGCAACTTCTCCAACAAGTCGCCAAGACACCTGCCCCATGGTGGGCGCCAACTGTCGTGGTACTAAGACTGACAGTAGAATAGGGGTAGGTATGGAGAGGCAAGATCCTAGCTATGGAGTAGTTGTATACGCAAGGGATTTTTACGAGTTCAGGCCCTTCTCGGAGGAAGTAACAGCCCTACGTCTCGGAGCCCGAAGGCGGTCGACTGGATTATAAGCGTATGAGTTACAGGGGTGCGAACCCTTCTGCCAGTGGAGGGGGGTGGCTTATATAGTGTCTGCCAGGACCCAGCCAGCCCACGTAGCGGAGGGTTTAAAGTACATTAAGGCCTGGCGTTACTGGTACGCCTTACATAAAGTATCATCATGGCCATAAAGACTACTTAATTACAGACCGTTTGGATACAGAGTGGCTCTTGAACTCTTAGTGGTCGAGTGAATCTTCATGGTCGAGTGTCTTCGAGTCCGTCGAGTGGAATCCTTCCAGGTCGACTGGAAGGGAGTTTCTTCTAAAGATGTCCTTGGGAAGGATACCTTGGACAGGTTCATGACTCTACCCTAGGTACATGACTTCATCACCCCCCCCCCCCCCCCCCCCCCGCGCCCCGGCAGACATGCTAGTACTTGGGTGCACTTGGTAGGTAGAAGATGGAGATGATGAGAGTTTATGCAACGAATGCCGCCATGAAGCCTGCGTACCACATCATGTTTGTGATGGCGTCGAGGATGTCGATGTTGGGGTATCGGCCAAACTTCTGGTCAATTAATAAGCCACGGATGATGGCGATGAGGTATAAGGCAGCGTGGAGGTAGTTCATAATGTTGATAGATGTGGGCAATGAGAGGTGGTAAATGATATTTTGGACACCGGCATGGTTTTCAAAATATAACTTGTACCACTTTGTAGTAAACTAGTGGTTGGGTGGCGCCGCTTGAGAGAAAGTTGTGCGCATTTTTTTTATTTTAAAAAATAGATGTAGTCCTCGCCTCCATTTAGAAAAACATTAAAAAAATTCTCACCTCCATCTAGAAAAAGAAGTAAAAAAAAAGAAAAAATCATCAACGCAGCCTACCAACGAGCGCCACTTTGCATAGCCTTTCATTTAAAAAAAGAGTGGGGTCATCACCTCCATCTAAAAAAGAAAAAAACATTTAAAAAAATTCCTCACCTCCATCTAAAAATGATATCCAAAAAGTTTTTTCGCCGCGGCCAACCAGCTTGCGCCACGTGGCATAGCTGGTTGGCCGCCCTTCAGGCGACACTTAATGGGTTTAATGCATGATACTAATAAGGCTATACTAGTATTTCAAAACCAATTTATGTAATATTATTTTTCAAGTATTCAACCTAAATATTCAAATTATATTATCAGCAAGATTTGACTAAAATTGTATTCAAATCGTCATTTTTGTGAATTGTACAATGTCCGGCATGGACACAAGTTTGGCAAGAATGGTCGCCTCCTCCACCGTGAGCAAGCCCGCCTGGAGCTGCAGATATCGGTATTTGACGGTGTCGTTCGGGAGCAAGGTGGTGAAGATGATCGTGCCTAATACAATGAACCCTCAGATGGTGATGCCCAGCCAATGGTATAGAGGCAGAGGTGACTCGAGAAATTTGGAGCAATTGAGGTATTGCAGACTTCCTATTGCATCCAAATTTTTCGTGTCCAACCATAGGTTTCATAATATGCAATTTGTTTTACTTGGTTAGAAATAATAGTTTGTCTAGCGACTAAAAAACAACAAAAACAACTGTTCTTTCTCTTTTTTCTTAGAGAAAAACTTTTGGATCTATTCATCATTTGTCATGGCAGTACAATGCAGCGCGTGGGATCGACCACAGTCTAATCCATCTATGTCCAGGTTCATATATACATATGCATCATATCCACTCGATCGTGTTCGTCCGCGCCATTTCCCTATCATCACGAGCCCTTTTTACCTGTCAAGCAATCATCGCCGTCTAGCTAAGTGATCAATGAAGTGCTCAAGTTGCTCAATGAGGCCCGTCCGCTCAGAAAAGCTACACGAATGCACGATGCGCTCGTGCGAGCTCGGGGCTACGAAGGTGGCCACCCTAGCTAGTGTACTAGTGCTCAACGATACAACGTATTACTCCCTCCGTTCTGAATTACTTGTCGCAGCTATAAATGTATCTAGATGTATTTTAGTTCTAAATACATCCATTTCTGCGACAAGTAATTTGGAACGGAGGGAGTATATGCGTAACAGAAGCTATGACAACCTCGAACCAAGTAGCACAAGAGAGGCGGCCGGTTAGCAGCAATCGTCCCCCGTGATCACCTCAACTAACTATGAGAATGAGAGAACCTAGCCTAGTGGCACAAATCTTGCGTGCCCATCCAGCCTAGTGGCATGAACCTTGCATTGCGTGCGCATCAGAGACCTCTCCTAGCCCTAGCACCATGTCGAATGGCTAAGCTCGTGACAACGGTGCAAGGCCGAAGCCAATGCGGAGCCGCAATGCAGAGCACGTAGATGAGGAGAAGGCGGTCCGGTACATAATCAGAGCTGAGGACAGAGGTCCTGATGGGGTATGATTGATGACATATATGGCTAGTATAAATCAATGTCAACAATCGTTAACTCCAAAGAAGTTAACGATTTGCAACTGTCGACCATTTCTAGCCTACATATACAAGAGCATCTACGGCCGGACTCCTCAAACGCTCCCTATACGCCTGGATGGATGGTTCGGTTAATGACCGGTCATGAAATCGCGACCCAGCCGCACCCCTCGTATTGGCTTTATATGTTCGGGTTGACGGCACCCCTCATATTCACTCATATCTGGGGCAGATATGAGAAAGCCCGAACGCGCTCGGGCGCGTTCGCCATGGCGGATCCGGCCCAGGCAGGCCGATCCCGCATATATTCGTCCTTATCCGCATCCCGGAGAAAACTCTAGCCACTCCACTCCGTCCCTAAGCTCTGTTCTGGCGATCTTCGGTCTTCTCCGGCATGATGAGAAGCGGATTCAACTCCAAGATCTCCCTATCTGTCGACTATGACCTCATCCTATGTGGGGGGACAAGGAGGAGATGGCCGCCTACATGGCTCTCCGCCGCTCCCGGGAGGAGTGCGCCCGAGCGCGGTCGGACTTGATCTGGTGGGAATCCATTGCATCACGCAAATGGCGCTTGAGTCTGCCGATCTGGTGGCTCGAGGCGCGTGACCGCGGTCTCGGATGCGGTGACCACCATCTGGCGAAGCAACCCCGGGGTGGTGGTGCAACCCCTTCGGTGGCGCGTCGTCCCTGTGGCGTCGGACTCCGAGTCGGAGGTAAACACCGGCAATGCCTTACGACCCGTCTGTTGCGGATGTGAGGTGTGCTCGCCATGCGAGGTAGGGGATGGAGGTTGCGACAACCGTCAAGGCCGAGGCCACAAAGGCGGACTCGCTTGCCGCAACGGATGACCGGCACCCTGTGGCTCCGCACAACCGCGGGGTGGCGGCATCAGGCTCCGACCACGAGGTCGACCCGTCCACATCTATCGCGGACCTCACCTCACCGGCAGCATCCAGACCACAGACTCCGACGAGGAAGAGTAGGGCATGGAAGACGACAGCGCCTTATGCCCGTGTGGGCCAGTATATGTCTCATGTCCTCCTCTTCCTTACCGGTGACTGCACCTTCACTTCCCGGGACTCACAACTGCCTAACATTAACATGGACACAAAAGGAAACAACAAGGACTTCAAGCACAAGCTCTGACGAAAATTTAGACTAGGTTTTACGTTGCATATAATTGTATAGATTTGAGAATTTGCTAATTTTGTCATGGACGTGCCTGCATCAATTAGGGGGGCAGATTAGCTAGATCCGGTTGCTCTAGGTTATGATGTATCCTAAAACGTGATGGGTAGCGAGAGTTAACTGACACCTTTCCTGGGCAATGTGTCTGCCCATCACGACATCAAATCATCTTCAGATAATCATCATGAGTGTGTCTCTGAATGTAACTGGTGGTTGGAAAGCAGAAATGTTATTAAGTGCAAAAGCGCCAAAGTTTGCACATCCTGCTACATCTCGCGAGGTCGACCAAGATGATCATCTCGACTATCATATTCATCATTAATCTCAAAAGAAGACCATGAGCGTGATGGCCTTTTCCCAACATCATCACATCTGCAAAGCTATATTTGGTCACGGTATGTGAGCGCAACACATTGATCTCCAAAGTTTCTGCATGAATTGCACTGTTGCCGCCATCTACTCCACTGGACCACAACAGTGATAGAATTACTCAAAACATACAGCAAAAATTTTACTCAGATTGTGACTGACAGTAGGCCGTAGCCGCCATATGAACATCAAGGCACTAGGAGCATTCGCCAAGATAAAAATATTAGCAAAATTACACAGCGTGTAAAGTGTATTAATTTCCAACAAAAAATTCCTCTGCCTGTTCTCACTCTAAAACTCCACTAGGACCACACTAGAGGACGAGAAAAATTTGGACGAGTGGAGCAATTTAGCAGGCAGTTACAATTAGCACAACAAGAACGAAAGCCGGATGAACAGCCAGGCAGGCCGGATGAACAGCCAGGCAGGCCGGATGAACAATTAGCACTCGGAACGGTATTAGTGCAACTATCTTTAAGAATCTCACCCACGGTGGACTATTAATCTGCTTTTGTCAACGTTGGATGCTATAAGATGTCAACAGAACAGACAGCCAGTGCTCAAGGCTTCATACATTGCTCCAGATATTTGTCTGAACCTAATTCCTCGAGCAATCTTGCTTTGACCAACACACTGTCTTCCAGATTTTGCTGGTATTCATTTACCCTGCAAGAAATAAACACAAATCAGAACGAATTGTGCAGCGATCTTAAAAGTTACTAAGCACACATAACTACGCCTAGTGATCATGGAACAAGGTATTGTCAGGGAATGTGTAGTGCCCTTCATGTTAACTAATGCAATTATACATAATGTCATTACAATGAAAAAACCATAAATAAGCAATGATGTTAAACACAACTAAATAGTTCAATGGAAAAAAGTTCAATAGCAAACAACCAAATCACCAGCAAAAGCAGCTAGCATGAAACAGTCTAACAAAAAGAACCAATCCAAAATTTGACAAAAACTGTAAATGAATTGAATAATGGCGATGCCATAGAGATAGCAAAGCATTGTCATCCATGAAAATCCTCTTCAGATAACCATATCTGCAACATTCCACTATCCCAGCCCACACAACGCAAATCACCAACACAGTTCAACTCCTCTGCTCACCCTCAATCACATCCAGTTCCAGCCTGCAACCAACTCCACCCCCACCCACCCACACACCGCAACTGCTGGCCTCCGTGAGTGTTGGGGTGCCAGAACATGGCATGAAAAGAACCTGTGGATCTTCTGCCTCTGTATGACCACCCACGCCAAACTCAGATCCCCACTCTGCATGCAACTGTGCAATGCCTCGCTCTGGCCAGTTGTTGATGGGTCTTGTGGCAGTGGCTGCTTCCCTAGTTTAACAAGTCGTGACGAACTAGCTTATTATCCACCCTAATTGCAGGCTGCGATTGAGTATAGACATCAATGTTGGTGTACCAGATTACTGGAGACTTCCTGCTACAATCAGATACACAATACAAACCATATGTACCGGCAAAGCGCATTCCAAGCAAGGATTGTCGGTTCAAGCCACTCTGTTAACAGTGTATCCTTTCGCACCACACAAAAAGGGTTGGCCATGAAAGCCATAAATTCCATTTATGATTTTGACTGGCTGAAATTCTCAAATAATTCTAAAAAAAATCTTGACTGTAAAGATTTTATTAGTATATTTATAAATAAACTGGTCCATCTTATTGATATCGTTGACTAGCTCTGTTTCTCTGTTGGCAATTTTACCCATTACGGGGATCTGCATCTACCACCAACCTTCCAGTGACGACCAGTTTGAAACCAGTGGCTGACCATACAAATCACACGCAGGGTACCAAGCTGAATTTGAAATTTGCAAGAGAATAACATCAGAAATGAACCATACCTGTCCGACAACTCAGGATCTCTTGAGGCAAGCATCCGAACTGCCAACAAGCCTGCATTTTCAGCGTTTCCAATTGCAACAGTAGCAACAGGAATACCTTTCGGCATCTGTCAAATTGATGAGAATAAACAACACAAGAGTCAACTTCGTCCATAAGTAATCGATTAGAAATTACTCCCTCCGTTCCTAAATACAAGTCTTTCTAGAGATTTGAATATGGACTACATATATGGATGAATATAGACGTATTTTAGAGTGTAGATTCACTCATTTTGCTCCGTGTGTAGTCCATATTAGAATCTCTAAAAAGACTTATATTTAGGAACGGAGGGAGTAGAAGGCATCTGATGATGCAAGAAGAGAGGGCATTGATACATAGTTACATCAACGATTATGTGATGTTTATCACAGTATCATTCTGCTTTTGAATGGTATTAAAAAGAAGACTTAAGCCCTCACCTGCACAATAGATAGGAGGGAATCCATTCCCTGTAATGACTTAGTCCAGATGGGGACTCCAATTACAGGAAGAGTAGTCAATGAAGCCACCATGCCTGCAACAAACAGTTGCAAGTGCAAGATTGTACTTCATTAATCATAAAAAAAATCATGAATAAATCATTCATTAGACTTCAGGCATACGGGCTTTGTTAACAGTGTCAATGTTGTGTCCATTTGATCAAGAAACACTACTTTATTTCATAAACTCCAACATACTATAACAGACACTTGATAGAATAGATAATAACACGTTACCGCTCCCCAACATTACTTGCTTTGAAAGAATAGGGCATAACAGAATACACATAATTCCACCCTAATATCTATGTTTAGAAAACAGTACGGTGAATTTAGGAGCATGTTTTTTCCCGTAAACTGACACTTGCCTGGTAAGTGAGCTGCTCCACCTGCGCCTGCAATAATGACCTCTACGCCCCTTTCCTTAGCAGACAATGCATAAGCGTACATCCTCTCTGGTGTACGGTGTGCCGAAACAATTGTAAGCTGAAAAAACAAACAATCCATGAAGCTGCAGACGGGCCATGCCAACAGCCCATAGCTTGTCTACAGAAAGGTTTTACAAATCAAACCTCAAAAGGTATGTTGAATTTCTCCAGTACTGCTGCAGCATCTTTCATTATGGGAAGATCAGAATCCGAGCCCATTATAACCGCAGCACGAGGTCTAACTGTAATTAACAAAGCATTCTAGACCTCCTCAGCAAATGGAATGAATAGAATATAAGACTTTCATCACCAAGAAAGGAATTAAGTAAAAGTGATTGGCAGGTGGCATATAAAAGCCTGAATAATTTCACCATGGAAATACAAAGACATCACGAGGGTGTAACAAGTTTCAATCACTAGAATTTAGACAGACCAGATAACTTACATGCATTGAGCCATTGCCATTATTTGCCCCAGTAGTATAATTATTTGTTTTAAACTGGTTATTCACTGTTCAAATTTCATCTGCCTCCTATACTCTCTTTCCGGCATCCTAATACACTGTTGTTTCATTATTTCTAAAGTATATGAATAAAGTTTAAAAGTCATCCAAGTTGGTGCATATAGAAAACTATTGTCCCCTTCAATAAATAAATACACAGTGAAAATCTATAGTTGACAGAGATATCAAACAGAATAATCTAAGTCATGCAAACCATAAAGTACAGTACTACCTAAAGGGCATTACATCCCCCAACAGCAAGTTGAAGATAGAACAATGGTATGATATGAATAAATCTAACCTTTCTTTGGGCCATCTGTGTCTCTTTGCAGCAACCTGTCCAAATGTGCTTTTACATCGAACATAGAAGGCCCCACAATTGTAATATGACCCATCTTTCTTTGCTTCCGAATCTCTGGAAGAACAATTCTTTAAGTAATATATGGCATGGGAAAGCAAAGCAGAATTGTCAACTTTCTGCAACAACAGCTAAGTGTGTGGGCTGAACCAACCTGGCTTTGCATACCAATGGACTGATGCACCTGGAATATTTAACGCCCTCTTAATCAGCTGATGGGCTAAAACAAATCCCGAATCGCCCTGTAGCAATTGGTGCTCAACATTATACAGGTAACCAGAATAATAACATGGTGACCTAAAAAATAATCAGTAACTAACATAATCTAGCAGCTATTGACCTAACTATCAATGTTTAACATAGCAAAAAATGGAGGGCAAATCAATACGAAACCAAATATATATATACCTCATCCTCGCCCAGGATGTTGTACATTATTGCTGCGGGTGCTTTCATTGCAGGATCACCAAGAGGAAGTCCAAGAATAGCACGTAAATGTTGCTCATATTGTGAAGTGTAACATGCCTCGATTGTATGGTGTCCACTATTGTGAGGTCTAGGGGCTACTTCGTTCAATAAAACCTAGTAAAATTATGAACATGAGAAAGACCCAACATCACCATAGGAGGATTCAATTATATAAGACATGCATAAATGTTCGAACAAACCTGATTGTCATTTGTTAAAAATAGTTCGACAGCAAAAACACCAGCACCTTCTAACGATTTGATAGCTTTTTCAGCTACACTGGTAGCTAATTTCTTCATTTTCTCAGGTATCTGAGCAGGAGCTTCAACAAGATGGCAGATGTTATCCCTGAATGTTCCAGACAAAGGCTTCATGTTTTGCAAATTTGGAGAACAGATATGCAGGACCAAAAAATAATAATCATAACGAAAGGAATTTCTTACTTATGAATGGTTTCGACGACAGGATAACAGACTGTACAACCATCTCTGCTCCTTGCCACAATTACAGATAGCTCCTGAATGGAAGAACGACAAATAACAGAAATGCATAAGCAAAAAAACAGAAGTTGTAATACTTGTAACCCATGACAATATGATAGGTATTCAAGCAATCTGTTCTGTTATATTACTCCTATCATGGTATTCTGTAATAAATTCTACAAAAGAACAAACAAATATCTTGCAATAAACTTGCAGAACTTATCATATATTCATCTCGAGCTTGCATGTATGACACTGCCAGATGCAAGTCCACAAAGAACAAATAGTAGTATGTGCATGCAGCCAAAAATTATAAATGGTGACTACACAATATGTGACTGACTACTGCAGATCATTTGCAATGTCAACCACAAAGTTAACTTGGGTTAACTTGGAAACCCCAAAATGCAGTTCCTTAACATTCAGAAAGATACAAATTAGAGAAAATATATATAATTTACAAACACTTTTTTGCGTGTATATAACTTACAAACACTTAAAAAATACTGCAGGGCATAAAAGAGATAGTTGAGGGTTTGACCAATTTTAATGGGATTTAATTTCTTAGAAAAATAAAATCAAATAAAACTAACCTTTGCAAAAGGTGTCCACTGCTCAACATACAAGCCATGCTCAAATCCACCCAGTGCTGCAGCAATAAAGAATCAATGAAAATTAGTTTCATCGTCAGTTGATTATTTTACACATGATTGGGCCAGTTCAGGCTATGTTAAGAAACATGGGCCTCGAAATAATAGCTTAAAAAGTTTAAATGCTAGCTCGCCTTATAGCTGATTCAGCAAATCATAGAACAGCTTCTGGTTTTAGGAATTCAATTAGAAAGGATTGTGCTAAATCAGTGTTTATCAGGACACTGCTGCGGGTTTTTTTAATTGATTTTAAAAAATAACATGAATGCGTATCAACTTACAAGAAACAACAGAAGATAGCTCCTTTTTATCATGGGCAACAGCATTCCCACGACCATCATATGCCAATCTTTTACTTTTTACCATTAAGGGATAGCCAAATACTTCCCCAGCTTTCTCTATACTACTTACAGTATCAACCTGCAAAACACCACTACATATTTATATCAAAACAATTACAGCTCCAATAATTTCACTAAAAGTAAACAGACAGTGGATTACTTCAACAAAGTCAGCCATCGGAATTCCAAATTTTGAGAAATGGACTTTCTGCCTGTACTTGTCCTGCAGCAGAATAGAGTATCAACACATCAAGCATAGCATATACAAAAGGTGGAAATGCATCTGCCATGAACAGCCCATTAGATGCTAGTAGTTGTAGTATGAAGTTGTCCAAACAGTAGGACGGTTGGCACAAGAAGGGAAAGGTCACCTGAATAATCGTGATGGTAGAGGCTTTGGGTTCACAAACAACACCCTGTTTTTCAAGCTTCTCAAGTGCCACAGCATCCACATGCTCAATTTCCACAGTTAGAACATCACACCTAACATCATACAAAGGATTTATCAAAGCAGACTGAGAAGTGAGAACGATAATGTACAGGGATGCCAGCCCCTCGAATCAACCAAGCGGGGTCACAGTTTCGCCTACCTCTTCGCAAACTCACGGACCGCGTCACCATCATTGAAGCTCCCCACGACATGCTCGTGACAGACGGAGTTTGCCGGGCAGTCCTTGAGGGGGTCCAGGATGGCCACTTTGATCCCCATCTGACTGGCCGCCTGGCACAGCATCTTCCCCAACTGGCCGCCCCCCAGCACCCCGACGACCCTATCGGCCACGCCACGCACAGGCGGGTCGCTCTGCCTGAAACGCCGCACACGCAGAAGCAGACCAATCAGGTGAAAACTCTGCAACGACGCCCAGGGGAGACGGAAATCGCCAGGAATTCATCGACCGGCGGGAACCAAGCGCGGCAATCGGCACGAATCGACACTCCACGAATAGCTTACCCCTCCGTCAAAGCGGGCTCCATGGATGCGCCGGCGCGTAACAGAGAGAGAGGCGGCGGCGAGGCGGAGCTCCGGCTTGGCGGCCGCGGCTTCCAGGACGCGCGGCACGGGTGGCGGCCGGCGGAGGGGGCCGACGGGGAGGAGGTGCAGGCGGAGGCGCGGGACGGAGCGCCGAGCAGCCTGGCGTGCATGCTCCCGGAGGCGGTGGCTAGGGTTCAACCAGGGGTTTAGAGGAGGGTGAGGCGCGAGAGGTCGGAGGAGACGGCCTGGCGGCGGAAGCGGAAAGCGATGTGTCTGTAGGCTGTAGCTCGGCCTCGCCTCCTGCTAAGCAGTTGGAATCTCTCCTTTTCAGTTTATCACCATTTTGCTTATTTATTTTATTTTATTTTATTGAACGGCTAATTTTCGTTCCCACTTGAATGTAGAATCTTTCCGACCAAAAAAATGCAGAATCTATTCTTTTATTTTTTTCGAACACAATACAAACGTAGACGCTTATACATACGCACATACATTCATCCGTATGAACGCACGCAGCAACCTCCGAGCGACTGAGACGAAGTCGCCATAGACGCCTTCGTAGTCGACTGGAACGTCTTCTCCCACTGAATGCACATCACCGAAAGGCCTGAAATAAATCCAGGAAAATGCGAGTATCAATATCAAGTTTGGGACTTGAACTCTGGTGGACAAGGGATACCACTGTCCTCCTAACCATCCGACAAATGCGGAATCTAGTTCTAATCTGTTAATGCATCGCTATAATTCTCGGTAGAAAATGTTTTAGAAAAGAGACAACCTCATTCAAAAAGGGGGAAAGGAGATAACCTAATCTTAAATACGCTAGCTTTTGAAGATACAAACACATTAAGTTCAATAATGTTTAAACAGAAACAACATGCACATATATGAGAATCGAACCAGCTATGCATTTGTTCCTGGCAAATATAATCATAAGAAATGTATGAATGAACTTGTACACAAATAAAATGTCATTGTTACTCTCTCGCAGCTCATATTTTCACTTTATGTATGGGCTAGCCCAAAAGCCTGATGTCTGAGCAAGCCTTGGGCTATTGTTTCCCATCTAAAGCATGGCCCTCAAGCAAGAAAAACTTACGAAAATGCCAAAAATCTAACATCAGATTTCTAAGCATGGCAAAGCGAACGGTTTTTAGTCAAATTACATGTCGCAAGCATGGACATGCCAAGATTTGCCATGCTTCTGAAGGGATTTGCTAGGCTCGCGACACGTAATTTGCCGTAAAAAGTTCAATTTTCCATGTTTAAAAATCTGGTCCAAAATGTGAAATTATTTAAAAGATAAGAGCTAAAACTTTTAGTACATAATTACTAGCCTTTTTGTGTGTGTGTGTGTGGGGGGGGGGGGGGGGGTGTTTCAGACTCGAGCCTTGACTTGGCATTTTCGAGTTGGGATTTGTGAAACGTGGCTTACGATGTCACACAGGTGCGCAGAAAGACTTTTACCTCCCTCCTATTCTATTTTTAGAATTTAGAATCTAGAATCCTTTTCTGGGTTGGAATTGCTACACTTTATTAAAAAGGTCTCAAGACACTCTGAGGCTACCTCTTTGCTCACACATGTCGGCAAATACCTGGAACCAAGTTCCTTCACCTCGTCCGTCATATGCCCATTAGCAGGGAGATCCCTCGTCGATGCGTTGATCTTGAAGACATCAGCTTGTGAGTCTGTTTCCAGTCGTCCGCTAGTTGAAGAGTGCGTCTACACGCCATGAGCTCTAGCTCAGGATCTAAAATGGAAGGGGAAATGGCGTGCTCCCGCTCGGAAAGCTCCATGATGGTCTCTCAGGACCGCCCCTCCACCAACGAAATCACCCGCCTTTGACATGGCATTTGTCTGTATTTCCTTTAATCCATCCTTCATTTGACAACCGCCAACGCTCAGCAACTCGGACCTTCTGTGAGTGAGTGTCATCATGGATAGTGTTCCACTCTTCCATCAGCCATAGAACCATGTCCTTTATCATATGAAGATCCTCTAGTTTGTGTGTGCTTTTGCATCTCATCGGAACCCTTTTTATTATTATGGTCACTTGTAATAAAAACATCCTGAAGGGAGCCCCCCTCCCAATACCCCATGACTCACCTTTCTTGATGACCATAAGACCATGTGTGGAGCTCTTGTGCCTTTTACTGACTTTGACAAAGTCGTAAGCTACTTTCCATAATAGGTTGTTTATGGCTTTCACAAGATCTCATGGGCTAACATGATGTAATTTTCATGTATATTGTAGCATCTAATCAAGAGGGAAACTATCATTGGCATTTTAGACAAACAACTTTTTACTAAGCTCCCAATGTTTAGTTTTCATCTAATTCGGGGAACCCAGTAGCCTTGAAATAAGAAGTGGCCAACCCTCAAGTACCATCTATCTTATAACTACTTGTTTTTTCTTGGGGTTTGTACCTTTTGAAATGGTCCAGCTAGAAAGCCAGACAAAACATGCCTACTATTGCCCATTCATGGCATGGTGCTAAACATGTGCTATATGCTACATTGTAGACACCTAGCATTCTACCACCGAATGGCTCGGGTGGTGAGAAATACGAGAATGATACGTTATTGGTGACTATCTTGCCTGACATGGGCTCGACCCTAGGGTAGGGCGAGCGGAGCGACTCCCTTGGGTGCTCTTATGGCAAGGGCACCAACCAAGTGTTGTCATTATAGATGTACCAGTACCAACTTAAGGTCCAAAGCAAAAAATATCTTAAGCTCACAATGGTAGGCCACAAAGCCCTAATGTACACTGCCTTTGTTCCTTCCTCTTCCCCTTACTCGAGTTGTCGCCATCAACGGAGAAGGTAGGATTTGCGATTTCATATGCTAAAGGCTCATAATCGATCCCAGTTTACTAATATCACACATGTTTGGTCCCAATCAATTCCACCCTCCCCTCTACGTGATGTGAACCCCCAAGTCTATGACGACCATGCCTACTCGGGTGTCCTCATAGAATCCATGGAGGGGCTATGGCTATTCTGCTAAAATGTGTCTTCTTCGCCAAAGGTTTCCTACTACCCGTTATGCTCGGTACAGTAAGTTCAAACTCGAAGGAAACACAAAAAAGTTGCTTCATAGTTGATTTACTTAAACTTCCATCCACCTATTTGCTTCATGGATTTGTTCCTATGTAGCCATCCAAATTTTAGGTTGGTTCATTATCCCGAACAGTGCTTGCAAAAATTGAATGTTCAAATAACTTGTTTGCTTTATATCCCGAATACAATCAGGAATTTCTTATAAGTATATACTTCAGTTATTCTATGATTATATACAGAGAGAGAGAGAGAGAGAGATTTTTCCAATGTCTTGAATAAAAGGCCTTATATTCCAATCTCGTTGTAACCTCTGAAATCTTAGGACCGACCGCAGCTTGACATGGCACCAAGGAGGTAAAATTGGCTGATTGGGTAGCTTAAAATCGTTGTGAATCTCTACAACTCACACTCAGCTAGGATAAGTATGGCCTCCTCTCGCAATTTGTGAACGTTAGACACATGATGATTGAGTGTAAGTTTAGCTTGTCCTGGTCGAAATTAGAGTAGTATATTTTATTGTGAGGGTATTACCAAAGACTAAAGAAGTAGACTTTTTTTCCTTCTTTTCTGGAGAAAAAAACTTTAGGCACTACAAAAAAATACACTTCCGTGATGATACGTGTTTGTCACAGTAGGTCGCGTTTTTTGTCATGCATGTACATCCATGACAAATTTATGACAGAATCAAGATAGTCATACCTGTGCTGTCGTAGAAGTGTTCCATGACATTACCAAATTATCATCACGGAAGTGTCCACTTCCATGACGATAAATCGCGTGTCACAGAAGTGCTTTCGTCAAGGGTGACCAACACGTGGCATCCACCGTAATGGAACGCCGTTAAGCTATCGGGTCGGATTTTGGATCCGATAACCCGTTAACAGCCCCGACCAATGGGGATTTTCCACGTGTAGAATCATCATTGGCTGGAGGAAACACGTGCCGGCTCACCGTTGGGACTGATGTCATCCACTCATTGGACAGAAGGCGCCTATGATATGTCGACACGTGGCACGACCCAACAGAGGCCCATTCCTGTGAAAAGGCCGGCCCGTTTGACTTGGTCAAAAGATGGCGGGCTGGCCCATGGAAAGTCTGTTAACGGCTTGTTCGCATATAGCCCATTTACAGCCCGCTAACCCAAGGCCCGTTACGCCCTATCCGAATTAGGCTCAGTAGCGTCATCTGGACCATCCAATGTGATTCCAGCCCGTTTTTACTTCTGGCCCATGTATGGCCCATGACGTCTTTCGGCCCATATGAGGCCCTATGTAACTCTTGGCCTATTAACGCCCCGTGGTGAAACTGGCCCGCAATGAACAGTGTATCACTTTACACCCTCTAACGACCCGTGGTGAAACTGGCCCGTAATGAACAGTATATCACTTTATACCCATTAAGGGCTCGTTATTCAGTTGGGCCGTTTTCAGCAAATGTTATCTTTCGGCCTTCTCAGGGCCCATCTATTCTTGGGCTCATTTCCAGCATTCGTTTACTTACGGCCCGTTACTGTCATTTTCTGCTTGTGGGCCAAATTCAGCCCGTGGTTACATCGGCCCGTTTGTGGTCCGTTAATACGTTGGGCCGTTTTCATAGCGTCATCAAATATGGCCTATTAACGATGGCCCGTTATGGTCATACGGCCCGTATAAGGCCCATTGATGATACGGCCCGTAGAAGGCCCATTGTTTCTACAGCCCGTAGAAGGCCCATTGTTTCTACGGCCCGTAGAAGGCCCATTGTTTCTACGGCCCGTAGAAGGCCTACTGTTTCTACGGCCCGTAGAAGGCCTACTGTTTCTACGGCCCGTAGGAGGCCCAGTGTCACTACAGTAAATATTAGCCCATAGTTATTGTGGCCTAGTTTTAAAAAGAACTGCACTGACTACAGGTAAACAAATAAATAAGACAACAAGGAAATAAATAAGCAAGCAACTTATGCTAGGCTATTACGGCTGTTACACATATTACATCCACTGGGCATCAAAGTTCGCCACCAGTGCAAATATAGGGAACAAAGCAGCATATCATATACACTGGTTGTCAAAGTTGGCGACCAGGGCAAATAAACGCCGCAGCAAAATAAATCCAGAACTGAAACCACTTCAGAAGATCTCAAGAAATAACATCCTGGGTACCCATAATGTTGGCAAGATGCTTAGCAAGCTTATTAACTTTCTCTTGTTTGCTGCTTAAATCCTCCAGCGCTTGCTATTGCACCAGAAAATATGCATCTGAATTCTGCAAGGACTTCCTCAGTCCTTCAGCTTCCTGTCACAGCACATCTGATCGATGTCTTTCAACTTGAAGTTGAGACTCAAGAAGACGAACTGATTTAGGCAGCGAGTTCGAAGAGCTAGTGCCAGCAGTAGTGGCCAGTAGCTCGAACACTACATCAAGACAGGACTTTTGGGTTCCCTCACTGTCGTCAAGATAGTTTTTATCAGCTTTCTTGGAGACCAACAAGGATGTCTCACTATCTTGAACCTTATCTGCATTACTTCCTTTACCATTGGATAATGCGGTACTATTCTCCAATATTTTGTCCGCATTCTAAAAGAGAAATAAGCAGACACATCACATGTTTACCATGTTGTATATGAAACTCATTTTGGTAAATGAGTTCAATAGTAAAGTGGACAGGATAACAGCATGAAACAAACATATATCTATGTGCCATGGTCACTTTATGGTCTATATCATTCTAGTTTTTGTTGCCAAATCAAGATAGAGACACAGTTCAAATAATATTTGTTCAAGACAAAGCAGAATAGACAGAATATAAGTGTGGGTAACTATAGAGCAATAACAACAATTGTAATGTGCATGACATGAGAACATAACCGTTTATTCAATTGAAACTGAAATCAACATAGAGCAGGTTACAACAGCAAACCAGTTAAAGAAACAGGTTTAAAACATACCTGTTGCACCATTGGAGTTTCAATTCCATCCTTCAAATTTTAAAATAGTTGGTATGAGTAAATACAGTAATGCAAGAGCAAAGGAGTATGAACCATAGCTACAGAACCTGACCTGAGAACAAATCTTCTTCTCCTTTAAGCTTGAGTTGGGATTCGGAGTGGTGGTCCTCGTGCTTTGGGCACTACAGTTCCCTTACTAACCGCTCGTGTTTGGATGCTCTGTGATCGAGACGGTGCTGTGTCAACTAGAACTGGGTTACTATCTGCCGGGATTGGGGTTAGAAGGGGTGTAGCTGGTTCTCTGTCCAACTGGGTAGGGGTACAATCTGCGAGAGTCTGGGTTATGTGTGGTGGATCTGGTCCTTGGGCAAGTACAACCGTGGTTCTATCTGCATCAACTGGTAGCACTATCTTTTCTGAAGACCGTGTTGTTACTCCCTTAGATACTGCCATCACGCTCTCCAATTCAAATGGCTGATAAACAAGAAAAGTAATTGAAAGTATAGACATTGTATGATAGACAGGTGCAATGGATAGTGGGGAATAAAAGAGGGCATGAAATAATTCATATTTATGTTGTCTAACCAAACAGGATAGCATGACACAATTTCACATATATGATGGCTAACTAAACAGGATAGCATGACACAATTTCACATTATGATGGCTAACTAAAAAAGATGGAAAGACATAGTTCAAAATATGAGACTATGTAAACAGGATGACATGACATAACTATATAATGTGTTTATTAAATAGGTTGGCATGCCATAATTCACATACATTCATGGATAGAATGCCATAATTCTAAATATGATGACTATGAACACTAAACAGGATGAGATGATATAACTATATGATGTCTTTATTAAATGGGTTGCCATGCCATAATTCAGATAGATGATGTGTATGTACTATGTAAACATGATGGCATGATATAATTCAAATATATGATTTATATAGTAAGCAAGTAAGCAGATGGCAATCTATATATGATGTAAAAACTAAGCAATGCAAGACAACATGCATGACATGGGTAATATAACCCTGCCAAGTTTGAGCATAGACCTCAGGGGGGAAATAGGACTGGTCATCAGTCTCTGAATCCTCCTCTGAGGAGCTCTCTGTAGCCAGCAAGATGTCTACTTCAGCAGGTAGCATTGTCTGCTCTGAATACCTTGTTTTCACTCCAGATACTTCCATCACCGCTTCAAATGGCTGATGCACAGGAAGAGTAGTTGAATATACAAACATTGCCGACAAATGGAACACGTAATACAAAAAAATGATAGCATGATATAATTCACATACATGATGATTGGCTAAACAACATGGCATTGCATAATTCACATATATAATGCCTTTGCAACAAGATAGCATTGTATAATTCACATATATAATGTCTTGCAACAAGATGGCAATGCATAATTCATATATATGGTAATTAGACACTGAACAGGTGGCATTCACACAAAGCATGTCTAAACTAATTAAATGGCATAGCAATACGAGACACCATACGCACGATATGAGCAACATAACCCTGCCAAGTTAGAGCATACACCTCGGGGGGATAGGACTGGTCATCTGTCTCTGAATCCTCCTCTGAGGAGCTATCCGTAACCAGCGAGATATGCACTTCGACAGATAGCATAGTCTGCTCAGAAGACCTTGTTTTCACTCCAGAATTTGCCATCACCGTGTCAAATGGCTGATGCACACGAAGAGCAGTTGAATGTACTAACATTGTTGACGAATGTAATATGTAACAAAAAAAAGGATGGCCTGATATAATTTACATATAAGATGACTGGCTAAGCAGGATGGCATTGCAAAATTCACATATACGATGTCTGGCTAAACAAGGTGGCGTTGCATAATTCACATAAACGGTGAATAAACTAAACAGATGGCATTCGCACAAAGGATGTCTAAACTAAGCAGATGACATATTTGATGTATAAAGTAAGCAATGCAAGACACCATATGCATGATATAACCAACATCAGCATGCCAAGTTAGAGCGAAGACCTCAGGGGGTAAATAGGAGTTAACTTCTCCTTCTGAATCCCCCTCAGAACAGATATCTTCCTCTCGATTACAATCTGAAATGCGTGGATGGGGGGCTGCCTTTGCGCCTACCATGGAGCGACGTCTGCATGAAATTATATTGCCATGCAAGGCTCGTCTCTTTTGCTCTACATGTTCAGTTCCATTGTTTACAATAACTGTCATGCATAGGAATAAAACATAGTGAGATTATGTAAGGAGTGCATGCAGAAATCCAGAGTGATGGTAGCAACCTGTGGATAGACCCAAAACCAATAATAGCAGGCAGATAATGGCTTCAGTTAATAAATACAGATAATGGCTTCTTTACTGTTTGTTTCCCACCCAACATGAAACTCATAGTAGACACCGGAGATTAACCAGATAGTAGATAGATACTATTGATAGCGGCCCCGATATGTAACCCACAACCATTTTAAAAACTCAAGTTTGACCATTAGTTTGGAGCTGACTCAGAGTCTAATCGGTGAACAGGACAATAAAGTAGCATATAATATTAAGCGATGCATAACGTAAGCAGACACGAAAGAGTGCGACCTCTCTTGCGGACCCGTGTAGTCCTCGAGGTCATCTGCTCGGTTGATGATGGTAATGCAGTTTTCATGGCTGCCAGCGGCGGGGAAGAAGATCTAAGGCGGCGAAAGACAGTCTGGAGGCCGGATCCCTGTTGTGCTGGACCCTTCTGTCGTTGGAGCAGCTGAGCTGGGGTGGACGACGGGCGCAGCAGGAGCGGGACAAACCATGCAAGGTTTTCTTTTACAACTATCTGTAAGAGAAGTAATTCTGTAAGGGCTCATTTGAATTGGAGGATTCCAACAATGCAGGGATAGGAAATAGACATGAATAGGATAGGAATGCACGTGCAAAACAGAGAATTTAAAAACACAGGATTTCTGCCAATCTGGGTGTTTGATTCACAACAATTGGAAGATCACAGGATGCAAAGAAGCATGGTGAGATTAAGTCAAACCACAAGAAAATGTACGTTTATAATGCTATTATGCTACTATCTCTTAGTCTTGTGCTTCATGAATAGGAATTTGAAAAGGAGGACAAGTGAAAAGTAAAATTCCTACGTTTTTTCTTTCAAGGAGACACTAAAGGAACAAATCCGTGTGCTCAGTGGACAATATATATAACATGTAGAGTAAAAAAGAGATGCAACAAGTGTACAACCTCTTTGGCGAAGCCATGTTGATCTCAGCGTGATTGGGTTGGCCGGTGAGGATGCTCCGGCTGACTTTGCTGTCGGAGGAGGGGAAGAAGATCTTAGGCGTCTGGAGATGGAGCCCGAGGTACTGCTCCGCTGTGATGGAGGGTTTCGTCGTTGGAGCAGCTCCGATGAGTTGTACGACGCCGAGGCTGAAGCAGGACAAGAGAGACAACGAATAACGTTAACATGAGTGGAATTCTAATAGCATCTCCAATACATGACGTAAAATACATAACCACAAAGTGCTAAATGTAAAATACATCAGCATCTCATCTCTGAACTTAAATGTCGAAACTGAACTTAACTGTCGAAACTGAACTTAACTATCGAAGCTGAACCTAACTGTCGAAACTGAATTTTGCTGTCAAAACTGAATTTTGCTGTCGAAACTGAACGCACTAGCAAGGTGAGGCTACACGTCGGTCGACTGACTTTTTCATCTCTGGTCAGTCGATTTTGCAGCCGTTGGATACGAAATCAAGGGCATGCGGTTCATCTTCAACCTCCACCCCCCTGAGCCGCCAGCCACCACCGGCCAAACAGCAGCCCCCCGCCGCCCGCGGCCAGCGGTGCGCCGCCCCGCCCGCCCCGAAAACACTCCCCACCGCCCGTCCGTCACCGCCCCGGCCATCCCTCTAGGCCCCCCGTGCCGAGCTTTTTCTCCGGCGATCCCCACGCCACCGTCCCGCCAACGCCCTGCCACCGCCAGCGACCACCGCCCCCATCCTGAACCCTAAGATAGATAGTGGGGTACCTCTCCGGCGAGCCCCCCTCCCCGCTGCGGCTGGTTCTTCCTTCACCCCGGCGAGCCCACCCCTTGAAAATCGACTGACCCAAAAGTCGATTCAGTCGACTGAAGTGTAGCCAAATCGGAGCAGCATCGCAAGAAAGAGCAAGAGCGAGAGCAGCAGCGCGAGCAAGAGCAATAGCAAGAGCAGACCAGGCAGGGGACCGAGAGCAAGAGCAGAGCAGCAGCGCGAGCGAGAGCTAAAGCAGCACCAGCTCCTACTGATGTGGACGTCGCCGCCGAGGGAGTGACGTCGTGGAGGAAGTGGCCGGTGACGCTGCCGTGGATGGAGTTGCGCCGTGTCGGCTCGGGACTGAGCGCCGGCAGCACCGTGAGATCGAATCAAGAAGAAAATGCGGCGATTAGTGTACAACCTCTTTGGTGGCGCCGATTAGGCCGCAGCTTCATCTGAGGAAACGGTGATGATGATGCTCTTCCGGTGGTGCAGGTGAAGATGGCGGTGTAGGAATGGAGGTGGCGCGAAAGACGAGGGGAACATCGGGGCAGCTCCTTGGAGGTGGAGGATGGGGTGGCTGAACCGGCGGGACGATGAGATCGACGACGGATCCTCATCCGGTACGATGGATGAGGGACGTCGAGGTGTTGCTATGGACGACGTCGTCGGGGAAGAGGCTCCGGCTGGGTGGCGGACGGAGCAGGGTGTGGGGTTTCGTTGCGGGTTTTCGCGGCCTCGGTGTACGAATGGGTGGGCGGATGGGATGGCAGTGGGGAACCATGGCTTAGAGACGCGCTTGTCCGAAATGTGGGGTAAGTTATGAAAGTACCCCCCCCCCACCGATTTGAGGCGGTTCTTTCGGTTTAGGGGTACCACGGGCATTTCGCGTGTCAGGATTTCACAGGAGGTGGGAGTTTTCGCGCACGTTGTAATTTCGAAATAGCAAGGCGCGGGTTGAGATGGAGGGAGTTGTCGGAGCACAACAAGACAAAGATATATCTTAAATATTTCGGGCTAACAAGGCGCGGGTTGAAATTTCCGGACAAGCCTAACGTGTACTGTACCAAATCAATGCGCACTACAAATGTCATTCAAAACTTTGAATTCATGTTATGTTCAATTAAAATATTTCGCTACATGTATAATGCATGGAACCTACTACTCAAATGAACGTTTTAGTGCATTCCAAACGTATATACTACCGCTTCAATATGAACTAAATTTGAATAAGATCTACAGTAATGATTGTTGTGAAGTCAAAGCATTTGAATTCGTTTCTCTGTTTTAATAAGATCTACAATCATCATTATTGTCAAGTTAAACCATTGTTTGTGTATTATCTTCACAGCACACCACATGATCAGTCTCGAGTTACATATGAACTATGTGTACTATATGAACTCGAACTAGATTTTTTGAATCCACTTTATTTTGATTTCAAATCACATTATATTTCTAGCCCTAGCTAGATCTTCATAATCTAAACAATGTCTCATATGTATAATGTGTTTATCACATTATGTATGGTGCCCCGCCCCCTACGCCTACAAGTATTTAGATGTGAGTTACAAACACCACACATTACCACAAATTCAAATAAAATGTGAGAATGTTCGATATATAGTATTGTTTAGATGGCTCGATATTTAGTTGTAAGCTGCAAACGCCGCACATTATCACAAATTCAAATAAAATGTGAGATTGTTTGATGTATTGTATGGTTTAGATTGTTCGGCATTTAGCTGTGAGTTGCAAACGCCATGCATTATCACATTATGGTATAACATGTGCACAGCACGTGTATCACCGGTATATTCATGCATGCAATGTTTAAAACACTATGATCTCCTATTCAAATATATGAATCCGCTTTCATATCAAATTATGATCTTTGTTAGTCTCTTACACCCACACAATCCTCTAACCTTTGTAGCTACCACTAACTTTCTCTCGTGCATACACACGCCCTCCTCGCCCTCCCCCTCCCTCGGCATTCTATCCACCAGGCACATTTATTTTTTTATTTAGGTCGTTCTCCCAGAGTCTCCACAACTCCTTTCCGACACACACCGATCGATAAACCTCTCCGGCGATGCCTGCCTACAGCATACACACACAACTTCAATCTCCCCCTTTATGTGTCCTTGCCTCATGTCTCTCATATGGTCAGACACACGTGTAAACTCTCACCCCTCTTTTCATTGATCTCACAACCGCACACTCCTCCCCCTATCTAGCTAGTAGTTGGGCCTCTTGCACCACCTCCTAGCTCCATTCTCTCTGTCTATCCGTCTCGATGGGCCTTATTTGCCTCTAACAAATGGACGTACACCGACCGATCTCTCGCTATACATATAGCCAGCTAGGTCCTTATAACTCATTTTTACCTACACATCGATCGATCTACCTCATTAGTTGTGTCTCTCCCTTCCTCCGACAAACAACAATTGATCTACCGATCTAGTTAGGTTTGCTTACCAAACACATGGTTCCCCTTCATCATCCATGGATGCGTCCCGACAGATCTATCACGCACAGGCACACACAGAAACACATCCCCACTCTTATTGATAACATTGCAGTTCCACCCTCAGTTTGTCTAGTAGGCCTCTCCCAACACCTCCGAGAAGCAACTCCATCACCCATCCAGCACTCTACCCCTCTCCCTCCCTCTCCCTCCCTCTCTCTCTCCTCTCTCTCTCTCTGTCCCATCATATTTCCCGTCCTTCAGTTATGTATGGATGTCGACCGATCTCCCTCAAGACATAGCTGGGTCTCTCCTTCTCAACACATATACGAGTCGTTCTACCTCTATAGTTAGGCCTCTGCCTACCCCTCCCCCACCCCCTCCCTCCCACACACATCGATACATCAGGCGCTCCAGTCATGTCTCCCTGCCACACACAAACTTGACATGTGCCCTCTAACGTTCCGGTAGGCCAGTCGCCCTATATCTTTGACTTGCACACACACACAATTTCGATGGCTCTCTTCATCGATCTCGCACCCACCCACTTGATCCTCTCTTCGAATCTATCGATAGCTATGACCCATCCCTCTCTTCTCGTGGATTGCCCGACCCTCTATGTATGATATGGATAGGCCTCCATTTCACACACATTACATGCAAAATTTTGTTTGAGATGTCATCGACACATATTCCCACAACTAATTCACGAAATCACCCCCCACCCCACCCCCACCCGCCACCACAAAACAAAAAACACTCACGAACGCGGTTTGTATCTCTCACACACACCCACGTAGGTGGGGGACGTGCACGAAGAGAAGAGGTGCATGCACGTCGCACGTACTCCCGTCTCTTTCCCAACCACACCCGCGCGGGTACACGGTGGAGCTCATTTCTGTACGAAAAAGGCAGCCCACGTGGTAATTTGGCACATGTACTGGTTCTCCACTTGGTGGAGGGAGGATCGTCTACCATGGGTGAACAAACAAATTGCGACTTGACGCGTTATGTTAAATTTAAAAAAGAGGCAAACCATGTGGGGCCTACCTTAGAGGCAAGGCTCTATACACTGGAGTACTTTGATGTGTCCCGTTAACTCGCAGAACGAGGAGAAGCTTGCTTAGTACGCCGTCTCCCCCGCCCACGGGCGCGGTGGCTCGCAGGATGAGGTGAAGCTTGCTCCTCCCTCGCCCATGCGCGCGGTGGCTCGAAGGACGAGGAGAAAAATTTACTACTCCCTCCGTTTACTCCTCGTCCCTACTACCTTGGTTATAGAGATTATATCATATTGTTTGGAATATATATGTCCTTTAGTAGATTTCAATATGAACTAGTAGTAGATACTCCAAACACTGATGTATATAGACGTATTTTAGAGTGTACATTCACTCATTTTGCTCCGTATGTAGTAGCACTCTCCCTCGCCCCTCGACCCTCGTCCACGTGGTGGACGTGCAGCAATTCATTCGGTCTCATATAGCCAGAATGATATATACTGCACTACCATTATTGCTCGACTTCCCGAAGAGGCGAAGAGCCAATCGCAAGGTTAATATTTTGGAGATGCCAAGCGCAAGGTTATAGGAGAACGAGTAGTAGGTGCCGCGTCATTTATAAATATTTTTTTTCTTCAGTGGCACGTATGCAATATGATAGGTTCATATGGAGAGAAAAGGAAACCGCTCCACTATATACATAGTCAGGACGGGCCAGTCTACACGGTTGCTTGCTGGGGTTGCTCTCTTCACACTCTCTCGCACAAAATGACCGTGGCCACATCTCTAACATATCGGCGGATCACGTCCGCTTGGGGAAGGGGTGGATGCTTAGTGTAGATGCGGTGGCTGTTGCCGACGGCGAAAACCCACTGTCGGCACGTCCCGATCAGGGGTCCCCGCCGTTCTCTCTCACGAAGCCGGTGAGGTTGCCTTCGTCCCTTGCTCACTGCCGCGACGTGGGCAGTTGCCGCCTTCCGCCGCCCTCCTCAAGGTTCAGCTACGTCCCCCAGGTACAACTCCCTTTACAGCCGGCTTGCACCACTGCTCCAGCTGCCCACATCACTCCCTGTGGATATTTCTCTACTTCTTTGCCCCGCACATACCTGATACCTCTACTGGCTTCTACGTACTGTATTTGTGATGATTTTATGTCTCATCAACTAGTCCTAGTAATCTTATTCAAATAACGCTTCTTCAATTTGTTTGCCACAGGGATGCTCATCTCGATTTTGGTGAAACTGCACAAAATGATCCGATGGTCAAAAGGTTGCAAACTTCATTTATTAGGAAGCTTGAACGTTGCCAACAAATTGAAGCCTGGTCAGGGTTCACGGTTCAAGGGCTAGGGACTGCATGGATCGTTTTTTTTCTTTAGCTGCCTCTGTTCCAAAATAAGTGTCAACTTTAGTAGTAGTACAACTTTGTACTAAAGTTTGCACAAAGTTGAGACACTTATTTTGGAACGGAGGGAGTACATATTTGCTATGATCTGTCAATCATTGAGATGCAATAGCATGCATGTTAGTCTCCTTTGTATTTGATGAAACGTTGCAACGGGCAACCTTGGACACAAGATACATGTAACAGGAGCTGGAAGCTTCATAGCATTATACAAATTTATCTCGCTGATAAATTACAGTACGTACTAGTACTATACTAGTACTTCCTTCGTTCCTAAATTTAAGTCTTTGTATAGATTTCACCATTAACCACATGCGGATGTATATAGATGCATTTTAAGTGTAGATTCATTCATTTTGTTCCGTATGTAGTTCACCTAGTGGAATCTCTACAAAGACTTATCTACTAGTAATAGCTAGCCCCCACTACTAGAATTCTCTATCCTCTCCTTGAGCCACATCATCAAAATTGACGTAGCCGTTAGATGAAGTAAATCAGTCATAATAGCCGTCTGATCTAGACGTTGAGAGGCTCCGCACTAAGCCACATGCAAGCATGCAGAAATACCGTGGCACATGCATGTGAGTGGGTTTTAAATCACATCAACATGTCTGCATGCAAGCATGCACCGGTAACATGCATGTAAGTGAGCTTTTAAGTCCCATTAACATGTCAAAAAGAAAAATATAATCCCATTATGCAGTAGGAGTTGGCTGATCTTTTTTCCTTACGTGGGATGATCTAAATGATGATGGGAGTTTATTTAGTTTGGCTACCACATTTGTCATGCGGTTATAGATTTTTTTTAGTTCTATGAAATCAATAATTTTGCGCAGAGAGATATACCGCTGTTCCGCGGCAACGAGCGGGGACTCATCTAGTAATATTTAGGAATGGAGGGAGTACTATGTAAAGAGTTAGGTGTCGCACGGTGATAGTGTAAGGTGGGCCATGTAATCACTGAGCCTGCGTGTTTTCACTGCTCTTGCATTCCTCCGCTGTAAGAATGGAGAAAATTGTAATCTACTACCTCCTTTCGCCGAAAGCGTGGGACATCCAGCAGTCCTACCACCTCAGTAATAAAGACCAATGAGCCGTCAAATCACATAGACCCAGCAGTAAGTTGGACGGACGAAGCAACCATCACTCTTGCGCCAGTGAGAGGTCGCGTCCGCTCTGCCCGGGCATGAATGCGGCACCGATTCTTTGGAGCAGTGCTGACCGTTTCGGGCGGGAAGCGCGCGCGGGCGATGGTGGGGCTTTGGGTGGGCCAGGCTGGTCAGGAGCGGGCGTGGCAGCTGTCCGCATGTCCCTACCGGACACGCCCGGAAACGAGAGGATGCACCAACTCTCGCGGCTAAAATCGTACACTACACACCATATCTCTGTAGGAGTAGGTCGATCTGTCGCACTCTCTAACACACACATGTTGTTCACACGCACACGCACGCACCTTGGTCCCGTTGCACCTTCTAACGTGACTTATTACACCTAGACGGAGGGAGTAGTAAGTATACGAGATACGGTGGCACACTGACTTAAGTCGAATACAAGTGCCCAAAATTTGTGTGCATGTTATAATAAGGATTCACTTAAAATAGTACGTGAGCAAACAGAGGGATCAATTGGACAGTGTTCCCGAGTAGTAGCGAGATGTGTGAGGTAGTAAGATACACTGCTGGCGCTTTTAATTTTTCTTATTAATTTGTTTGTTTCACCCTTTGACTGGTGGGACCCAACGTACTACGTGGAGAGAGGCAAGGTGACTAAGGCTGCATTATTTCTGCACCGCTGTGGATAGTCTTACCACCAAAGCCACATGACACGATTATGATTGAAATCCTAATGACTCCCACACACACAAAAAAAACACTGCATGCCTGTCACACGAATGCAGGAATGTATAAAAGGTTATTTTCCTCTCGTTGAACATAACGGGAGGGTTGTGTAGCTGGTTAGCCTGTTCGCTCATCAAACTTGAGGTCTCGGGTTCGATAACTACACTTGAGCATAATTTTTGCCAGGAGGATTCTTTGACTGGTCAAAATGTTTTCTAGGGTTTGCACGCTTCACACTCTCTCTCCAGTATATATACACACGCTGGAGCCTCAACGCTTGTAGTTGCTCTCTTCACACTCTCTCGCCCTCTCCCGCTGGAGCCTCAGCGCTTGTAGTTGCTCTCTTCACACTCTCTCGCCCTCTCTCGCTAGAGCCTCAGTGCTTGTAGTTGCTCTCTTCACACTCTCTCGCCTCTCCAGATCCAAACAAGACTTCGTTGGCCCCTCTCTCCCCTCACTGCTGCTCAAAGAACCGACAGGATCCGTCCGCCGGGAAGGGAAGGAGGCTTAACGTTGTCGCCGTCGGCGAGGGAGGGAATCCACTACCGGTGCTGCTGTTCACTTTCCACCCAGCGGCGGCGCGGGAGGGCCTCCGACCCCTTCTTCTTCGCCGCCGTCCCGTCGCCCACCGAACCATGCCCCAAGAACCTTAAGGTATATTTTACTTACTCCACATGCATTGCTCTAGCTGCATGTATACCATGAATCTAGGACGTGGTTCAAAGAGGAAAATAGTGGGGGAAAGTAGTGGGAAAAGTTGTATATAGCATGAATCTAGGACGTGGTTCAAAGAGGAAATGAAGGGGGAAAGTTGCATAGCATGAATCTAGGACGTGGTTCAAAGAGGAAAGGAATGGGGGAAAGTAGTGGGGAAAGTTGTATCACATAAATCTAGGACGTGGTGCAAAGAGGAAAGGAAGGGGCAAAAGTACTAGTTCAAAAAGGAAAGGAAGGGACAAGGCTGTAGAGTTTGAGCAGGACTAGATTTGCTGCGCTCACATAGGGAAAGGTGTCTAAAGATAACAAAACTGGGACCAACACAAATATGCTCCCTGGTTGTTTGTTCTTTGTTGCAACAGCTGTGCATGACCACAGTACATCGGTAGATGCACATGGTGCTAGTGCGTCCACTGTCCCGTGCAACTCATTAGTTGCTGTTAATCTATGGCTCTGTTTGGTTAAAAACTCCCTAGTCCCTACCTGCTTGGTTCCAGGGACTAAACATGGACTAGAGGTTATTAAATGACATGATAAAAGACCATGTTACCCCTAGTAATGAACTAATAGAAACAAGGTGCGATGCGTGGCAGGGGCAACTGTTGGAAAAAGTCCCAAAAAGACTCCCTCGGGGTCTTCTTTCTTTAGTCCCAAATGCCCACTTTTAGTCCCAAAAAGTCCCTCCTGTTTGGTTTAGATGTGACTAACACGGAGTTTTTTTAGTCCCTACACCAAAATGTCCCTGTAAACAAACACCCTCTAATAATGCCGCTGGAAAATTGATGCAATGCCACAGATAAAAGCAAATTACATGTTTAATAAATTTTATTGTTAATATAATCTCTATGTTAATATTAATCAATGCCACCGTTTGAGAAATGCTACTGTCTTGCTTTCTTTTCCATTTAGATAAGGTAGATGCTTCTTTTTGTTGGCTTCTGCGTCATCCACCGTTATTGACCACTAATTGTTTCCTTTGCACCTCTGTGTAAACAGGGTTATCTACTTCACCTCGTTGCCATTGTGACCTTTTGTTGCACTACACAAAACACTTTTGTTTTAAGAGTGTTTTGTGCAGTTCAACCAAAATGTCACACGGACAACGTTGCTTGATTGCTTGATCTTAGTGGAACTGCACAAGAGGAGATCTTACTTCCTATCCGTTAAGGCGAATTTGGTTCAGATCTTCTTCTTGTGAGTTATTTGAATTCCGCATCATGAGAGGTCAGTACTAGCCTTCTTTCACATGATTCTGTAGTGTGCTTTCATATGTTGTGCTACTTGTACGATAATGTTGCTTGATTTTAGTGTACTGCACAAATGGAGACAAGACTTCCAATCTGTATGTGCACCGTAATATCCCATTGAAGTAAGATAAGGATATTTCACAACTGCTGGCCTGTATTTTACCACTTTCATCAGAAAATTAAGTTTAGTACTATACTTGTGCTCCCTAATTGACATGCCAAATCTTACATTGAAGGCGAAGCTTGTCTGTTATTGAACCAAGTGATGAAGGGGAAGAACAAGCGGAAGAAAAACAAAAATCAACTCCCGGTGCTGTAATGAAGCACTGGAACTGTGATGACACAAGTAATGATATAGTTTTGCATCTTAATTTATTTCTATGGCTAGAACGAGCAATTGTTTTGCCACTGATTTGATGCCATACGTAATTATCTCTACCTGTGCAAACAGGGATCTTCTTTGAAGATACCATATATTTTAGTGGAACTGCACAATAAGATGTTGGAAACATTAAACTAATCGAGGAGTATATAGTAAGCATGGCCACCCCCGTAGATAGCAACAGATGGTTCCCGAGAAGTGCTTCATCTGTATGCTCTACACAATCAGCCTCCTGACAAATGTTGGTACTCACCCACTGATTTCATCCATATGATTGAGCTTTGTCATCTCTATTGGTGTTGTGCTACTGTTTAGATACTGTCGTGAAAAAGTGGTATTGTCCTTGAGAAGTGCTTTATCTGTGTTGTTTTAAATATTTCCTTTCCTTTTTTTCGAGCAAACAGGGATCATCTTCCTCTGAAGAAGAATATGGAGTACGTGAAGTGACTAGTTCCGATTATGCCAGGATGAAGAAGCCCTGTCTATATTCTCATCAGAAGGAGCAGTTGAATGATGGTTACATTACTCCCCACAAGACCAAACTAACTTCAGCTCAGAAGGACTGACAAATCTCCATTTTTTTACTGTGCTGTGCGAGTACAATGTTGTTCTAGAATTCTTTCTGGTGAGTTTCATTTTTCTAAAAGTGTGCTCTACATGGACCATGTATGTGCCTGTTGAAACTGTCAATTCATAGTACAGTTTGCTTTATACTAATCACTTTTTTGTATTTGTGCAAACAGGGGTGCTCAGCTTGATTTCAACGGGAACTGCACAAAATGTTCATGAATACATCGAATCATTCATTTCCACCACAAGAAAGGAGGTGCCCATAAGTTCAAGGCGTTGCAACATATAAGGGCAAAATCATACAAGCTACGCGCGAATTTGGTTGATTTTGGTGGAACTGCACAAAAAGAACAGCTGGTTTATTTAGCATGAGGTGCCATGTCAATGTTCAAACTGATGGCAAACCCTGCCCATTCCACAATTGTAGGCATTTGATATTTTGTAATGGGACAACCTTGTCAAATTTTGCTCATTGATTTTTAGCAAGATATGCGTTTGATATTTTCGAATGGGAGCCCTTTGCTGTCAGCAGCGGCGATCAATTTTTTCTTTATTCTTTAGTTGCGAAGTAAATATTGCCTCTGACATGTGAGTCGCTGAGATGCATAATCATCGATTGTTTTGAATGTTCTATATGAATTGTTAGGCCTGTGTGTTTGATTGCAATGTATAGAAACGCTAAAAAGCTGCTCAAACTCTTTGTACTCCTTCTGTTCCTTTTTACTTCGCACATTGTGAAAGTGCATACTTTTTTGTATAAGATTGGTCAAAGTAGAGATACTTTGACTGCAGACAAAACTTGTATGCACACTAGAAAGGACCGGAGGCAGTACATGTGAAACTGCTGCAAACGTGGTGATCACCCATGTTCATCCAATGCCAGTGATACAGGAATTCGAACTAATCGAAATAAATTCATTCATACACGGTCGGATTTCATATAAACATGCCGGATTTCATTACATTTCATACATTCTTCAACTAAAAAGGGGTGCTTGTGGCTGCATGCATCTCCCAGATGCAGAGGCCGGTGGTCATCCTCCTTTTCAAAAAAAACTAAAAAGGGGTGCGCTAGAGGTATAATTAATTAACCGAAGCTACCCACCTGTGTCCCGCTGAGCCGAACAGAAGCTTCAGTGACTTAACTGCAGGTGCAGCTGCGTAACTGACATGTGGCCTGTTGGGCCCACGTGTCAGTCAGCCAACTGCACCAGCAGTTAAGTAGAAGCAGCATTCTTCTCCAGCGCAGCTCTCCGACTCCATGTCGCCGCCAAGAAGCTAACCGGCCGTCAATGGTCAACCCTCCTAGCTTGGCTTCAACCGGAGGGTAGCAGCGGTGGCCTTACTTGGACCCGAGCGGCGGCGACCTACCGTGTTCTACTCTTCCTTGTTTTCTGTGTGGCGCGGCCTCGTTGGCAGCGGGGCGGGGCCTCGGCGGAGCCGGCGATGTCCTCTGTCTCGTTGCCGGCGGGCGGCGCCTCAGCGGAGCGGTGGAAATCCTCCCCCACGTTGCCGGCAGGGTGGGGCCTCGACTGAGCCGGCAATGTCCTCTGCCTCGTTGTTGGCGGGGCGGGGCCTCGACGGAGCCGGCGGTGTCCTCTGCCTCGTTGTTGGCGCCGCGGGGCCTCAGCGGAGTAGGGCGTCATCGACGCCAGCGGAGCGGGGACTCGTCGGAGCCGACATTGTCATCTGCCTCGTCCTCGGTCTCGCCAAAAAGTGCCTCGTCCGCTTCATCGCCCCGTTTGCTAGCCTCTTTGTAGGCTGCCGCAGCCTCCGCCACCCGCATGCGGTATCGCTAGCGCTCGAGGCGGCCATTGCGGGCGGAGCGGTATGAGTCGAGCAGCGCCTCCTGCTCCGCCCGCTCCGCGGTGATCTTCTCCTCCGCCTGCAGGTGCTCCTGGAGGAGATGGTGGTTGTAGGCGGCATCGGCCTGCGCCTCCCAGAACTGCTCCTCACACATCTGCCTCACCCTGTCCATATATTGGGCACGGGCCTCGCCGATGGTCATGGTGCAATGCACCAGCGAGGATGGCGCGGAGGAGGGGGTTGGCGCCGGATCATTGACTACCATGTTCTCCATTGGGACGTCGTCGTCCTCCAGCTGCTTGCCGGCCAGCCAGTCGGCAGCAATGGCTGCCGTCTCCTTGCGGTCCGTCGTCCGCCCGTCCCGAAGAGCACTGGAGCGCAAGGAAGCCATGGTGGGCGGTAGTGGTGTGGACAGAAGAAAGGGAACGGATGCGGATGACTGCGGCTATGGCCGGCGCAGCAGTTTATGTAGCAATGGTGGGCGGGCGGAGGGCGGACGTGTGGCGCCGGAGTAGCCGCCTCGGCAACCGCGTATCATTAATGTGTGCGGCAGATGGATGGACGGGCGGCACTTGTGTCATTTGAAGGCGGAGCAATCGCCTGCACCAGGAAGCGGGGCGGCCGGCGCTGACTGTTTCGGACGGAAAGCGCGCGCGGGCGAGGAGATGACTTTACTTGGATAGGATGACAATGGGGACCCACCAGGTCCATAGCCTCACGTACGCAAGTGCCTCCTTATTATATATATATATATAACTATAATTTATTTTGCTTCCTCCTGGTTTCCTGACATCACGGTCCCACACCATTTCAACCTATGTACTCCCTCCTTTCCGGTTTATAGGGCTTATCTCAAAATTTTAGGTTTTCCATTTTATAAGGCTCAATTTGGTTGTTTTCCATCACATGTTCAGATTCCAAGGTGCATTAAATCATTGCATGCAAGTATTAAGAGAAAATTGACCAATGCATGTACTTTATGCATGCATGCATTGCAACTAATACATTGATAAACATAATTTTTTGAGGATAACAAGAGCATTAATTAGGTGCTTTTGCAAAACTACAAAAAGTATTCCACCACTCGCCATCTACCTTGATTGGTGAGATTTTTGAATTGAGCATTATAAACCAGAAAGGAGGGAGTAGTCAATAAACGAGAGAATTGCACAAGAAGCGGCCAACAGCTGGGACCAAGCAGCTCGAGTAGTATTCGTGTTTTTGAGGTGTGAGCACTGCAGAGTTTTTCGATGTTTACCCTAGATATTAATTTTTCTCCTCTAAACAACAATGAAAACATCGCTGCAGGTATTAACTGGGCGGGCTGTGGCCCGTCTAGCCCAGGCCAGATATCCAGCCCAAATATTAATTTTTTTTCAAGCTGAAAATGGCTAGCCCAGCTATACTTTTTTCTAGGAATACCCAGGCAAGGTCAAGTTGTTATTCTCCGCCCCGCTGGGCTGCAAATCTTTCCTAGGAGGGCTGCATTAGGCTTAACAAGAAAATGGGCTTTAAGAAATAATAAATGGGATGTAATTATAAAAACTGGGTAGTAACTATAAAAAAATGCACCAAATAGTGATTACTTTATAAAATATTATTTTTGGAATATTGAAAATTTTAATTTCATTAATTGTTGCGAGCGCAATGTTTCATTGGATTTTTATGCAATATAAATTTATATTGAAATTGTATTTAATCTGACTAGAAATTTCGGGATAAAAATATTCGGATCCCATCAAAATGTGGGAAATTTTATTGAATTCTGTTTTGAACGGTTGGTTGAAATGGGCTGTACTTTTAACAAACTGTAAATGGGCTATAGTAAATTCCATTAGAATTCAAAAATGGGCTACACATTCTTACAAATCTCAAATGGGCTATAAGTTCTCTGCCACACACACTTCTGGCCTTACTAAGTTGACGCGTCCCCTAAAAAAACAGAGTTGACGCGTATGCAAAGCTTTGTCAACTTATAGTCAACACACGGTTCTAGCAGCAGCGGCCGTTGGATGTCCATCCAACGGATGCCGTGCTTCTTCTTCAATCTCGGATATTCTAGCTTCACCCGCCCAAAAAATGATTCCTCCCCCTGACATCTGGGGCACACCGTTTCGGAAGCTGACCTGTGGGCCTACTAAGTTGACGTACCAAGGGCTTTGTCAACTTAGTCAATATAAACGATTCTAGCTGCAGTGACCGTACGATGTCCATCCAACGGCCGTCGTGCTTCTTTAACCTCTGGTCTTCTTGCTCCAGCCGCCCAAAGCAGCGTCGGTCGTGTCGCCTGCTCCTGCCTCCCGGGGCCGGCTATGCTGCCGCGGAGGCCTCACCGCCCCCTACTACTCCTACCGCTGGCCAGGCTATCCCTCCACTCACCCACACCCCCTGTTATTCTGCGGCGACGGCAGCGCAGCCGAACCAGTGAACCCTCGTACTCCTCTCCGCGTGTGCATCCACTACCGCGTCTTCCCCGGCTCCGCGTCGTCCCCTTCCTAGGCCTCGCCGTCGTCCACCGCCGTGGTGCTCTCGTCGCGGCGTGGTCAACATGGTCAAGGAACGACTTCCATCGGACGTGGACTGTACGTGGAGAGGCTGATAGCTGGGTCCACGGCAGCCGCAAGGAAGTGCCTCCTTATTACGCGCAAAATAATTATTCCTCCACCTGACAGCGGGGACCCACCAGACGGGCCATCGTATTTCGTGAAAAAAATGATTCCCCCCTGACTGCTGGGACCCACGAGCTACATCTTCGCACGCAAGGAAGTGCGTCCAAAGAAAACGATTCGTCCCCCTGACTGCTGGGACCCACCAGCTACATCTTCTCACGCAAAGAAGTGCGTCCAAAAGAAAACGATTCGCCCCCCGACTGCTAGGACCCACCAGCTACACCTTCGCACGCAAGGAAGTGCGTCCGGGCAAAAAAAAACGATTCGCCCCCCTAACTGCTGGGACCCAGCAGCTACACCTTCGCACGCAAGGAAGTGCGTCCGGGCAAAAAAAAAATGATTCGCCCCCTGACTGCTGGGACCCACCAGCTACATCTTCGCACGCAAAGGAAGTGCGTCCGGGCAAAAAAAAAACGATTTGCCCCTCTGACTGCTGGGACCCACTAGCTACATTTTCGCACGCAAGGAACTGCCTGACAGTCGGGACCCACCTGGTCGAAGCGTACGTAGCATTGTCATTCTGGCCGCGGACGTGTACGTACATATATACTGGTCGATGTAGAGGCGCACACGTGTCGTAGTAGAGGCGCGTACGTGTCGTAGTAGAGGCGCGCACGTAGCATGTACACGTACGTACAGCGGCCAGGGTGCAAGAAAGAAAATACGGCCACATACGTACATACGGACGGGGTCTCGAACGCGTACTCGCGCATACGTACATGGCTGGGTCGGAACGGAGAAATAGAGTCGTCGTCGTGTTCATGGGGAGGCAACGGAATGCGTCGTGTTCATGGGGAGGCAACGGAATGTGTCGTGTTCATGGGGAGGCAACGGAATGCGTCGTGTTCATCGGGAGGCAACGAAACGCGTGGGAGCCAACTGGCTTGGACGGAACAGGCGATGGAAACGAGGCCTGGCATACCGCACAACGGAGGAAACAGACCTCCTACATTCGAAACGGGGTCCTGTTGATCGGGAGGGGTGTGGCGTACCGCAAAACGGAGGAAATGGACCTCCTACGGTCGAAACGGGGGTCCTGTTGATTGGGAGGGGTGTGGCGTACCGCAAAACGGACGAAACGGATCTCCTACGATCGAAACGGGGGTCCTATTGATCGGGAGGGGTGTGGCGTACCGCAAACCCGAGGAAACGGACCTCCTACGGTCGAAACGGGGGTCCTGTTGATCGGGAGGGGTGTGGCGTACCGCAAAACGGACGAAACGGACTTGTGTTGGAGCGCTACGGTCGAAACGGGAGGGGGGGGGGGGAGGGGTGTGGCGTACCACAAAATGGGACTCCACGGGATACTATTCATCTCCACCGTCGACCTCCTCCAGCCTCCACGGGCTACCGTCGACCTCCTCCAGCCTCCACAGGCTCCTGTTCATCCAGCCTCCACCGCGCGCTACTCCACCGGCTACTGTTCAACCACCCCTCCACGGGCACCCCTCCACCGTCTACTGTTCATCCAGCCCTCCACACCACGGGGTCCTGTTCAACCACCCCTCCACAGCCACCCCTCCACCATCTACTGTTCATCCAGCCCTCCACACCACGGGGTCCTGTTCATCCAGAGGCAACGCCACCGCTCACTGTTCATCCAACCCCCCTGCAACGCTCACTATTCATTCAATCGATCGACTTCAGTTAGCAGCAGTAGCGAAGGAATCGCTCCATCGGGTTCAGTTAACAGCCATTGATCGATCGCTCGGGTTCAGTAACGCGTAGCCTGCAGTGCAATCAGTCGGTTTCAGTTAGAGCCCAACGCCTCGCTCGGATTCAGTTAGAGCCAACTCCTCGCACACACGCGCGTACGTACGAGAGAAACGCGCATCGCTCGGCCCCGACCTCCCACCGTAACCGGCAACTCCCCGAAATTTTCCTCCCCCTCGCTTCTACCACGGTTTTTTCCGTCATGGACGGCCCAAAGAATGTCATGCAGCTGCGTCTCCGGCCCACCCAGGACAAAAAGCCCATTTTCTGTCATGATTTTTTGTCATAGAAGTAGGAGCCCACCACATCTATGATGATACCGGGTTTTGTCACAATTATCGTCATAGAAGTGTCATATGTATGACAGAAAAAAATTCGTTCGGCCCAAAATGTCACGGATGTTTCTTTTTTTGTAGTGAGGATAAATTCCAATGTGTACCCTATGTTTCTGTATTTTGGATAGGAATTGTCACATTTAAAGATTTTCATCGAGACTACCTCATTTGGGGGAGCCACATTTTACCCTTTTTAGTTTTTAGCACATTTATATCATGTGGGTCCCAGCAGTCGACGTGCCAATTCGACGGATTTCCTCTACAACTTGTTTCTCCAACACACCCGAGAAAATCTTTAGAGTTGTAGAATGAATCATAGTGTATATGTGAATTTCTCACTGTATGTTGTATGTAATATATACCTGCAATCAGAGCATGCAATATATAAACTTATTTTTCAAAACGAAGACATGAAGCATATAAATTGACTACAAATTTAGAATGTACAAATCATCTTGCCAGAGAGAAACTTGTCTTTGACATGGTATGTTGATGTCTGCCACACAACTACACTATGTCTAGGTGTGTATGGGATTTAGTCGAGGATGACATCATATTGTTTATTTGCATAGTTCAAGAACCAAGGGCAAAGGATTGGCTTTTCACTATTATGGAAGCTTTGAGCATGAAATCATGGACACGTGTCCTTGTGATGCTTTGGGCTTTATTGTATCTGAGAAGGAGATTAATCCATGTCGGCGAACATCAAAGCTGTTCGCCGGCTATTTTTGGAGAGAACTTGACCTACTTCAAGACAATGTGAAAGTGACCAGGGAGGGGCGCTTGTTGCCAATGTTCAGAGTTGGATTGCACCGCCGTCGGCATTAGTGAAGATCAATGTCCATGTGGCAGTGAGAAAAGGAGGTGGGTCTAGGATAGTGGTTGCAATCTGTAGGACCATCAATGGTGCGTTCATTGGGGCCTCGTCCATCACCATCGTGGGCTACTTCGATCCGGCAATGCTCTAGGCCATGATGCGCAAGGAGGCGCTTGCTCTCACTATGAATTTGGGTGTTATGCATGTGTGCGTTGCCTCAAATTGCCTTCAGGTAATTTAGAACCTCAAGTGACCGTTTCTGGGCTCATACTGTCATATTGACTATTGTTCGGGAGATCGAGGCATCAACAACAGTTCACGGTGACATCCATCCATCATGAAAATTGAAGCAACAAAGAGATCACAACCTCGCACGTTCTTTGACCTTGCTTCTTACGAGATGTCCTCGAAATAGGCTTTCGCCCCACTTTATAGACAAAGCATATGTCCATGCAACCAAGTCACAACCAGAGTCGTAAAAAGAAAATGCTGGGGCCACAGCACAAATGCGCCCAAATGAAGGAAAGAGAAACATAAAAGTCCACCGGGGGCAAGCTACGGAACAGGCGAGCGGCCAGAGAGCCGACGCGCGGAAGACACTAGAGCGCCCAGGTAAAGCTCAAGCCGGTCACGATCCCTCGGCCTAGCGAGCGGATGCCAGTGCTGCAAGAAAGCCAAAAATTTGAAGAACAAATCAGAAGCACGTCGCGGGAACACCCGCTCAATCATCATCTTGTTGCGAGTAGTCCAAAGAGTCCACACCATAGCTGCGAAGATGAGCCAAAACAGTCGGCGCTTACGCCAACCTGAGTGGCCCGTACCTGCAAAAACTCTGCAAGGTCATGGGCCTCCCACTCCGGTTCAAAAGCCTCACGAACAAAGCACCAAAGCGCCTATGTTGCTACGCAAGAGAACAAAATGTGTGTGCCTGTTTCTGGGACGTGGCACAAAGACCAGAGACCATTTCCGGGACCATGACGTTTTAGCACCTCGGTCCCTGAGGGTAAACGATCGCTGAGAAGCTGCCATACGAAAATCTTAATCTTCAGGGGCATCGGAGCCTTCCATAGTGGGGATAACCACAGTAGAACCGGCAGACGACACATCGCCTGATATGCCGAGCTAATGGAGAATTCTCCTGAAGGAGAAAGACTCCAAGAGACAGAATCTAGGTCCTGGGACAGAGGAAGAGGGACTATTTCCCTCAAGTCTATCCATTCCTGTACCTCAGCTGGTCCGAATGAGCGGCGGAACGCGTGTTCCATCCCTCATCCAAAGCAGCCGCCGATACAAGGATGGCCGGATAGGCACAAATCGCAAAAAGCCTAGGAAACCGCGTGCGAAGGGGCTCACCATCAAGCCAAGTATCTAGCCAAAACTGGGTCCCAGACCCATTTCCAACCGAGAACCGCAAACCCAGTCTGAGCTCTTCCTTAATGGCCTAAATCGATTTCCAAAATTGGGACCCGGCCAAGTGAGAGCCAGCTAGAAGGGGTCGGCCCTGCAAGTACTTGGCCTCAATCAGCTGCAGCCACAGCCCCCCATCGCCCTGCAAGATCCGCCAAACCCAAAGCAGCATGAGCGCCACGTTCATCCGGCGAGACGCAGGGATGCCCAACCCGCCTTGGTCCTTTGGCAAGCATATGTCTGCCCATTTCACCATATGGTACTTGGGCCGACCATCCCCTGCCTGCCAGAAGAACCTAGCCAGCTCCTTGTCAAAGAAGCTATGCACACCTTCGGGTAAGATGTACATCCCCATCATATACATGGGGAGGCTGGCAAGGTTAGAGCTAATGAGGACAGTTTTGCTACCTTTAGAAGTGAACTACCGCACCAGGGCTCCACACGAGACACTACTCGTCCCACAAGCGGATCATACCCACTCACCTAAATCCTGGACTCCGCCAAGGGCATCCAAGTATGATATGGGGAAAGACGCCAACCTACAATTTAGGTTATCAGTGATCCGAAGCTGCTCAGCCTCCGAATAGCCAAGGACCACCACCTCGCTCTTATCAAAGTTAATCTTAAGTCCAGACATTTTCTCAAAGCAGAGCAAAAGGAACTTAAGATTAACAATGTCCGAGTCCGATCCTTCCACCATAATCATGGTGTCATCCGCATATTGGAAATGAGTAACCTCCCCCCCATCCGGGATGAGGTGACTAACTACACCCTTAAGGTGGCCGGCCATCTTGGCCTTATCTAATATGCCCGCTAGGGCATCAACTGCGAGGTTGAAAAGCAAGGGGGAGACAGGGTCCCCTTGCTTTAACCCTCGGGAGGCCTGAAAAAAAGGGTCCCATCTCGCCATTGATGTTGATCGCCGTGTTCCCGATCTAACCAGTTGCATGATCCAGGAGCACCACCTCTCGTCAAATCCTCGTCGCTCCATCACCAACCTCAAAAAGGACCAGTCCAGACGATCATACGCCTTCTGGAAGTCCAATTTGAGGAAGACCCCCTTAAGTCCCTTCGACGCCACCTCGTGGACGATCTCATGAAGGGCAAAAATCCCATCATTGATCCGCCTTCCCTTCAGGAACACGGACTGAAGGGGGTGGGCATCCTTTCCGCCACAAGGTATAAACGAGTCGCACGAACCTTCGCAAAGATTCGCTCCAACACGTTGATCACCGTGATGGGTCGGAATTGCCTAATATCCATCGCCCCAACTACTTTGGGGATCAGGGATATGACACCATAGTTAATCCTAGCCATATTCAATGTTCCAATATAGAACTCATGGAACATGGGCATAATCACCGGACGTAGGATCTCCCAGAATTTTTGGAAAAAAACTATCGGGAGGCCGTCCGGCCCCGGGGCCGAGAAGGCTTTCATAGAAGCAACCGCCCAGGCCACTTCCTCAGGGGAGAATGGGAGAGTAAGTTCCGCATTCTCCGCATCAGAGACCTGGTCAGCAAGCAGCCAAAAGTCAGCGCAAAGGGAGACGCTTCCGCATGGCTCAGCCAAGAAAAGCTCCTTATAAAAGGAGTAAATATGGGAATAGATGTCTTCTGGGCTCTCCAGAAGAGTATCCCCATCCCAGAGGAAAGGGATGGAACATTTCCGCCTGCGTCCATTAGCAATTGCCTAGAAGTAGGCAGTATTCGCATCCCCCTTAAGGAGTCAGCTCTGGCCCCCTTGACGTTGCCAGAACAGCTCCTCGCTCTTGTAGATGTCCATGAGCGAGGCCTCAAGTGCATATCTCCTAAGCCAATCATCAGGAGACAGGCCGTGTCCATCTGCAAGTCCATCCAATACCTTGATCTGATCCAACATGGCCCCTTTTTACGGGCTCGAAGCTTAGCGCCAAGGCTAGCCCCCAGCCCTTCATGGCCCGACGTGACAGCTTAGCACAATGGTGCCAGACATCGACAGCACAGAACACACGAGGTGGGGACGCGACCGCCTCTAGCCAGCGGTCGCGAACCATCTCAAAGAAACCTGGTTGCTCCAACCAGAACGTCTCAAAGCGGAAGCGGCGGGTCCTAGGGGGCCTCATCCCCCAAATATAAAAGCAGGGGCATGTGGTCTGAGCCAATCCGAGTGACCGCCTTGAGAGAGCACAATGGGAACATCACTTGCCACTGAGCCGACACAAAGACCTGATCTAAGACACTCCGGATGGGGTCCACCTGCATTTTCGTCCACGTGAACATAGCCCCTACGTGGGCTATCTCACGGAGCGCAAGGTCCGCAATGCAGTCATTGAATAGACGCATGTGGGCCCGGTCTACATTAGGGGAGCTTTTATTAGAAGCCCATCTAATGAGGTTAAAGTCATCGGCCACCACCACCGGAATGGTGCACCTCTCCACCTTAGTCTTCAGCTCAGCGAGGAAGTCGACAGAGTGCCCATGATCCGCAGGACCATACACGAAAATCACCTCCCAACTGAGGTGAAGTCATCGGTCAGTGACGGACATGCTCAGGAAGAATTCCCCTCGGTCCATATCCTTAACCGAGAAGGCATCCTCACTGACTCCGAGTAGGATGCCCCGAGACTGCCCCGTGGCAACCACTGCCAAGAAAACTGGTGGCGAGAGAGCCCCTGGAGCTCAAGCATACTAAAATCCTGATGAATCGTCTCCTGAAGTCCCACAATGTCGACCTCTTCCTGCCGCAGATACTCAATGAGCTGCCGCCGCTGGCCAGTGAGGCCAAAGTCCCTAATGTTCCAACATAGGAGCTTCATTTAATAACTTTAGTGGAGTCCATAGGCCCCGCAAGCGGGGCCGAGCTAGCTCGCCCGTCAATCGCGGGTCGGGGGGATGCCTTCGCCGGACGGCCACGTCGCCCCGACAACGGATGCCTCCGGTCTGAGGGAAGCGGACCTGGAACTAGTCCCACACACCTCTATTCAGTGTTCAGTGGGATTGATGCGAGTGGGGGGACGCCCATGTAGCATCCTCACCGAGAGGGGGCTGCCAGGGGCATCGCGAAAACTGCCTCAACAGGGGGCGCCGCACCATCCCTGGTCTCGCTATGACCAGGGTCGGTGTGTGCCGGGGTGTTGGGGTCACCACGTGCACCACAGGCACGGGCTTCAGCCAAGGCCCCATCGAGCCTCTCCTTGCTACAAATAGCAAAAATTTGCTCAAGGATAGGCCCCTTCTCACCAGGAAACACAATGCCACTATCGGTGGCAACCTCAGCCAGATGGGATAATGAAGCAAGACCAAGCACAGAGAATTGAGAACCAGAACTAGAAGGGTCAGAGGGGGTGGTAGGGATACCTGAAGACAAGTCGCGGGCCGCGCCCGCATGGCGGCCTTCTCCTGGATCGTCGGGACACGACCATCCAGGAGAACGCGAGACTGGATGAGCCTCGCACTCTGGCGTGCGGCCACCAGGGGAGAATCCCCGACCCGGAGCTTGGAATCGGCCGCGGTAGGGGTCACCGCGTCCAGGTCCGGGACCCCAAGGCTGGGGAAGGGGGGACCCCGACGAGCGCGAGTAGCAGACCACCCTAGGCGAGCGCGGCGACGATGAAGGGCGCACCTCCATCCCCACACTCACCACGTCCTCCTCCACGACCTCCAGGTCCTCCACTAAAGTTGTGCCAGGGGAGGTGCGGCCACGTCCATAGTCTCCCTCCCTGACGCCACCTGACAGGCGGTCCCCGCAGGACACGAAGAGCCACCACCAGTAGACACCAGTCTACGCCGCCCATCAGACAGGGCAGGCGGAACCTCATCATCCTCATCATCATCCGCGCCAAAGGAGCTCTCTCCAGGCGAGCCCCCACCCCCCTTGCCCCTCATCCAGGCGAGGCAAAGTGGCAGTGGTGGCTGGCCCAAGCAGATCCTTAGAAACCAGAGACTCAAGCTCGAAGGTGGGGTGCTTTCCTTTCTTCCCGAAGTAGAACACCAGGGACAGACCATCAATCTTTGACACAGCGGGGCAGAGGATCTCAATGCGGGCAGGGCCATTATCCTTGAAGGACGCCAGGTCAGCAGACACCAGCTCGCCTAGAGGCTTAGAGATCGCCTTGAGGATGTGCGCAAGCTTGCCACCCCTCGGCGCCGACCTGCTACCTCTAGGCAAGTGATACGTCTCCAACGTATCTATAATTTATGAAGCATTCATGCTATTTTATTATCTGTTTTGAATGATTATGGGCTTTATTATACACTTTTATATTGCTTTTGGGACTAACCTATTAACCGGAGGCCCAACCCATATTGCTGTTTTATTGCCTGTTTCAGTATTTTGAAGGAAAGGAATATCAAACAGAGTCCAAACGGAATGAAACCTTCGGCAACGTGATTTTTTGGAAGAATATGATGCTGGAGACTTGGAGTTCATGTCAGAAGATCCTCGAGGAGCCCAAGAGATGGGCGCGCCCCCCTGTCATGTGGGCCCCTCGAGCACCCCCCAACCGACTTCTTTCGCCTATATAGTCCCACGTACCCTAAAAACATCCACAGAGAAGATAGATCGGGAGTTCCGCCGCCGCAAGCCTCTGTAGCCACCAAAAACCTCTCAAGAGCCCGTTCCGGCACCCTGTCGGAGGGGGAACCCATCACCGGTGGCCATCTTCATCATCCCGGCACTCTCCATGATGAGGAGGGAGTAGTTCACCCTCGGGGCTGAGGGTATGTACCAGTAGCTATGTGTTTGATCTCTCTCTCTCTCTCTCTCTCTCTCTCTCTCTCTCTCTCTCGTGTTCTCTCTATGGCACGATCTTGATGTATCGTGAGCTTTGTTACTATAGTTGGATCTTATGATGTTTCTCCCCCTCTACTCTCTTGTGATGAATTGAGTTTCCCTCTTGAAGTTATCTTATCGGATTGAGTCTTTATTTGAGAACACGTGATGTATGTCTTGCCGTGTTTATCTGTGGTGACACTGGGATATCACGTGCCACTTGATGTAAGTTTTGGTGACCAACTTGAGGGATCTGCCCATGAACCTATGCATAGGGGTTGGCACACGTTTTCTTGACTCTCCAGTAGAAACTTTGGGGCACTCTTTGAAGTACTTTGTGTTGGTTGGATGAATCTGAGATTGTGTGATGCATATCGTATAATCATGCCCATGGATACTTGAGGTGACAATGGAGTATCTAGGTGACATTAGGGTTTTGGTTGATTTGTGTCTTAAGGTGTTATTCTAGTATGAACTCTATGATGGATCGAGCGGAAAGAATAGCTCTATGTTATTTTACTACGAACTCTTGAATAGGTCGATCAAAAAGGATAACTTTGAGGTGGTTTCGTACCCTACCATAATCTCTATGTTTGTTCTCCGCTATTAGTGGCTTTGGAGTGACTCTTTGTTGCATGTTGAGGGATTGTTATATGATCTATCTATGTTATTATTGTTGAGAGAACTTGCACTAGTGAAAGTATGAACCCTATGCCTTGTTTCCTATCATTGCAATACCGTTTGTGCTCACTTTTATCATTAGTTACCTTGCTATTTTTATATTTTCATATTACAAAAACCTATATCTACCATCCATATTGCACTTGTATCACCATCTCTTCGCCGAACTAGTGCACCTATACAATTTACCATTGTATTGGGTGTGTTGGGGACACAAGAGACTTTTTGTTATTTGGTTGCAAGGTTGTTTGAGAGAGACCATCTTCATCCTACGCCTCCCACAGATTGATAAACCTTAGGTCATCCACTTGAAGGAAATTTGCTACTGCCCTACAAACCTGTGCACTTGCAGGCCCAACAACGTCTACAAGAAGAAGGTTGCGTAGTAGACATCAAGCTCTTTTCTGGCGCCGTTGCCGGGGAGGTGAGTGCTTGAAGGTATATCTTTAGATCTTGCAATCGAATCTTTTTGTTTCTTGTTTTATCACTAGTTTAGTTTATAAAAGAAAACTACAAAAAAAGGATTTGAGTTTGTCTCATTCGCTTCATCTTTTTAATATCTTTCGTGAGTATGATGGAAAGGAAAATTGTGCTCAATTGCTAGAAGAAGAATGCATTAAAATGCTTGGTACTAAATCTTTGAATAATGAGCATGATTGCAATGTTGTTAGTAGAAAATATTTGAATATCCATAGTACTAATGATGATTGCACTAGTTATGATGAAAATGTCTCCTATAAGCATGTTGATTTTTGTGGAGTGCATGTTTGCATGAACACACCAAATAGAGAAGATATATATTGCAAGAGGCATAAGCATTTAGAAACTAAATGGTTGCAAGAAATGCTAGATGTGAGTGCTGAAAATTTAAAATTCCTTTGCCGTACTTGTGAACTTTGCAATGAACGCGGTCATTTACATCTCCAATGCAAATTGTTTCATGACCGAATTGTGTCCAAAAATTGTGATGATTTGATTTCCCTTGAACATTATAATGAACCTAGTTTGCTTTTGGGTTATGAAGAGTTGAAACGTTTAACTAAGCCTATTCCAGAATTTAATCTTGAGCATTTCCTTGATATTGATCTAGAAAATATTTATATGTTTTGTGTGGAGAATTACATTGAAAATCCTTATATTGCCAATTACCTAAAGAAAAGAAAGCAAATAGAAGATGATGAGAATACTAATGAAAGGGAAGAGACTTCCCAATATTCTCCTATTATTTCTTATGATGAATCAGGTAACGAGGAGGAGCTTTCTATTCAACCAATCTCATCAATAAGGAGCTCAAAGAGGAAGGTTGAACCCACACATAATGAGAAGAAGAAAAAGAAAATAAGGAGCAACAAAGGTAGAAAGGTATCCCTCCCAAATGATGTTGCTCCTACTACTCATTGTGAGGATGATAATTGCTTCACTATTGGTGCTATTGATATTTTTAATGATGAGAGTGATTATGCTTATGATATGAAAGGGCCCAAGCTTGGGGAAGCTATGTTTGATGAGGATGAAATATTTGAGAATATATTTTCTGCAACTAATGTTTGTCCCAAGCTTGGGGATGCTATGTTTAATGAAGATGATACTTTTAGCATCCCAAGTTTTGATATGCAAAGTTGTTATGATGATAGCATGCCTCCTACTTATGATGATTATATTGATGGAAGTGGGTTTGGAAGAGTGTCAACTTTAGGAAGTAGTTATCCCACTATTTTGGAGGATGTTGAATTTTATTGTGATGAACATGAAAGTGGATTTGGAAGAGTGTCAACTTTATTTAGTGATGATTCCACTATTTCGGAAGAGGTTCCAATTGATTATGAGAACAAAGTTGCTATCTATGATGATTATTGTGATGACTTGTATGCTATTAAGAATAATGATAACCATAAAACTTGTCATCATAATTTTAGTTTTCAATTGGATTATGCCTCACATGATAATTATTTTGTTGAGTTTGCTCCCACTACTATTCATGAGAAGAAATTTGCTTATGTGGAGAGTAGTAAATTTTCTATGCTTGTAGATCATGAAAGGAATGCTTTAGGTGATGGTTATATTGTTGAATTCATTCATGATGATACTGAAAATTATTATGAGGGAGGAATATATGCTTGTAGGAATTGCAATAATGTCAAGTTTCCTCCCTATGTGCTTGAAATCTTGAAGCTATGCTTGTTTTACCTTCCTATGCTAGTTGATTATTGTTCCCATAAGTTGTTTGCTCACAAAATCCCTATTCATAGGAAGTGGGTTAGACTTAAATGTGCTATTCATATGCTTCATGATGCTCCCATTATGTTTCAATTCTTATCTTTTATGTGAGCATCATTGTTATCATCATGCCTAGCTAGAAAGGCATTAAAGAAAAGCGCTTGTTAGGAGACAACCCAATATTTACCTTTACTGTTTTTGTGTGTTCACATGATTATGCTACTGTAGTAATCATGTTTTATAGCTTTTGTTTCAATAAAGTGCCAAGTGAGACCTTTAAGATAGCTTACGGTGATAGTTGTGTTGATCCTGCTGAGAATCAGAAACTTTTGCACCCAGTAATTTAGTTTTGTTAATTCACAGAAACGTGCTTATGATCTGATTGTTTTTTCTCTGGATTGGTACACGAATTTCTTAGGACTTCCTAATTTGGTAGGAGTTTTGGAGTTCCAGAAGTATACGTTTGATACAGATTACTACAGACTGTTCTGTTTTTTGACAGATTCTGTTTTCTATGTGTTGTTTGCTTATTTTGATTAATCTATGAGTATTATCGAAGGGTATTAACCATAGATAAGTTGGAGTACAGTAGATATTACACAAATATGAATCTAGAATGAGTTCATTACAGTACCTAAGTGGTGGTTTTATTTTCTTATACTAACGGAGCTTACGAGTTTTCTGTTGAGTTTTGTGTTGTGAAGTTTTCAAGTTTTGGGTAGGGATTCGATGGACTATGGAATAAGGAGTGACAAGAAACTAAGATTGGGGATGCCCAAGGCACCCCAAGGTAATATTCAAGGACAACCAAGAGCCTAAGCTTGGGGATGCCCCGGAAGGCATCCCCTCTTTCGTCTTCGTTCATCGGTAACTTTACTTGGAGCTATATTTTTATTCACCACATGATATGTGTTTTGCTTGGAGCATCTTTTTATCTTGTTATTATTTGCTTGCTGTTATTTATAATAATGTTTTGCATCTTTAGTTTCAATAAAAATGTCAAGGATAGCCTTTACCATGCTTATTTTGCTAGTATACATGTTGCTGTTTGAAAACAGAAAGTTTACCGCTGTTGCAAAAATTCCCTAGAAAAGTCAGAGCATGATATAATGTTGAAACTTTTTGCATATTGAGATATAATAAATTTACTACAGTGGGAATTTTATTTAATAATTTTTGGAGTTAGGGAAGTATTGATACTCTTGCATTCTTTACAGACTGTACTGTTTTGACAGATTGCTGTTATGTTTGCATTTTTTGCATATGTTTGCTTGTTTAATGATTCTATTTGAGGATAGGAGTATTAAATATGCAGAGGCATTTAGTATGCAATGTTGAATAATAATTTTAGTGATTTGTTACAGTAGAAAATGATAAGGTTTTGCATTGGTTTATACTAACCTATTTGACGAGTTCTTGTTGAGTTTGGTGTGGATGAAGCTTTTGATAAAAAGAGAAACCATGATATGAGAGGAATTAAGGAGACACAAAAGTTCAAGCTTGGGGATGCCCAAGGCACCCCAAGATAACATTTCAAGAAGTCTCAAGTATCTAAGCTTGGGGATGCCCCGGTAGGCATCCCACCTTTCTTCTTCAACAACTATCGGTTAGTATCGGTTGAGCCTAAGTTTTTGCTTCTTCACATGAGTTGTGCTATCCTTGCAATGTCATTTTTTTTGCATGCTGTTTGAATACAATACCAAGATCTGAAATTCTTTAATGAGAGAGAGTCTTCGCATAGTTACATAATTATTTAGCTACTCAATGATCTTCACTTATATCTTTTGGAGTAGTTTGTCATTTTACTCGTGTTCTTCACTTATATTCTATGAGTAAATGGTTGAATGAGTTGAAAGTCATAAATCTGAATTTATATATGTTTCATTTGCTTATCCCTTGGGGAGTAATGACTTCACATCTAAGAAGTAGAGGTTGTAAATTTATTGAAGGTTAGCAAGCATTGTATTGGTCATTTGAACAATTCATGAAAGAATATTGAAGGAAGAGAGATTTCACATATAAATATACTATCGTAGACATGTTTTATAATTGGCAGCACTCATTAAGTACGACATGCTAAAGAGTTGATGTTGGACAAGGAAGACAACGTAATGGGTTATGTTTTCTGACATCTCAGTTAAAGTATATTGTCATGGATCATTCAAACATGTTGAGCTTGCCTTTCCCCCTCATGCTAGCCAAAATTCCTTGCACCAAGTAGAGATACTACTTGTGCTTCCAAATATTCTTAAACCCAGTTTTGCCATGAGAGTCCACCATACCTACCTATGGATTGAGTAAGATCCTTCAAGTAAGTTGTCATCGGTGCAAGAAATAAAAATTGCTCTCTAAATATGTATGATCTTTTGGTATGAAGAAAATAGCTTTATACGATCTTGTTATGGAAGCAATAAAAGCGATGGACTGCATAATAAAGGTCCATATACAAGTGGCAATATAAAGTGATGTTCATTCGCATTAAGATTTTGTGCATCCAACCCTAAAAGCGCATGATAACCTCTGCTTCCCTCTGCGAAGGGCCTATCTTTTACTTTATGTCTTTTACTTTTATGCAAGAGTCAAGGTGATCTTCACCTTTCCCTTTTTCATTTTATCCTTTGGCAAGCACTTTGTGTTGGGGTGATCCTGATATATATATCCAATTGGATGTAAGTTAGCATGAACTATTATTGTTGACATCACCCAAAGGTGAATACGTTGGGAGGCAACACTATAAGCCCCTATCTTTCTCAGTGTCCAATTGAAACTCCATAACCATTAGTATTGCGTGAGTGTTAGCAATTGTAGTAGACTATATGATAGTTGAGTATGTGGAGTTTGCTATTTCTAAAAATAAGATGAATTGCAATTGTTTGATAACTGAGAATGAAGTTTGCTAGTTTTCAAGAAAGTTTATGGCCTATGCTTTAACATGTGAATTGCTTGTTACTTTATCGTGAGAAGTTTTATGAGATGAACTACTGTTATGACATATTATCATGCTAGAAAAGGTGATTGAAATTATAATTGATCAAACTTGTGCACCTTCTAGAATTCACACTTCATAAATTCTTTCTTTTATCATTTACCTACTCGAGGACGAGTAGGATTTAAGCTTGGGGATGCTGATACGTCTCCAACGTATCTATAATTTATGAAGCATTCATGCTATTTTATTATCTATTTTGAATGATTACAGGCTTTATTATACACTTTTATATTACTTTTGGGACTAACATATTAACCGGAGGCCCAGCCCATATTGCTGTTTTATTGCCTGTTTCAGTATTTCAAAGAAAAGGAATATCAAACGGAGCCCAAACAGAATGAAACCTTCGGCAGCGTGATTTTTTGGAAGAATATGATCCTGGACACTTGGAGTTCATGTTAGAAGATCCTCGAGGAGGCCAGGAGATAGCCCCCCCTACTGGGCGCGCTCCCTGTCTCGTGGGCCCCTCGAGCACCCCCCCCGACTGTCTTCTTTCGCCTATATAGTCCCACGTACCCTAAAACATCCACGGAGAAGATAGATCCGGAGTTCCGCCGCCGCAAGCCTCTGTAGCCACCAAAAACCTCTCGGGAGCCCTTTCCGGCACCCTGCCGGACGGGGAACCCATCACCGGTGGCCATCTTCATCATCCCGGCGCTCTCCATGACGAGGAGGGAGTAGTTCACCCTCGGGGCTGAGGGTATGTACCAGTAGCTATGTGTTTGATCTCTCTCTCTCTCTCTCTCTCTCTCTCTCTCTCTCGTGTTCTCTCTAGGGCACGATCTTGATGTATCGCGAGCTTTGTTATTATAGTTGGATCTTATGATGTTTCTCCCCCTCTACTCTCTTGTGATGAATTGAGTTTCCCTCTTGAAGTTATCTTATTGGATTGAGTCTTTGTTTGAGAACACTTGATGTATGTCTTGCCGTGTTTATCTGTGGTGACAATGGGATATCACGTGCCACTTGATGTATGTTTTGGTGACCAACTTGCGAGCTCCGCCCATGAACCTATGCATAGGGGTTGGCACACGTTTTCTTGACTCTCCGGTAGAAACTTTGGGGCACTCTTTGAAGTACTTTGTGTTGGTTGGATGAATCTGAGATTGTGTGATGCATATCGTATAATCATGCCCACGGATACTTGAGGTGACAATGGAGTATCTAGGTGACATTAGGGTTTTGGTTGATTTGTGTCTTAAGGTGTTATTCTAGTATGAACTCTATGATGGATCGAGCGGAAAGAATAGCTCTATGTTATTTTACTACGAACTCTCGAATAGGTCGATAAAAAAGGATAACTTTGAGGTGGTTTCGTACCCTACCATAATCTCTACATTTGTTCTCCGCTATTAGTGGCTTTGGAGTGACTCTTTGTTGCATGTTGAGGGATTGTTATATGATCTATCTATTTTATTATTGTTGAGAGAACTTGCACTAGTGAAAGTATGAACCCTATGCCTTGTTTCCTATCATTGCAATACCGTTTGTTCTCACTTTCATCATTAGTTACCTTGCTATTTTTATATTTTCAGATTACAAAAACCTATATCTACCATCCATATTGCACTTGTATCACCATCTCTTCGCCAAACTATTGCACCTATACAATTTACCATTGTATTGGGTGTGTTGGGGACACAAGAGACTTTTTGTTATTTGGTTGCAGGGTTGTTTGAGAGAGACCATCTTCATCCTACGCCTCCCATGGATTGATAAACCTTAGGTCATCCACTTGAGGGAAATTTGCTACTGTCCTACAAACCTATGCACTTGCAGGCCCAACAATGTCTACAAGAAGAAAGTTGTGTAGTAGACATCAGCAAACCGTAAACAAGGACCCACACCTGCTGCAGAGGAGGCTCAAGATCAGGCTCCATAGCAGCAGCTCGAATGGAGATCAGGAACTTGTTCATTGGGCAGCAGACGAAGTCGTGGGAACACACGCGGAGCAGCTCGGCGGAGGGGAAGGGGACCGAGAAGACGAGGGGTGCCATCTCAGTCACCTCCCAGGATAAGTCGGAGTCGGGATGTCGCCGATGTAGGCGGCGAGCTCAGTCTGGATGAGGTCAGCCGAGATCACCACTCCCGACGGCAAGACCTGCTCAGGGACCAGGGTGACCGTCGCAAGGTGCGAACGCACCGCCTCCTCCTTGATCTCAGCATCCACGTAGTAGAAGCCACCCCCTCAGTCCCATAGCCTAGAAAGGCAAGGGTCGTGGGACATCGGGGAGGTGCCTCGCACTCCGAACGGAAGTGGCCCGCACAGCCACAATTGATTCACATTGTCTCTTCTCTAGACCTCGGGCGACCGACACGAGGAATAGCCTCCGCCGGAGCCGCGTGCTCTGGCGCACCCACAGGAGTGGAGGAGTCGGTCACCGCCAGAGTCTTCTTCTTCTTATGCTTCTTCTTCTTCTTTGACGGAACCGCGACACCCGGAGCATCAAGGGACCGACGCGGAGAAGCAGGCTGCCCCGAGCGAACATCCTCATGGCGCTGCTCAGGAACACCATCAAGCGAGGGCCTCCGGTTGTCCCGACGCGAAGACTCCAAGACACGCACATCCCGCCCAACCTCCACCTGGCGCTCGCCCCGCTCAGAAGACCCACCGCGCGAGGTGATCGGATCAGACCGACCCGAGTCACGGCGCCGCCAGTCGCCCTCCGAGGCACACAGAGCTGCACGCCGAGGCGCAGCCAACCGGGGAGGCAGTTCCTCCCGCGAACGAGCCGCCGCCGGGACTCCAGCTCAGCCCGGAGGGTTTCTTCCCGAGCCAAGTCAGCATCCCGCCTGCGCTCCTCCTCCCGGCGTCGAACATCACCTGGGGAGCCAGGCAGCGGTAGGCGCGGGTCGCGGGCCGGGTTGCGTTGGGGGGGAGGGCACCGGAGCGAAGTGCCGCTGTACGTCGCTGGGGAGCGGCCAGACCGGTCCGCGTCGGACCCAAACCGAACCGGAGCAGGCTCAAAGGGGAGCTTGGGCCTTGGTTGTCCGTCTGCGGCCTCCCGAGTCATCAGCACGTCCCGGTACGAACGCGGGACAGGAGAAACTGCCAGGGAACCGGGGGAGAGGGGGGCAGAGACCGGCGGCGAAGACACGGGTGATGGGGCAGAAGCGAGCGGCGACGGGAGGGGCAGCGTGGAAGCGAACGGGCAAACCGCCCCCATCACCCGACCTAAACCCTAGAAGTCGGCGCGCCGAGGCGGGGATCCGACCCCCCCCCCCGTTGGACCCAAATCCAACGGGTAGGATCAGCCGGGGCAAGCCGCTACGCCCGATTGGCCTCCTCCAGCGCCAGATGGGCCCGGCCCGCAACGGCCGACACCTCTAAAGGAAATATGTCCTAGAGGCAATAATAAAGTTATTATTTATTTCCTTATTTCATGATAAATGTTTATTATTCATGCTAGAATTGTATTAATCGGAAACTTAGTACATGTGTGAATACATAGACAAACATAGTGTCACTTGTATGCCTCTACTTGACTAGCTCATTAATCAAAGAAGGTTAAGTTTCCTAACCATAGACTTGAGTTGTCATTTGATTGACGGGATCACATCATTAGGAGAATGATGTGATTGACTTGACCCATTCTGTTAGCTTAGCACTTGATCGTTTAGTATGTTGCTATTGCTTTCTTCATGACTTATACATGTTCCTATGACTATGAGATTATTCAACTCCCGTTTACCGGAGGAACACTTTGTGTGCTACCAAACGTCACAACATAACTAGGTGATTATAAAGGATCTCTACAGGTGTCTCCGAAGGTACATGTTGAGTTGGCGTATTTCGAGATTAGGATTTGTCACTCCGATTGTCGGAGAAGTATCTCTGGGCCCTGTTGGTAATGCACATCACTATAAGCCTTGCAAGCAATGTGACTAATGAGTTAGTTGTGGGATGATGTATTACGGAACGAGTAAAGAGACTTGCTGGTAACGAGATTGAACTAGGTATTGAGATATCGATGATCGAATCTCGGGCAAGTAACATACCGATGACAAAGGGAACAATGTATGTTGTTATGCGGTTTGACCGATAAAGATCTTCGTAGAATATGTAGGAGCCAATAAGAGCATCCAGGTTCCGCTATTGGTTGTTGACCGGAGACGTGTCTCGGTCATGTCTACATAGTTCTCGAACCCGTAGGGTCCGCACACTTAACATTCAGTGACGATTTATATTATGAGTTTATGTGTTTTGATGTACCAAATGTAGTTCGGAGTCCTGGATGAGATCGGGGACATGACAAGGAGTCTCCAAATGGTTGAGACGTAAAGATCGATATATTGGACGACTATATTCGGACATCATAAAGGTTCCGAGTGATTCGGGTATTTTTCGGAGTACCGGTGGAGTTACGGGAATACTGGAGTACATATGGGCCTTAGTGGGCTTTAGGGGAAAAAGAGGAGAAGCCATGAGGAGTACATATGGGCCTTAGTAGGTTCTAGACACACAAGTTGATCTGTTGATCTCTCCTAGCCGTGTGCGGTGCCCCCCTCCACCATATTCCACCTCGATAATATCATAGAGGTGCTTAGGCGAAGCCATGCATCGGTAGAGCATCATCATCGTCACCATGCCGTCGTGCTGACGGAACTCTCCCTCGAATCTCGGCTGGATCAGAGTTCGAGGGACATCATCGAGTTGAACGTGTGCAAGAACTCGGAGGTGTCGTGTTTTCGGTGCTTGATCGGTCGGGCCGTGAAGACGTACGACTACATCAACCGCGTTGTGCTAACGCTTCCGCTTTTGGTCTACGAGGGTACGTGGACAACACTCTCCCCTCTCGTTGCTATGCATCACCATGATCTTGCGTGTGCGTAGGAATTTTTTTGAAATTACTACGTTCCCCAACAGTGGCATCCGAGCCAGGTTTTATGCGTAGATGTTATATGCACGAGTAGTACACAAGTGAGTTATGGGCGATACAAGTCATACGGCTTACCAGCATGTCATACTTTGGTTTGGCGGTATTGTTGGATGAAGCGGCCCGGACCGACATTACGCGTACGCTTACGCGAGACTGGTTCTACCGACGTGCTTTGCACATAGGTGGCTGGCGGATGTCAGTTTCTCCAATTTTAGTTGAACTGAGTGTGGCTACGCCCGGTCCTTAAGAAGGTTAAAACAACACTAACTTGACGAACTATCATTGTGGTTTTGATGCGTAGGTAAGAACGGTTCTTGCTCAGCCCGTAGCAACCACGTAAAACTTGCAAAAACAAAGTAGAGGACGTCTAACTTGTTTTTGCAGGGCATGTTGTGATGTGATATGGTCAAGACGTGATGCTATATTTTATTATATGAGATGATCATGTTTTGTAACCGAGTTATCGACAACTGGCAGGAGCCATATGGTTGTCGCTTTATTGTATGCAATGCAATCGCCCTGTAATTGCGTTATTTTATCACTAAGCGGTAGCGATAGTCGTAGAAGCAATAGGTGGCGGAACGACAACGATGCTACGATGAAGATCAAGGTGTCGCGCTGGTGACGATAGTGATCGTGATGGTGCTTCAGAGATGGTGATCACAAGCACAAGATGATGATGGCCATATCATATCACTTATATTGGTTGCGTGTGATGTTTATCCTTTATGCATCTTATTTCTCTTTGATTGACGGTAGCATCATAAAATGATCTCTCACTAAATTTCAAGGTATAAGTGTTCTCCCTGAGTATGCACCGTTGCGAAAGTTCTTCATGCTGAGACACCACGTGATGATCGGGTGTGATAGGCTCTACGTTCAAATACAACGGGTGCAAAATAGTTGCACACGCAGAATACTCAGGTTAAACTTGATGATCCTAGCATATAGAGATATGGCCTCGGAACACTGAGACCGAAAGGTCGAGCATGAATCATATAGTAGATATGATCAACATAGTGATGTTCACCATTGAAAACTACTCCATCTCACGTGATGATCGGACATGGTTTAGTTGATTTGGATCACGTGATCACTTAGATGATTAGAGGGATGTCTATCTAAGTGGGAGTTCTTAAGTAATATGATTAATTGAAGTTTAATTTATCATGTACTTAGTCCTAATAGTATTTTGCAAATTATGTTGTAGATCAATAGCTCGCGTTGTTGCTTCCCTATGTTTATTTTTGATATGTTCCTAGAGAAAAACTATGTTGAAATATGTTAGTAGCAATGATGCGGATTAGATCTGTGATCTGAGGTTTATCCTCATTGCTGCATAGAAGAATTATGTCCTTGATGCACCGCTAGGTGACAGACCTATTGCAAGAGCATATGCAGACGTTATGAACGTTTGGCTAGCTCAATATGATGACTACTTGATAGTTTAGTGCACCATGCTTAATAGCTTAGAATCGGGACTTCAAAGATGTTTTCAATGTCATGGACCATATGAGATGTTCCAGGAGTTGAAGTTAATATTACAAGCAAATACCTGAGTTGAGAGATATGAAGTCTCCAACAAGTTCTATAGCTAAAATATGGAGGAGAATTGCTCAACTAGTGAGCATGTGCTCATATTGTCTGGGTACTACAATCGCTTGAATCAAGTGGGAGTTAATCTTCTAGATGAGATAGTGATTGACAGAGTTCTCTAGTCACCATCACCAAGTTGCTAGAACTTCGTGATGAACTATAGTATGCAAGGGATGACAAAAACGATTCCCGAGCTCTTCGTGATGTTGAAATCGGCGAAGGTAGAAATAAAGAAAGAGCATCAAGTGTTGATGATTGACAAGACCACTAGTTTCAAGAAAAGGGCAAAGGGAAAGAAAGGGAACTTCAAGTAGAATGACAAGCAAGTTGTCACTCCCGCGAGGAAACCCAAAGCTGGACCAAAACCTGAAACTGAGTGCTTCTACTGCAAAGGAAATGGTCACTGGAAGCGGAAATACCCTGAATAATTGGTGGATAAGAAGGATGGCAAAGTGAACAAGGGTATATTTGATATACGGGTTATTGATGTGTACCTTACTAGTGTTTATAGTAGCCCCTGGGTATTTGATACTTGTTCGGTTGTTAAGATTAGTAACTCGAAACAGGAGTTACAGAATAAACAGAGACTAGTTGAGGGTGAAGTGATGATGAGTGTTGGAAGTAGTTCCAAGATTGATATGATCATCATCGCAGACTCCCTATTGATAATCCCCAAGTGCAGGGAATCATCATAGCAATTCCCAAAGGTGGAAGTGATAAGTATGGAGTGTCGAACCCACAAGGAGCTAAAGGTAAGATCAATATTCTCTCAAGCCCTATCTGCCACTGATACGACTCTACGTGCACCGAACTTTTGCTTCCAACTAGAAACAAGAAATAAAACTGTGTTGTGGGTATACAGAGGATAACTTTGCATGATATCGGAGAGCTAAAATATGAAAGTAGGTGCTGTTATCATAAAGTTAGAATATATTACTAAATATTATAAATAGCGAGTGTGGAATAATGGTGGATCGGTGTGCGGAATTGTCCTAGGCAATTGTTAACAAGATCGGTAGTCGTCATTGCAATTTCATATGAGGGAGAGGCATAAGCTAACATACTTTCTCTACTTGGATCATATGCATTTATGATTGGAACTCTAGAAAGCATCTGCAACTACTAAAGATCATTAAGGTAAAACCCAACCATATCATTAAAGCATCAAGTCCCCTTTATCCCATATGTAACAACCCTCTTACTCGGGTTTCGTGTTTCAGTCACTCACGCAACCCACTATAAGCGAATCATGAACGTATTGCAACACCCTACAGCGGGAATCCCTCACGCTTGCGTGACATGGAGGGCACCGTAGGACAGCACCAAAATAAAACATACTACTCGTACCAATCTAGACCATCAATCAACCCAAGGACAAAAGATATCTACTCAAAACATCATAGGATGGCAACACATCATTGGATCATAATATGTGGCATAAAGCACCATGTTCAAGTAGGGATTACAGCGGGTGTGGGAGAGTGGACTGTGTAAAAGAGATGAGGATGGTGATGATGATGGTGATGTTGATGAAGACGATCACCACGCCGATGATTCCCCTCCCGATGGTATTCCGGTGCCACCAAGAGAGAGGAGGAGAGGTTCTCCCCCTTGTGCTTCCTCTTCCATGTCTTTCCCCCTCTGGTCCTTGGCCTTCATGTCGATGATGGCCCCTCTGAGATCCTCCTCCATGGCCTCCAGTGATGATGGCCCCCTCCGGCAGGGTGCCAGAGAGGGCCTAGATTGATTTCTCATGGCTACAGAGGCTTGCGGCGGCGGAACTTCCGATCTGGGTTATTTCCCGAAGGTTTCTGTATTTATAGGAATTTTGGCATAGGTTTCACGTCAGGGGGGTCTCCGGGCTGTCCACGAGATAGGGGGGTGCACCCTAGGGGGGTGGGCGCACCCCCCACCCTGGTGGGCAGCCCGGGACTCTTCTGGCCCAACCCTGATGCTCCGTGGTCTTCTTTTGGTCCATAAAAAATCATCAAAAATTGGCACGTCAATTGGACTTCGTTTGGTATTCCTTTTCTGTAAAACTCAAAAACAAGGAGAAAACAGAAACTGGCACTGGGCTCTAGGTTAATAGGTTAGTCCCAAAAATCATATAAAATGGCATATAAATGCATATAAAACATCATGGATGGATAATAAAATAGCATGAATACTTCATAAATTATAGATACGTTGGAGACGTATCAGCATCCCCAAGCTTAATTCCTGCTCGTCCTCGAGTAGGTAAATGATAAAAGAAATAATTTATGAAGTGTGAATGCTAGCAAGTGCACAAGTTCGATCAATGATAATTTCAATCACCTTTTCTAGCATCAATATGTGTCATAATAGTAGCTTATCTCATAAACTTTTCATGATCAAGTAACAATCTATTCACAATGTCAAGTATGGTTCAAAAACTTCATTGAGAACTAACAAACTATAATCTCAGTCATTGAAGCAATTGCAATTTATAATAACATCAGAAAGAGTCAAGAATAGAGCTTTTCAGCAAGTCCACATACTCAACTATCATATAGTCTTCTACAATTGCTAACTCTCACGCAATACTTGTGGTTATGGAGTTTCAGCCAGACACTGAGAAAGATAGGGGCTTATTGTGTTGCCTCCCAACGTATTCACCTTTAGGTGATGTCAACAATAATAGCCCATGCTAACTTACATCAAATTGGATATATATATATATATATCATGATCTTTCAAACACGAGGAGCTTGCCAAAGGATAAAATGAAAAAGGGAGAGGTGAGGATCACCTTGACTCAAGCATAAAGTAAAAATATAAAGTAAAAGATAGGCCCTTCGCAGAGGGAAGCAGAGGTTGTCATGTGCATTTTGGGGTTGGATGCATAAAATCTTAATGCAAAAGAACGTCACTTTATATTGCCCCTTGTATCTGGACCTTTATTATGCAGTCCGTCGCTTTTATTGCTTCCCCAACAAGATCGTACAAAGCTTATTTTCTCTGCACTAATAAGTCATACATATTTAGATAGCAATTTTTATTGCCTGCAACATGACAACTTACTTGAAGGATCTTACTCAATCCATAGGTAGGTATGGTGGACTCTCATGGCAAAACTGGGTTTAAGGATATTTGGAAGCACAAGTAGTATCTCTACTTGGCGCAAGGAATTTGGCTAGCATGAGGGGGAAAGGCAAGCTCAACATATTTGGAAGGTCAATGATAATATACTTTAACTGAGATGTGAGAAAACATAAACCATTACGTTGTCTTCCTTGTCCAATGTCAACTCTTTTAGCATGTCATACTTAATGAGTGCTCCCAATCATAAAAGATGTCCAAGATAATATATTTGTATATGAACCTCACTTTCCTTATTACTTCCTATTAATTGCAACATGACCAAAACTACGTTTGCCAACTCTCAACAACTTTTATGCCTCATACTCTTTATATGTGAAGTCATTACTATCCATGTTATAAGCATATGAAACATACAGAAATTCAGATTTATGACATTCAATTCATTCCCCCATTTACTCATAGGATATACATGAAGCACATGAGTAAATGACAAACTACTCCAAAAGATATGAGTGAGGGACACTGAGTAGTCAAATAATTAACTAGCCATGGGAGGGTTCCTTTTTTATTCAATATTTTAGATCCAATGAATTTATTCAAACAGCAAGTAAAATTGAAAATACGCTCCAAGCAAAACACATATCATGTGACGAATTGTCGGAGTAATGGGCCACGGGTAGGCTAACCCGAGTCCCAGAACCTTTCAAGACATCGGGGCAGGCTGCGCCCCTCAAGTCCCAAAGGCGACTCCAAGACGAGCTGAGTCCCAGAGGCGACTCCAAGACGAGCCGAGTCCTAGAAGGCGACTCCAAGACGAGCTGAGTCCCAGAGGCGACTCCAAGACGAGCCAAGTCCCAGAAGGCGACTCCAAGACGAGCCGAGTCCCAGAGGCGACTCCAAGACGAGCCGAGTCCCAGAAGGCGACTCCAAGACGAGCCGAGTCCCAGAGGCGATCCCATGATGAGCCGACTCCTGGCCGGCGACTTCCGAAGAGGCCGACTATAGGGAGTCGGCCTGCAACTCCAACCACCCTGTTAATTAAGGGCAGGCATGGCCACAGTGCGCCGTACCGACGGAGATCTCCGTCTGGCGTGGCACTGTTGCCATGCCGGCCCTGACATCAGCCCTTGGGGGCGGAGCCCTGTGCCCACGACGGCCTGTCTATACGACCCTGAGACAGCGCCCCCACCAGTCAACGGGGGCACTGAAGATGGCAAGAGCGCCAAGAGACGGACCTGTTGGGAGTCGGCCCCCAGGAGTCGGCCGGCCCCTCCCACGGGCCCCACACGCCATTAACCAGACACGACGGGGAATGGCAACAGTGATCTCCCGTCGGGCGGCGGCACTGTTGCCATGAACCCATGACCAAGCCAACATCATTAGAAGCACAACTACAGTAATCTGCAGCCGGCAAGACCCGCCCGTGGCGGACAAGGGCTGTCGCCCCCGTACCAGGTAGGTCGGCGGGACCCACCAGTCGGCGGGCCCCAGTAGTCGGCGGAGAAGACGACGGCCTAAGAGACAGACGGCTGGGACCCGCTCCCAGCCGGTTTTATTATTGTACCCCTGGGGGGTAGGCCTATATAAACCCCCCAGGGCACCCATGCAAAGGGTTCGAATCCATTAGCACTAGAGAGACCATATAGGAAGGAGAGAGCTAGCCCTGCCTTCTCCTACCTCCAGAAACAGCTCAAGGAGCAACCTTGTACTCACTTTGCCTTAGTGATCATGCGGAGACCCCGCAGAGCAGCAGTAGGGGTGTGTTATCTCCACTGAGAGCCCCAAAGCCGGGTAAGATCTGCCGGCGTGCATGTCTTCGCCTCATCCCGTTTCCAGGCACCGGCGACGTTCTACTCGCCCCCACCATGATAAGACATCCTTTGGCATATGTCGCACCCAACCCCCGACATTTGACGCCCACTGTGGGGCGAGGTGCACCGTCGTCTGGAGATCTGTTCTGGATGGGAACCCTTTTCCTCCCTGGCGAGCGAAGCCAGCCAGGCTTGCCAGACGGAGTCTGCATCGACGCGCTGCGCGGCGCTGAGGCCGCCTGCGCAGCGAGCTGCCTCGCTGAACTTGTCGGCGAGGTTCGCCTCTCCGACGAACCTGCATCCGACGTAGGCACGGGCGGCCCCGAGAACCTCCTTGCGGGCCTCCTCGACCAACTCCACGTCACCGGCGAGCCTGCTGTGGACCTGGAGTCCGTAGGCTCCACCGACCCGATGCTGGTCGACTCCGACTCCGCGTCGCTCGACGCGTTCCCCACCAATGTGGTGGTCTACGACGAGCCACTCCCTCACGAGGAGAGCGGCGGAAGCACCGTCATGGAAGTGCTTGTCATCGGTCATGATGAGCGTTCCGGGGAGGGAGCTCATGACCCACTCGACGCGGCTCTGCATGACCTGACTGCGCCTATCCCAGAAGACGCAGACGCCGAGACGCTGGAGACACGCCGCCTTCAGATCATCGAAGGCGCCAAGAAGCTGGCAAGCATGAGGCGCTTGTCAGAAGCCTACCAGCGCGAGATGGATCGCGCTGTGGGCGGCTCGCCGGCTCCGACTAGGCCTAGCCGCCTAGGCGCGGTCCGACAGTGCGGCGCGACTATCGCCAACCTGTTCGGGGCCAATCGCCCCGTGTACGCCACGCCAGCGGAGAACATCCGCGCCGCCCAGGCGGCGACTGACGAGCTGAAGAACTTTGAAGGCGAAGAGCGCTGCATGATGATGGAGCGAGTCCAGCAGCTCCTCGACGCGGTTGCCGCGCAGAATGCAGATGGCGGCCGCACGGAGGCACCGCGGCAACCAAACGACGACCTGCCTCCCCGCCAAGATCAAGGCGCGACGTCTCGGACGCCGACTGTTGGAGTCCGCGGAAGAAAAGACAAAGAGCCAGCTGTCAGCCACAGTCGGAGTCGCATCACCATCGAGCGCGACCAAGACGGCCGCCCAAGAGCAGTGGAACGGCAGGGCGACTATCTGCCTCCCCCACCGAGAAGAGAAAGGCGAGTTTCCCCACCGCCTGTTGAGCATCCGACTCTCGGTGGCCGCCTTGGACGCCGAGAGGGAGTCGGAGAAAATGACGCCCGCCACCGGATCGACCGACTCCACCGATCCCTGGCGTTAGAAGAAGAAGACGAGTTGGGTCCGCCATGCTTCAGACCCCGCTTCCGAGACGAGCCCTTTCCCAAAGGGTTCACGCTCCCCCGAGACACACCCAAGTATACCGGCTCCGTGAAGCCGGAAGACTGGCTAGTTGACTACTCCACAGCCGTCAGCATAGCGAACGGCAACAAGCGTGTTGCTGTAAAGTATGTTCCACTCATGCTCCAGGGCACGGCCCGGACATGGTTGAATAGCCTGAAGCCCGCAGCATCAACAGCTGGGTCGACTTAACCGAGGCCTTCGTCCGCAACTTCACGAGCACGTACAAGCGACCTCCCAAGCCTCGCCAGCTCTCCTTGTGCGTGCAAGGCCCCGACGAATCAACACGCGACTACCTCACGCGCTGGGCCGAGCTTCGGAACTCCTGCGAGGGCGTGAACGAGGTGCAGGCTATCGAATACTTCACCACCGGTTGCAGAGAAGGCACCCTCCTCAAGCACAAGCTCCTCTACGACGAGCCGGAGACCCTCAATGAGATGCTGATCATAGCAGACAAGTACACCACAGCCGACTCCTCCATGAAGATGGAGATTCAAGTTAACACGACTGGCAAAGTGGCCCCTCAGGCTCCCAGAACTCCGGCTGGAGACGCCAGTCGGTGACAACAACATAACGACAACAAGCATAAGGCCCCACAGCCGACTTCCAGCAGTCGGCAGGTTGCGACAGTCGAAGATCAACAACCGGAATGGCAGCCTCCGACCAAGCGACAGAAAGGCGACAAGTCCAATTGGTTGTCGGCCTTCTCTTACGAGCAGACTCTAGATGGTCCCTGCAAGTTCCACAGTGGCGCGAAGCCGTCGAACCACACCACCCGAAAGTGCCACTGGCTCACCAGAATCACCAAGGGAGACGGCCTCCTTCCTCCTCCGCCTGCTGGGCCGCCGCCTCCACCGCCGCCCCAGCAGCTGGCTTCCAGGCCAGTCGGCGCAGTACAAGATGAGTACCCAGAAGAGCACAGAGCCTACGTGGTGTTCACTAGTGTGGCTGACGATCGACGCAGCAGGCGGCTGCAGCAACAAGAAGTAAATGCAGTAGCATCAGATACCCCAGAGTTTATGCATTGGTCCGAGAAGCCTATCAGTTGGAGCAGAGCTGATCACCTAGAGGTGATGCCGAATCTGGGCTCCTACGCCCTGGTGTTGAGTGCCACCTTGGCCACAGATAGGCGGGCCGCTCGCTTCTCGCGAGTGTTGATAGATGGAGGCAGTAGCATCAACATCCTGTACAAGGATACCATGGAGAAGTTAGGAATCAAGCAAAGACAGCTGCAGAGCAGCCGGACTGTGTTCCACGGCATTGTACCTGGCCTTTCCTGCTCACCAATCGGCAAGATCCTGATCGACGTCCTCTTCGGAGACAAAGATCATTTCCGCTGAGAGCCAGTTTGGTTTGAAGTGGTGGACCTCGAAAGCCCATACCATGCGTTGCTTGGCCGACCTGCTTTGGCCAAGTTCATGGCCGTCCCCCACTACGCCTACCTCAAGATGAAGATGCCGAGTTCCACGGGAATTCTGACCGTAGCCGACGACTACAAAAAGTCGTCCGCTTGCGCAGCCGAGAGCAGTCGGCTGGCCCAGTCCCTTGTAATCGCAGTTGAGAAGCGGCTCCTTGATCGGGTCGTGGCGATGGCCGGAAAGTAGCCGGAGATGTCGCCCGACCCTAAGGAGTCGGAAGCTGAAGGTTCGTTCAAGCCGGCCAAAGAGACCAAGAAGATACCTTTGGACCCGGAGCACCCAGAGAGGTACGCTGTTATAGGTGCAAACCTTGACAGCAAATAGGAAGGCGAGCTCGTCAATTTCCTCTGTGAGAATCGAGACATCTTTGCATGGTCCCCTAAAGACATGCCAGGTGTACCGACGGAATTCGCCGAGCACAAGTTACATGTCCGACCCGATGTGAAGCCGTCAGGCAACCCTTGCGCCGCCTGTCAGAAGAGAAGAGAAGAGTTGTTGGAGAAGAGATAGCCCGGCTCCTGGCAGCCGGCTTCATTATGGAAGTGTTTTTCCCAGAATGGTTGGCAAACCCGGTCCTGGTGTTAAAGAAGAATGAGCAGTGGCGGATGTGTATTGACTACACAAGCCTCAACAAAGCTTGCCCCAAGGACCCCTTTGCTTTGCCAAGAATTGATCAGGTGATAGACTCCACAGCCGGATGCGAGCTGCTGAGTTTCTTAGATGCATATTCCGGATATCACCAGATCAAGCTGAACCCGGCGGACAGATTGAAGACCACCTTCATCACGCCGTTCGGAGCCTTCTGCTACCTGACCATGACGTTCGGCTTGAGGAATGCCGACGCCACCTTTCAGCGATGCATGCAGAAGTGCCTCCTCAGGCAACTCGGCAGAAACGCCCATGTCTACGTAGATGATGTGGTGGTGAAGACGGAAAAGTGTGGGACACTGATGGAAGACCTCAAAGAAACCTTCGAGAACCTGCGCCGGTTCCAGATCAAGCTCAACCCTAAGAAGTGCGTCTTTGGAGTACCAGCCGGCCAACTCCTTGGCTTCCTGGTCTCTGAACGCGGCATAGAGTGCAACCCCGTGAAGATCAAGGCCATCGAGAGGATGGAGGTACCCAGCCGACTGCTGGATGTGCAGAAGTTCATCGGCTGTTTGGCTTCCATTAGCCGATTCATCAGTCGGCTGGGCGAGAAAGCTCTCCCTTTGTACCAACTGATGAAGAAGACCACCTTTTTTGAGTGGAACCACAAGGCGGATGTAGCATTTCTCCAGCTGAAGAAGATGTTGACTACTCCCCCTGTGCTGGCAGCTCCGACTCCTAAAGAGCCCATGCTCCTATACATTGCCGCCACCAGCCGGGTAGTCAGCACAGTCATCGTAGTCGAGCGTAAGGAGGAAGGCAAGGTGCTCCCTGTCCAGAGACCGGTATATTACCTGAGCGAGGTACTGTCGACCTCCAAGCAGAACTACCCCCACTACCAGAAGATGTGCTATGGCGTGCACTTTGCCACCAAGAAGTTGAAGCCTTACTTTCAAGAGCATCCAATCACTGTGGTTTGCACAGCCCCGCTGGCCGAGATCATTGGGAGCTGAGATGCTTCCGGCCGAGTGGCGAAATGGGCCATAGAGTTGGATCCCTACACCATCTACTACCAGCCCCGCACCGCCATCAAGTCGCAAGCACTGGCCGACTTCCTCGTCGACTGGGTCGAGACACAGTACCTGCCGCCAGCGCCTGACTCCACCCATTGGCGGATGCATTTCGACGGCTCCAAGATGCGCACCGGCTTGGGAGCCGGCGTCGTCCTCACCTTCCCTAAAGGCGATAAGCTCAAGTATGCGCTGCAGATCCACTTCGCTGCCTCCAACAACGTCGCCGAATACGAGGCGCTCATTCACGGGCTCCGGCTTGCCAAAGAACTCGGCATTCGCCGGATCCTGTGCTATGGCGACTCTGATTTGGTGGTCCAGCAGTCATCTGGCGACTGGGACGCCAAAGATGCAAACATGGCGAGCTACCGTTTCTTGATGCAGCAACTCAGCGGATACTTCGAGGGGTGCGAGTTCCTTCACGTGCCAAGGAATGACAACGACCAAGCAGACGCCTTGGCACGAGTCGGCTCCACCCGCCAAGCGATACCATCCGGCGTCGCTCTTCAGCGCCTCCTTAAGCCGTCTATCAAGCCTTCACCAGAATCAGACTCCATCTTTGTGCCGGCTCGTCCAAAAGAAGTCGGATCTGACTCAAGAGCCCCAGCAGATGGCACGAGAACTCTTACAGATGGCTCCAAGAGCACCGCAGTCGAAGCCGGCCCGGGGACTTCAGAACCCGGCCTGGGGACTGCGGCGACCAGCCCGAAGACTTCAGAACTCGGCCCAGGGACTGCACCAGTCGGCCCGGGGACTGTGCCAGTCGGCCCGGGGACTGCGCCAGTCGGCCCAGGGACTTCGTCAATACAGCAAGCGGCCGCAGACTCCAGCCCGCCGCCTCCCAGCCTAGCCGCCCTTGTCCAAGTCGCAGTGGCGGCGATTGAAGAAATAGCAGCACCCTCATGGGCGTAGCCCATCCTCAAGTTTCTAGTGAACAAAGAGCTGCCAACTGATGAAATCTTGGCTCGGCAAGTGCAACGCCGAGCGGCAGCCTACACCATAATCAATAGAGAGCTGGTCAGGCGCAGCGTCACTGGTGTCTACCAGCGCTGCGTTGATCCAGAGCAAGGCCAAGCAATTCTCAGAGACATCCATCAAGGCGAGTGCGGCCACCATGCGGCTTCAAGAGCACTCGTCGCCAAAGCCTTTCAGCACGGTTTCTTCTGGCCAACTGCCCTGGAAGAGGCCAAGGAATTAGTCCAAAGATGCAAGGGGTGCCAGAAGTTCCGCTCCAAGCCGCTTCAGCCGGCTTCTGCACTGAAGACAATCCCCATTGCCCGGCCCTTTGCAGTTTGGGGCCTGGACATGGTGGGACCATTCAAGACGGCCCGAGGCGGCCTAACTCACTTACTCGTCGCAGTGGACAAGTTCACCAAGTGGATAGAAGCAAAGCCCATCAAGAAGTTGAACGGTCTGAGTGCAGTGACTTTCATCGCCGACATCACGGTTCGATACGGCATACCGCACAGCATCATCACCGACAATGGCACAAATTTTGCCAAAGGCGCCTTGGCCCGTTTCTGCGCGACGCAGGGCATCCGACTGGACTTAGCGTCCGTTGCCCATCCGCAGTCAAACGGCCAGGTAGAGCAAGTAAACGGCCTCATCCTATCTGGCATCAAGCCTCGACTGGTCGAACCACTCGAGCGTTCGGCCGGCTGTCGGCTTGAGGAGCTGCCAACCGTCCTCTGGAGTCTGCGCACGACTCCAAACAAGTCAACCGGCTTCACGCCTTTCTTCCTCGTCTACGGTGCCGAAGTCGTGATCCCGACGGACATATAGTTCGACTCTCCGCGAGTCACCATGTACACCGAGGAGGAAGCAGAAGAAGCACGCCAAGATGGCGTCGATCTGCTGGAAGAGGGCCGGCTGTTGGCACTCAGCCGGTCCGGCATCTACCAGCAGAGCCTGCGCCGATACTACAACAGGAAGGTCAGGCCGAGATCCTTCCAAGAGGGCGACCTTGTGCTCCGACTGATCCAGCAAACAGCCGGCCAGCACAAGTTTTCGGCGCCTGGGGAAGGCCCCTTCATCATCAGCAAAGTACTGGGCAACGACTCCTACTACCTGATCGACGCCCAGAAGCCCCGAGCATGCAAGAGATATGACTCCGGCAAAGAGTCGGAATGGCCATGGAATGAAAATCTTCTCCGAAGATTTTACAGTTGATGCAGTATGTACCACGCTATCCTTTGTATTAAAGTACCGAGACTTCGGGCCCCCCGAGACGAGCTCGGGGACTGCCCTTTTTTGTTATCTGTATGATAAGAATTCTGCCTTCGAGTATGCTACTCTTTGTTATGCCGCTTGGTGCCGGGTTCGACTAGTCGGCCCGGGGACTCGCCGTCTTGCGCTATGAAATGCTTCCCGCAGTCGGACAAGTAGTGTGTGGCGCTTAAGCCGTCTCCTGTCAGAAGCCGCAGCTCGCAGAGCGACTGTTGGTGGGCAGAGAGTAAGGAAGAATGAGCGCCCACACAAAAAAATGGCTAAGGACTCAAAGCATAATAATAGCTCAAGCCGGCTTCCAGCCTCTCTTCGCAGAGCCGACTCTGTAGTAGTCGACTTGCCGCCTTCTATCCAACTTGTTAAAAAACTCTAAAGGCCAAGTACTTGCCTTCCCTAAGGTAGCCAAGCATTTGACCCAGTGGCAGTCCGCAGAGCGGTTGTCCGTTTGGCAAGGCGGCGACTGAGGGAAGGCAGCAAAGGAAAAAGCCAAAAGAGCGATGAACAAGGAAAGACAGAATTCGGATAGATATTTACATAACATAGGCCCTTGGCCAAGTTCAAAATACACCCCGCGGGTGGAATTGTGCAAATTAACAAGTTCTTTCAAAGACTACTAAAGCAGGTAAAATAAAGGCAACACGGCAGCCTAAGAAGCAGCAGACGGATTCGGCAGGTCGGTGGAGACGACGGTGTCAGGCGCCGGAGTGGCCGGCTGGGCAGTCTCGGCTTGATCGTCTCCGGCGGCGGCCGGCTCAGTCGGACGTGGCTCGTTGCTGGAGGCGCGATCGAGCTGAGGCTGGTCGTCCGCTCCGTCTTCTGGCGCCTCCGTCCTCCACCTCGTTTTCCTCCTCGGCGCTGGAGCCGATCACCTCCACCGAGTCCTCGTCGTAGTCCGGGTTCATCCCGAACCACTCCGGCGGCACCTCCTCGCCGTTCGCGGCCCGCTCAGGAACGAAGACGCTGGTGTCGGTGTAATCCGCCGCCGCACGCTCGATGAGGGCGCCTTCCACAGCCACCAGCTCTGCCTGGGCCTCTGACCAGAACGCGGCCAGCCGGTCTAGGTCCAGCTCCGGATACCAAGCCTTGACGAATTCCAAGGCCCGGCGCCCTCCAGCCCGGGCCGAGGAACCCTTCCAGGCCTCAAGACGGCCTGCCGCGACCTCCAGCCAGTCGGCAGTCCGACTGGGAGTACGCAGAATCGGCATACCCGGCCACAGGGCGGCAATTGCCTGAGCACCGGCACATTGAAGCCGGCGCAGCAGCTGATGGGCCGGCCGCAGACGAGTCTCGATGCTCAGGAGCTGCTCGTCGATGGCCAGGGGGGCGTTGGCGGCAATCTCCACGCCATTTGCTCTCTGCGCCTCACGATCAGCCTCGATGGCTTGAGTGACCGCCTGCGAGTGGCCAGGGAAGAAGTCTACCAAAACAAAAGAAGCAAGAGAAAGAGTCAGGAGTCGGCCTGACTTGCAGTCGGCGGCTCGAAGAAAGAAAGCAAAGAAGCTCATCGTTGACGATGTCTTCGATCTCATGGAAGCTGGAGGTCAGCATCACCTCCTTGTCAGTCCAGGAGGAGCGCTCGCTTTCGAACTCAGCCAGGAGAGCGGTCTCTCTCTTCTCTGCCTCGTCCTGCGCCGCCTTAAGCAGCTCCTTCTGCTCCACCAGCTGCGCGGCCAGCAGGTCACGCTCCGTGGCGAGCTTGCTGCACTCCTCCTCCTTGGCGCGTAGGGCAGTGCTGGCTTCGCCCAACCGTTCCTGAAGAGCGGCATTGGCCTCTGAAGAACAAAGGAAAAGGACGTTAATTCGTCAGCAAAGAAGGTCGCCGGGAAGATCCGGCCCGACTGCTCAACAGTCGGCCCGAATCTCGAGGACTACAGCCCGTGGGTGCGCCAGCGCGCCCTCGCGAAAAAGAAGAAGGGCTTACTCCGGCTCTCCGACAAGTCGGCAGTCCGCTTCCCCAGCTGCTCAACGTTGCAGTTGAAGGCAGTGACATGGAGGTTGTGATACTCCTATGGTAAACAATCAGACAAAGGTGAATATCCGGAACTCGCCAGATGGAGTTCCGGGCCGCCTGCTCAGCAGCCGGCCCGAAACTCAGGGACTACACCCAGTGGGTGCGCTGGCGCGCCCCCACAGAGAAGAACAAGAAAAAACAAAGTCAAAGAAGAAAGCATACCCGGATAGCTGCTCGCGACGCCAGATGGGCCTTGGTGCAGCCCTGGATGGCCTCGCCCTCAGCTCGCAGTTTCGCCTGGACGTCCAGAAGCGCCTGGTTCAGCGGACCGTCGCCGCCTCCTCGCACCCACCCAGTAGGCGCGGCGCTTGTCGCCTCGGCATCTGGGATGGCCGAGCTGGCAGCGCCGGCCTCCAAGGGGCGTGGTGCTGAAATCGCCTTCTCAAGGCGGCGGCGCGCTGGTGAGGCGACTTGAAGGAGCAGCCTTGCCACCGCCTCGTCTTCAGTCAGCGGCGCTGGCGGGCCTGCCAGCTGCTTACCATGCGCGCTCCCCGACGGCGGCGGAGGCGGCGGTGGCGGCGTGACCGTGCCCGACGCGGAGGCCTCGCCACTGTCCTTCTCCGTGATGGGGTTCTCCCCGCCGGCTTCTCCAGTCTGCCCCATGAAGCCCGGGTGTGGAGGTGTGGAGTTCAGCGGAATGACGAGCAGCGCCGACTGGCGGTGTGTGGCCACCTCAGCTCGCTGTCTCGCTGCAATGGCGGCTTCGGCCTCCTCCAGTTTTTTCTGGGCGGAGGCCGCCACCTTCTCGGCCTCCGCCTTCTCCAGGCGGTCGGCCTCCTCCTCGTCGCGCTTCTCCCGCGCGTTTCGCTCCGTCGCCTCCCGGAGATCGGCGGCGGGGTCAATCCGCCGAGTATTGGCGGACGTCTCGGCCGACCCCATGACGGAGGGGACGACGCCCCTCTCAAGAGAAAGAGGGGACCTGAATCAAGAAAGGAATATAAAGACTCGGAAAAGGTTCATCGAAAGAAAACAAGACAAAGGCAGAAAACACTTACGCAGAGACTAGCGGCGGCCTCTTCACTTCCTTGCGGAAGTGGTTGGCCTTCGCGACTGCCTCTTCCCGCTTGGTCGCGGCGGCCGCCCCCTTGAACTTCTTCGGACGGCCGCCGAGCGAACTTGGCTCGGCCCGGCGCTTCTTCGCGCCGACTTGACCGGCCAAGCCGGCGGAGGAACTCGCGCCTGGATGGCCAGCTCTCGATTGGCGGCGTGGGGCGACTTCCCCTTCGGCGTCGTCTTCTGGCCAGTCGGTGAAGGTGGCCGAGGGCCTGAAGTCGCCTTCCGCTCCTCCTCCTCCGCCTTCGGCGTCGGCCTCCATCGCCGCCGCCCCTAAGTCGGGGTCGTCGATGTCGCTCTCCGCTCGGTTGGGGACGAACTCGCGGGGCGGTCCTGTGGCGCCGGCTGCAGGCTGGATGAGGGGGTTCTGACTCGAAAAAACCAAGAGGATCAGAAGTCGGACTCGGGTGCAGAAGAAAAATAGAAGAACAAAATATACAACTTACCACTGGCGGGGGGTTGGCGCGCGAGTACGGCTCTTTGCCGAACTGCCAGTCCGCCGCAAGCTCGCAGTTCGCGATGTGGTTCACCATGTTCGCCACCTCCGCGTGGGGCATGTCCCTGGTGCACATCCGGCTCGGGTCCCGGTGGTCTCTCATCTGACAGATCAGATGAGGTCGGCCTTGGAGTGGGAGGACTCGGTGCGCCACAAAGGCGGCCAGCAAGTCGGCCCCAACCAAGCCTTCCGACTACGTCAACACTCAAAGTCGCGCGACGGCGGCGACACCCGCAGGAGTCAGCGTCTTGGCTCGGTGGGACCAGCTGAGAAGCCTCCCAGCCGGCGCGCCGGCTTCGTAGGGCGGTAGGTTGACCCAGTCGCCGTCTGGGGCGACGTTCTTCACGTAGAAGTACGACCGCTGCCCCATCTTCACCGACTTAATCAGTGCGATGGAGGGGAATGGATTGTCAGCGGTCGACCTTCGCATCGCGATGAAGGCGCCGCACTGAGCCGGCACGCCAGTGACGTGCGTGCCGAGCTTGGATTGAAAGAACTCTCCCCACAGCTCGATGGTGGGGAGAACGCCGAGAAAACCCTCGCACAGGGTGGCGAAGGCGGCCAGCAGCACCACCGTGTTCGGAGTGAGGTGGTGCGGCTGGAGCCCGTTGAACTCCAAGAAGGAGCGGAAGAAGCCGCTCGCCGGCAGCCCCAGGCCGCGCATGATGTGCGAGCGGAATATGACCCGCTCGCGCTCCTCCGGCGCTGGCCTTATCTCCCCCACCGGCACGGCGCGGGCTCGCACCAGGTTCGCGCCGGGGAGCCGACACGTCTTTCGGAGGAACTCGATGAGGTCGTCGTCCACCTCGGAGCCGTCCCACACGCCGGAGCGCATGGCAGGGGCCGCAGCGGCGGAGGAAGAACTCATCGCTGCGGGCGTGGTGCGGTTTGGTGCAACGAAGACAAGAAGAAGAAGAGGCAAGAGGAGGCACGGGAGCAGGGAAGAATGGGCGCGCGTGTTTCGCCGTCCCGCTCCCCCCACCTACTTATAGGCCCGTAGGCTGAGAAGCCGATGGGGCGGGCGCGGGATTAACTGCGCGCGGGACCCCACGCCCCCCACGATTTACCCCACGAAGTTACTGCACGCAGTAACGAAATGGGAAACCCAACCGCCCGCACGGCCACAACTGATCCGTTCGCTTGCCGAGGCGCGGTAGTGGCGGGCCCCGCCCGACGGCCTGTCCCGTTGCACGCGTGGGTAGGCAGACTGCCCCTGCCATGTGGCGCCGCGCGACGGGGCCGCGGCGGGTGACCGCGGGAAGTGTATGAGGTACGCCGCTTGGTTCCTGCCGCGACTTTCAAAACTCCTTAGGGGGCAAGACGGCCCTCTGCGAGTCCGACTTCAGCTAGTCGGCTTGAAGGAAGACGGCAGGCAAGGCCCAAATTCCACCACCGGAAGAATGAAACTATTGAGGCCCCATGACGTATCACTCTCGGAGCCTCACCAGCTTTGGGGACTGCTGTCGGAGTAATGGGCCACGGGTAGGCTAACCCGAGTCCCAGAACCTTTCAAGACATCGGGGCAGGCTGCGCCCCTCAAGTCCCAAAGGCGACTCTAAGATGAGCTGAGTCCCAGAGGCGACTCCAAGAGGAGCCGAGTCCCAGAAGGCGACTCCAAGACGAGCTGAGTCCCAGAGGCGACTCCAAGACGAGCCGAGTCCCAGAAGGCGACTCCAAGACGAGCCGAGTCCCAGAGGCGACTCCAAGACGAGCCGAGTCCCAGAAGGCGACTCCAAGACGAGCTGAGTCCCAGAGGCGATCCCATGATGAGCCGACTCCTGGCCGGCGACTTCCGGAGAGGCCGGCTATAGGGAGTCGGCCTGCAACTCCAACCACCCTGTTAATTAAGGGCAGGCATGGCCACAATGCGCCGTACCGACGGAGATCTCCGTCCGGCGCGGCACTGTTGCCATGCCGGCCCTGACATCAGCCCTTGGGGGCGGAGCCCTGTGCCCACGACGGCCTGTCTGTACGACCCTGAGACAGCGGTCCCCACCAGTCAACGGGGGCACTGAAGACGACAAGAGCACCAAGAGACGGACCCGTTGGGAGTCGGCCCCCAGGAGTCGGCCGGCCCCTCCCACGGGCCCCACACGCCATTAACCAGACATGACGGGGAATGGCAACAGTGATCTCCCGTCGGGCGGCGGCACTGTTGCCATGACCCCATGACCAATCCAACGTCATTAGAAGCACGGCTATAGTAATCTACAGCCGAGAAGACCTGCCCGCGGCGGACAAGGGCTGTCGCCCCCGTACCAGGCAGGTCAGCGGGACCCACTAGTCGGCGGGCCCCAGTAGTCGGCGGAGAAGACGGCAGCCTGAGAGACAGACGGCTGGGACCCGCTCCCAGCCGGTTTTACTATTGTACCCCTGGGGGGTAGGCCTATATAAACCCCCCAGGGCACCCATGCAAAGGGTTCGAATCCATTAGCACTAGACAGACCATATAGGAAGGAGAGAGCTAGCCCTGCCTTCTCCTACCTCCAGAAACAGCTCAAGGAGCAACCTTGTACTCACTTTGCCTTAGTGATCATGCGGAGACCCCGTAGAGCAGCAGTAGGGGTGTTATCTCCACTGAGAGCCCCGAAGCTGGGTAAGATCCGCCGGCGTGCATGTCTTCGCCTCATCCCGTTTCCAGGCACTGGCGACGTTCTACTCGCCCCCACCATGATAAGCCATCCTTTGGCATATGTCGCACCCAACCCCCGACACGAATAAAAATATAGCTCCGAGTAAGGTATACCGATAGTTTTGAAGACGAAAGAGGGGATGCCTTCCGGGGAATCCCCAAGCTTAGGCGCTTGAGTCCTCCTTGAATATTATCTTGGGGTGCCTTGGGCATCCCCAAGCTTAGGGTCTTCCCACTCCTTATTCTCCTCCTATCGATATCTCACCCAAAACTTGAAAACTTCAACCACACAAAACTTAATGGAACTTCGTGAGATAGGTTAGTATGATAAAGAGTAAACCATTCACTTGGTGCTGTAAAAGACAAGGTTCATAATTGTTTTCACACAATGCCTACTATACCATATCATTTCTACAATTTATATTGCAAAATATAAGCCATAGAAACTAGAAAACAAGCAAACTATGCGATGAAAACAGAATCTGTCAGAAACAGAACAGTCTGTAATGATCTAAACAATCACCATACCTCTGCTACTCCAAAAATTATGAAATAAATTGTCGGACGTGAGAAATTTGTCTATTAATCTTCTGAAAAAAGAATCAACTCAAAATCACTCTTCTGTAAAAAATGACAGCTAATCTCGTGAGTGCAAAGTTTCTGTTTTTTACAGCAAGATCACATTAACTCTCACCCAAGTATTCCCAAAGGTCTTACTTGGCACTTTATTGAAACAAAAGCTATAAAACATGATTACTACAGTAGCTTAATCATGTAGACACACAAAAACAGTAAGGGTAAATATTGGGTTGTCTCCCAACAAGTGCTTTTCTTTAATGCCTTTTAGCTAGGCATGATGATTTCAATGATGCTCACATAAAAGATAAGAGTTGAAACATAAAAAAGAGCATCATGAAGAATATGAATAGCACATTTAAATCTAACCCACTTCCTATGCCTAGGGATTTTGTGAGCACACAATTTATAGGAACAAGAATCAACTAGCATAGGAAGGCAAAACAAGTTTAACTTCAAAACTTTACGCACATAGAGAGGAAACTTGATATTATTGCAACTCCTGCAAGCATATATTCCTCCCTTATAATAGTTTTCAGTAGCATCATGGATAACAACTTTGTTCTCATACTCAATTGGAACCTCTTCCGAAATAGTGGAATACTACTAAAGTTGACACTCTTCCAAATCCACTTTCATAAATATCACACTAAGATTCAACACCCTCCAAGATAGTGGGATCACTAATTCCTAAAGTTGACACTCTTCCAAACCCACTTTAATTTATAGTATGATTCATACTCCAAAAGATATAAGTGAAGTTCATGGAGCATTTTACAATTAATATAGACTAACCAATGTCCAAGCTCAAAATATATAAGTGATGCACACGAAGCATTCTATAAAACCACACTCAAACGATTTAAGTGAAGCACAAAGAGCAATTCTATAAGATCATACTTAAAAGATATAAGTGAAGCACACGAAGTATTCTATAAATCAATGAAGATCTATCTCATACTAGCATGATTCTTAAAATAAAAACACAAAGGACACAAATCATGTGAACAAAACCAAAAACCGAGGTATACCGATATCTGTTGAAGAAGAAAGATGGGATGCCAACCGGGGCATCCCCAAGCTTAGATGCTTGAGTATACTTTAAAATATTTACTTGGGGTGTCTTGGGCATCCCCAAGCTTGAACTCTTGTCTCTCTTTATTCTTCTCACATTGGTAACTCCTCGTTCTTCAAACACTTCATTCACAAAAACTTAAACAAAAACCTTGTGAGATCCGTTAGTGTAATAAAGCAAACTACCACTTTAAGGTACTGTAATTAACTCATTCCTTATTTTTATTGGTGTTAAACCTACTGTATTCCAACTTCTATATAGTTCATACCCTTACATACTATCCATAGATGCATCAAAATAAGCAAACAACACACGAAAAACAGAATCTGTCAAGAACAGGACAGTCGGTAGTAATCTGGAAGTTTAGTAAACTTATGTAACTACAAAAGTTATGAAATAAATTTGACAATTTGAAAATTTGTACAGAAGTAATGTCCGAAAAGTTTCAGACACATTTGACTTCCCAGTAAAAAATGTAAATTCATGCACTACAGCCAAAGTTTTTGTTTTTGTTCTGCACATAGTAAGCAAGCAATCTTATCATACTAAAACCAAAGCTTGGCACATTATTTTTATAATACAATGGATATATACAAGGGGATAACTATTTACAGAGAAACTTCCATAAAAATTCTAAATTGTTTCCATGAGCATGAACACAAGTGCTCAAGGTCGACCCTCACTTCTTCAATGCATAACTTTCCAATCACTTCTCTTTTTGAAAAACTTTTTTTTAGGCATGAGAGGCAAGTAAATATTTTTTTGTATGTTTCACCCACAACTAAACAAAAACAAAAAGGAAAAACAAAATCTACTTAGTGAAGAAAGCAAACAAGCACAGACGAGAATATCAACCCCACGCTATTGCTCCCCCGCAACAGCGCCAGAAAAGAGCTTGATAATCCCCAAGTGCAGGGAATCATCATAGCAATTCTATAGGACCTTGAAGTATGTCTAGAGGGGGGGTGATTAGACTACTTGACCAATTAAATACTTAACCTTTTCCCGATTTTAGAGTTTGGCAGATTTTAGCTATTTAGGACAAGTCAAGCAATCATCACACTATTCAAGCAAGCATGCAAAGAGTATATAGGCAACGGAAATTAAAGCATGCAACTTGCAAGAAAGTAAAGGGAAGGGTTTGGAGGATTCAAACACAATTGGAGACACGGATGTTTTTGGCGTGGTTCCGATAGGTGGTGCTATCGTACACCACGTTGATGGAGACTTCAACCCATGAAGGGTAAGGGTTGTGCGAGTCCACGGAGGGCTCCACCCACGAAGGGTCCACGAAGAAGCAACCTTGTCTATCCCACCAAGGCCGTTGCCCACGAAGGACTTGCCTCACTAGCGGTAGATCTTCACGAAGTAGGCGATTTCCTTGCCCTTGCAAACTCCTTGGTTCAACTCCACAATCTTGTCGGAGGCTCCCAAGTGACACCTAGCCAATCTAGGAGACACCACTCTCCAAGAAGTAACAAATGGTGCGTTGGTGATGAACTCCTTGCTCTTGTGCTTCAAATGATAGTCTCCCTGTTGGGGAACGTAGTAATTTCAAAAAAATTCCTACGCACACGCAAGATCATGGTGATGGCATAGCAACGAGAGGGGAGAGTGTGTCCACGTACCCTCGTAGACCGTAAGCGGAAGCGTTATGACAACGCGGTTGATGTACTCGTACGTCTTCACGATCTGACCGATCTAAGCACCGAACGTACAGCACCTCCATGTTCAGCACACGTTCAGCTCGATGACGTTCCCCGGGCTCCGATCCAGCAAAGCGTCGGGGATGAGTTTCGTCAGCACGACGGCGTGGTGACGATGATGATGTTCTACCGGCGCAGGGCTTCGCCTAAACTCCGCGACGATATGACCGAGGTGGAATATGGTGGAGGGGGGCACCGCACACGGATAAGGAATGATCCGTAGATCAACTTGTGTGTCTTAGGGGTGCCCCCTCCCCCGTATATAAAGGGGGAGAGGAGGAGGGGGCCGGCCAAGGGGAGAGGTGCGCCCTAGGGGGGGCAATCCTACTCCAAGTAGGTTTGGCCCCCCTTTCCTATTAGGAGTAGGAGAGGGAAGGAAGAAAGGGGAGGGAAGAAGGAAAGGGGGGTCGGCCCCCCTCCCAATTCGGATTGGGCTTAGGGGGGGCGCGCCCCCTCCTTTGCTCCTTCTCCCTCCTTTCCACTAAGGCCCAATAAGGCCCATATACTTACCGGGAGGTTCCGGTAACCTCCTGGATCTCCGGTATAGTCCCAATCTCATCCGGAACCTTTCCGGTATCCAAATATATCCGCCCAATATATCAATCTTTATGTCTCGACCATTTCGAGACTCCTCGTCATGTCCGTGATCACATCCGGGACTCCGAACAAACTTCGGTACATCAAAACTTATAAACTCATAATAAAACTGTCATCGTAATGTTAAGCGTGCGGACCCTACGGGTTCGAGAACTATGTAGACATGACCTAGAACTGTTTCCGATCAATAACCAATAGTGGAACCAGGATGTTCATATTGGTTCCTACATATTCTTCGAAGATCTTTATTGGTCAAACTGCATAACAACATACGTTGTTCCCTTTGTCATCGGTATGTTACTTGCCCGAGATTCAATCGTCGGTATCCAATACCTAGTTCAATCTCGTTACCGGCAAGTCTCTTTACTCGTTCCGTAATACATCATTTCGTAACTAACTCATTAGTTATAATGCTTGCAAGGCTTAAGTGATGTGTATTACCGAGAGGGCCCAGAGATACCTCTCCGACAATCGGAGTGACAAAACCTAATCTCGAATTATGCCAACTCAACATGTACCTTTGGAGACACCTGTAGAGCACCTTTATAATCACCCAGTTACGTTGTGACGTTTGGTAGCACACAAAGTGTTCCTCCGGTAAACGGGAGTTGCATAATCTCATAGTTGTAGGAACTTTGTATAAGTCATGAAGAAAGCAATAGCAACATACTAAACGATCAAGTGCTAGGCTAACAGAATGGGCCAAGTCAATCACATCATTCTCCTAATGATGTGATCCCATGAATCAAATGACAACACATGTCTATGGTTAGGAAACATAACCATCTTTGATTAATGAGCTAGTCAAGTAGAGGCATACTAGTGACTATATGTTTGTCATGTATTCACACATGTATCATGTTTCTGGTTAATACAATTCTAGCATGAATAATAAACATTTATCATGATATGAGGAAATAAATAATAACTTTATTATTGCCTCTAGGGCATATTTCCTTCAGTATCCCACTTGCACTAGAGTCAATAATCTAGATTACATAGTAATGATTCTAACACCCATGGGGTCTTGGTGCTGATCATGTTTTGCTCGTGAGAGAGGCTTAGTCAACGGGTCTGCAACATTCAGATCCGTATGTATCTTGCAAATCTCTATGTCTCCCACTTGGACTTGGTCCCGGATGGAATTGAAGCGTCTCATGATGTGCTTGGTCGTCTTGTGAAATCTGGATTCCTTTGCCAAGGCAATTGCACCAGTATTGTCACAGAAGATCTTCATTGGTCCCGATGCACTAGGTATAACACCTAGATCGGAAATGAACTCCTTCATCCAGACTCCTTCATTTGCTGCTTCCGAAGCAGCTATGTACTCCGCTTCACATGTAGATCCCGCCATGACGCTTTGTTTAGAACTGCACCAACTTACAGCTCCACCGTTTAATAAAAATACGTATCCGGTTTGCGATTTAGAATCGTCCAGATCAGTGTCAAAGCTTGCATCGACGTAACCATTTACGACTAGCTCTTTGTCACCTCCATATATGAGAAACATATCCTTAGTCCTTTTCAGGTATTTCAGGATGTTCTTGACCGCTGTCCAGTGATCCACTCCTGGATTACTTTGGTACCTTCCTGCCAAACTAATAGCAAGACACACATCAGGTCTGGTACACAGCATTGCATACATGATAGAGCCTATGGCTGAAGCATAGGGAACTCCTTTCATTTTGTCTCTATCTTCTGTAGTGGTCGGGCATTGAGTCTGACTCAACTTTATACCTTGTAATACAGGCAAGAACCCTTTCTTTGCCTGATCCATATTGAACCTTTTCAACACTTTATCAAGGTACGTGCATTGTGAAAGTCCAATCAAGCGTCTTGATCTATCTCTATAGATCTTAATGCGCAATATGTAAGCAGCTTCACCGAGGTCTTTCATTGAAAAACTTTTATTCAAGTATCCTTTTATGCTATCCAGAAACTCTATATCATTTCCAATCAACAATATGTCGTCCACATATAATATTAGAAATGCTACAGAGCTCCCACTCAATTTCTTGTAAATACAGGCTTCTCCAAAAGTCTGTATAAAACCATATGCTTTGATCACACTATCAAAGCGTTTATTCCAACTCCGAGAGGCTTGCACCAGACCATAGATTGATCGCTGGAGCTTGCACACTTTGTTAGCTCCCTTAGGATCGACAAAACCTTCCGGTTGCATCATATACAACTCTTCTTCCAGAAATCCATTCAGGAATGCAGTTTTGACATCCATCTGCCAAATTTCATAATCATAAAATGCGACAATCGCTAACATGATTCGGACAGACTTAAGCATCGCTACGGGTGAGAATGTCTCATCGTAGTCAACCCCTTGAACTTGTCGAAAACCTTTCGCAACAAGTCGAGCTTTATAGACAGTTATATTACCGTCAGCGTCAGTCTTCTTCTTAAAGATCCATTTATTCTCAATGGCTTGCCGATCATCGGGCAAGTCAATCAAAGTCCATACTTTGTTCTCATACATGGATCCCATCTCAGATTTCATGGCTTCTAGCCATTTTGCGGAATCTGGGCTCATCATCGCTTCCTCATAGTTCGTAGGTTCATCATGGTCAAGTAACATGACTTCCAGAAGAGGATTACCGTACCACTCTGGTGCGGATCTTACTCTGGTAGACCTACGAGGTTCAGTAGAAACTTGATCTGAAGTTTCATGATCAATATCATTAACTTCCTCACTAATTGGTGTAGGTGTCACACGAACCTATTTCTGTGATGAACTACTTTCCAATAAGGGAGCTGGTATAGTTACCTCATCAAGTTCTACTTTCCTCCCACTCACTTCTTTCGAGAGAAACTCTTTCTCTAGAAAGGATCCATTCTTAGCAACAAATGTTTTGCCTTCGGATCTGTGATGGAAGGTGTACCCAATAGTCTCTTTTGGGTATCCGATGAAGACACATTTCTCCGATTTAGGTTCGAGCTTATCTGGTTGAAGTTTCTTCATATAAGCATCGCAGCCCCAAACTTTAAGAAACGACAACTTTGGTTTCTTGCCAAACCACAGTTCATAAGGCGTCGTCTCAAAGGATTTTGATGGTGCCCTATTCAACATGAATGCGACCGTCTCTAAAGCATAACCCCAGAACAATAGCGGTAGATCAGTAAGAGACATCATAGATCGCACCATATCTAGTAAAGTACGATTAGGACGTTCGGACACACCATTTTGTTGTGGTGTTCCGGGTGGCGTGAGTTGCGAAACTATTCCACATTGTTTCAAATGTAAACCAAACTCGTAACTCAAATATTCTCCTCCACGATCAGATCGTAGAAACTTTATTTTCTTGTTACGATGATTTTCCACTTCACTCTGAAATTCTTTGAACTTTTCAAATGTTTCAGACTTGTGTTTCATTAAGTAGATATACCCATATCTGCTCAAATCATCTGTGAAGGTGAGAAAATAACGATATCCGCCACGAGCTTCAATATTCATCGGACCACATACATCTGTATGTATGATTTCCAACAAATCTGTTACTCTCTCCATAGTAACGAAGAACGGTGTTTTAGTCATCTTGCCCATGAGGCACGGTTCGCAAGTACCAAGTGATTCCAAAAGTCCATCAGTATGGAGCTTCTTCATGCGCTTTACACCGATATGACCTAAACGGCAGTGCCACAAATAAGTTGCACTATCATTATCAGCTCCGCATCTTTTGGCTTCAACATTATGAATATGTGTATCACTACTATCGAGATTCAATAAAAATAGACCACTCTTCAAGGGTGCATGACCATAAAAGATATTACTCATATAAATAGAACAACCATTATTCTCTGATTTAAATGAATAACCGTCTCGCATCAAACAAGATCCAGATATAATGTTCATGCTCAACGCTGGCACCAAATAACAATTATTCAGGTCTAAAACTAATCCCGAAGGTAGATGTAGAGGTAGCATGCTGACCGCAATCACCTCGACTTTGGAACCGTTTCCCACGCGCATCGTCACCTCGTCCTTGGCTAGTGCTCGCTTATTCCGTAGTCCCTGTTTCAAGTTGCAAATATTAGCAGCAGAACCAGTATCAAATGCCCAGGTGCTACTGCGAGCTCTAGTAAGGTACACATCAATAACATGTATATCATATATACCTTTGTTCACCTTGCCATCCTTATTATCCGCTAAATACTTGGGGCAGTTCCGCTTCTAGTGACCAGTTTGCTTGCAGTAGAAGCACTCAGTTTCAGGCTTAGGTCTAGACTTGGGTTTCTTCTCTTGAGCAGCAACTTGCTTGCTGTTCTTCTTGAAGTTCCCCTTCTTCTTCCCTTTGCCCTTTTTCTTGAAACTAGTGGTCTTGTTGACCATCAACACTTGATGCTCCTTCTTGATTTCTACCTCCGCAGCCTTTAGCATTGTGAAGAGCTCAGGAATTGTCTTGTTCATCCCTTGCATATTATAGTTCATCGCGAAGCTCTTGTAGCTTGGTGGCAGTGATTGGAGAATTCTGTCAATGACGCTATCATCCGAAAGATTAACTCCCAGTTGAATCAAGTGATTATTATACCCAGACATTTTGAGTATATGCTCACTGACAGAACTATTCTCCTCCATCTTGCAGCTGTAGAACTTATTGGAGACTTCATATCTCTCAATCCGGGCATTTGCTTGAAATATTAACTTCAACTCCTGGAACATCTCATATGCTCCATGACGTTCAAAACATCGTTGAAGACCCGGTTCTAAGCCGTAAAGCATGGCACACTGAACTATAGAGTAGTCATCAGCTTTGCTCTGCCATGCGTTCACAACATCTGGAGTTGCTCCTGCAGCAGGTCTGGCACCTAGCGGTGCTTCCAGGACGTAATTCTTCTGTGCAGCAATGAGGATAATCCTCAAGTTACGGACCCAGTCCGTGTAATTGCTACCATCATCTTTCAACTTTGCTTTCTCAAGGAACACATTAAAATTCAACGGAACAACAGCACGAGCCATCTATCTACAACAAACATAGACAAGCAAAATACTATCAGGTACTAAGTTCATGATAAATTTTAGTTCAATTAATCATATTGCTTAAGAACTCCCACTTAGACAGACATCTCTCTAGTCATCTAAGTGATCACGTGATCCAAATCAACTAAACCATAACCGATCATCACGTGAGATGGAGTAGTTTTCAATGGTGAACATCACTATGTTGATCATATCTACTATATGATTCACGCTCGACCTTTCAGTCTCCATGTTCCGAGGCCATATCTGTATATGCTAGGCTCGTCAAGTTTAACCTGAGTATTCTGCATGTGCAAAACTGGCTTGCACCCGTTGTAGATGGACGTAGAGCTTATCACACCCGATCATCACGTGGTGTCTGGGCACGACGAACTTTGGCAACGGTGCATACTCAGGGAGAACACTTCTTGATAATTTTAGTGAGAGATCATCTTAAAATGCTACCGCTAATCAAAGCAAAATAAGATGCATAAAGGATAAACATCACATGCAATCAATATAAGTGATATGATATGGCCATCATCATCTTGTGCTTGTGATCTCCATCTCTGAAGCACCGTTGTGATCACCATCGTCACCGGCGCGACACCTTGATCTCCATCGTAGCATCGTTGTCGTTTACGCCATCTATTGCTTCTACGACTATCGCTACCGCTTAGTGATAAAGTAAAGCAATTACAGGGCGTTTGCATTTCATATAATAAAGCGACAACCATATGGCTCCTGCCAGTTGCTGATAACTTCGGTTACAAAACATGATCATCTCATACAATAAAATATAGCATCACGTCTTGACCATATCACATCACAACATGCCCTGCAAAAACAAGTTAGACGTCCTCTACTTTGTTGTTGCAAGTTTTACGTGGCTGCTATGGGCTTAGCAAGAACTGTTCTTACCTACGCATCAAAACCACAATGATAGTTTGTCAAGTTAGTGCTGTTTTAACCTTCGCAAGGACCGGGCGTAGCCACACTCGATTCAAGTAAAGTTGGAGAAACTGACACCCGCTAGCCACCTGTGTGCAAAGCACGTCGGTAGAACCAGTCTCGCGTAAGCGTGCGCGTAATGTCGGTCCGGGCCGCTTCATCCAATAATACCGCCGAACCAAAGTATGACATGCTAGTAAGCAGTATGACTTGTATCGCCCACAACTCACTTGTGTTCTACTCGTGCATATAACATCAACGCATAAAACCTGGCTCTGATACCACTGTTGGGGAATGTAGTAATTTCAAAAAAATTCCTACGCACACGCAAGATCATGGTGATGGCATAGTAACGAGAGGGGAGAGTGTGTCCACGTACCCTCGTAGACCGTAAGCGTAAGCGTTATGACAACGCGGTTGATGTAGTCGTACGTCTTCACGATCCGACCGATCCAAGCACCGAACGTAGGGCACCTCCGTGTTCAGCACACGTTCAGCTCGATGACGTTCCCCAGGCTCCGATCCAGCAAAGCGTCGGGGATGAGTTCCGTCAGCACGACGGCGTGGTGATGATGATGATGTTCTACCGGCACAGGGCTTCGCCTAAACTCCGCGACGATATGACCGAGGTGGAATATGGTGGAGGGGGGCACCGCACACGGCTAAGGAACGATCCGTAGATCAACTTGTGTGTCTTAGGGGTGCCCCCTCCCCCGTATATAAAGGGGGAGAGGAGGAGGGGGCCGGCCAAGGGGAGAGGCACGCCCTAGGGGGGGCAATCCTACTCCAAGTAGGTTTGGCCCCCCTTTCCTATTAGGAGTAGGAGAGGGAAGGAAGAGAGGGGAGAGAAGAAGGAAAGGGGGGTCGGCCCCCCTCCCAATTCGGATTGGGCTTGGGGGGGGGCGCCCCCTCCTTTGCTCCTTCTCCCTCCTTTCCACTAAGGCCCAATAAGGCCCATATACTTACCGGGGGGTTCCGGTAACCTCCCGGATCTCCGGTATAGTCCCAATCTCATCCGGAACCTTTCCGGTATCGAAATATATCCGTCTAATATATCAATCTTTATGTCTCGACCATTTCGAGACTCCTCGTCATGTCCGTGGTCACATCCGGGACTCCGAACAAACTTCGGTACATCAAAACTTATAAACTCATAATAAAACTATCATCGTAACATTAAGCGTGCGGACCCTATGGGTTCGAGAACTATGTAGACATGACCTAGAACTGTTCCCGATCAATAACCAATAGTGGAACCTGGATGTTCATATTGGTTCCTACATATTCTTTGAAGATCTTTATCGGTCAAACCGCATAACAACATACGTTGTTCCCTTTGTCATCGGTATGTTACTTGCCAGAGATTCGATCGTCGGTATCCAATACCTAGTTCATTCTCGTTACCGGCAAGTCTCTTTACTCGTTCCGTAATACATCATTTCGTAACTAACTCATTAGTTACAATGCTTGCAAGGCTTAAGTGATGTGTATTACCGAGAGGGCCTAGAGATACCTCTCCGACAATCGGAGTGACAAAACCTAATCTCGAATTATGCCAACTCAACATGTACCTTTGGAGACACCTGTAGAGCACCTTTATAATCACCCAGTTACGTTGTGACGTTTGGTAGCACACAAAGTGTTCCTCCGGTAAACGGGAGTTGCATAATCTCATAGTTGTAGGAACTTTGTATAAGTCATGAAGAAAGCAATAGCAACATACTAAACGATGGAGTGCTAGGCTAACAGAATGGGTCAAGTCAATCACATCATTCTCCTAATGATGTGTTCCCATTAATCAAATGACAACACATGTCTATGGTTAGGAAACATAACCATCTTTGATTAATGAGCTAGTCAAGTAGAGGCATACTAGTGACTATATGTTTGTCTATGTATTCACACATGTATCATGTTTCCGGTTAATACAATTCTAGCATGAATAATAAACATTTATCATGATATGAGGAAATAAATAATAACTTTATTATTGCCTCTAGGGCATATTTCCTTCACTCCCCAACACTCAACTCTCTCTCATAGGTTCTGGATCTGGTGGAAAGAAGATTTGAGTGGAAAGCAACTTGGGGAAGGCTAGAGATCAAGATTCATATGGTAGGAATGGAATATCTTGGCCTCAACACATGAGTAGGTGGTTCTCTCTCAGAAATGGTAAGTTGGAAGTGTAGGTTCGTTCTGATGGCTCTCTCCACGAATGAAGAGGAGGTGGAGGGGTATTTATAGCCTCCACACAAAATCTAACCGTTACACACAATTTACCAAACTCGGTGGGACCGATTCAACAGACTCGGTCGGACCGATTTAGCAAACCTAGTGACCGTTAGGATTTTCGGTGGGACTGACATGCATCTCGGTGAGACCGATTCGGTTAGGGTTAGGGCATAACGTAATCTCGGTAAGACCGATTACACAAACTCGGTTAGACCGATTTTGGTGATAAGCTTTCGAGAGAGTTGGTCAGGTAAACTCGGTGGGACCGATTTGCTCTTTCCGGTGAGACCGAAATGTTACAAAAAGGAAACAGAGAGTTTACATTGCAATCTCGGTGGGACCGATCGCTCACTTCGGTTAGACCGAAACATTACGAAGGGAAACAGAGAGATTACAATCCCATCTCGATGAGACCGAGATCCCTATCGGTAAGACCGATTTGCTTAGGGTTTGTGGAAGTGGCTATGACTTTTGGAATCGGTGGCACCGGATAGGAAGAATCGGTGTGACTGATTTTGGCTTTGGGTTTAGGTCATTTTGTGGATGTGGGAAAGTAGCTAAGGATTTTGGAGCATATCACTAAGCACATGAAGCAAGAGGCTCATTAAGAAACACCTCATCCCTTCTTGATAGTATTGGCTTTTCCTATAGACTCAATGTTATCTTGGATCACTAAAATATAAAATGAAGAGTGTCGGTGTCAAAACCGGCGGATCTCGGGTAGGGGGTCCCGAACTGTGCGTCTAGGCGGATGGTAACCGGAGACAAGGGACACGATGTTTTTACCGAGGTTCGGGCCCTCTCGATGGAGGTAAAACCCTACTCCTGCTTGATTGATATTGATGATATGGGTAGTACAAGAGTGGATCTACCACGAGATCAAGGAGGATAAACACTAGAATCTAGCCTATGGTATGATTGTTGTAATGGTTGTTCGTCCTACGGACTAAAACCCTCCGGTTTATATAGACACCGGAGAGGGCTAGGGTTACACAGAGTCGGTTACAATGGTAGGAGATCTACATATCCGTATCGCCAAGCTTGCCTTCCACGCCAAGGAAAGTCCCATCCGAACACGGGACGAAGTCTTCAATCTTGTATGTTCATAGTCTTGGAGTCCGGCCATGATGATAGTCCGGCTATCCGGACACCCCCTAGTCCAGGACTCCCTCAGTAGCCCCTGAACCAGGCTTCAATGACGATGAGTCCGGCGCGCATATTGTTCGGCATTGCAAGGCGGGTTCCTCCTCCGAATAATTCATAGAAGATTGTGAACACCAGGATAGTGTCCGGCTCAGCAAAATAAATTCCACATTCCACCGTAGAGAGAATAATATGTACATAAGTTCAATCTGCTGACGTATTTTGTGGCATGACGTCATACCACCACCAAGCCTTTACTTGAATCGTTTTTTATTATACCACCTCAGCGCGTTTAGCGAAGCGGTTTCCTTGGCACGTCTTGTTGAAGCAGAGATCGTGTTCCCCTTATTCCGGGATTCCCATCAATACGGACGTGGGTAACCCAACCGTGCCCGTTGCCACGCCCCCTCTATCGGAGGCGAGTCCCGAACGGTCACGGGGACGGCTCTTGGTATTCTCCTTCTTTATAATGGGACCAAGGCTCGTTTCTTTTCTTCAATCCTCAATCGAATCCACTCCTTGCCCCGAGTTCCAACACCCAGAGCCCCAGATTCGAGCGCTTCGGACCTTCAACAATGTCCGGCTCTGACCTACAGGGCCGGTGGATGCCCTCCTCCATCCCGGAAGAGGACGTGCTAAAGCTGCGAGAGGCCAAGTACCTGACTTACGAGATTTCGCATAGGTTGCCCGCCAAAGGGCAAGTCACTCCCACCCCCGAGCCCGGCGAGTATGTCGTGTTTGTATCCCACCTCCGTCGGGGTTTAGGCTTCCTGATGGATCCTTTTGTGAGAGGGCTCATGTTTTACTATGGGTTGGAATTCCACGACTTGGCTCCGGAGTCCATCCTTCATATCTCTTCATTCATTGTCGTCTGTGAAGCCTTCCTCCGCGTTACCCCTCACTTCGGCCTGTGGCTTAAGACCTTCGACGTGGAGCCGAAGATGATCGAGGGGTGTCAAGCAGAGTGTGGCGGGGCGGTTGTAAGCAGAAGGGCCGACGCTCCATTGCCCGAGGGCTCTTTCCAGGAGGAGCTCGGCTTGTGGCAGCAGGAGTGGTTCTACATAACCGCTCCCAGGGGCAGCAGGTAGAAGCCGCCGCCCATCTTCCGCTCGGGCCCTCCACAGCGGCTGATGTCATGGGTCAGCCAAGGGCTTAACTGGGGGCCGTCAAAGGACGTGCCCCTATTGCAGGGACGGATTCGAGACCTCCAAGCGAGGGAGATCGATCTGGTCGTGGTGGTGCAGGTCATGCTGATTAGGCGTCTCCTGCCCTGCAAACGCCGTCCTCTCCGGCTGTGGGAATTTAATTCGGAGGGACCACGAATTCTCCAACATTTCATGGGTACGACACCCGTGGAGATGTACAAATTGTTCTTCGGATCACGAGAGGTGTGTCCGGAATTGACCGAGGACGCCGGCCTAAGCTGCAATCGCCCGAATACACAAGTAGTTCTGTGTCCGGACATACCGTTTGTTTGCCTTTCTATGATTAGCCTTTTAACCAATTGTCCTCTAAACAGGAGTGGATAGCGCAAGCAAAACTGATACGGTGTCCGGCCCCCCTCCCAAAGACCGCACCGGATCCCGTGCTGGTCAGGATGTTGGAGGTTGTGCCTTCAGAGGAAGGCGAAGGGGAGAATAGAGAAACTACCGCCTCAACCAAGGAGGCTTTTGAGAAAGGGGGGATCGAGAATTCCTCCTTCCAAGGGGAGAAGAGGACCGCTTCCGAAAACCCGGAGGCCAAAGCCCCGAAGCGGGGGAAGAGATCTTCACCAGAGGGTCCTGCGTCCGGGGAGGCCTCGGCCGCACAGTCTCCCCTAAAGAATCAGCCCTCCAGCGAGCCGTAAGTAGAAAAAAGGGAGTTTTGTAATAAGGGACATCCCTATTTGTGCTTCTGAGGATAACTTAAGTTTTTACCTTGTAGTTCGGATCTCCGTCCTTCTTAGATGAGCTCGTCTTCGGGGGACCTTTGTCCGGAGATGATGGAGAGCGAGACGCCTCCATCCGCCGCGCCGTCAGGTGGAGTGGACGACCCTGAGGTGTCATCACGGAGGGTATCCCCGAGTCCGGCAGAGCCGAAGAGTTCGGTGCCAACTAGTGTACGGCCGGAGGAGCTGAGGGATCTGCTTGAGAGGGCGTCTATCTCAGAAGATCACCATACATTGATGAGTATGGTGATTGGAAGAATTTCGTCCGCTGAAGGCGGGTTGCATGATGCCGTTAGAAGCTTGCTGGCGGGGTTTGAGGTATGTAAAAATGACATGCCTTTTGACAGTTTTACACATAAAGTGCGCTCTGTATAGATAGTAGCCCCTGAGACTCGGTAGGTTGTCGAGGGCGACAGCGTGCCGAGGATCAAAATCGTAGGTATTGACTTTTGCTTTTCCTATGCAGGTGGCGGATAGTCCGGTGGCCAGCCGGGCTGATGGAGTTGCCGAACTAAAGCGGCAACTCGATGTTGCGGATGCGGACATCGCGCTAGTCAACAGGCGACTTGACGAGTCGCAAGGTAGGTTTCTTCTCCATGGTAACCTAGTAAGGGAGCCGAAGCCCACCCCTTACAATATGTGTGCTTGACGCAGATGGTGCCGCTGCTGTGGAGAGCCTTCGAGCTGAACTTGCTCGAGCCAAGGAGCAGGCCAGAAGGAGTGATGCGGCGGCCTTAAGGGCGGCCGAAGAGCTAGAAGCCGAAAGGGCAGCTCAGTGCCGTAGCAGGGAGGAGATGGACGAAATGGCCGTGAAGTTGAAAGATGCTACCGACTGCTGTGTGGTTCTTGAAAAAGAACACCGGGCGGAGCAAGAAGACCTGAAGAAGGCCACCGCCGAATCCAAGGATGCCCGTTTTGCAATGCGGGCTATAAAGGAGGAGTTGCGCCAGGCCGGAGATATTGTGGCTGGCAAGCCCTTTCTGCTGCGCCGGAGGTTTACAGATCCAAAGTATGCTCAGCTTGGCCAGCTGTGGGGTCCGGAGGATCCTTATATGGATTTAGCGACGAGTGCGGCAGATGCCATTGTGCACTTCCGAAGTCAGAAGGATCACGAGACGGAAGAGCTGTTTTGGTCTCAATTCCATAGTCCGGAGCGTTCACTTCCGCTGACCGATCGGTTGGCTGAGTGGGCTGAGCTGAATAGGCTGTCCGGACTTGCCATGACAGATATCGTGGTGCTCATGTCTGGCCGGATAGGTCCAAGCCGAAGAGTTATTTTGGCTTATTGCAGCAATTTCTTGGGGCGGTGCCGCATATCAAGGCGATGAAGCGGTCGGCCTGCATAGAGGGTGCACGAATGGCCCTCGCCCGTGTGAAGACATACTGGACGGAGATGGATGCCACCGCTGTTGCGACCCAGGGTTCGGACGAGAGCCGGTTACCCGCCGAGCACTATTTTGGGGAACTTCTGCGTGGTGCTCGTGTAATAGAGTCGCAGTGCACAAAAAATGTCATGTTCAAATGAACGTTATGGTTTGTAAAACGATGTTTATAATATAAGCGCTTTTTGTACTTGTGCAGTCAAGTATTGAAATATCTCCTGTGCGGCCGTTAATGTATACTTGTGTATAACCTGAAAGATGGCAGTCTTCAGCTTCAGCCCCCACGCACATAGTGCGGGGGTGTTTGCGAAATAGCGCATTTTCACGCTTAATCCAACGTCTTGGTCCTGTGAAGGAGGTGGTAGCGTAGCAAACGAGGCAACCGGACTATAATGCTTTATCACTTTCACTTAGCCATAGGAGTTCGAGGGTGGGGCTACGATATAGCCCCTAGGGGCACCGCGCTCTCCATATTTGGGGCGCGTGTGTGCCTGACCGGGAAGCGGTCCTTCGTCAAAGCAGAGGAATTCTAAACATTCCGGAGGTCGATCGAGTGGTTGACCAGTCTCTCGCTACATCATGACAGTCAGTTTTCGGCTTTCTCTACTGAGGTGCTCACCCGGCCGAACCGGGGCACAATCACAGTAGTTCTCCTGGTGCCACGTTAGCCGATGATACGGAACGTAAGGCAGCAAAACACAGGAGCTGGGCAAACCCAACATTTGACCAAAGACATGATTCGGAGCTGATGCATATAAGGCCTAACTCGAGACGCCAAACACTCCTTGAGGTGTTCGGTCTTTATGATGACGGGCAGATCAATGCCCTAAGCCCCTAGTGTCCAGGTACACGCAAGGTCCTCTGACGCGGCCGATGCCAAAACGTCAGCCTCCTCTCTGGTTATGATGAGAAACCAGGGGATGTATAGCAACAAGAGACAGTAAAAAAGGTTTACGCAGGGTCTTAATCTGAAAAGAATCCTTGCAACGGGTCCCTACTACACGTCTGCGCCTGTGTCTCCGTTGTGCTGTATCCTGGACGGGTGTAACACGCTGTTCATCTGTAAAAGAGAGGAAGTTAGTTTGAAAAGTAATCGTGTCAAAAATGTATTTAAAACAAAGCATGAGTAAATGAATAAAGGTGAGCTTTTATTGGCTCCGTATTGCTCATACGCACAGCCCCTTGTAAAGGGGTGTGTGGCTAGGGAGCCCCTAGCTTATTTATGCCGGACTCGTCTAGCCGTGTCTGGGGTTTTAAATGTCCTTTTAATGATATGATGCCGCGTGGACCGGGCATTTTGAGTGTAAGAGACGCGTAGTGTGGTACTGCGTTAAAGCGGACAAAAGATTCACGTCCCAATAGTGCTTGATGGCTACTTTTGAATGGGGCGATATGAAAGATTAGCTTTTCGCGTCGGAAGTTGTCGGGTAACCCGAACACAACTTCTAGTAGTAAGGAGCCCGTGCACTTGGCGTAAGGGCCCGGCGTCACTCCTTTGAAGGAAGTGTGGCTATGTCGAATTTTAGTAAGGTCTATCCCCAACTTGCGGATTGTGTCCGGATATAGAAGGTTTAAATCGCTGCCGCCATCCATAAGGACTTGTGTAAATTGTAGTCCGTCGATTATAGGATCCAATATCAGAGCAGTCCATCATGTGTTTCGAATACTTCTGGAATAGTCCAGGTGGTCGAAAGTAATTGGTTTTGACATCCAATCTCGAGGTTCCGCTGGGGTGGACCGTGCGACACCTACTTTGGCGGGTGCCGCATTGTTGTTCCGTATTATCACATGAAGTGAGTTTACTGTTTTGACTTCTTGTGGGAAAGTCTTTTGTTTTCCGGCGCTCTGCTGGTGGGGTTCGTCGTCATCCTCGCTTGGCGCGTCGAGCCCCTTGTGTTCAGCGTTGAGTCGGCCGGACTGTTTGAAGACCCAACAATCTCGGTGGGTGTGGTTTGCAGGCCTTCCGGAGGTGCGGTGGATTTGACATATCCGATCCAAAATTTTGTTTAAGTTGGATAGCTCGTCACTGTTGTCCTTAAGAGGCAGTGTTTTGTTGTTCGACCGCGAGCTTTTGAATCCGGCGTTGACCGCCGTGTTCTTTGGGCTTTTTTCTTTATTTCGGCGCTGGTCCTTTCTGCGTCGTGATTTTCCGTTTCCATCTCTGATCTCGGATGTACTCGGGTCGCTGGTGCTGCATCTTGCTAGCCAGCTGTCTTTCCCCGCGCAAAAGCGGGTCATGAGGCTTGTTAGCACGACCATTGTTCTCGGCTTCTCTTGGCCGAGGTGTCTGGCGAGCCATTCGTCTCGGACATTATGTTTAAAAGCTGCTAAGGCTTCGGCGTCCGAGCAGTCGACTATTTGGTTCTTTTTGGTAAGGAACCTGTTCCAGAATTTGCGTGCTGACTCTCCGGGCTGTTGAATTATGTGACTTAAATCGTCTGCATCCGGAGGGCGGACATAAGTCCATTGAAAATTTGCTCTAAACGCGTCCTTTGAGCTTGAGCCAATGTCGATCTGGCCCTTTGAGCTTGAGGGGTAGATATTTTATGGCGTGGAGATCGTCTCCTCTAGCCATGTGTATGTGTAGGATGTAATCCTCAATCCAGACTCCGGGGTCCGTTGTTCCGTCGTATGCCTCTATGTTTACGGGCTTGTATCCCGCTGGAAATTCATGATCCAGCACCTCATCGGTGAAACATAGTGGGTGTGCGGCGCCCCTGTATTTAGGCGTGCCGTTATCTTCGAACATGCGGCGTGTTGTGTTGCTTCCTGGGGCCCTCTTTTTTGGCCCATAAATGGACCTGACCGGGCCATCTGTTTTACGAGGATCATGTGTCGGCTTGTGTGTGGCGCCGCTTGTCGCTTTTGGCCTGTCATCTGGTCGTCTATCCGGCCAGGACGCCTCTTTGCTTTTTGACTGTGGGGGCTCTATGGCCTCCTCGTCAAATTCTAGCAGCAGCTTGCGCTTCGGGTAGCTCTTTGTTTGGTGGCTGTTGCCATATTTGTCCGCGGTCTTGAGTACTTTGCTCCACCTCATTCTGAGTATGTCTTCCACTGTTTTGAGCTTCCGTTTTTCCCTCTTCAGACTTCTTGCAGTGGCGACAAGCCTTTTGTGGAGGTTCTTATGCTCCGGTGGTGTGTCCGGCATGAGATCGTCTGGACTGTTGTTTTCGCCGGGCATGGATTGATTATCCGATTCGTCCTGTTCGGCTGGTTGCTTGGTTGCATGTTCGTCGTCCACTGGTTTGCCCTGCTCTATTGCTGGGTCATTAGGAGTGTTGTTTTTGTCGAGGTGGGACTTAGGGCGGCGTCTGCGTCGCCGTTTTGGTTGTTTGTCGGCAGAATTATCCTTTGCCGCGCCCCGTTGTTCCTCGTTATCGCTTCCTTTTGGGGTGTCCACCATATATATATATCATGGGTTGGGTTGGCCTTCCAGTGCTCGGTAGGCGCTGGTTCTTGGTGGTTTCCGGCATCGCCATCCATACCGTCGATGTCTTCGGAGTCGTAGTATAGCTTGTCGGTTAAATCATCGACAGTGGCTACAAAGTGGGTGGTGGGTGGGATTTGAATTTCTTCGTCGTCCGCATCCCAACCGTCCTGACCGCAGTCCGGCCAGGGCTCTCCTGATAACGAGAGATGCTTTAGCGAATTCAGGATGTCGCCAAAGGGTGAGTGCTGAAAGATGTCCGCAGCGGTGAATTCCATGATTGGCGCCCAATCGGATTCGATTGGTAGGGGCGCAGGAGGTTCGGAGTCCGGCACCTTGGAGTCACGAGCTTTATAAGGGACAAAGTCAGTATTTGGCTCCATCGCCGTAGAAGTTGCAGCTCCCGAGGCGGTGTCCAGCCACCTGTCCTCGATCTGCGCGGTCGGCTCCGAACTATGGGTCGGAGCGGATTCATGTGTGGCCTCCAAGGTACTGTCCGGCGGCAGAGCTAGATCATGCCCATCGTGACAGCGCGGCACGCTCGGCTGCGGCTCGAATCTGTCGAAGATCAAGTCTTCGCGGATGTCGGCCGTGAAGTTTAGGCTTCCAAATCTGACCTAATGGCCAGGGGCGTAGCTTTCGATGTGCCCCAGATGGCCAAGTGAATTGGCCCACAGTGCAAAGCCGCCGAACACGAAGATCTGTCCGGGGAGAAAAGTCTCACCCTGGACGGCGTTATTGTTGATTGAAGAAGCCATCAAGCCTATCGGTGACGACACAGAGGAACTCTCAATGAAAGCACCAATGTCGGTGTCAAAACCGGTGGATCTCGGGTAGGGGGTCCCGAACTATGCGTGTAGGCAGATGGTAACAGGAGACAAGGGACACGATGTTTTTACCCAGGTTCGGGCCCTCTCGATGGAGGTAAAACCCTACTCCTTGATTGATATTGATGATATGGGTAGTACAAGAGTGGATCTACCACGAGATCAAGGAGGCTAAACCCTAGAAGCTAGCCTATGGTATGATTGTTGTAATGGTTGTTCGTCCTATGGACTAAAACCCTCCGGTTTATATAGACACCGGAGAGGGCTAGGGTTACACAGAGTCGGTTACAATGGTAGGAGATCTACATATCTGTATCGCCAAGCTTGCCTTCCACGCCAAGGAAAGTCCCATCCGGACACAGGACGAAGTCTTCAATCTTGTATCTTCATAGTCTTGGAGTCCGGCCGATGATGATAGTCCGGCTATCCGGACACCCCCTAGTCCAGGACTCCCTCAAAGAGTCTTGAGCTTTTGAGCTTGAGCCAATCCTTTGTCCTTAGTATTTTGAGGGATCCACTTTCATCATCCATGCCATGCCATTCATTGAGTTTTCCTGAAATAATAGTCTTGGAATAGCATTAGCTCAATGAGCTATATGTTGTTATGAATTACCAAAACCACCTAGGGATAGTTGCACTTTCAATCTCCCCCTTTTTGGTAATTGATGACAACATATAGATCAAAGCTTCGACAAATGATAATAAGATTGAATAACATCGTCTCTTTGAGAAATATGTGATAAGCAAGAGCTCCCCCTAAATTTGTGCATAATTTAAGATTTGCTTTGGACTGCAAATGCACATTGAATTAGGCTCATGGGTTACTCTTCCATGTCACATACATCTTGGTGGAGCGCTCAAAATAATAAATATTGAATACATGCACTCATCACCAAGCAAAGTGAATGATCACATAGGATAGATAGGATAATATCAAACATGCATAAGTGTAGCTTATGATCAAACACATGATCATCAATGTCTCACAAGCATAGTATCTCAAGCAATCAAAAGCAAACAAGTTTAACCACCAAATAAAGCAAGAGAGAACAAAAGCAACACACACACTCTCTCTCTCTCGAAGCCTATGATCTATACATTTTTCTCCCCCTTTGGCAACAAGTTACCAAAAAGTTCATAGAAAATGCATAGTGCTAGATCAACTCTCAGGCTTGATCTTCAGGTGGTGGTGTCCGGATAACTCCAAGGACGAAGGCTTCAGTTGAAGTAGAGGGTGCTGGAGTTGATGCTGGAGCTGGTTGCACTGGAACAGTAGGGGCTATAGCTGGTGCTGAAGATGTTGCTCTAGTGTCTGTCACAGGCACTGCAACTGACCTCTGGGCTCTAGGCACTCTGGTAAACACATTTGTGGTAGTCTTGCCCTGCCTCTCCTGCATGTCATCCTGTAGCTGCTCTACAACTGACTGAATCTCAGTTACTTTGACATCAAGGTCATGGAATTTGAGTTCCATGATTCTCTCCAGGCTCTCCTGATTCTGAGTGAGGGTGGCCAGTCCCTTCTCAATCCTCAGTGTTGATGCTATTAAGTAACCAAGCTTCTCCTGTTTGTTCTTCAAGAAATATTCAGATGCCTCCTCTTGAGTTGGCATCTTGGCAGCCTTCTCCTTCTTTGCCTTCTCCTTCTTCTCTTGAGCTTGAACTGATGATGGATCATTCTCATTCATCACAACCTCATTGTCCTCAAAGCCTGGATAAAGTGGAAAGTGTTCCTTATCCAATTGATATTTCCCTGTGCCCATCTTTGAGTTTATCAACTACTGAATCTGAGGGGCATATCCATAGTTCCTCTTCTGATTTGCTGCAGTCCGCTTAATGGTTTCAATCATCAGGCTCATGACTTTAAACTTTTGTGGCACATCAAACACATGCAACATGTTGATGGCATGCCCTCTGATCATGTTATGGTCACCAGACTTAGGCAACAAGGTATGCCTCAGAATCCAATTGATTGTTGGCAGCCCTGATAGCAGAAAGTGGACTGATCCAAACTTATGTGTCTCAACAGCCTTGTCTAGGATCTCCTTGTACATGTGAGCCATGGAATTGTGATCCATCTTCTTCTTTGCATAGATATCCAGGTCATCCTCATTTTCCTTTGGGGCATTTATCAGACTTGCCCATTCTCCAATAGTTGACTGGTACCTTGTACCTTAAGACATCCAAACAATTCCTCCATCTGGATAAAAATGTGCTGTGGAGTAGAATTGCATGATAATTTCATCATTCCAGTGGGTGAGCTTTTGCCCAACAAAATCAACAACTCTACAAGCAACAAAGCTATCTTGCACTCCAGGATAGTGCTCTTCATTTTCCTTGATGTAGGTCCAGTCGACCCACCTCATGTCACATACTATGGGCTTCTTATCCAACAGAATTGTCTCATAGAAGTCCTGTTGTTCCTTTGTACGGAACCTGTAGTCAACAGCAGTTCTTCTCCTTGAGGCATATGGATCTTCCATCCTCCATAGCCTCAACCCTGAGTCCTTCCTGATCCTCATGTCCTTAGCCATAGGATGGGCATCGTTGTGGTCTGGTATCTTGGGCTTGAGCTTCCTTAGGACCTGTCCTTCTTCATCTTCTTCTTCAGCAACATTTGGCACTGGGGCCTTGTTCTTCTCAGCAGCTAGAATACTTCTAGTATTCCTCTTTGGTATAAGCTTGGCCTTGGAGGCGGCTTTTGGTGCTTCCTTGGGCTTAGATGTTGCAGCCCCTGACCTTATAGCATCACCCATAAGCTTGGGTGCCTTTGGTGCTGGTGCAGCAACCTCTTCTTCCTCTTCAGAGTCTCTTCTCATAGAGGGCTTTCCAAGAACCTGGGCAGTTGTGGTTCTTGCTCTCTTCTTTTTCTTGTCCTGAGCACCTTCATCCTCTGATTCTATGGTGAACTTCATAGTCTCTCCAGTGGGAACTTTCTGAGATTTGGAAGTTGTGACTTTCTTTTCAGGTGCCTCTTTGGGTTCAGTCTGTTCTGGCACTTGAGTGGACCTTCTGGCTTTGGGAATTTGTGTCCTCTTGGCAGGAACTTTCTTTTTCAGTCCAGGCTTTGTGATATGTGCTGAGCCATATTCCTTCTTGAGCACTACTTTCTTGGAAGTAGCCTCATCTTCTTCAGCTTTATAGTCCTCATCCTCTGAGTCTGAAGTTCTCTTCCTCCTTTGCCTGGTAGCAGCCTTAGGTAGGTTGCTAGGAGTGCTTTGCTCCCTTCATCTGTAGAGCTTGAGGGACTAGTGCCCTTGCTCATGTCAATCTGCTCTTCTGACCTGTTCTGGCTGTCACTCTGGTCTGACATGCTGCAAAAGTTGACTGCTGACCCTATGAAGAGTTATAGATGAGATAGAATAGATGAGCATCACAAAGTGCAGAGATTTTCGCAAAAGAATGATTCAAAGATTCAGTTTTAGTTTTCCACAAAAAGCATTTCGGATCAACCGATTTTCAAACTCGGTGATACCGAAGCAGTTTTGGAACCTAAACTGATGATCTCGGTTGGACTGAGTCACAGTTCGGTGGCACCGAGACTGCTAGGGTTTCACAGAATCCTAAAATTGGTCGCACTGTTAGCAATTCTCGGTCATACCGAGAGTCACTAGTGCAATGGCATAAGCCAAATTGGTGAGACCGAGTTTTTCAACTCGGTGGGTCCGAGATGGTTTCGGCGGAAACCTAACCCTAAAATTTGAATCTAATCTAATCTACGGATTACTTTGGCTGGATAGGAGTGTTTCAATCGTGGAAAGATTCAATAAGAATACAATGTGCTAGGAATCAGACGTGGATAGCACAATGATCGAGTCCATACCCTAGCTTGGCGATGAAGTCGCTACGGCGGCAACGGTGGGGGCGAAATCTGTTGACAGCGGCGGAGACCAGCTATTGGAGGCGGCTGGCAACGAGGAGACGATCCGGAGACCTTCGATGGCAGAGCAAGCTATTGCGTGGGCGGAAGGGTTCGGAGAAATTTCCAAAATTTTGCCCGTGACTATATATAGCCCGACCCTGTCGGTGTGACTGAGTGGAACAACTCGGTGGCACCGAGATGCATAAGTGTGTACAGTTACAGCAACTCGGTGTGACCGAAAAGTTCAAATCGGTTGCACCGATATTGAAAACTTAGATCAACTTAATGATCTCGGTAGGACCGAAATGGAGGAATCGGTCAGACCGAGAATCACAAAGAGGTTTTGGAAGTTTAAGTCTATGACGAATCGGGGACTCCGAGTGCTCCTCACACAGAGTGGTTTGAATCTGACTTGATCAAATTTTGTGATGTAGCATGAATAGAGTTTGAGATGAGAAAAGCATAGATAGCTAGAGAAATTTCTTAGGCATTCTTGTCCATCCACTTGGCAAAAATAAAAGAAGCCAAACAATCAAAACAACAAGTGGATGTCCTTGAATGAGTAAAATATGCACCAACATGCTCACACAATAAGATGGCAAATGAAATATGTGGCAAAGCATGCACAACCAATTCTAGCATCTATCAAACAATTGGCGATGACTAGGTCATCTATATATGAGTATATTGACTTAGGAGTCAAATGAGAACATTTGATCATAGGTCATACTCATCGTTTAAGCTCAAGTGGGGTTACCACTTTTACATAATGCATTGATGTGTTCACACCATTAGAGTTGCTTTGACTCAATTCTTAGAGTTAAGCTCCCCCTATATGTGAGATCCTTAGAGGGATGAACTAACCTTGGGTTTTGTCGATGATGACTTCATGTAGGTGTTGAAGATGTGGATGCTCAATGTTGATGTAGATCATTTGGAGCAATCCTTTGGAGTGAGTTGCACTTTCAATACCTACACGGGTTAGTCCCACAAGGAACAAACAAGAATATCCATAGACATAGAGTGATGCACACACAAGATGATGTCCATGAAATCATTAGGTTACCTTGTCCCTTGTCTTACCAACATGAGGGTTTGTGACTCCTTGAACTAGTGCAAGATGTGGAAGTTGATTGCACTTGTTCTTGCCATAATGATATGAGTGAAGAATGTTGGCGGAGTCACCCTCAAGAACTCTCTAATTCTTCTTCTTCGGGATCCACATCATCTTGATGGGAATCCTTGGAGTTTTAGTTGTACTTGATGAAGTAGAACTTGACGTAGTCTTGGGAACCCACTTGAACGAGGCTTTAGGTGCTTCTTCAAATGCATCAATCTCTTCTTGAAGCTTGTCCTTGCCTTTGTTCTTGTGGTATTGTGGTGGAAGATCATCTTGAGCTTGTGTTCCCTTAAAGGAATTAGGATCATACTTCTCTTGTTGAGGAACAAACTTCGTCTTGGGGTATTGATCTTCTTCCCACTCAACTCCATTGGCATTGAACTTCCATTCAAAACCAACACCTTGATTCTTCCGGTGCCTTCCTTGCTTGCGTACAATTTCCTCGAATTGCTTACTCCCGGCAAGGCTCTTGTAAACACCTTTCTCTATAATTCCCTTCAATAAGCTATTTTCTTGCTCAAATGTAACTTGGCTAAGAGAATCATTAGTGGAATCAAGAGAACTACTAGAAGCAACAATATTGGATTTGACATTATTATTGTTACTACTAGAGGAAGTATCTTTCTTGTACTTGTTACTAGACTTGACTTGAGGCATGTAAGTAGATAAGAGTAAACGCTTGGCAATGTAAGAAGAACTTTTCTTGCGGAGATCATCATTGATTGCTTTTAAGAACTCATGCTCTTGCTCAAGATTGAGCTTTTCAAAGTGTAACTTCTCATGAGCCCTTAAAAGTTCTCGATGATCTTCGAAGATAGTTTCATGAGCCAACTTAAGAGTGTTTAGTTCTTTAGTTAGAAGCTCAATCTTCTCCTTATCATTGTCATTCGTTTTATCTTGATTAGCATGATTAATTGACGTTTCATCATAGTATTCATCACTAGAGTTGTCAACAAGTAAATCATCATCCACAAGCAAGTCATCTTCATCACTATTGAAATCAACATACTCAGGATGTGTTACCTTTGGACCTTTGGCCATGAAGCATCTTCCAATTCCTTCATTTGGTGAATCAAATATGTCGTAGGAGTTGGTTGACACAAGTGCTAGACCGGCAACACCTTCATCTTGAGTATATTCGGAGTCGGAGTGATAGCTTCTCTCGGAGTGATTGTCGGAGTCAGAGCCGGATACCCATTCACCAACATGAGCTTGATGTCTTCGTTTTGTGTAGCTCCTTGATGACTTGTCCTTCCTTTCCGAATCCTTGCTTCTCTGTGAGGGTCTTCGTTCATAACGATCATCTCTACTCCTCCTCTCTCTTGGTGGTGATTCTTCTCTTTTGCTTCTTCTTCTTGGAGAATCTTCTCTTCTTTTGTAGGGTGCCGTACACTCATTGGAATAGTGTCCGGGTCTCCCACAATTGTAGCAATTGCGCTCTCAACTAGAAGATCTTTTTTCATTGTAAGACCTTGACTTGGAGCTTCTTTCTTTGCTTCTACTCTTGTAGAATTTGTTGAATTTCTTCACCATTAAGCTCAATTCTTCATTGAAGGTTTGTTTCTCACTTGATGATGTGGGGGCTTCACTTGAGGCTTTGTAAGCACCACTTGACTTGTTGTGAAGTTCCTCCTTATCCTTGAGTGACATCTCATGAGCAACAATTCTTCCAATGACTTCTGTTGGCTTGAGATCTTTGTAGTTTGGCATCATCTGGATCAATGTGCACACGGTATCATACTTTCCATCCAATGCTCTTAGGATCTTCTTGATGATGAATTTGTCGGTCATCTCTTCACTCCCTAAGCCGGCAATCTCATTTGTGATAAGAGCAAGCCTAGAGTACATTTCAGCAACACCTTCACCATCCTTCATTTTGAACTTGTCAAGCTGACTTTGGAGCACATCCAACTTGGATTCCTTGACGGATTCGGTACCTTCATGCATATCAATCAAAGTATCCCAAATTTCCTTTGCATTCTCAAGACGACTGATTTTGTTGAATTCTTCGGGGCACAATCCGTTGAAGATGATATCACAAGCTTGAGCGTTGTATTGCAGCATCTTCAATTCTTCCGCATTAGCTTCACGGTTCGGCTCTCTCCCATCAAAGAATTCACCTTGCAAGCCAATACAAATAATTGCCCCAACGGCGGGGTTATGTCCAAGAATGTGCATTTTCATCTTATGCTTCCAACTAGCAAAATTAGTACCATCAAAGTAAGGACCTCTACGGTGATAATTTCCCTCGCTAGACGCCATACTCTCCTAGGTTGTGAAACCAAGGCTATGACCACCAAAAGCTATGGAAATAAAAGCAAATGGAGACAAAAGCTCTGGTACCACTTGTAGGACCTTGAAGTATGTCTAGAGGGGGGGGGGGTGATTAGACTACTTGACCAATTAAAGACTTAACCTTTTCCCAATTTTAGAGTTTTGCAGATTTTAGCTATTTAGGACAAGTCAAGCAATCATCACACTATTCAAGCAAGCATGCAAAGAGTATATAGGCAGCAGAAATTAAAGCATGCAACTTGCAAGAAAGTAAAGGGAAGGGTTTGGAGGATTCAAACGCAATTGGAGACACGGATGTTTTTGGCGTGGTTCCGATAGGTGGTGCTATCGTACATCCACGTTGATGGAGACTTCAACCCACGAAGGGTAACGGTTGCGCGAGTCCACGGAGGGCTCCACCCACGAAGGGTCCACGAAGAAGCAACCTTGTCTATCCCACCAAGGCCGTCGCCCACGAAGGACTTGCCTCACTAGCGGTAGATCTTCACGAAGTAGGCAATCTCCTTGCCCTTACAAACTCCTTGGTTCAACTCCACAATCTTGTCGGAGGCTCCCAAGTGACACCTAGCCAATCTAGGAGACACCACTCTCCAAGAAGTAACAAATGGTGCATTGATGATGAACTCCTTGCTCTTGTGCTTCAAATGATAGTCTCCCCAACACTCAACTCTCTCTCATAGGTTTTGGATCTGGTGGAAAGAAGATTTGAGTGGAAAGCAACTTGGGGAAGGCTAGAGATCAAGATTCATATGTTAGGAATGGAATATCTTGGCCTCAACACATGAGTAGGTGGTTCTCTCTCATAAATGGTAAGTTGGAAGTGTAGGTTCGTTCTGATGGCTCTCTCCACGAATGAAGAGGAGGTGGAGGGGTATTTATAGCCTCCACACAAAATCTAATTGTTACACACAATTTACCAAACTTGGTGGGACCGATTCAACAGACTTGGTCGGACCGATTTAGCAAACCTAGTGACCGTTAGGATTTTCGGTAGGACTGACATGCATCTCGGTGAGACCGATTCGGTTAGGGTTAGGGCATAACGTAATCTCGGTAAGACCGATTACACAAACTCGGTTAGACCGATTTTGGTAATAAGCTTTCGAGAGAGTTGGTCAGGTAAACTCGGTGGGACCGATTTGCTCTTTCCGGTGAGACCGAAATGTTACAAAAAGGAAACAGAGAGTTTACATTGCAATCTCGGTGGGACCAATCGCTCACTTTGGTTAGACCGAAACATTATGAAGGGAAACAGAGAGATTACAATCCCATCTCGGTGAGACTGAGATCCCTATCGGTAAGACCGATTTTCTTAGGGTTTGTGGCAGTGGCTATGACTTTTGGAATCGGTGGCGCCGGATAAGAAGAATCGGTGTGACCGATTTTGGCTTTGGGTTTAGGTCATTTGTGGATGTGGGAAAGTAGCTGTGGATTTTGGAGCATATCACTAAGCACATGAAGCAAGAGGCTCATTAAGCAACACCTCATCCCTTCTTGATAGTATTGGCTTTTCCTATAGACTCAATGTGATCTTGGATCACTATATAAAATAAAGAGTCTTGAGCTTTTGAGCTTGAGCCAATCCTTTGTCCTTAGTATTTTGAGGGATCCACTTTCATCATCCATGCCATGCCATTCATTGAGCTTTCCTGAAATAATAGTCTTGGAATAGCATTAGCCCAATGAGCTATATGTTGTTATGAATTACCAAAACCACCTAGGGATAGTTGCACGATCACCGCGGCGATGATTCCCCTCCCGATGGCACATCGGTACCACCAAGAGAGAGGAGGAGAGGTTCTCCCCCTTGTGCTTCATCCTCCATGGCTTTCCCCCTCTGGTCCTTGGCCTTCATGTCGATGATGGCCCCTCCGAGATCCTCCTCCATGGCCTCCGGTGATGATGGCCCCCTCCGGCAGGGTGCCGGAGAGGGCCTAGATTGATTTCTCGTGGCTACAGAGGCTTGCGGCGGCGGAACTTCCGATCTGGGTTATTTCCCGAAGGTTTCTATATTTATAGGAATTTTTGGCATATGTTTCACGTCAGGGGGGGTCTCCGGGCTGTCCACGAGATAGGGGGGCGCGCCCTAGGGAGGTGGGCGCGCCCCCACCCTCGTGGGCAGCCCAGGACTCTTCTGGCCCAACTCCGATGTTCCGTGGTCTTCTTTTGGTCCATAAAAAATCATCAAAAATTGGCACGTCAATTGGACTCCGTTGGTATTCCTTTTCTGTAAAACTCAAAAACAAGGAGAAAACAGAAACTAGCACTGGGCTCTAGGTTAATAGGTTAGTCCCAAAAATCACATAAAATGGCATATAAAACATCATAGATGGATAATAAAATAGCACGAATACTTCATAAATTATAGATACGTTGGAGACGTATCACCTATACTTTCGGGATCAGTGTTAAACCTAAATAAATGTTATTTGGCGTTTGCATTGAGCATGAATATGATTTGATCATGTTTATTGCAATACGGTTATTCATTTAAAGTCAGAGAATAATTGTTGTTCTGTTTACATGAATAAAACCTACAATGGTCATACACCCAATGAAATAGTTTGTTGGATCTCGATCGTAGTGATACACATGTTCATAATATTGATGCCAAAAGATGCAAAGTTAATAATGATAGTGCAACTTATTTGTGGCACTGCCGTTTGGGTCATATCTGTGTAAAACACATGAAGAAACTCCATAAATATGGATTTTCGGAATCTCTTGGTTATGAATCATTTGATGCTTGCGAACCGTGCCTTTTGAGCAAGATGACTAAAACTCCGTTCTCCGGAACAATGGAACGAGCTACTGACTTGTTGGAAATAATACATACCGATGTATGCAGACCAATGAGTATTAAGGCTCGTGGCGGGTATCGTTATTTTCTGACCTTCACAGATGATTTGAGCAGATATGGGTATATCTACTTGATGAAACATAAGTCTGAAACAGTTGAAAGGTTCAAAGAATTTCAGAGTGAAGTGGAAAATCATCGTAACAAGAAAATAAAGTTTCTACGATCCGATCGTGGAGGAGAATATTTGAGTTACGAGTTTGGTTTACATTTGAAACAATGCGGAATAGTTTCGCAACTCATGCCACCCGAAACAGCACAACGTAATGGTGTGTCCGAACGTCGTAATCATACTTTACTAGATATGATGCGATCTATGATGTCTCTTAATGATTTACCGCTATCGTTTTGGGGTTATGCTTTAGAGACGGCCGCATTCACATTAAATAGGGCACCATCAAAATCCGTTGAGACGACGCCTTATAAACTGTGGTTTGGCAAGAAACCAAAGTTGTTGTTTCTTAAAGTTTGGGGCTGCGATGCTTATGTGAAGAAACTTCAACCAGATAAGCCCGAACCCAAATCGGAGAAATGTGTCTTCATAGGATACCCAAAAAGAGACTATTGGGTACACCTTCTATCACAGATCTGAAGGCAAGACTTTTGTTGCTAAATTTGGATCCTTTCTAGAGAAGGAGTTTCTCTCGAAAGAAGTGAGTGGGAGGAAAGTAGAACTTGATGAGGTAACTGTACCTGCTCCCTTATTGGAAAATAGTTCATCACAGAAACTGGTTCCTGTGACAACTACACCAATCAGTGAGGAAGCTAATGATATTGATCATGAAACTTTAGATCAAGTTACTACCGAACCTCGTAGGTCAACTAGAGTAAGATCCGCACCAGAGTGGTATGGTAATCCTATTTTGGAAGGCATGTTACTTGACCATGGCGAACCTACGAACTATGATGAAGCGATGATGAGCCCAGATTCCGCAAAATGGCTTGAGGCCATGAAATCTGAGATGAGATCCATGTATGAGAACAAAGTATGGACTTTGGTTGACTTGCCTGATGATCGGCAAGCCATCGATAATAAATGGATCTTCAAGAAGAAGACTGACGCTGATGGTAACGTTACTGTCTACAAAGCTCGACTTGTTGCAAAAGGTTTTCGACAAGTTCAAGGAGTTGACTACGATGAGACTTTCTCGCCTGTAGCGATGCTTAAGTCTGTCCGAATCATGTTAGCAATTGCCGCATTTTATGATTATGAAATATGGCAAATGGATGTCAAAACTGCATTCCTGAATGGATTTCTAGAAGAAGAGTTGTATATGATGCAACCAGAAGTTTTTGTTGATCCGAAAGGTGCTAACAAAGTGTGCAAGCTCCAGTGATCCATCTATAGACTGGTGCGAGCCTCTCGGAATCCGAATAAATGTTTTGATAGTGTGATCAAAGCATATGGTTTCATATAGACTTTTGGAGAAGCCTGTATTTACAAGAAAGTGAGTGGGAGCTCTGTAGCATTTCTAAATACTATATGTAGATGACATATTGTTGATTGGAAATGATATAGAATTTCTGGATAGCATAAAACGATACTTGAATAAGAGTTTTTCAAAGAAAGACCTTGGTAAAGCTGCACATTGAGCATCAAGATCTATAGAGATAGATCAAGACGTTTGATAAGATTTTTCAATGAGTATATACCTTGGCAAGTTTTGAAATGGTTCAAAATGGATCAGTCACAGAAGGAATTCTTGTCTGTATTACAAGGTGTAAAGTTGAGTAAGACTCAAAAACCGACCGTGGCAGAAAATAGAAATAGAATCAAAAGTCATTCCCTATGCCTCAGTCATAGGTTCTATAAAGTATGCTATGCTGTGTACCGGACCTATTGTATACCTTTCTCTGACTTTGGCAAGGGAGTACAATTTTTAATCTAGGAGTAGATCACTGGACAGCGGTCAAGAATATCCTTAGTGAGGACTAAGGAAATATTTCTCAACTATGGAGGTGATAAAAGAGCCCGCCGTAAAGAGTTACATCGGTGCAAGCTTTCACACCGATCCAGATGACTCTAAGTCTCAATCTGAATACATATTGAAAGTGGGAGCAATTAGTTAGAATAGCTCCGTGCAGAGCATTGTAGACATAGAATATTTGCAAAATACATACGGGTCTGAATATGACAGACCCGTTGACTAAGCTTCTCTCACGAGCAAAACATGATCATACCTTACTACTCTTTGGGTGTTAATCACATAGCGATGTGAACTAGATTATTGACTCTAGTAAACCCTTCGGGTGTTGGTCACATGACGATGTGAACTATGGGTGTTAATCACATACATATGTGTATATTGGTGTTAAATCACATGGTGATGTGAACTAGATTATTGACTCTAGTGCAAGTGGGAGACTGAAGGAAATATGCCCTAGAGGCAATAATAAAGTTAATATTTATTTCCTTATTTCATGATAAATGTTTATTATTCATGCTAGAATTGTATTAATCGGAAACTTAGTACATGTGTGAATACATAGACAAACATAGTGTCACTAGTATGCCTCTACTTGACTAGCTTGTTAATCAAAGATGGTTAAGTTTCCTAACCATAGACATGAGTTGTCATTTGATTAACAGGATCACATCATTAGGAGAATGATGTGATTGACTTGACCCATTCCGTTAGCTTAGCACTTGATCGTTTAGTATGTTGATATTGCTTTCTTCATGACTTATACATGTTCCTATGACTATGTGATTATGCAACTCCCGTTTACCGGAGGAACACTTTTTGTGCTACCAAACTTCACAACGTAACTGGGTGATTATAAAGGAGCTCTACAGGTGTCTCCGAAGGTACATGTTGAGTTGGCGTATTTTGAGATTAGGATTTGTCACTCCGATTGTCGGAGAGGTATCTATGGGCCCTCTCGGTAATGCACATCACTATAAGCCTTGCAAGCAATGTGACTAATGAGTCAGTTGCGGGATGATGTATTACGGAACGAGTAAAGAGACTTGCTGGTAGCGAGATTGAACAAGGTATTGAGGTAGCGACAATCGAATCTCGGGCAAGTAACATACCGATGACAAAGGGAACAATGTATGTTGTTATGCGGTTTGACTGATAAAGATCTTCGTAGAATATGTAGGAGCCAATATGAGCATCCAGGTTCAGCTATTGGTTATTGACCAGAGACGTGTCTCGGTCATGTCTACATAGTTCTCAAACCTGTAGGGTCCGCACGCTTAACGTTCGGTGACGATTTATATTATGAGTTTATGTGTTTTGATGTACCGAAGGTAGTTCAGAGTCCCGGATGAGATCGGGGACATGACGAGGAGTCTCAAAATGGTTGAGACGTAAAGATCGATATATTGGACGACTATATTAGGACATCGGAAAGGTTCCGAGTGATTCGGGTATTTTTCGGAGTACCGGTGGAGTTACGAGAATACGAGAGTACATATGGGCCTTAGTGGGCTTTAGGGGGAAAAGAGAAGAAGCCACGAGGGCTGGTCGCGCGCCCCCTCTTTCCTTCTCCCCCATCTCCTTCCTCCCCCCTCCTAGTGGGACTAGGAAAGGGGGAGTCCTACTCCCACTAGGAGCAGGACTCCTCCTCCTGGCGCGCCCTACAGGGCCGGCCGGCCTCCCCCCTTGCTCCTTTATATACGGGGGCAGGGGGGCACCTCTAGACACACAAGTTGATCTGTTGATCTCTCCCAGCCGTGTGCGGTGCCCCCCTCCACCATATTCCACCTCGATAATATTGTAGCGGTGCTTAGGCGAAGCCCTGCGTCGGTAGAGCATCATCATCGTCACCACGCCGTCGTGCTGACGGAACTCTCCTTCGAAGCTCAGCTGGATCAGAGTTCGAGGGACGTCATCGAGCTGAACGTGTGCAAGAACTCAGAGGTCCCGTGTTTTTGGTGCTTGATCGATCGGGCCATGAAGATGTACGACTACATCCACCGCATTGTGCTAGCGCTTCCGCTTTCGGTCTACGAGGGTACGTGGACAACACTCTCCCCTCTCGTTGCTATGCATCACCATGATCTTGCGTGTGCGTAGGAATTTTTTGAAATTACTACGTTCCCCCAACAACCTCCTGGGCCGTCATCCCACCGCACAACCGAGCCGCCCGCCCACGTCCCTGCAGGCCGGCCCACGCGTCGCCACGGCCCACCACACCACAGACATCCGACGGCCCACACAACCGAGCTGCACAAGCCGGACCCGACCAGGGCACCCTCGCAGGCCATGGCCAAGCCTAGTTGCTCAACCATGGCTAGGGCTAGGCCAGGGGAGGGCTCAGACAGACCAGCCACTGGGACGAGGGAGGGGGCAGTCCAGGCCGACGCAAAAGTAGGGGAAAGTAGGGGACGGGCACGGTGAGGCACCGGCGGCCGACCCGACCGACCGCGGCGAGCACCCGACCAACCGGACCGCCGCACAAAGGTGGCCGCGTCGAGGAACTCCCCCAACAGCGGCGGAGCGCGTCGCACCGGATGCTCCACAACGCCACCTTCCGCCTCCTTCTCGTCGGCCAGATCTGCCCAAGACACCGGCAACGAGCCGCTCACAGGGACGACCCGCCGCCGGCAGCTACCTCCAGACCGGCGGGTGGGGGGGCAGGGCCGGCCATGGCACAGGCGGCAAGCCCGCCCAGCACGCGCGCGCGGTGGCGAGGAGCAAATCGCCACAACGGTCGCCCGGAGGAGAGCCGTACAAAATTCAAAAAGACCCCCGTGTATTCCCTCTTCTTACGAGATGTCAATTTTGGTTTGATGAACTACCTTCGGGTTTATGCATTGCTGTCGATTTTAGTTTTTTTTTCGCGAATACACAAGATGCGTATCTTTTCATTGATAGAAGAAGAGAACAAGCATGGGGTTACAACGCTTACAAGGCCATGTACGCACTAGGCATGGTGTACAAGCGAAGGAGCACATCAGACGGGGGTATGCTCAGCCCTACGACAGAAACTAAAGACTAAGCACCGGGGATAATGTTTTGAAGTCCGGTGGTGCCCGCCTTGGCCCAGAGGCATGCCTCGTCCTTGATGGTATCGGAGGTGAAGGTGATCGATGGTGTAGCTCCATAAAAAATGCAAGCGTTGCGGTGCTTCCAAATCCACCAAGCCGACAGGATGATGAGGGAGGATAGACCCTTGCGCATGGGTGCCGGCGCAAGGTCGAGCGAGGATCTCCTCCAGAGTTGAAATGGCGTGTTAGGGTCGGGGAGGACGATAGGCACATGTGCCCAACCGAGAATCTCGTGCCAAACTTGGTGAGCGAAGGAGCAGCCGGCAAGGAGATGGTGCATGGTCTCCTCCTCTTGGTCGCAAAGGGCGCATGCATCTTCATGGGGTAATCCGCAGCGTGCAAGGCGCTCCGTGGTCCAGCAGCGGTCTTGCATGGCTAGCCATAAGAAAAACTTGACGCGGAGAGGAGCCCAAGGTCGCCAAGTGAGCCGCTAGAATGGATCTTCACAAGATCCAATGAATAGAGCCTTGTAGCAGGAACTTACTGTGTGCGTAGCGGAAGAAGTCCAACGCCAACGTAGCATATCCGGCTCGGTGGAGAGATTAGTGTGCCGCATCAGGCACCATAACTCGATGTACTGCACCATGGCCGCCGGCCCAAGCGCGCCTCGGATGTCCTGCACCCAAGAGCGCTGGTGCAGGCCGTCACGCACGCAACGTTCCTTCCGAAAACGCCTTGGGACGAGAGCAAGAACGAGTGGGACGATCTCGGCCACGGACCTGCCATCGGTCCAGTGGTCGGTCCAAAACCTGCAAGTATCTCCAGCACCAAGCTGCCAAGTCGTGGAGGCTCTGAAAATTGCACTCGCGTCCGCGTCGTGGGGGATGTGAAGGTGGCTCCAAGGGCGAGAAGCGTCAGTGCGCTGTAGCCATAGCCAACGAACACGGAGAGAGATGCCCGCACGGTGGATATCTCGAATGCCAAGGCCACCGAGAGAGATGGGCCGGCATACACGCTGCCAGTTGACGAGGCACTGGCCACCGTTGGCCTTATCGGAGCCTGCCCATAGGAATCCTCTGATGATCCGGTTCACCTTCTTGATGGCAGTGCCGTCGATTTTAGTTTAATCAGATTTTGAACTAAAACCACGACATTTATTTCAGATTTGACGAAGTATAGTACATATGTTGATAGTGCGAGTTTGTTCCCTAAAAAAATACTAGCTTGGTACTACATTCGATCAATTTTAGTTTAAAACTGCGACACTTATTTTAAATCAGATGGAGTATTTAAAAAGCAATCCATCATGGCAAAAAAATGGAGTATCTAAAAAAACAATAAGATCCACCGGTTGGCTGACACGAGTCCAAGACCGGAAGATCCAAGCGCAGGAGCGAGAGGGTGAGAGAGAGAGAGTGCGCAATCAACACAGCCGCAAAACCCAATGACGAGGGGGTAGCTGTCGGAGCGTGACGCGCGGGAGTGGGGAGTCCAAGTGCAACGAAAAAGAGCCATGCACGCATGCACATCTTCTCCGCCCGGTCGAGCCTCTCGTGACTGCGCACTCCTCGTTTCTTCCTTTTTTTTCTTCATGCAACGCACGGCACGTCGGTACGTTACGTAGTACTACTTAACTTACCCGCTCTGCTTGGCCTAGAGTGGCCGGGCAGTTATGTGGATGTCGTTGCGCACAGTGCGGCGGTATCCGTATGTGGTACAGTCACAGTGTCATACCACAGTGCCCGTGATCGATCATTTGCTTTGCTCTGAAGAATTTCATTTTGGTTTCTCCAAATCTTGTTTTTTATCGTCAAAAGACATGCTCACTTCACTACTCCCTCCGTTCGGAATTACTTGTCGTAGAAATGGATGTATCTAGATGTATTTTAGTTCTAAATACATCTATTTTCGAGACAAGTAATTCCGAACGGAGTGAGTACTTGTTTAGGATCAGAAGAGAGGAACGAATGGCTATATACTTTTGGTTGGTATAACGGTCTTTCTACTTGAACTTGCATTTGTGTCTGATCTGCCGTACGTGGGGGATTGTTGGCAGTTACGTCTTACGTATTATTATTTTCTAAGAAAATGTGTTTTTTCCTGACAATTTTAAGTCTCGGTGCAACGTAGTTCTTCACGCATGCGTCGTTTCCACCATGTCTCGCTCTTGATGCTGGAGAGGACAGGAAGTGACCAGCGCGACATATCCATTAGTTTCGACTGCAACAGACTGCAAGTTGCAACCATGCATGATTGGTGTTCTCTTGCAATTCAGTGTTTGATTCGCTCGAAGTAGGATTTTTACTCGTGGCCCAGAAAATTCGAGCAAGTCCATCAACTTTTTTTTTAAACCGGGCTTTACCCCTTTCCATTGCAAAGAACGGAAATACAACCAGTTCAAGCGAGAAAGACAGAAGGAGGAAAAGAGGTATAGCGAGTTCTAGCACTACCAGGAAACCCACCATACTCGCTCGCCGTCGAAACGAGTATCATGGAGCGAAAACCTGGATAGCACGACATAACATCTAGCCTATTACAATCTTAAAAGATCAGATTAAGTATCAAAACACAGTCGCGTGCCAAGTAGACAGAAAAGAAATCTTCTCCGAGATGAAGCAGCATCGAAATCGCGCGGCCATCATCTCTTCATCCAGCGCATCTCCAGAAACATCAAGCACCTTGGATTGGTTGCTTGACAGCACCACACATCTTCATCAGCTGCATTGTGCCAGCCCTGATCATCTCAGCTCCAGTGCATAGCTCCTTGGCGTCCTCTCCTTGTTGTAGCTCTGTCCAGTAAAGTAGAAAAGGGCATAGAGAAAAACAATCACAAAAGGAGTCTTGATTTGTTTCTTTTCAAAAGTAGCTCGATTGCGTGCCAGCCAGATGGCCCAACATGTGGCCGCTAAGCCCACTGTATAAAATGTTTGCTTCCCAGGAAGGAATTTGTGGCACCACACGAAGTATTGCCAGTAATTCGATGGACATCTATCAGTGCCAAGAACTACTCCAATAGATCGCCAGACAATTCTGGCCACACGACAAGTAAAGAACAGGTGTTGCACCGTTTCCACCTGTTTGCAAAAAGAGCAACAGGGATTCCCTGGCCATTTCCTCTTGCTCATCACTTGCCTAGTAAGAACTGCGTCCTGTGACATTTGCCATAGGAAGATTTTGATTTTTAGAGGGATCTTGGCTTTCCAAATCCATCTATAATGGCACCCACTTAGAGGTTTGTCCAACATCTTATACACTGACTTAGTGGTGAACTTGCCATTCTGGTTTAGTCCCCAAAAGATACGATCACTCCTCTCATCAAGGGGAATTCTATTAACTACAACACGCATATCTTCCCACTGCTTGAACAGCTCAGGGGTAAGCCTGCGTCTGGATATAGAGGTGTCATCAAGTTTATCTCTTTTGTCCAGGGTGCTCGTTGGATAATTGCAGATCTCAAACAAGCGCGGATATTGATCCTGAAATGGGATCAACCCATTTATTGGATCTTTCCACAGTCTAATCAAGTTCCCAGCACCAGTCTCAATCTTTCTGCCCATCATATAGATGTTTTTAATCTTGAGCAAGGCTTTCCAACAGGGCGAGTCAGAGAATTTGGGAGAAACTTCAGCAACAGAGTTGTTGCGAGGATACCTGGCCCGGACTATATCCTGCCATAGCCCAATTTGTGTCTTTAACTTCCACCACCATTTAACCATGAGACTAATATTTTGCTTCCGAAGATCTTTTATACCCCCCCCCCTTTGTCTTTGGATCTACATATCTTGCTCCACTTAACAAGATAGTATCTCCTTTTTTTGTTGCAACCTTGCCAAAAGAACTTGCGTCTGTGTTTATCTAGCCTCTCAATGAAAGTTTTATTCATGAGCCACATAGACATGTGATAGAGAGAGATCTGTGTGACGACAGAATCAAGCAGAGTGTGTCTCCCCCCATTGAGGCAGCATTGCCAATCTAGGCCTCGAACCTCTTTAGGTATTTACTAACAATAAACTCCCAATCGGAAGTTTTTAGATTAGCGTAGCTCACATGCATCCCCAAGTCCTCACAGTTAAAGATTTCTGCATATTTATTCACCACACTTTCATCTCCACCCATAGTAAGAATCTCACTTTTCTGAAAGTTAACTTTCAGACCAGACATCATCTCAAACATATACATCAACAACTTCAGGTTGACTGCCTTATCAACATCATCTTCAATGCAAATGATAGTATCATCCGCATATTGCAGGACCGCCACCCCATCAGGAATAAGGTCGGCAGCCAAGCCCACAATAAGTTTGTTTTTTTGGGCATTTTTGATCATTTTGGTGAGGCATTCAACGGCTAGATTGAACATGAAAGGAGAGTGTGGGTCCCCCTGCCTTACCCCTTTTTTGCTTTGAAAATACGGCCCAACACTACCACTAAGCTTGATGCTAACTGTCCCATTATGCAGTATCTGTTCAATCCATCTGCACCAAGTATCATTAAAGCCCCGCATCTTGTGGCATTCTAGGAGAAAATCCCAATTCACCTTATCATAGGCTTTTTCAAAGTCCAACTTAATGACAATCCCCACTTTTTTCTTAACATAAGTGTAGTTAAGAATTTCATGGAGGGACAAGACACCGTCCATGATATTTCTCCCCTTTACAAATGCGTTCTGAGTAGGGCTAATGAGTTTGTTTGCATATATAGCAACTCTTCGGTCGAGTACTTTGGTGATCAGCTTATATGGGCATCTCAACAAGCAGATAGGCCTGTATTGCTGGATTTTATCGGCTCCCGAAACTTTTGGGAGCAGAGTAATAACTCCATAATTAAGCCTCTGGACATCCAGCGTCCCTTGGTGAAAAGCTTTAAAAAGGGCCATAATGTCATCTTTAACTATATCCCAGCACACCTGATAGAACTCAGCAGGGATATTATCGGGTCCAGGGGCTCTGTTAGGGGCCATATCAAATAGAGCCTCTTTGACCTTCTGTTCTGTAAATTCTCGGCAAAGACCCTTATTGTATTTATCATCTAATTTCTCCTCTGTCGACCAGGTTCCCGAATCAAGATGAATCTGGTTAACAGGGGTTGGTCCGAACAGTTCTTTGTAAAACTCAGTGGCATGTGCAATCAAATTGTTCGTGCCTTCAATCACTGCCCACTTTAAGTGATTAGATTGTATTTTTACGTTTCCGCCCATTAGCAATCTTATGATAATAGTCAGTATTCAAGTCTCCTTTGAGCAGCCAGTGCTCATGAGACTGTTGAAGCCAAAAGATCTCCTCATTTACTAGGAGCTCATAGAGCTCAGCGTTGATATCCACTTTTCTACTATATAAGTCAGGAGGTAACATATCTTCTTCTTCCAGTTCCTCGAGCATAGCTAGTTCCATACGTAAGTCCTCTTCCTTTTCTTATCGTGACCATACTTATCTGAACCCCAACCTTTAAAATATGTTTTGAATCTTTTCAGCTTGATATTCAGGACATCAATAGGATCTGATGAAGCAACTTTTCTAGCCCAGATTCTCCCCACAGTGGACAGGAACTTGTCATCATTGATCCAGGATAGATTAAAACGAAATTCACGAGGTTTCGGGGCTTCGCGCCCCTCTTCCCCGGAGGACAACAGAAGTGGATTATGGTCAGAAATCTTCCGAACTAATTTCCTCACAGAGACCAGTGGGAAGATATCTTCCCAGCATTCAGACATAAGGATTCGATCTAGCTTCTCTAGTGTGGGATGGGTCTGGTTGTTGGTCCAGGTATATTTTCCCCCACTGATATGAATCTCCCTAAGAGCTAGTGTATTGATAATGGAGTTAAACAGGTCAGTGGCTTTATTGTTCACCATCTTCTTATTCTTCTCCCCGGAATGTCTCAGGATATTAAAGTCTCCCCCACTATGTAGGGCACGGTCATGCCACTACAAAAGGATGCCAGCTCAACCAGGAATTCATTTTTGAACTCATCATGTGCTGATCCATAAACTACCAACAACCCCCACTGTATTTTTTTCTTTTTGTCATACAACACTAGTTGTAACACATATTTGCCCTTAGCACAGGATACTATATGAAAAGTATCTCTCCTCACACCACACAAAATGCCCCCAGATTTGCCCATAAAAGGTACCCAGTTCCACTGGAATATGTCAAAGGGGTCAATTTTTCTCAAACACTTAGGTGTGAACTCTTTCTTCATAGTTTCTTGCAGACCCAGGAAGTCAAGGAAATGGTCACTAATCATGTCTAAGAGGCAGGTGGCCATTCCTTTCTTGCCCACCCCTTGACAGTTCCAAATGAGTCCTCTCATTTGGAACGTTTTTTGTGGAATTTTTCCCGAGTAACCCTGCCAGGAGACGGGGCAGGGTTACATAACAAATCTTTCTCAGAATTATTTCTTTTCTGACTCCTAGTCACAGGCCTAGGAATTTTGACAGTAGGTTTACTATGTTTTTTCTTCTTAGTTTTAACAGAAGAAATATGTTCATATATATGTTCTTTCCGGTCCAACCATTCTAAATTCACAAGGGTGTCCCTACCGAAACCATCTGTCATAATCAGGTTATCCTGCTCTTTTTCAGTGTTGTTATCTTCCTTTTTATCTTCTAATTCTTTTCGGGAGCATTCAAGCTCTCTAATAATGTCAACAACAACGAAATCATCATTGGGTATGTCTACCCCTATCTTATTAGCTCTACTAATCAACTCATTATCAGAAAGCACATCGAAAGGAATTTTTGAAAGCAGGAGTATTGTTACCTTCCAGATTTTTTGATGCAGGGTGGAACCCTATAGCGTCGATCTTTCACGTTTGGAGTGGGATCCCTCGAAGAACACGATGAACACGGGGAAGAACGGGGAGAAATCACAAGGGGAAACACTCAAGAACAAGTCCAAATCACACATCCACTAGACAATCAAACACACAAGATCACAAGGTACATGAACAACAAAGGGAAAGATACAAGGTAAGGTTCATCTCCAAGAGGAGGTCTTGATGATATCCTAGATGGATCTTCCCACAAGGGGGTCTTGATGATATCCCGCAGGATCTTCTCACATGGAGGTCTTGAACTCCATGGGAGTGGTAGTCTCTCTCTCTCAAGAGTAGAGGTAGGAGCAAAGGTCACCTAAGAATGAGCTATCATATTTGCTAACCCTAACTAGAGGAAGGGGATGGAGTATATATAGGCTAGTCCACGAAGGGGTAAGTGAGGAGGGGATACATGGGCCTTTGGCCCGACTCTGCGCGCAGGCAGGCGCCGGATGTCCGGGCTGGGGGCCGGATGTCCGGGCGTTCGCGGGAGGCCGGATGTCCGGGGCATGGGCCGGATGTCCGGGCTCGTGAGGTCGGCCTCGGTGCTCTCTGGATAGGGGCGCCGGATTTCCGGGCTTATGGCCGGATGTCCGGGCTGTCGGGAGGCGCCGGATGTCCGGGCTTGCGGGCCGGATGTCCGAGGCCTGTAGGTACTTGGCGGCTGGGCGGCTGCTGTGGGTGAAGCTCCAGGGGCCGGATGTCCGGGGTCCTGGCCGGATGTCCGGGTCCTGGGGGTTGTCTCCGTCTTCTTTCGTCGTCGCTTCCAGGCTTCCCTCGCGGATGGTGTAGTTGTTCCTTGGCGCTTGCACTCCTCCTCAACATCCGTGAAGCTCCGACAGTACCTATGCATGCACACGGGAGAAGTGTCAAGTAGTATACCATCCTCGAAGGGGTCAAGTGAGCACGTATAAAGGAGAAGATTCACCTTTGAGTATGTGAAGTGGAGGTCGCACGTGTCACTTGCCAAACGGACTCTTGACATGGTGATGACCGTAGGATGCTCCGCATCATCCCCTCCCCCTTGGAAAAGATCCGACCTCGGATTGAAAACCAAATCACCATGGGAAAGAGATGGCGGTGCCGTGTCAAAGTGGTCGATCACCAAGCACTCATCGTCTAGTAGCTCGAAATGTGCACTCGCCAATGTCACACAATTTTGTGATTCCTTCAAAAGGAGCAAATAGAACAAATAGTTGGAAAAACAAATGTGGTTAGCGTTAGTGCAAAACCAAGCATTCAAGAGGTGATTCACCAAACAAGTGTTGTCATCAAGCATAGCATAGGGTGTGACAAAGGATTGTGACATGACATGTAAGCATATGAATTGAGCAAAATCAAGGTCATCATGGAAACAAGCATGTAAATGTGAGGTAGAGATGCAAGTATGTGTGACAAGAGAATAAGCATCTACCTCAAGGTCATTGCAAACAAGCATCAAGCACTCGATGAAAGGTCTATGGTAGGCATAAGAAGTATTCACAACACCAAATAGGATGAGATGTCTTAAAACATGGGTCAAGTGCAAGACAATCCAAGCATAATGTGCATAGGGTGTAGTGAATATAGCGTGGCACTCAACACAATAGAAAGAGCAATTGTTCATCATGTGTGAGGCAATCAAGTGAATCATGTGACAAGCAAAGGGACATGGCATATGTGAAGAAATGATATTGGTGCAACCAACCATATGATAGTAGCAACACAAGGTATATATGTCATGAAACATGGAAATGTGGCAATCATAGGTGAAAGCAATATCTCGAACATGCGTGCAAATGGTGCAAGCAACACATGAAGTATGATCCACAATATCCAAACTCAAGAAGGATGTCACCTTGAAAGGATTTCCTTGTGCATTCTTCACATTGCCGGAGTGGTAGGAAGTATGGTGTAGAAGCGAGTCGTGGAAGAATCTATGAGGCTCGCTCTCAAGAGCTCGAATGGTCAACTCACGTGAAGTGGAAGTCGACACAAAGTCCAAGTATCCTACACATGCACAAAACAAAACAAAGAACGTATGCGCATGGTATATAAACACATCATCCATCATGATGGTTCTCATCTTTTGCACATAACCATTAGAAGCACAAGTGCATGAATAATATGATGCAACAATGGCAATATTCATGGCACTAGGTATATGGTGCAAAGAAGTAAGACAAGCATGCTTCACAAGAATTATGTCAAAATCTCCAAATATATGCGAGAGTGCTATGGGGGCAATCTCATGAGCAAGAAGAGAATCATTGTTGCACTCAATACATCGCAAATCTAGCATGAGAGAGGCAACACATGGAGATATATGAGACGAAGCAATATGAATCATGTGCAAAGCATATAGATGGTTGTCATCAACCGCATGAGATGAGCACTTATAACACAAGAGACAATCATCAAGATATATCATGTGAGAGGCATGAGCATATATGTCATCAACCCAAGAAAGCAAGTAGTGGAACATGGGTGATGCAATATAGCGAGCATTCATAGCTATCAAATCAAGCAAGCTAGTAGTGCAAAGATGCAACATACTAGGAGGAATCATGGCAAACATGTCATTGGTGCAAATAGTGGGCATGAATAATTCACAAGTCATATCACAAGCATGAAAGCAAGATATGAGTACAATATCATGAATGTATTGGCGAGAGGCGATATGTGAATAGCAATGGGTCATCATGACTCTCCCAACACAACAAGCATCAATAGAATGGGGCACATGATAAACATGGAAAAAGCAACAAGGATCTCCACCAAGCATGCAAATACACATAGGAATATCATAATGGAGAATCATGGGTAGATGCAAACAAGGGTCACAATTGCATGGCAAAGGCATAGAAGCAAGCATAGCATGCAAAGTGAACACGGTAAAATGAGCATAATGTGAGAAGTGGTAAATGGCCCATAGCCGTGTGAGAGCCAAGTAGAGGAGTTGCGCGTAGTCCTTGCGCGAAGGGAACGGTGGTAAGGATAGTCCACGGGATCCCAAATCGTCATTGCTCTCAAGAGCTCGTTTTGTCAACTCGTGGGATTGCGAGGTTGACAAGTATTCATGGGTACCTACACAAAAGAGACACAAACCAAAGAAATTGTGTGCGTGGTAAATGTACACATCATCCATCATGATGTGTATGTGCACGTGTGAGTTAGCACAAGATAAGCATCGCTCAAAGAAATTTGATGCATGGTATAAGAACATGTCATCCATCATGAAAGAATAGTTATTATGTATGACACGATGGGGACACAAATTGAGCAAACAAGTATATGGCACATCAAAAGCATGTTTATTCAGGGGTAGCATATGGTGCACACAAGTATTGGGATCATGCAATGAATGGGATGGATCAAAATCTCCTAAAATGTACGAGGAAACTATGGGGGCCTCCTCATGAGCAATAACGGAAATATCATATGGAGAAAATGGACAACATCCAAAACAATGCATATCCGAAGCTAGGTGGTCATGGCATGGCATATGAGATAAATGATGCAAAGGTAGCATATCAATATCATCACAAGAAAAACAAATGCCAATAACCGTGGGTTTGTCATCTATGCCATATGTGCAAATTGGGTTTATTTTAATGGCATATGCATAGTCACTACAATGAGATTGCAAATATGACATATGGGAGATCTCATGCATAGCATATGACAAGTCAAGTGGATTATCAAACATGATGTGACCAAGAGAATTATCACAAGAAATCCTATGTAACATGGCATCACAACTAATAGACTCCACATGAGAATCATCGTACTCATCATAAATGGGCAAATCATCACATAGGGAAATCATACTAGAATGAAGCAAGGTACTAGGTGGATCAACATCATGCAAGCAATCAATGTCAAGAATGTCCACTAGTGGGACTAGAGCATCACCTCCACCTTTGTTACCTTTGTTATTCCACTCAAGTGGTGTAGGTGAGGTGGGAAAGACCAAATGGTGGTCATCATCATCATCTTGATGGAACCATGTGGGTGGTGCATCATAATCCACCATGGCCATCGTCTTGTCCAAAGGGAGGACGAAGTCATCGAGGATCGGCGTGTCATCATAAATGGGACCTAGCACCAAATGAGAAGACACAATAGAGGTAGAGGTCAAGTTGTTAGAAATGCAAATGGCCTCATATGACTCATCAACTATCTCACTCTCCCTATGTGGTGGTGGCTCACTCACTCCCTCAAGATAGGTGCACTCAATGTCGCATATGGTGGAGTCATTCAAATCACTCAAGTGGTGGTGGTGGTGGCTCTCATCACATGAGAATTGGGGTGGCTCATCATATATGGGGCTAGTGGTGAAGTCACTCTCACTCTCAATATGGTGGCAAAAGTCACTCAAGTCATCATACATCGCCGTGGTCGAAGGGAAAGTCCCATGCTCAACCATCTCGTCGTGGTCGCCGTGGATGAAGGCCGAAGATGGCACATCATCACTCTCGTCGTGGATGAAGGCCGAAGATGGCTCAACATCACTCTCGTCGTGGATGAAGGCTGAAGATGGCACATCATCACTCTCGCCTCCTAAGATGGAAGCATCATCCTTGCTCGCTACCTTGTCGCTCGCCTCCAAAGCTTGGTCCTTGAGGGTCTCCGTAGTCGTACTCGTCGCCGCACCGTCTTGAAAAAGAGTCGAAGTAGACTCGGCACCATCAATGCCACAAAGAGGGATGGCGGTGAAGTCGCACTTGGGAGCATCATCTTGGAGCTTGTCGGCCTTGGACATCGTGGTGGTACTAGCCTCATGCTTGTCGTAGAGCTTGGTCGCCGCGAAGTGTGCTTGGGGTGGAGAAGCCTTGGCCTTCATGAGTTCTTGTTCCGCCTTGAGAGCACCAATGTAGTAGTCGTCGATGGACTTGTAGTTCTTGATGAAGATGGTCTTGGAGATGTCGTTGTGCAATCCCATCATGAAGTGGAACTTCATTGACATGGGGTCGTCCACGCCGGCTCGTCGCAAGGCAATCATGATCTCCTTGAAGTACTTGTCGATGGACTTGGATCCTTGGGTGGTGTTCTCCAATTGGCTTCGAAGTTGTTCCGTGTAGGTTGGAGGCACAAACTCTCGCCGTAAAGCTCTCTTCGTATTGGGCCAACTCATGTCGTAGTACTCCGAAGGTGTGTGAAGCCACCATGTTGAGGCGTAGTCGTGGAAGTTTCTTGTGGCACACTTCACTTGATCTTCGGGACGAACTTGATGTAGCTTGAGGTAGTCGTCCATCAAACGCTCCCACTCGAGGTACTCCTCGGGTTCTTGAGTCCCATAGAAAGGAATCTTGTGGTCGGTGTCGAGGTCGTAGTAGCTCGTGGAAGTCGCGGACTTGAGCTTGGGTAGCTCCTCTTGAGTGTAGTCTTGAGGTGCTTGTTGGCGAAGATGTCGTATGTCCATAGGCGAAGATGCCTTGAAGTCGCTTGGCGAAGATGCCAAGGGAGATGGTGAAGTCGTTGAGCGGTTGTTGGTGTTGAGCTCTTGACCTTCACGTTCTTGTTGATGATGGTGTCGATGCCGATGTGATCTTGCCGGAGATGGTAGCACGGAAGTCTTTGCACTTGAGCGTCTTCTCGAAGATGAGGAAGACCGCTTGCGGTTCTTGATGAGGGCCTTGATCTCCTCCATGCGCTTGTCCATCTTGGCGTCGTAGTTGTTGTTCATGGCATCGAACTCGTCGTAGTTGTTGTAGACCGAAGGTGAAATGCCTTGCCTATCCATCACAAGACTCGAGTAGAGGTGAGTAGGAAATGAGATAAACAATACCAAGTTACCTTTTCCCAATGTTGAGGATGTATCTCGTTTCACTCAATGTGATATGAAAGAATAGTGGAATTGGTACCGGACTTGTTCACTCACACCTACAAGTAAATGCTTATGGTAGAGCTTGGTGAGGATAGTGGCACAAAAATTTGATGCAAAATGTTAGCAAGAGTCAATAATGTTGAAAAAGATTCACAAATTCGCAAGTGAAACAAGTAGACCAATAGCAAAGAATGGCACACGGAAACACACACACGGATAGATAAATGGGGTCGTGCAACCAAGGAATGAGCACAAAATGTGGAATCCACGGAAAACGCTCGTGTTGCACAACTCAAAAGAGACGCTAGCACGATTGCTCAATAGGCGGATACGACACTTGTGCACAACCTATAATATGCAAAATGGATATTCTTTCTATCCCAAGTATGCTATGTATGTATGGTTCCCGGTGTTTCTCTTAAGCATGATATCATATGATGTAGATTTTGGTATGGCTCTTATGTGCAATGGGGTATGATGCTATGGCACTTGCTCACGAGCTCTTTGCTCTCTTTTTGCTTAAAAGCTTTTTCTCCTTTTTTTTTTCTCTATGGCCACTTTTGCACAATGCACAAACCAAGATAGCAATTGTGTATATGCGGGAACAAACTTGAGGCACAATGGATGATATGATACCAAGATGATATGGTATGTATGCAATGGATGGTGGATCACTAATGTGCACAAGTAACGTTGCCGGCAATACTCAAATGGCTAGTCTCGATAGGCAATAACGCAAAATGGCTAGGGGTTAACAATGCAATTGCAAGGGTAATATACAATGGTGTCGTCGAGGTTACCGTCCTTGGTGATGATGAGAGGCGGTGTTCTTGATGTCGAGCCGTTCCTAGTTAGCCAAAACACCCTAGGAAACGGAAAAACCGCAAACTCAAAATCTCAAAGGCAAATGTCAAATGGTGGTAGCGGAAAGCGGTGGTGGTTTGCACTTGGCAATGCGGAAGTGGAGTGATGGCTATACACGTGTCGGAGTTGAAGTTGCCGTCCCTAAGTAGCCGAAACACCTTAGGAGACACAAGCCACAACTCAAACAAGCTCAAACAACTATTGGGTTAAGTTGGGGTGTCGGAAGTGTATGGTGGGCAAGGTTATGTGGAAGTTTTGGTGGTGGTAGTTTATGAAGAAGCAACCGTCCCTAAGTAGCCGAAACACCTTAGGAGACTCGAATTACTACTCAAACAACCTCAAATGCAATGGGGTGCAATATGGGTTAGGTTGCGGAAGTCGGTGGTGGTAATGCGGATGGTATGGTGGAGGGCCTAGGCAAACTTGCCAAATTTTGGAAAATTTAATGGAGTTAAATGGTGTTGGTGGTAATTTTGTGGGATGGGGGATGTCAATAGCTTCAAAACGAGCTAAAGAACGTCAAAATCGGACTCCGGATGAATTAGTTATGGCCTAAACGGTGAAATGGAAAAAACTGAAATCCCAGGGGTCGGACATCCGGGGGTCGGGCCGGATTTCCGGGACCTGATGTCCAGAACCGGGCGTGAAATTGCGCTCCAGGAGCCGGATGTCCGGGCTAATGGCCGGATTTCCGGGATGGCCAGATGTCCGGGGGTCGGGCCGGATGTCCGGGCTCCAAATCCGAGGATGAACTCGAGGAACTCGATTTTGGGGCGGAATTTGATGATTTCGGGGGCAAAATTGGAGAGATTTCGTGGATGGAAAGTGGGGAAACTTGGGGAGATGCTAGATCCACTTGAAACCAAGCAAATCCATGGATCAAAATCAACAAAACATCATCAAACCAACAAATCACAAAAAAAAAATTGGGGGCTATTTTTGGTGGGGATTTTCAGATTTAGAACGAAATCAACAAAATCAAGCTAGAAAAACACGGGGTAGGGGCTCCAAAACGTGATCAACGTGGCTCATGATACCATATGATGCAGGGTGGAACCCTATAGCGTCGATCTTTCACGTTTGGAGTGGGATCCCTCGAAGAACACGATGAACACGGGGAAGAACGGGGAGAAATCACAAGGGGAAACACTCAAGAACAAGTCCAAATCACACATCCACTAGACAATCAAACACACAAGATCACAAGGTACATGAACAACAAAGGGAAAGATACAAGGTAAGGTTCATCTCTAAGAGGAGGTCTTGATGATATCCTAGATGGATCTTCCCACAAGGGGGTCTTGATGATATCCCGCAGGATCTTCTCACATGGAGGTCTTGAAGTCCATGGGAGTGGTAGTCTCTCTCTCTCAAGAGTAGAGGTAGGAGCAAAGGTCACCTAAGAATGAGCTATCATATTTGCTAACCCTAACTAGAGGAAGGGGATGGAGTATATATAGGCTAGTCCACGAAGGGGTAAGTGAGGAGGGGATACATGGGCCTTTGGCCCGACTTTGCGCGCAGGCAGGCGCTGGATGTCCGGGCTGGGGGCCGGATGTCCGGGCGTTCGCGGGAGGCCGGATGTCCGGGGCATGGGCCGGATGTCTGGGCTGGTGAGGTCGGCCTCGGTGCTCTCTGGATAGGGGCGCCGGATTTCCGGGCTTATGGCCGGATGTCCGGGCTGTCGGGAGGCGCCGGATGTCCGGGCTTGCGGGCCGGATGTCCGGGGCCTGTAGGTACTTGGCGGCTGGGCGGCTGCTGTGGGTGAAGCTCCAGGGGCCGGATGTCCGGGGTCCTGGCCGGATGTCCGGGTCCTGGGGGTTGTCTTCGTCTTCTTTCGTCGTTGCTTCCAGGCTTCCCTCGCGGATGGTGCAGTTGTTCCTTGGCGCTTGCACTCCTCCTCAACATCGGTGAAGCTCCGACAATATCTATGCATGCACACGGGAGAAGTGTCAAGTAGTATACCATCCTCGAAGGGGTCAAGTGAGCACGTATAAAGGAGAAGATTCACCTTTGAGTATGTGAAGTGGAGGTCGCACGTGTCACTTGCCAAACGGACTCTTGACATGGTTATGTCCGTAGGATGCTCCGCATCATTTTTCTTACTAGCCAGTTTCTTGGCCTTGTCCTCCACCTTGTCCTGCATTCCAGAGGCGTTACGCTTGCTGAATCTCAGTGGGGCTTCAGGTGCCAGTGGAGGAGTAAGAATGATCTCCTCAACGCCTTGCCACCACGATAGGAACCCCCAATGTTGCCATGTCCAGCAGACTCAGGCTGCGGCATCTCTTTCTCTTGTTCAGTACGTTTCCTCTTAGGGGTTTGATCTGGCTTGGTCCTTTCATCAGGAATAGGATCCACATGATTTTTAACCAAAACCTCCTCAACTTCATAAGTAAACCTGTAGAAGCGTCCTGCAAGCACCCTTTCAGCAGTGGCAGGAAGTTGAGCTATCGATCTACAACCAATTTTAGCTCTGACAGAAGAGGGATGATTTATAGTTGACATATCAACTTCTAGGGTAATCCCAACTAGCCCTCCCACATAAGCAATAGTTTTACCACATCTCTTGTTAGGTGGAATTTTTCCAATCCTAACCCAGGCAATCTCTAACAGTCCCTCAGAATCAATATCCTCAGACCAAGGAGAGAACTTGACACTAACCCCACACTTTTTCAAATTAATATTTTCAACCAAAAAGAGCTCTGTCTACCTCTCTAGGGTTCGGCATTCTCACGAAAAACTTTTGTGGAGCAAAAAATCTACCAGAGCAATGCCACCCCTGGCCAACGTACACACTTAACTCGTGCTCAATATCTTTGGTCTGAGCAGAGCCATCAGTAATGGTGACAACAATATTGAAAACATTTTCCCTACTCTGCCTATCCATGTTGTAATCAGGAGTAATCAAGAATGTAAAAGAAACCCTGACCCTTAGTTTGAAAGACACACATCACAGGTGTGTGATCCCAAGGGAAGAACTCATTGCAGACAATGGATAGGTGACCTCTCTTCTTACATCTCTCACAGAAAGATTGAGGACATCTAACAGTATAATGCCCAAGTAGATGGCAGATCTGACAAGCATCACAAGGGGGAGCGATAGTACTAGAGGAGGAGTACTCGCGGTTCATAGCAGAGGTGTTGTTCTTGTCGAAGGCGCGGTGAGCCTTGTCGCTTCCGCTGTCTCCACCACACATCTCTTGACGGTGGGGAGGAGCTGCCTGCTTCCCCTCGGTCGCCATCGGCTCCTGAGAGTCCTGCAGGTCACCGCCATCCCCATCCCATCGGGATTGCCGGGTTCGGTTCGCCTGCAGGCCGACGGCCGCCTCTTCGCACTTGTTGTTGGTAGTGGTGGAGCTCCTCATCTCCGTCTTGCGCTTCCAGACATGGGAGTCGAAGCCGCGGCCACGGCCACGATCGAAACGCCCAGCGCCGCGCCCCTGGCGGCCCGCACCGAATCCACCCCCTCTCATCTCAACATGCGGCTTCTCTTTGGATCTAGCAGCAGGATTCGCGAAAGATCTAACAGGAGGCTTCTCTTTGGATCTAGCAAGGGGATTTGTGGGGGATTGAGAGGCAAACGAAGGTCGCCATGGATTTTGCCATCCCACCAGGCGAAGCTTGGATGAACCCTAGATCTAGCGAGAGGCGGAGCGCTCCAGAAGTGGGCGAGCCCCTCGTCGAGATCCAAAATGGGAGAAGGGGTGGCTGTCGTATGCTTTATACCCGCGGCGCCCCCAGAAACCCTAGCTCCATCGCTCTCATGGCGGTTGGATCTCCCCTCGCCTACGTGTCGCGCATCCGTCCCATGGCGGACCGGTCCACGCCCCAGGACCCCGGGTCCATCTGTCATATGTGGCGCTCGGTGGCGCACGTCCAGATCCGCACGTACGCTCCCATGTACCGTGCGCCCGCGCGGTAGGCCACGCGGCGGCGCATCCTCGCCGGAATTTCCGCCGTTCACCGGAGACCTGTCACATACCCTAGCAAAGTGGCAAGGAAACGCGACGATATCCCCGATGTCGATCCACTCACCAGGCCGGAGGGTAGCGTGCATCCACCGTGTGCCCCCTAGTGTCGAGCAGCACAATCCGGAGAGCCTCCCCGCGCAGCCATAGCTCGCCGTCGTCGAGCGTGACGTGTCGCACGGTCGCCAGGTCCCCCGCGAAACGAACCCTCCAACGCGCGTCGCCCGTCATCCGCAGATAACAAGTCTCATTTGACTTGTTTCGGAAAAGAGAGAAAGAGGAACACACATGCAGATTGCAAGTCCATCAACTTACTTACTATCTGCACAAATGACAGAGAAAGAGAAAGAGGAACACACGATGACCAACTGTAACCGTCGTTCTTCATCGTGGAGACTGGAGAGGACAAGTAACCAGCCTGCGACTTTCAATAATTCGGAGAAGGATAAATAGAAGCAATGGCACCACTGCAAGTTGAGACCATGCATGCAGTGGCGGAGCTTCATGTAGACTAACGGGGTCAATGGCCCCCCCTTAACTTTTACAACCATTGAAGAATATGCTCTATTTTAGGCCTAACTAGTGTTTAAACTAGAGATTAGCTCCTCCTCCCCTATTAATTTGCCTCCCTTCAGCAAATGGCCCTCCCTTGGATTATGCTCAAGCTCCGCCACTGCATGCATGCATAAATATCGGGCTTATATCTTTCCAGTTTTGATTTTTCGCGTATCACAAACACTATTACTAGCTAGCTTGCCACTACTGCTAGTTATTATTACTCGTGGATAAGAAAATTCGAGCAGGTCGATGATGAGGTAGCTGCCACCTTCCCAAGCTACATTAAGATCTCGGTCACGGGTCACGAGCATGAGACGTTGAGGCCCTGTAGCTCATCAGCACTAGCTGAACCAAGTAACCGTTAGCTAATCGTAGCCATATGAATGTTGAGAGATCTACCGCTTCCAAGTGATCTCTCTCGCCTTCTTAATTATGAATGTCACGAGCAGAGACTCGCTACCGACTCGTCCGCTCCACACGTATCGGCGCCGCTCCGTGAGCGGCGAGGTGGATGCATACGTACCCTATCCCTCGACGGTATATAAAGCTCGCCCCCTCCTTCACATTGATATTCAACTCACACTTGCAATCGGTCAGAGTTCACTAGCCGCTATACGCCAGCTGCCTGATAATCTGCCAGAGCTTTCCAGTTTGTTTGCGGTTGGTTTCTTGCATCAAGGGTAGCTTAGCTAGATCGATGGCGCCTAATGGTGACGCGGCCGTGGCGGCGGCGGCGGAGGCGGTGCCGATGGGGCGGCCGAGGCAGCAGCCGAAGCCGCGGAGGATCTCGATGGAGGGGCTCCAGCGCGCCATGTCCGACCTGGCGCTGGAGTTCAGCAAGAAGGCGGCCGTGTTGGACGCGGCGGCCAAGCTGCCGGCGGTGTCGGAGCAGGTGGACGACGCGCGCTGCGAGTGCTGCGGCATGACGGAGGAGTGCTCGGCCGAGTACGTGCGACGCGTGCGGGAGCGGTACTGCGGGCGGTGGGTGTGCGGGCTGTGCGCGGCGGCGGTGACCGACGAGGCGGACAGGAGCCGGAGCACGACGGAGGACGCGCTGGCCGCGCACATCGCCGTGTGCGGGCGGTTCAACCGCCTGGGGCGCGCCAACCCGGTGCTCATGCAGACGGAGGCCATGAGGGAGATCTTCAGGAAGAGGGGCAAGTCCAACAGCCCCAGGGACGGCGCAAATGCCGGTGGCCTCACCAGGAGCTCCAGCTGCATGTCTGCCATCACCAAGGACCTCATGAAATAGTCAAGGAGTATCCGACCTCTCTTTCAGCTGGCGGACGCAAGAGGATCGTGAAATATATATCTCATCTCGTAAAGCTATGTAAGTACGTATGTACATACAGCTCAAGCTCAGTGTGGAATCGTCAGTGGTATATGCTGCATGATATTAGTATAAGGTTTAGCTAAACAAAGAAGAAGAAGAAAAAATTCAGTATTATTAAAGGGCTCGTTCAGAACGAAGGAAATTGTCTATGTGTAGAGCCTTTCGGCCTGTTTTTTTTTTTTTTTGGTTTCTATGCTCGGCTTGGTGTATACGATGCATGTATATATACCATCCTGTCTTTGTTTTAGGGCACCATGTGTGTATGTGTGTTGACTGAACCTGTTGCAAGTATATACAGTTTCTGAGGCTCGTTACGAAGGAGAAAAAAGAATCAGATATTAGAAGTCTAAGTCGATTGATGTCAGCGTTCTGCAGATGCCCGGTTCAATTTCCTTGTCGTTCCTTCGTTTCCCTTTGGGCTTGTCTAACGTGTACATGGCTTTCTTTTTGTCCTTTTTTTTTGTCTTCTTAGGTGGGCTGCTTTTGTCCTTTGTTTTGTTCTTTCAAATTGCTTGTCTCGTGTTGGGTTTTTTATTTCTTGCTTGTACGTGGGCAGCCTCCTATTGTTTTTTGTGATCTTTCTTTTAGATTGGTTTTTTTTTCTTTGCTTGTATTTGGGCTGTCAAATATATGGGTGTCTGTATCAGCTCTCCCAGTCGATTTGCACTGTAGTGTGTCTCAAACAAACATAATTCATACAAAAAAGTGTAGTTGTTCTAAAAAAAATGTGGCGTGTTTGTATTCCTTTGAGCACATATTTTTGCCACAAAAAAGAAGAAAAATAAATTAATAAAAAAATGGGCGGTCCACGTGTGCGCAAAATTAAGTGGCATTATTTTTTAGATAAATACCCAAAGCATCACTAATTTAGAAAAGAAACAATAACACAAATCCAAAATGTATAAATAAATAGAAATAAAAACAGAAACTACAAAATCAAAAATCAAAAATTGAAAATAAATTCACATACTGGAGTCTGGAGGGGCGCCCGCGTTGCCGATCATCTTCTCACCAGCGACTTCCGCCGCGGAAAGCTTCGATGTGCCCACCCCCGTGATGCGGCTTCCTTCCTCGCCCGTTCTTTCTCTGTCCTCGCTCGTCTCTCAGTTTAAACAGTACCGTTGGGGTGGCCTCTAGAAAGATGTTGAGCCTGGGTCCACATTCCAGAGACTTCAAACAGAAAAAAGAGCAGCACACCATCTATCGATAATCCATTCCACCACAGCAAACATGTATGTGTCCCTGGATCTAGACAAAAAAATATATTTCAGCTTTAATATGCTCTTTTTTCCACAAAAACAAATTAATTTTTTGTTCTGGTTCCTTGGGAAAAAATATTTTCAATGCAAAAAAACTTTGTATATGATTTTTAAAAAATAACAGAAAGACCAAAATATCTTGAAAAATGCCCACTCCCCACTGTGAGAAAATAACAAAGCTAGTTGTGAGATCAGTTGCATGGCTATAGTTGGACATGCTTCTCTCTTGCCGCCGCCCTCTCCGACAAAACAAAGGCGCTTACAAACTGCAACCAGGCTAGAAGACATGCAGTTGCGTGCCTATTCTGCGACATGCAACTAGCCCCTCACTTCATCCAAGAAAAAAAAGGTTGTGTTGCAACCAAGTTAGAAGACACATACGTAGTTGCGACCATGTTGGAAGACATGCAGTTGCATGACTACATTTAAGCATGCAAGTGCCCCCCCCCCCCCCCCCCACCGTCACTTGTCATCGCCCCCTCCGACAAAACAATGGAAGCCGCTTACAGTTGCAACCAAGTTAAAAGACATGCAGTTGCGTGCCTAGCGCGGGGCATGCAACTGGCCCATCTCCTCATCCGACAAAAAAATATATAAAAATGTTGAGTTGCGACCATGTTGGAAGACATGCAACTGGCCCCTCTCCTTGCCCGATAGAAGAAAAAGTCGAGTTGCGACCAAAGTTAGAAGACATGCAACTGCGTGACTACATTTGAGCATGCAAGTGCCCCCCCCCCCTCTCTCTCTCTCTCGATGCCTCCCCTCTGACAAACAAAGGCCCCAATTGCAACCAAGTTAGAAGATATGCAATTGCGTGCCTAGCATGGGACATGCAAACTGGTCCCTCTCGTCGTCTAACAAAAACAAGACGGGTTGCAACCAAGTTTGAAGACATGCAGTTGCAAACATGTTGGAAGACATGCAATTGCATGAATACAATTGCCCCCCCCCCCCCACTTTCTTGTTGCCGCCACCTCCGACAAAACAAAGGCGCTTACAAAAATGCAACCAGGTTAGAAAAGACATGTAGTTGTGTGCCTATTCTGCGACATGCAACTAGCTCCTCACCTCATCCAACAAACAGAAAAGGTCGAATTGCAGCCAAATTATAAGACATGCAGTTGTGTGCCTGGTGTGGGCCATGTAACTGGGCCTCTCTCTCTCTCTCTCTGAAAATAAAGGTCCCCAGTTACAACCAAGTTAGAAGACATGCAATTGCATATCTAGTGTGGGACATGCAACTGGCGCCTCTTCCCGTACAACAAGAAATTGAAGTCGAGTTGCAACCAAGTTATAAGACATGCAATTGCGACCAAGATAGAAGACATGCAGTTGCATGCCTAGCATGGGACATGCAATTGGGCCCAATATCTCCCGACGCCTAGTATAGGACATGCAACTGCCATCCCTCTCCCACCGTCCTCCGACAAAAACACAAGACCAATTGCAGCCAGGAGGGAGACATGCAGTTGTAGATGGGGCGACACTTGTAGCTGCAAAGCCTAGTGTGGGACATGCAACTGTACCCCTCTTGCACAACCTATTTACAAAAGAAAAAAACAAAGGTCAGTTTCAATCAGGGTGCGTGGGCATGCAGTTGCATGCCTAATGACAGACATGCAACTACCTCCCTGAACAAAATAGCAGAGAGTTGCGGTGGGAGTGACACTTGCAGTTACGTGCCTAGTAGCAAACATGCAACTTCTCCCTACCCGACAAAACATCACAAAGTTGCAGCCGCATTAAACACATGCAATTGCACTCGGGGACGACACTTGTAGTTGCATGCCTATTGATAAACATGCAGCTATCCCCCTCTCCCGACAAACAAACCGTTGAGTTGCGGTTGCGTCGAAGACATGCAGTTGTAGTCGGGGACGACCCTTGCAGTTGCGTTCCTATTGACAAACATGCAACTAACCCCTCTCCAGACGAAAAAAGGAAAAAAAGAGAGAAATGCGATGTGTGTAGTCGCATGTGGATAGATGTACATGTAGCTGATAGTATGGTTACAAAATTGACGACAATAAATATGAAAAATTAAGAATTAATAAAAGCCAAAAAGTAAAAATGAAAAAAGCACACAAACATATTTCAAAGGAGGAATTATGAGAGAAAAAGAGAACAAGAAAAGAATGAGAAGAATGAAAATAGCTAATAATTTTAAAAGAACAAACAAAAACAAAAGGAAAACTAACCTGCAAATCCAAAATGAATTGGCTCAATCCATTTTGAAGAAAAATTACACAATGTTGCAACCGGAAAAAGGAAATGCAGCACAAATTTGCACCAATCTTGGCACATAGATTAAATGGTTTATCGCATTACCAAATATTATATGAGCAAACCTTGACCCACATCGTGGAGGAAAATAAAAATGTTTATTGATTAAGACATGCTAAAAGATTTAGGGGAAGATAGGACACACACGTTGATTTACTAAAAAAACAAGACAACACACTTTGCACTTTGCATGGTCTATTTCCATCCACAACCCAACAGACAAAAAAAAAAAAAAAAAAAACAGGCCGGCCGGCCGCGTCATCCTAGCAGGCCGATTAAACGTGACAAGCAACTAGCATAAAAAAAATCAATCGAGGGATCGACTGAGACTTCGTAAGAAATCAGTCGACTGAGTTTTAGTCGTTCCGTTTCCTTTTAGGAGAATATGCAACTTTATTACTTAAAAATGTTAAAATACGTATGGGATTTCATCAGATACAATTTGCAAAATGCAATCAGGTGGATCTTGGAGCCACAAAGTGCACATCACATGACTTACACCTTCCCTAGTTAAAGACTCTCCGTTTCGCATATTAGCTTTGTTTTGGGTCAAACTTGCTAAACTTTGACTAAGTTTACAAAAAGAGAATCAATATCCACAGTACCACATCAATGCCATTAGAATCATCATTCAATATATTTTTGTACCGTACATATTTTTCATTATGAAAGTTTAAATTGTTTTCGATAAACTTGATCGAACTTTATAAAGTTTGACTTAGGTTAAAACTAATAAAAACGGAGGGAGGAATAAGCAACTTTGGCCTTCTTCTCATGTCTCGAATGCCATTCCTGTATATGGTTGTACACCGATTCCGCCACCACCCGCGCACAGCGACCCCCTTTCCATCCTTGGCGTCATGTCTGCTAGCCATAGACCATACACCGTTCTGGACCATCACTTTCTTTTCCTCGTCACTCACATAGACAATCCACTCCTGCAACCAAATGGATAGAGCGCCTCGGTTGTCAACTGACACCCGTGGGATCGCCACCGAAACCCCCTTCTCCGAGCGAAGAAATTTCCAAAACATCGCAAGTGCGGACAAGCCCATAACCTATGAAATATTGTTTCCTTTCTCCCACAGGCAGTACAGAACACACCTTGCTTGATTCTTCGACGATGTAACTTGACGCCAGAAGCCATTCCGTTTCTCATCAACCTCCACATGTGGATCTTAACTTTGCCTGATGCGTTCATATCCGACAGCAACAACTAGCTCCTATGCTTGTTCACCAACGATGAGGTCTTAGGCCGCTCAGACCTCGCCATGTTGATCGCCATACAGAGACTGTTTCAGAATGAATGAACTTTACTGTTCTTTTTTTGCGGGATAACTTTACATGTTTTCAAGAGAAAGATCAAACGAATTTTTCCATCGGTGAAGTTGTTTCCCTTGTTTCCTCTATGATTTGTTTGCTTTGTAAGAGCATCTACAACCGCATTTGCTTAATATGATTCCCTATACGTGTCATGTTTGCGGACAGCGACTGGTCACCCCTCGTTTGTTCGCGTCAACAGTCGTCCCCCTTACATGCAAACCTCCAAATTCATACAATCTTATGCAACATAGATCAAATGATGTACTCCCTCCGTCCGAAAATACTTGTCATTGAAATGGATGTATCTAGATGTATTTTAGTTCTAGATGCATCCATTTTCATCCATTTTGATGACAAGTAATTCCGGACGGAGGGAGTACTTCATAGTTCATATATGACATAGGACATAGCATAAGGGAGTTCATTATACATGCCATCGGTCTACCAAAATTAGGCATGTTCTATTAGTTAAAATAGGGCTATAGAAAAAGTTCACCCACAACTGCCCTTGCCCTTGTCTTCTTGGTCAAGATAGTAGCGCTAGAAGACGACATAGGGGTCGAGGCCGGTCTGCTCGGCGGGAGGTGTTGGATGTGGCACATACAACCCGGATTTGCTCCACCGCGAGGGCATGCGCCGCCCAGGCTTGCCGCTTCACCATGATCCCGGCAAGGGTGTCATCCACGACCTTGTCCGTGAAGGAAATATGCCCTAGAGGCAATAATAAAGTTATTATTTATTTCCTTATATCATGATAAATGTTTGTTATTCATGCTAGAATTGTATTAACCGGAAACATAATACATGTGTGAATACATAGACAAACATAATGTCACTAGTATGCCTCTACTTGACTAGCTCGTTTATCAAAGATGGTTGTGTTTCCAGACCATAGACATGAGTTGTCATTTGATTAACGGGATCACATCATTAGAAGAATGATGTGATTGACTTGACCCATTCCGTTAGCTTAGCACTTGATCGTTTAGTATGTTGCTATTGCTTTCTTCATGACTTATACATGTTCCTACAACTATGAGATTATGCAACTCCCGTTTATCGGAGGAACACTTTGTGTGCTACCAAACGTCACAACGTAATTGGGTGATTATAAAGGAGCTCTACAGGTGTCTCTGAAGGTACATGTTGAGTTGGCGTATTTTGAGATTAGGATTTGTCACTCCGGTTGTCGGAGAGGTACCTCTGGGCCCTCTCGGTAATGCACATCACTATAAGCCTTGCAAGCAATGTAATTAATGAGTTAGTTACGGAATGATGCATTACGTAACGAGTAAAGAGACTTGCCGGTAACAAGATTGAACTAGGTATTGAGATACCGACGATCAAATCTCGGGCAAGTAACATAGCGATGACAAAGGGAACAACGTATGTTGTTATGCGGTTTGACCGATAAAGATCTTCGTAGAATATGTAGGAGCCAATATGAGCATCCATGTTCCGCTATTAGCTATTGACCGGAGATGTGTCTCAGTCATGTCTACATAGTTCTCGAACCCGTAGGGTCCGCACGCTTAAAGTTAGATGACGGTTATATTATGAGTTTATGTGTTTTGATGTACCGAAGATAGTTCAGAGTCCCGGATGTGATCACGTACATGACGAGGAGTCTCGAAATGGTCGAGACATGAAGATTGATATATTGGACGACTATATTCGGACACCAGAATGGTTCTGGGGGTTATCGGATGTATACCGGAGTACTGGGGGGTTACCGGAACCCCCTGGGGGGTTAATGGGCCTCATGGGCCCAAAAGTGGAGCAGAGGAGGGGCGGCCAGGGCAGGCCGCGCGGTCGCTCCCCCTCTAGTCCGAATAGGACAAGGAGGGGGGCGGCGCCCCCCTTTCCTTCCTCTCCTCTCTCCCCTTCCTTCCCCCCTCCTACTTGGACAAGGAAAGGAGGGAGTCCTACTCCCGGTGGGAGTGGGACTCCTCCCTGGCGTGCCCTCCCTTAGCCGGCCGCCTCCTCCCCCTTGGTCCTTTATATACGGGGGCAAGGGGGCACCTCTAGACACAACAATTGATCCCTTGGATCTCTTAGCCGTGTGTGGTGCCCCCCTCCACCATAATCCACCTCGATAATATCGTAGCGGTGCTTAGGCGAAGCGCTCGTCGGTAGAACATCATCATCATCACCACGTTGTCGTGCTAACGAAACTCTCCCTCAAAGCTCGGCTGGATCGGAGTTTGAGGGACGTCATCGAGCTGAACGTGTGTTGAACTCGAAGGTGCCGTACGTTCATACTTGGATCGGTCGGATCGTGAAGACGTACGACTACATCAACCGCGTTGTGCTAACGCTTCCGCTTTCGGTCTTTCAGGGTACGTGGACAACACTCTCCCCTCTCGTTGCTATGAATCACCATGATCTTGCGTCTGCGTAGGAAAATTTTGAAATTACTACGTTTCCCAACAGTGGCATCCGAGCCAGGTTTTATGCGTAGATGTTATATGCATGAGTAGAACACAAGTGAGTTGTGGGCGATACAAGTCATACTGCTTACCGGCATGTCATATTTTGGTTCGGCGGTATTGTTGGATGAAGCGGCCCAGACCGACATTACGCGTACGCTTACGCGAGACTGGTTCTACCGACATGCTTTGCACATAGGTGGCTGGCGGATGTCAGTTTCTCCAACTTTAGTTGAACCGAGTGTGGCTACGCCCGGTCCTTGAGAAGGTTAAAACAACACTAACTTGACAAACTATCATTGTGGTTTTGATGCGTAGGTAAGAACGGTTCTTGCTTAGCCCGTAGCAGCCACATAAAACTTGCAACAACAAAGTAGAGGACGTCTAACTTGTTTTTGCAGGACATGTTGTGATGTGATATGGTCAAGACGTGATGCTATATTTTATTGTATGAGATGATCATGTTTTGTAACCGAGTTATCGGCAACTGGCAGGAGCCATATGGTTGTCGCTTTATTGTATGCAATGCAATTGCCCTGTAATTGCTTTACTTTATCACTAAGCGGTAGCGATAGTCGTAGAAGCAATAGGTGGCAAAACGACAACGATGCTACGATGGAGATCAAGGTGTCGCGCCGGTGACGATGGTGATCATGACGGTGCTTCGAAGATGGAGATCACAAGCACAAGATGATGATAGCCATATCATATCACTTATATTGATTGCATGTGATGTTTATCCTTTATGCATCTTATTTTGCTTTGATTGACGGTAGCATTATAAGATGATCTCTCACTAAATTTCAAGGTATAAGTGTTCTCCCTGAGTATGCACCGTTGCGAAAGTTCTTCGTGCTGAGACACCACGTGATGATCGGGTGTGATAGGCTCTACACTCAAATACAACGGGTGCAAAACAGTTGCACACACGGAATACTCAGGTTAAACTTGACAAGCCTAGCATATACAGATATGGCCTCGGAACACTGAGACCGAAAGGTCGAGCGTGAAACATATAGTAGATATGATCAACATAGTGATGTTTACCATTGAAAACTACTCCATCTCACATGATGATCGGACATGGTTTAGTTGATTTGGATCACATGATCACTTAGATGATTAGAGGGATGTCTATCTAAGTGGGAGTTCTTAAGTAATATGATTAATTGAACTTTAATTTATCATGAACTTAGTCCTGATAGTATTTTGCAAATTATGTTGTAGATCAATAGCTCGCGTTGTTGCTTCCCTATGTTTTTATTTTGATATGTTCCTAGAGAAAAACTATGTTGAAAGATGTTAGTAGCAATGATGTGGATTGGATCCGTGATCTGAGGATTATCCTCGTTGCTGCACAGAAGAATTATGTCCTTGATGCACCGCTAGGTGACAGACCTATTGCAGGAGCAGATGCAGACGTTATGAACGTTTGGCTAGCTCAATATGATGACTACTTGATAGTTTAGTGTGCCATGCTTTACGGCTTAGAACCGGGACTTCAACGACGTTTTGAATGTCATGGAGCATATGAGATGTTCCAGGAATTGAAGTTAATATTTCAAGCAAATGCCTGGATTGAGAGATATGAAGTCTCCAATGAGTTCTATAGCTGCAAGATGGAAGAGAATAGTTCTGTCAGTGAACATATACTCAAAATGTCTGGGTATAATAATCACTTGATTCAACTAGGAGTTAATCTTCCTGATGATAGTGTCATTGACAGAATTCTTCAATCACTGCCACCAAGCTACAAGAGCTTCATGATGAACTATAATATGCAAGGGATGAACAAGACTATTCCCGAGCTCTTCGCAATGCTAAAAGCTGCAGAGGTAGAAATCAAAGAGGGGCATCAAGTGTTGATGGTCAACAAGACCACTAGTTTCAAGAAAAAGGGTAAAGGGAAGAAGAAGGGGAACTTCAAGAAGAACGGCAAACAAGTTGCTGCTCAAGAGAAGAAACCCAAGTCTGGACCTAAGCCTGAAACTGAGTGCTTCTACTGCAAGCAGACTGGTCACTGGAAGCGGAACTGCCCCAAGTATTTGGCGGATAAGAAGGATGGCAAGGTGAACAAAGGTATATGTGATATACATGTTATTGATGTGTACCTTACTCGCAGTAGTACCTGGGTATTTGATACTGGTTCTGTTGCTAATATTTGCAACTCGAAACAGGGACTACGGATTAAGCGAAGATTGGCTAAGGACGAGGTTACGATGCGCATGGGAAATGGTTCCAAAGTCAATGTGATCGTGGTTGGCACGCTACCTCTACATCTATCTTCGAGATTAGTTTTAGACCTGAATAATTGTTATTTGGTGCCAGCGTTAAGCATGAACATTATATCTGGATCTTGTTTGATGCGAGATGGTTATTCATTTAAATCAGAAATAATGGTTGTTCTATTTATATGAGTAATATCTTTTATGGTCATGCACCCTTGAAGAGTGGTCTATTTTTATTGAATGTCGATAGTAGTGATACACATATTCATAATGTTGAAGCCAAAAGATGCAGAGTTGATAATGATAGTGCAACTTATTTGTGGCACTGCCGTTTGGGTCATATTGGTGTAAAGTGCATGAAGAAACTCCATACTGATAGACTTCTGGAATCACTTGATTATGAATCACTTGGTACTTGCAAACCATGCCTCATGGGCAAGATGACTAAAGCGCTGTTCTCCGGAACTATGGAGCGAGCAACAGATTTGTTGGAAATCATACATACTGATGTATGTGGTCCAATGAACATTGAGGCTCGCGGCGGGTATCGTTATTTTCTCACCTTCATAGATGATTTGAGCAGATATGGGTATATCTACTTAATGAAACATAAGTGTGAAACATTTGAAAAGTTCAAAGAATTTCAAAGTAAAGTGGAAAATCGTCGTAACAAGAAAATAAAGTTTCTACGATCTGATCGTGGAGGAGAATATTTGAGTTACGAGTTTGGTTTACATTTGAAACAATGTGAAATAGTTTCGCAACTCACGCCACCCGGAACACCACAACGTAATGGTGTGTCGGAACGTCGTAATCATACTTCACTAGATATGGTGCGATCTATGATGTCTCTTACTGATTTACCGCTATCGTTTTGGGGTTATGCTTTAGAGACAAACGCATTCACGTTAAATAGGGCACCATCAAGATCCGTTGAGATGACGCCTTATGAACTGTGGTTTGGCAAGAAAGCAAAGTTGTCGTTTCTTAAAGTTTGGGGCTACGATACTTATGTGAAAAAACTTCAACCAGATAAGCTCGAATCCAAATCGGAGAAATGTGTCTTCATAGGATACCCAAAGGAGACTATTGGGTACACCTTCTATCACAGATCTGAAGGCCAGATATTTGTTGCTAAATTTGGATCCTTTCTAGAGAAGGAGTTTCTCTCGAAAGATGTGAGTGGGAGGAAAGTAGAACTTGATGAGGTAACTGTACCTACTCCCTTATTGGAAAGTAGTTCATCACAGAAACCGGTTCCTGTGACGACTACACCAATTAGTGAGGATACTAATGATATTGATCATGAAACTTCAGATCAAGTTACTACTGAACCTCGTAGGTCAACCAGAGTAAGATCCGCACCAGAGTGGTACGGTAATCCTATTCTGGAGGTCATGTTACTTGACCATGGCGAACCTACGAACTATGAGGAAGCGATGATGAGCCCAGATTCCGCAAAATGGCTTGAGGCCATGAAATCTGAGATGGGATCCATGTGTGAGAACAGAGTATGGACATTGGTTGACTTGCCCGATGATCGGCAAGCCATCGAGAATAAATGGATCTTCAAGAAGAAGACTGACGCTGATGGTAATGTTACTGTCTACAAAGCTCGACTTGTTGCAAAAGGTTTTCGACAAGTTCAAGGGGTTGACTACGATGAGACTTTCTCACCCGTAGCGATGCTTAAATCTGTTTGAATCATGTTAGCAATTGTTGCATTTTATGATTATGAAATATGGCAAATGGATGTCGAAACTGCATTCCTGAATGGATTTCCCGAAGAATAATTGTATGTGATGCAACCAGAAGGTTTTGTCGATCCAAAAGGTGATAACAAATTGTGCAAGCTCCAATGATCCATTTATGGACTGGTGCAAGTCTCTCAGAGTTGGAATAAACGCTTTGATAGTGTGATCAAAGCATATGGTTTTATACAGACTTTGGAGAAGCTTGTATTTACAAGAAAGTGAGTGGGAGCTCTATAGCATTTATGATATTATATGTAGATGAGATATTGTTAATTGGAAATGATATAGAATTTCTGGATAGCATAAAAGGATACTTGAATAAAAGTGTTTCAATGAAAGACCTCGGTGAAGCTGCTTATTTATTAGGCATCAAGATCTATAGAGATAGATCAAGACGCTTAATTGGACTTTCACAAAGCACATACCTTGATAAAGTTTTGAAAAAGTTCAAAATGGATCAAGCAAAGAAAGGGTTCTTGCCTATGTTACAAGGTGTGAAGTTGAGTCAGACTCAATGCCCGACCACAGTAGAAGATAGAGAGAAAATGAAAGATGCTCCCTATGCTTCAGCCATAGGCTCTATCATGTATGCAATGCTGTGTACCCGACCTGATGTATGCTTAGCAATAAGTTTAGCAGGGAGGTATCAAAGTAATCCAGGAGTGGATCACTGGACAACAGTCAAGAATATCCTGAAATACCTGAAAAGGACTAAGGATATGTTTCTCGTTTATGGAGGTGACAAAGAGCTAGTCGTAGATGGTTACATAGATGCAAGATTTGACACTGATCTGGACGATTCTAAATTGCAAACCGGATACGTGTTTATATTGAACGGTGGAGCTGTCAGTTGGTGTAGTTCTAAACAAAGCATCGTGGCGAGATCTACATGTGAAGCAGAGTACATAGCTGCTTCGAAAGCAGCAAATGAAGGAGTCTGGATGAAGGAGTTCATATCCGATCTAGGTGTCATACCTAGTGCATCGGGTCCAATGAAAATCTTTTATGACAATACTGGTGCAATTGCCTTGGCAAAGGAATCCAGATTTCACAAGAGAACCAAACACATCAAGAGACGCTTCAATTCCATCTGGGACCAAGTCCAGGTGGGAGACATAGAGATTTGCAAGATACATACAGATCTGAATGTTGCAGACCCGTTGACTAAGCCTCTTCCACGAGCAAAACATGATCAGCACCAAGGCTCCATGGGTGTTAGAATCATTACTGTGTAATCTAGATTATTGACTCTAGTGCAAGTGGGAGACTGAAGGAAATATGCCCTAGAGGCAATAATAAAGTTATTATTTATTTCCTTATATCATGATAAATGTTTATTATTCATGCTAGAATTGTATTAACCGGAAACATAATACATGTGTGAATACATAGACAAACATAATGTCACTAGTATGCCTCTACTTGACTAGCTCGTTGATCAAAGATGGTTGTGTTTCCTGACCATAGACATGAGTTTTCATTTGATTAACGGGATCACATCATTAGGAGAATGATGTGATTGACTTGACCCATTCTGTTAGCTCAGCACTTGATCGTTTAGTATGTTGCTATTGCTTTCTTCATGACTTATACATGTTCCTACAACTATGAGATTATGCAACTCCCGTTTACCGGAGGAACACTTTGTGTGCTACCAAACGTCACAACGTAACTGGGTGATTATAAAGGAGCTCTACAGGTGTCTCCGAAGGTACATGTTGAGTTGGCATATTTTAAGATTAGGATTTGTCACTCCGGTTTTCGGAGAGGTATCTCTGGGCTCTCTCGGTAATGCACATCACTATAAGCCTTGCAAGCATTGTAACTGATGAGTTAGTTACGGAATGATGCATTACGTAACAAGTACAGAGACTTGCCGGTAACGAGATTGAACTAGGTATTGAGATACCGACGATCGAATCTCGGGCAAGTAACATACCGATGACAAAGGGAACAACGTATGTTGTTATGCAGTTTGACCAATAAAGATCTTCGTAGAATATGTAGGAGCCAATATGAGCATCCAGGTTCCGCTATTGGTTATTGACCGGAGACGTGTGATGTCTACTACACAACCTTCTTCTTGTATACGTTCTTGGGCCTGCAAGTGCACAGGTTTGTAGGACAGTAGCAAATTTCCCTCAAGTGGATGACCTAAGGTTTATCAATCCGTAGGAGGCGTAGGATGAAGATGGTCTCTCTCAAACAACCCTGCAACCAAATAACAAAGAGTCTCTTGTGTCCCCAACACACCCAATACAATGGTAAATTGTATAAGTGCACTAGTTCGGCGAAGAGATGGTGATACAAGTGCAATATGGATGGTAGATATAGGTTTTTGTAATCTGAAAATATAAAAATAGCAAGGTAACTAATGATACTAGTAAACGTGCACGTGCAACGCACGTCTCAACCAATGCACATGAAATTCATGTGATAGTTCATATGCTGGAAAATTCAGAAAATAGAAGGAACGATTATGAAGAAACCATTGAGCAACAATACGTAATATTGATGCACAACACCAACTCAAATTGCCTCTCCAAGTTTCGAAGTGAAAGCACAAGTATGTATATAAAGATTTTTCCAGGAATAGCATAGTGCACAGAAATATATCGAAAAAATGTTGCAAGGAGCATACCATTGTTTTAGCCATGAAAGGAACCAACAAGAAATCAAAATATGTAACAATGTTTGGCACAACTGTACTCTCATTTTAAGCTTGTGGGGCTACAACAAATGTCGCCTGAAAACATTGTTCGGACGTCCAACTCATATTTCTCTGGCCCCATGAACTCTTTCGCCCAACTTCGGCCAAGCCATGCAGCGGGGAAGGATCCATTGACGTTGTCGGAACTACATCTAGATTATTCTTCCTCATCAGTATTATAAAAGCAGAAATGATAAACAATTTACAACGACAATGACTATATAACGGAACAAATATGTACAGTGATAGTACAGAATCTAGAATAAGGACCATTGATCAGATGTTGGAGCATCAACATTGATAGAAAAACAAAACCATGCATCTCACAACATGCTACTTACATTTCCCATGTCATGGATACAATCTTAATATCTCAAAAAAGATTATAGATAGATTAGAATTGGAAAATGAGGTGATCCAGAAATTGGATATTTCACTGGCTGAGGGCAATCTCCATTAGTACAAAATCAGTATGTTCATACTCAACTTGTATGAAAGAACTATAATACTTGTTGTATGGGTCCAATTAGGAGTGGTCAGAAATTAGGAGAAGCTTCCTAGCAATTTGAATGTAGATTTGAGGCTTGGCAAGTTTGATGGCTGAGTAAAAAAACCATTTGAAACAAGGCAAAAGACTTGCCATTTTCATTGATTAAGAAGAGAATTGCACGGTTAATTGACGGAAAACTGGGCTAAAGCCGATACATCCCAACCCATATGACATGGGCACCACCGGTCAACCTGGCCGCTGACATGGCACACAGAGCTGCAAAGAAGAAAGACATCCGTAGAGAAGTAGCAATATATCCAGCGGGTGGGCGAATTGGTGAGGGTGTCAGCAATATATCCAGCAGAGCTATAGTGTGAGATTTATGGCTACGATGATTCTAGACTAAATTTTCTTCTCATATTATTTTTTACTTGGGCACGTTCAGTTTTCTGGTTAATTCACTACCCCTAAATGCTCCGGCAAATTATCAAAAGCAGAAAACACGTACTTCCTCCATTCCTAAATGTAAGTCTTTTTAAAGATTCCAATATGGAGTATATACAGAGCAAAATGAGTGAATCTACACTCTAAAATACATCTATATAAATCCATATGTAGTTCATATTGAAATCTCTAAAAAGACTTATATTTAGGGACAGAGGGAGTATATCTGTAAGCAAGTTGTAAAAGAAGAAAAAACATAGTCGTATCATTTCAAAGAATGTTACATGCCAATAGGTTATAATTTTGCTATTGTCATCAAATATCATCAATGTCAGTACAGTCAAATATAATGGCATGTCAACCCGGAATATACAAGGTCAATCATATAGATGCAACAGTGCAAGAAGAGTTACTAATCATTGCATTCTAGTGGTTGCATTGAGCAGCAATACTCATTATGTACAAACAATACAACATAGGAAGAGTGAGATGATATAACTAATAAAGTTCAAAGAATGTACTGCTGACAAAGATCCTTTACTTGATAAAGGCAGTAGTTGCTTGAGAAGTAGTCCTTCCCGATAAAGATGATCTACGAATGATCCATCTGAATGTACATATTTTTAACACGCGCCGATCTGCAAATCTATGTGAGTAAGCTTGTGCCAATTTATTTTGTAGGAGTTGTGGGCAGCCCAAGTGCCTGCGAGAGCGCTGCCACTGTTATACCACTTTCCGGCTTGCCGGCGTGGTGTAGAAGGCTGAAGCGATGTATGGCTGCACTGAATCAGGAGGAAGTTTCAGTGTCTTGTGCATTTCGTACCAGTTTTCAGATCCACGTCGGGGCCTTGTTGGGGTTTTGCACTCACATATTATGAGTCCAACATCAGCTCACATCAGAGAAAATTCAGTTGAGCATGATCATTAATTTCTTTTTACATTGTTAAGTAGTACGATCATTACTTAGTCATAGTGTTTCATTACAAAGACTTCCAGATGTTGACGCTTGCCAAAAGGAAGATATCGTGTCTTTAGCACAATAGAATCTGAATAATTTATTCCAGTTCAGCATAGAATTTTCTGTCATGTTATTTGTGAAACATAACCTAATAAGAACTAAAAGCATATGACTCTGTCATGTTATTTGTGAAACACAAAGGAATATGTTCCAAACCTGAAAGTTGGATGGGCCGGAGTTCCTTTGCTGAATTCAGTGTAGGCGTAGTGATGTGGTGTCACGCTGCTGCGTCCAGGCCATGGTGTCCGCGTGAGGAGTGTGGCGGCCATCACGGCAGCGTTGGGTCAGTAAAGTCCTGGAATAGAGTGTGACACCGCGTTTCAGGCAGTGGGTCTATGTGAGGGATGATGAAGCAACAATACAAATACTAATCGACATATAGTACATCTATTTTCACTAATGTGATGGCACAACCCAGAGCCTACATGTGTCTCAATTCTGAAAATTGTAAAGTGTGAAATCAGAACACTATTTCAGTTTGGTAGAGCGATCCAAACAGTGTACCCCCATCCATCCATTGTTAAATGATTATCTGCCCATGAAGACCTGAGCATCAAGAAAGAAGACTAATTGGAGACCATGGAGCTGATCTTATACTTGAATAGTGAGTGCCTGACTATCATGGCTATCTCTATTTACGGATGTTTAAAGGGATTGGATACATCAGAGGGTCTTGAAGCAAACACAAGAGAGTGTCATACTCACAAGAGAGCTCTACAGGTGTCTCCGAAGGTACATGTTGAGTTGGCATATTTCGAGATTAGGATTTGTCACTCCGGTTTTCGGAGAGGTATCTCTGGGCCCTCTCGGTAATGCACATCACTATAAGCCTTGCAAGCATTGTAACTGATGAGTTAGTTACGGAATGATGCATTACGTAACGAGTACAGAGACTTGCCGATAACGAGATTGAACTAGGTATTGAGATACCGACGATCGAATCTCGGGCAAGTAACATACCGATGACAAAGGGAACAACGTATGTTGTTATGCGGTTTGACCAATAAAGATCTTCGTACAATATGTAGGAGCCAATATGAGCATCCAGGTTCCGCTATTGGTTATTGACCGGAGACGTGTGATGTCTACTACACAACCTTCTTCTTGTATATGTTCTTGGGCCTGCAAGTGCACAGGTTTGTAGGACAGTAGCAAATTTCCCTCAAGTGGATGACCTAAGGTTTATCAATCCGTAGGAGGCGTAGGATGAAGATGGTCTCTCTCAAACAACCCTGCAACCAAATAACAAAGAGTCTCGTGTGTCCCCAACACACCCAATACAATGGTAAATTGTATAGGTGCACTAGTTTGGCGAAGAGATGGTGATACAAGTGCAATATGGATGGTAGATATAGGTTTTTGTAATCTGAAAAAATAAAAACAGCAAGGTAACTAATGATAAAAGTGAGCGTAAACGATATTGCAATGATAGGAAACAAGGCCTAGGGTTCATACTTTCACTAGTGCAAGTTCTCTCAACAATAATAACATAGATAGATCATATAATAATCCCTCAACATGCAACAAAGAGTCACTCCAAAGCCACTAATAGCGGAGAACAAACATAGAGATTATGGTAGGATACAAAACCACCTCAAAGTTATTCTTTCGGATCGATCTATTCAAGAGTTCGTACTAGAATAACACCTTAAGACACAAATCAACCAAAACCCTAATGTCACCTAGATACTCCATTGTCACCTCAAGTATCCGTGGGCATGATTATACGATATGCATCACACAATCTCAGATTCATCCAACCAACACAAAGTACTTAAAAGAGTGCCCCAAAGTTTCTACCGGAGAGTCAAGAAAACGTGTGCCAACCCCTATGCATAGGTTCATGGGTGGAACTTGCAAGTTGGTCACCAAAACATACATCAAGTGGCACGTGATATCCCATTGTCACAACAGATAAACACGGCAAGACATACATCAAGTGTTCTCAAATAAAGACTCAATCCAATAATATAATTTCAAGAGGGAAACTTAATTCAATACAAGAGAGTAGAGGGGGAGAAACATCATAAGATCCAACTATAATAGCAAAGCTCGCGATACATCAAGATTGTGCCATAGAGAGAACACAAGAGAGAGAGAGATCAAACATATAGCTACTGGTACATACCCTCAGCCCCGAGGGTGAACTACTCCCCCCTCGTCATGGATAGCACCGGGATGATGAAGATGGCCACCGGTGATGGGTTCCCCCTCCGGCAGGGTGCCGGAACGGACTACCAAGAGGTTTTTGGTGGCTACAGAGGCTTGCAGAGGTGGAACTCCCGATCTATCTTCATATTCGATGCTTTTAGGGTACGTAGGCTTATATAGGCGAAAGAAGTCGGTCGGGGGAGCCTCGAGGGGCCCACGAGAGGGTAGGGCGCACCCAAAGGGGGTGGGCGCGCCCCCCTGTCTCGTGGCTCCCTCGATGATCCCCTGGCTTGCACTCCAAGTCTCCCCGATCATATTCTTCCTAAAAATCACGCTCCCGAAGGTTTCATTCCGTTTGGACTCCGTTTGATATTCCTTTTCTTCGAAATACTAAAACACGCAATAAAACACCAATATGGGTTGGGCCTCCGGTTAGTAAGTTAGTCCCAAAAATGATATAAAAGTGTATAATAAAGCCCATAAACATCCAAAAGGGGTAATATAATAGCATGGAACATTCAAACATTATAGATACGTTGGAGACGTATCAACGTGTCTCGGTCATGTCTACATAGTTCTCGAACCCGTAGGGTCCGCACGCTTAAAGTTAGATGACGGTTATATTATGAGTTTATGTGTTTTGATGTACCGAAGATAGTTCGGAGTCCCGGATGTGATCACGAACATGACGAGGAGTCCCGAACTGGTCGAGACATGAAGATTGATATATTGGACGACTATGTTCGGACACCGGAATGGTTCCGGGGGTTATCGGATGTATACCGGAGTACCGGGGGGTTACCGGAACTCCCCGGGGGGTTAATGGGCCTCATGGGCCCAAAAGTGGAGCAGAGGAGGGGCGCCCAGGGTAGGCCGCGTGCCCCCTCCCCCTCTAGTCCGAATAGGACAAGGAGAGGGGGGGCACCCCCCCTTCCTTCCTCTCCTCTCTGCCCTTCCTTCCCCTCTCCTACTTGGACAAGGAAAGGACGGAGCCCTACTCCCGGTGGGAGTAGGACTCCTCCCTGGCGCGCCCTCCCTTGGCCGGCCGCCTCCTCCCCCTTGGTCCTTTATATACGGGGGCAGGGGGCACCTCTAGACACAACAATTGATCCCTTGGATCTCTTAGCCCTGTGCGGTGCCCCCTCCACCATAATCCACCTCGATAATATCATAGCGGTGCTTAGGCTAAGCCCTGCGTCGGTAGAACATCATCATCGTCACCACGCCGTCGTGCTGACGGAACTCTTCCTCAAAGCTCGGCTGGATCGGAGTTCGAGGGACGTCATCGAGCTGAACGTGTGCTCAACTCGGAGGTGCCGTACGTTCGGTACTTGGATCGGTCGGATCGTGAAGACGTACGACTACATCAACCGCGTTGTGCTAACGCTTCCGCTTTCGATCTACGAGGGTACGTGGACAACACTCTCCCCTCTCATTGCTATGCATCACCATGATCTTGCGTGTGCGTAGGAAAATTTTGAAATTACTACGTTCCCCAATAGTCCGCCGCAACACGCCTTCACCCTCTCACGCCAGGCACACCAGGCCTCGATCTTGGCTTTGCCACCATAGCTGGTGCATACCTGCTCATACATACATGCGGAGTTCACCTTGGACTTGGAGTGCGACTTCGTAGGGACTAGGTGCCAACTTCGAGGTTGCTCCGATGCCGCGGGGCCACCCACGGGGGTGCGTCATTACCTCCAGCCGCCTCTCGCCAACTCCAGATCGAAAACGTACACGCGCCTTGATCCACCGACGTATGCATATTGCTGCTGCTAGATCAAAGCCTCACTGGCCCGTACTTTGCAAAGGCACGGGTGAGGGCGCGCCCGACCCTTCAATAGGTGCGCGCCTATTACTCCATTCACCGCGAGCTTCAGATAATGGATTCAAGCAGCAAGGCAGCCGGAGCTTGGGTTTCCTCCCGGGGCTGGCGAAGAACCAACCGAATGGTTATCTCCTTCCATCCGAGTAGGGGACGAGATCCCAATCGACGGATCCGAAGTTTTCGGACTCACATCCACTACCCGCCATGCCAGAAAAGGTCGAAGGTCACCGGAGAGGAGCTTTCCGGAGCGGACTGGAAGTTGAGGGGAAAATGGCTAGGGTTCGGACCGAGGTGCAGATAAGGACGAAGTATTTTTAGGACCGGGGTGGACAGGTCCAATATGGCGGACGCACCTAGGTAAGTCTGGGCACCCCAAAAATGTTCATGAAGCTTTAATAAGTGTTGTGAAATTTGAAAAGGTGTCAAAGGGTTTTGAAAGGTGTTAATGTATTGTTAAATGTTCATGTATTTTTGAAAAATGTGTGTGAAATTTAAAAGTGCTCATTTTTCTAAATTTTTGGAAAAAAAATTCTGTTCATGGAAATAAGAAGTTTCAAATGTAAGAAAGAGTTCAAAATCTGTAGAAAACATTTGTATATTTTAATTTAATGTAATTCTATTAAAGTGTTCATGTAGTATAAACAATATTTGTGCAAATCTAAAAATATACATTTTAAGAAATGTTTGTGTAGTTTTTTAAAACTTCCCTGTCAAAAAATCGTTTTTAAATAATACTTTTCAAGAATTTACTGTTCATGGGATGGAGATGAGCCGGAGTTCATAAATGGTTATTCGTATCCCAGCCCACTATCTTACACGATAAAAATTCGTTTGTCTAGCTAGCCTAGCCCACTATCCCGAAGTTTCCGATCCGTGCACTATGGGAGGTAATATGTGTCGGTTGTAGCGGTGCATACACTCGGCAGGTCTATATGTCGCCCGTACCAATTCCTGGGAGTTCCTATGCGCCGCTCGTTGCGGCAAACAGTCGGCCTCCCGCACAGGAGTGGCCCGACTGGGCCGGCCCATCTATAGCCCAGCAAAAAATATATAAAAGAAGTACAAGTGCAACGGCTAGGGATCAAACTCAGGCCATCCAGCTCCCTACGCGCGATACTAGCCACCACACCAACTGTCTGCTTATGACAAGTCACCAGCAACATCGTATTTACTGTAGTGTACAGAATTTTCAATTATTGGACACATTTTAGGAAACACGGATTTTTTTGGAAAATTTATCATTTCGAAATGGTATTTGAATTATACAAAAAGAATTAGAATTAGAAGCAGTTTTTGAAAAAAATTCAGAACATTTTCAGAAATAAGAACAAAATTTTAAACACCTTTTTTTGAATTACGAACATTTTTACAAATGTTTCGAACATTTTTTGAAAAAGTGAACAAATTTCAAAATACTGAATGTTGTTGAAAGAGTGAGCAAATATGTGAACCGAATAATTTTTGAAATGTTCAAACAATTTTTGAATAATTGCACATATTTTGTAAAACTAGACAATTTTCAAAATTCCAAACCTTTTACTAAACGTGATTTTTTTTTTGAAAATCCTGAACAATTTTGGAAAAAGTGAATAATTTTCCATATGCCGACAATTTTTTAAAACATGAACAAAAGTCGAAAATTCTGAAAAACTTTTGGCAAAATGAATAATATTCATAATTCCGAACATTTTCTAAAACACGAAGAACATTTGAAATTCCTGAACATTTCTGGACAATAATGTTTTCGAAAATTCTGAACATTTTTCAAAAACGTGAACAAAATTTGAAGGTCTTGAACATTTTTTGAACAGAAGAGAATAAAAATTGAATTTCTGAACAATTTTTCAAAACATGAACAAAATTTGAAATTTACGAAGATTTTTCGAATACATGGGAACATAATTTGAAATTATAAATATGTTTTGAAGAGTTGAACAGTTTTTAGAAAATTTTATTTCTAAAAGTTACAAAAGAAACAGAAAAGGAAAAAGAAGATAAAGGTAACCAAAAAAGGAACAGATAACAAAAGCCAGAAAAAAGAAAAAGGAAAAATAAGGAAAAAGTTATGAAAACCGAATATAACAATAAAAAAAGGCAGGAAAAAAGAAAAAACCAGACCTGGACCGGTTTGGAACCTTCTAGAAGGTTCCCAAAACCGGGATCAGTGCAACGCGCAACGGGCTGGCCCATTTAGTCGCTCCCTTCGCCAGGTCTGTGCGTTTGCACGACAACTTGACGCAGTAAGCGTCGTATAGGGTTTTCCGGAATTGCCTGCCTCTATGGGCGATGACTAGCAGGCCGGCCAGTAACGTGGCGCGCTGTAGGTCTGCTATGTTCTGGTTTTCTTTGTTTTTTCCGTTTTTATTTAATTTATTTTTTCATCGGTGTTCTTTGATTTTTTTTGTCATTTTTGGTATTATTTCTTTCTTCATTATACTTTTGGTTTTCTTTTTGTTTTCTTTTTGTTTCCTTCTTGGTTTTCTATGTTTTTTTCCTTTGTCAGTTTTATCGGCATTCCTTTTTTTTTTCTAACACATGTCTACTTTTGCTGGTATACAATGTACATTTGCAGAGCACTTGTGACACATATGCATGCTACACATTGGAAAACTGTGGCCGGTGAGCGCCTCAGCCTCCCCCTCTCCCTCTCGCAAAAAGTCTTCTTCCCGTCGGTGAGTGCCACAGCCTTTCCCCAATCTCCCCCGCCGACGAGCAAGTCATGGCCGAGAGGTTCCCAGGCGACCACACAGCTGCGAACGGCTTCGGCCGCCGACACCTCCAAGAGCCGGAGGCGCGCCTTCTCTACGAGGCTGAGTACCCGGCGCCTCCTGACATGCGCGTTCCGGGGGCATGGAGACTGAGCGTTGCCGGCGTCCCGGTGCCGCCGGTACCCGAAGGGGCGGCACGACGGGTGGAGATCGCCCGCATCCGCTCCTCACTGACGGAGGAGCAGCGGAACAAGCCGAGGTACGCGCCCGACAGCGAAACGCAGTGGACGCTGTACTTCCAGCGCCGCCGCGAGGAGCAGATCGCCTCCGTCAACGCCGTCATTCCCCGCAGCCGTCTCAACGCTGAAGGACGGCACGAATGGTGGGGCGTCCTCGGCCGCACCCTCGACGCCGTCCTCGACCACATCGAGACCGGCAACGTGTCGCGGCTGGAGTACCCGACGCGGCCGTCCTTCTCCCGCCGCCGCGGCAGTTCCTGGATGTCGCGGCAAATGGAGCCGGGGTCGTCCTTGTCGTCGGGCTCCGGCTCGCCGGCCCTCCACCCTGTCAGGCCCAAGCGAGAGGGGACACCGCTCGGGCGTTGCGCTCGCAGCGGCGCCCTCGTCATCAACGAGCCCTCACCGCCTGCGACGGCACAGGCGAGGCGCTCCCTACGCCCGGCCGAAGCCTGAGCCGGGCTTGCTCCCCGTGAAGTCGGAGCACGACGACATGGTGGCCCCCAACGATGAGTCCGCCCTCAAATGGGCGAAGGAGGACTAGGTCCACGAGCAGGTGCGCCGCCAGCGCCGGGTGTACCTGGAGCACCAGGCCCGTCGCCACGCCGAGGCCGTCGCCGTGTCGAGGAGGGCGGCGTTATCATCATCGACAGCGACAAGGAGGGCGAGGCCGGGCCGTCAAGAGCCCCACCACATGTCGGCGACCCCGGCTAGGGCTGCAGCAAGGACGTCGCAGGCGAGGCGCGCGACGACGACGGCGACGGTGACAGCGGCGACTACACCCGCTTCTACAGGCTTCTCGGCATGTAGACGATGGCGGCGGCGAGGCTTTTTAGTTTTTTTTTTAAGTTAGGCGTAATTCTTGCATGTTTTTTATGTTTTTGTATAAATTTCGATGAAGTATGGCTGTGTTTCTGCAAAAATTGCCGAGTTTGCAAAAATTTGAAACGAACTTCGCCAAACCCGCGGCGACCGTGGGCCTATGACTGGGAGCGAACCGAACCCCAGGGGCCAATCTAGCGCCGGTTCGCCCCCAGCCGCTCTTTTTCGGTGCTCTGGGGGGCCGAACGGCTGGAGATGCTCTTGATAGTGTCCCTCTAGTTGGGCTAGCGCAGTAACGCCTCACCACTTTCACCATATGCTTTGTTTGAAAAACCATACTGTACAATCTGGGTGGATCCTTTTACATACATATCTATCTGCCGTGTCCAAGAATGTACCTTTTTGTTTAACTAAGTAATTGCCCGTGCATTGCAACGGAAGAACAACAATCATGTATGCATGGGTGATATATTTAGGGCATACTTTCAATAATAAATTTACTAAGAGCTCTTTACCATCCTATTGTTACATTATAAAACATGTGCAATACATATATTAGTTGAAATAGACATATGTAGATTGTACATAGTTAAAATCCACATGCATTTCTACGGAGAAAATAATAATATGATCATCAAAATGCAACTTTCTCATTTCCTAATTAATCTGTGGCACCTTGTTCCACCGTGAATTATATTTTCACTCAAGAACCAACTAACCTAGGTGTGGGAGGTTGGCGTTGCGACTTGTTTGGCAACGACAATGGTGGCGTGCGGTGCTAGGTGGTCTGGTGCGCCAATGGGTGTGCTTTTGCTGGTTTCTGGCTGTGACAGAGAAGTCGGAGCTGCGGGCGGCGGGGCCACTGCGGCAACGATGACTCCATGAGGGCGGTTTTCAGCGAACGGAGCTCTCCGGGTGTTGCGCTGGACTAGGTCGGTGCGAGGCCAACAAAATCGGAGTTGTCTTGTCGTCGACGCTGCGGTCGACTCTTTGGCGTTGCTTTGTTGTTCGGTGCTACCTTTCGATGGTGTGTCGTTTGGTTGTGCCGTGATCTTGTTTGTGGCCAGGTCGTCCGCGTGTGCCCCATGTGGGGTTTGTAATCTAGGTTTTCGCCCAGTTTTCCTCTAATTAACTGGGAACTCTCTTCTTCTTAATCAATGAAAATGGCAAATCTTTTGCCTCATTTTAAAAAAACAATCAAATGGCATCAAAGTACTAATAATATAGTCTTTCATATCTACTTTCTTATGCATTGTTCATGGACAAATTATGATAAAAAACAGCATTATTCAATTCCTTGTGTATATCTGAGTCAAAAGATGAAACCACGGTAATTATCTAATTCAAGGGCGAAGAAGATACATAATTTAGTTTTTCGTGTATCTGCATGAAAAAAATAGTCATGGTTAAACTGTACAAAACATTGCATCACTACTTCTGCAGTTATGTCCACTGTGATCTTTTCTCTAACAAAAGAAATATTGAATAACAACTTGTCAGGAAAGTCTATGCAGGGGCAACATCCACTCTCCAAGGTCACAGCTGAACACAGAAATCACGAATATAGTTTATCACCTGTGAACTTGCTCTTGCGCGGCCAAGATAGTGTGTTACCTACGCGTACGTGCATAGGTATGAAATCAATCGGCCATGCTGCCGCCGACGGGCTCTGCTTCGACACAACCACCGACGCCCGAGCTCTACTTCTACACAGCCACCGACGCCCAAGCTCTCCACACAGAAGTATTCTGACTGGAAAAAGGAGCAGCAATGTCATGTTGTTTCCAATATAACTGAATATAACAAGAATTAGCATGATCAATGGTAGATTGAATTAGCCAAACACAACCCCATCTTTTGAAATCAACGAAGATTGCACGACGGGGATCGCAGTGCTCATGGGACCAGCCTAATTCGCACCATCGGACATGGATGCTCACCTTGGCCTATGGAAAATAGCCTCTATCGGCGGCGGCGGGGACAATGGTGTTGGGTAACGTAGTAATTTCAAAAAATTTCCTACGCACACGCAAGATCATGGTGATGCATAGCAACGAGAGGGGAGAGTGTTGTCTACGTACCCTCGTAGACCGAAGCGGAAGCGTTGACACAACGTAGAGGAAGTAGTCGTATGTCTTCCAGGTCCAACCGATCCAAGCACCCTTACTCCGGCACCTCCGAGTTCTTGACACACGTACAGCTCGATGACGCACCCCGGGCTCCGATCCAGCAGAGCTTCAAGGAGGAGTTTCGTCAGCACGACGGCGTGGTGATGATCTTGATGTTCAACCGTCGCAGGGCTTCGCCTAAGCACCGCTACAATATGACCGAGGTGTAATATCGTCGAGGGGGGCACCGCACACGGCTAAACAACGATCACGAAGATCAACTTGTGTGTCTATGGGGTGCCCCCTCCCCCGTATATAAAGGGGGAGATGAGGAGGGGGCCGGCCAAGGGGGAGGCGCGCCCTAGGAGGAGAAAACCTACTCCAAGTAGGTTTGCCCCCTCCCTTTCCTATTAGGAGTAGGAGAGGGAAGGAAGAGAGGGGAGGGAAGAAGGAAAGGGGGGGCCGGCCCCCCTCCCAATTCGGATTGGGCTTGGGGGGGGGGGGGGCGCCCCCTCCTTTGCTCCTTCTCCCTCCTTTCCACTAAGGCCCAATAAGGCCCATATACTTCCCGGGGGGTTCCGGTAACCTCCCGGAACTCCGGTATAATCCCAATCTCATCCGGAACCTTTCCGGTGTCCAAATATATCCGTCCAATATATCAATCTTTATGTCTCGACCATTTCGAGACTCCTCGTCATGTCCGTGATCACATCCGGGACTCCGAACAACCTTCGGTACATCAAAATACATAAACTCATAAAGTAAATGTCATCGTAACTTTAAGCGTGCGGACCCTACGGTTCGAGAACAATGTAGACATGACCGAGACATGTCTTCGGTCAATAACCAATAGCGGGACTTGGATGCCCATATTGGTTCCTACATATTCTACGAAGATCTTTATCGGTCAGACCACATAACAACATACGTTGTTCCCTTTGTCATCGGTATGTTACTTGCCCGAGATTCTATCGTCGGTATCCAATACCTAGTTCAATCTCGTTACCGGCAAGCCTCTTTACTCGTTCCGTAATACATCATCTCGCAACTAACTCATTAGTTGCAATGCTGGCAAGGCTTAAGTGATGTGCATTACCGAGAGGGCCCAGAGATACCTCTCCGACATTCAGAGTGACAAATCCTAATCTCGAAATACGCCAACCCAACAAGTACCTTTGGAGACACCTGTAGAGCACCTTTATAATCACCCAGTTACGTTGTGATGTTTGGTAGCACACAAAGTGTTCCTCTGGTAAACGGGAGTTGCATAATCTCATAGTCATAGGAACATGTATAAGTCATGAAGAAAGCAATAGCAACATACTAAACGATCGGGTGCTAAGCTAACGGAATGGGTCATGTCAATCAGATCATTCAACTAATGATGTGATCTCGTTAATCAAATAACAACTCTTTGTTCATGGTTAGGAAACATAACCATCTTTGATTAACAAGCTAGTCAAGTAGAGGCATACTAGTGACACTCTGTTTGTCTATATATTCACACATGTATTATGTTTCCGGCTAATACAATTCTAGCATGAATAATAAACATTTATCATGATATAAGGAAATAAATAATAACTTTATTATTGCCTCTAGGGCTCATTTCCTTCAGTCTCCCACTTGCACTAGAGTCAATAATCTAGATTACATAGTAAGATTCTAACACCCATGGAGTCTTGGTGTTGATCATGTTTTGCTCGTGGAAGAGGCTTAGTCAACGGGTCTACAACATTCAGATCCGTATGTATCTTGCAAATCTCTATGTCTCCCACCTGGACTAGATCCCGGATGGAATTGAAGTGTCTCTTGATGTGCTTGGTTCTCTTGTGAAATCTGGATTCCTTCGCTAAGGCAATCGCTCCAGTATTGTCACAAAAGATTTTCATTGGACCCGATGCACTAGGTATGACACCCAGATCGGATATGAACTCCTTCATCCAGACTCCTTCATTGGCTGCTTCCGAAGCAGCTATGTATTCCGCTTCACACGTAGATCCCGCCACGACACTTTTCTTTGAACTGCACCAACTGACAGCTCCACCGTTTAATGTAAACACGTATCCGGTTTGCGATTTAGAATCGTCCGGATCAGTGTCAAAGCTTGCATCAACATAACCATTTACGATGAGCTCTTTGTCACCTCCATATACGAGAAACATATCCTTAGTCCTTTTCAGGTACTTCAGGATGTTCTTGACCGCTGTCCAGTGATCCACTCCTGGATTACTTTGGTACCTCCCTGCTAAACTTATAGCAAGGCGCACATCAGGTTTGGTACACAGCATTGCATACATGATAGAGCCTATGGCTGAAGCATAGGGAACATCTTTCATTTTCTCTCTATCTTCTGCAGTGGTCGGGCTTTGAGTCTTACTCAACTTCACACCTTGCAATACTGGCAAGAACCCTTTCTTTGCTTGATCCATTTTGAACTTCTTCAAAACTTTGTCAAGGTATGTGCTTTGTGAAAGTCCAATTAAGTATTTTGATCTATCTCTATATATCTTAATTCCCAATATGTAAGCAGCTTCACCGAGGTCTTTCATTGAAAAACTTTTATTCAAGTATCCCTTTATGCTATCCAGAAATTCTATATCATTTCCAATCAATAATATGTCATCCACATATAATATTAGAAATGCTACAGAGCTCCCACTCACTTTCTTGTAAATACAGGCTTCTCCAAAAGTTTGTATAAACCCAAATGCTTTGATCACACTATCAAAGCGTTTATTCCAACTCCGAGAGGCTTGCACCAGTCCATAAATGGATCGCTGGAGCTTGCACACTTTGTTAGCTCCCTTTGGATCGATAAAACCTTCTGGTTGCATCATATACAACTCTTCCTTCAGAAATCCATTCAGGAATGCAGTTTTTACATCCATTTGCCAAATTTCATAATCATAAAATGCGAAAATTGCTAACATGATTCGGACAGACTTAAGCATCGCTACGGGTGAGAAGGTCTCATCGTAGTCAATCCCTTGAACTTGTCGAAAACCTTTTGCAACAAGTCGAGCTTTGTAGACAGTAACATTACCGTCAGCGTCAGTCTTCTTCTTGAAGATCCATTTATTCTCAATTGCTTGCCGACCATCGGGCAAGTCAATCAAAGTCCATACTTTGTTCTCATACATGGATCCCATCTCAGATTTCATGGCTTCAAGCCATTTTGCGGAATCTGGGCTCACCAGCGCTTCTTCATAGTTCGTAGGTTCATCATGATCTAGTAGCATGACTTCCAGAATAGGATTACCGTACCACTCTGGTGCGGATCTTACTCTGTTTGACCTACGAGGTTCTGTATTAACTTGATCTGAAGTTCTATGATCATCATCATTAACTTCCTCACTAGTTGGTTTTGACGTCACAGAAACCGGTTCCTGTGATGTATTATTTTCCAACAAGGGAGTAGGTACAGTTACCTCATCAAGTTCTACTTTCCTCCCACTCACTTCTTTCGAGAGAAACTCCTTCTCTAGAAAGGATCCATTCTTAGCAATGAATGTCTTGCCTTCGGATCTGTGATAGAAGGTGTGCCCAACTGTCTCCTTTGGGTATCCTATGAAGACACATTTCTCCGATTTGGGTTCGAGCTTATCAGGTTGAAGCTTTTTCACATAAGCATCGCAGCCCCAAACTTTAAGAAACGATAACTCTGGTTTCTTGCCAAACCATAGTTCATAAGGTGTCGTCTCAACGGATTTTGATGGTGCCCTATTTAATGTGAATGTGGCCGTCTCTAAAGCATAACCCCAAAACGATAGCGGTAAATCAGTAAGAGACATCATAGATCGCACCATATCAAGTAAAGTACGATTACGACGTTCGGACACACCATTACGCTGTGGTGTTCCGGGTGGCGTGAGTTGCGAAACTATTCCGCATTGTTTCAAGTGTAGACCAAACTCGTAACTCAAATATTCTCCTCCACGATCAGATCGTAGAAACTTTATTTTCTTGTTACGATGATTTTCAACTTCACTCTGAAATTCTTTGAACTTTTCAAATGTTTCAGACTTATGCTTCATTAAGTAGATATACCTGAGGGAGTCCTGGACTAGGGGGTGTCCGGACAGCCGGACTATCATCGTCCGCCGGACTCCAAGACTACGAAGATACAAGATCGAAGACTCTGTCCCGTGTCCGGATGGGACTTTCCTTGGCGTGGAAGGCAAGCTTGGCGATACGGATATGTAGATCTCCTACCATTGTAACCGACTCTGTGTAACCCTAGCCTCCTCCGGTGTCTATATAAACCGGAGGGCATTAGTCCGTAGGACACAACATACATTACAACAATCATACCATAGGCTAGCTTCTAGGGTTTAGCCTCCTTGATCTCGTGGTAGATCCACTCTTGTACTACCCATATCATCAATATTAATCAAGCAGGACGTAGGGTTTTACCTCCATCGAGAGGGCCCGAACCTGGGTAAAACATCGTCTCCCTCGTCTCCTATTACCATCCGCCTAGACGCACAGTTCGGGACCCCCTACCCGAGATCCGCCGGTTTTGACACTGACATTGGTGCTTTCATTGAGAGTTTCTCTGTGTCGTCACTGATAGGGCGGATGCCTCCACCCGTCTTCAAAGATGGTGTTTTCGCCGAAGGGGCCTTGGCCGCCGGCCAAACTATCCGGCTAGGTGGTTTTCTTATGACCGCCTGTCCGGCCACCGCTTCGACAATGACTTCTCAAGTCGTCAGAAGCAATCTTCGCGTCAGCCCGAAAGCTGCCGAACAGTTGGATCCAATAGAGCTCTCGTCTGTTAACGAGCTCTTGGATCGCATCGCCGCCTTGGGAGTCGCTACGGACTACAACCAGATTGGGCTTAAAACCGATCTGAGAGAGATTAACTCTCCCCAGGCCACCCACCACATCGCAGTGGTAGAGGAGCAATGCGGCGACTCTTTGCCTATATTAAAAACTAGTCACGTCCGGATTCCCGAACCCTCCATGCCGGACTTCCACGGAGGAACAGGCTTCGATTGAGCATTGAACTTAAAATCATGTATCACTCCGGACTCGCTGGATTGTGTCCAGCAACCTAAGCTTCCGAATTCGGAAGCTCTTCGGCCTTTAAGCCCCAAGATGGGCAGGGATCCGGATTTTAGTCCACCCACCCGCCCAGACATATGCGATCTATCTCTAATACGGCAAGAGCCAGCTGAAACAGTACATCACTACTGGGCCAGATTCCTCCTGGTTATGGACAGGATAAAGGACTGCCGAGAGGAAAACGCAATCTCAATCTTCTGCAATAATTGCACGGACAAGGGAATACTAAACGCCATCGATTGTCGCAAAATTACGCGCTTCACCGATCTGGCATCCATAGTACGAAAGTATTGTGCGATGGAGAGTTTCCGGAAAAACGAAAATCAATTTTGGGATAATCCGGCCCCAAACCCAGTCCGCAGCAAAAGGGCGCCTTACACTCAGGCCCCAGATGCAAAAACAAAAAAACAAAAACCCAATAAGGGAAACGGAACCGTACTGGAGGGATGGCTCAATGGACCCTGTAAGCTTCATAGTACAGAGGGAGCCGTCCCAACTCATAGCCTTCGAGCATGTTGGATATTACGGCAGGTGGCCAAAAGTGGCGAGGAGCTTCTAGCCCCGCAAAACAACTCCAACAATACCGGTACGGTATCAACAGTCTTCGAGACTTTTGCGTCAAACAATATGCGAAAGCGAACAATCCGCGGACTCGCCGAAGTCTACCAAATAGTGACAGCAAATCCATGGAGTGACACAGCTATCACCTTCGGTGCCAGCGACGAACCTAAATTCCGAACAGCCAGAGCACCAGCCGCACTGGTGCTTAGTCCCTAGCTGAACCTAAATCCATGGATGGCGGCAGCGGATTAAACCTCATCTACGAGGAAACTCTGCGGAAAATGGAAATCGATTGGAGCCGTATTGAGCGAAGCAGCACAACCTTCAGAGGAATAATCCCTAGCCGGGAGGCACGCTGCACCGGAAAAATCACACTCGATGTGATGTTCGGCTCGCCGGACAATTACAGATCCGAAGAAGTCACGTTCCAAGTGGCCCCATTCAACAGCGGATATCACGCTATATTAGGACGAGAGGCATTCACAATTTTTCAAGCAGTACCTCACTACGGGTACATGAAGCTCAAAATGCCTGGGCCCGGCGGAATAATCACCCTTGCTAGTGATCCGGACATAGCACTCCGTGCCAAAAATAAGACAGCTGCACTAGCCCTGGAGGTACTATCTGAAGCCTTAGCAGTAGAGGAACTCACCGCGCTGCGCTCTACGGTGAACAGGGACGATGTGATACTCGATAAAAGATCCAAGTCCACCTCCTTCAAACCAGCAGATGAAATAATAAAATTCCAGGCCCATCCAATGGACCCAACAAAGACGGCCCCCATTGGGGCACAATTGAACCCCGAAGTAGACGCCGCACTGCGTGAATTCCTTCGGGAAAATTGGGACATCTTCGCCTGGCATCCTTCGGATATGCCCGGAATCCCACGCAGGTTGGCAGAACACAGCCTAAACATCCTAAAAGGATTTAAGCCAGTGAAACAGGCTCTTCGACGATTTTCCGAACCCAAAAGATAGGCAATGGGAGAAGAGCTAGCCAAACTATTGGAAGCCGGATTCATTAGAGATATCAAACATCCGGACTGGCTAGCAAATCTGGTGATGGTACGAAAGAAGGATAAATCCTGGCGCCTCTGTGTCGATTTTAAAGACCTCAATAAGGCTTGCCCAAAGGATCCCTTCCCTCTCCCCCGCATCGACCAAATTATCGATGCTACCGTAGGGCACGATTCGTTGTGCTTCCTGGACGCATACTCTGGCTATCATCAAATCAAGATGGCGGAAGCAGACCAAGCCGCAACGGCATTCATCACTCCATACGGACCATTCTGCTTCAACATGATGCCCTTCGGACTTAAAAATGCCGGCGCAACATATCAGCGCATGATTCAAACATGTCTGGCCACCCAGATCGGAAAAACAGTCGAGGCATACGTAGATGACGTAGTCGTCAAAACAAAACACGTCGAAACTCTAGTAGACGATTTGAGGCTCACATTCGACAACCTCAGAGCATATGACATCAAGCTGAATCCGGAAAAATGCGTTTTCGGCGTACCAGCCGGAAAGCTGCTGGGCTTCATTGTATCCGGAAGAGGAATTGAAGCAAACCCGGCTAAAATCCGAGCTCTGTCATAGTTGGATATTCCAAAAGACCTCAAACAAATACAAAAATTAACAGGATGCGTGGTAGCCTTAAGCCGCTTTATCTCCCGTCTAGGAGAAAAGGCGTTGCCCCTCTATCGCCTCCTCAGGCGCACCGAACACTTTGAGTGGACGGATGTTGCCACTACCGGACTCGAAGAAATAAATGCCATATTGGCAACAAATCCGGTCCTGGCTGCGCCCACTCTGGGCGAACCAATGTTGTTATACATCGCAGCAACGCATCAAGTTGTAAGCGCGGTCCTCATCGTCGAACGAGCGACAGAAGGGCATAAATTCCCTCTTCAAAAACCAGTGTATTATGTATCCACTGTGTTAACCCCCTGCAAATCCCGTTACCCGCACTATCAGAAGATAGCATATGCGGTGTTCATGGCGTCCCGGAAGCTCCGACACTACTTTCAAGAGTGTTCGATAATAGTGGCCTCTGAAGTACCACTCAATGACATTATAAATAACCGCGACGCAACGGGCAGGATTGCAAAATGGGCCATTGAGCTCTTACCATTTGATATAACTTACAAACCTTGGCGAGCTATAAAGTCACAAGTTTTGGCTGACTTCGTCGCCGAATGGACCGAAGCCGAACTCCCTAAAGAGTACAGCGCATACTCCAATTGGGTTATGCATTTCGACGGCTCTAAAATGTTGGCTGGACTGGGGGCTGGCGTCGTATTGACGTCCCCAACCGGGGACACAGTCCAGTACGTACTTCAAATAATGTACACGGACTCCAACAACGCAGCCGAATACGAGGCCCTATTACATGGTCTCCGGATGGCAGTCTCCATGGGTATTCAACGCCTAGAGGTGCGCGGGGACTCAAACCTTGCAATATCCCAAATAAATGGAGACTTTGACGCCAAGGATCCGAAAATGGCAGCATATCGCAACGCCGTTCTAAAAATGTCAGCTCGTTTTGAAGGACTCGAATTCCATCACATAGCCCGAGATAATAACCAAGCGGCCGACGTACTGGCACGCATCGGTGCGAAACATGATGTTGTCCCTCCAAATATCTTCCTGGAACAGCTCTTCAAGCCATCCGACCTATGGGAAGAGGAGCCCGGAAGTGACAAACCGGAAAAAACCGAGCCAATCGGCGATTCAGCCGATGACATAACACCGTCAGCCCACGACATAATGGCAGTAATCGCCCCGTGGACAGAACCATTCCTAGCCTACTTGCTTAGGCAGGAACTCCCCGAAGACCAAAACGAGGCCCGCTGCATAGTCCGGCGATCGAAAGCCTACAAGGTCCATGAGGGAGAACTTTATAAGAAAAGCACAACCGGAGTCCTTCAAAGGTGTATCTCCGAAGAGGAAGGGCGAAACCTCCTGGCTGAAATTCATGTCGGTCTAGGCGGACACCACGCAGCAGCCCGGGCCCTTGTAGGAAAGGCATTCCGTACAGGATTTTATTGGCCGACGGCCCGGGCAGATGCCCAGGACTTAGTCCAGAGATGCGTTGGTTGTCAGCTCTTTGCTAATCAGAGCCATATGCCGCCTACCGCCCTCAAAACTATACCCATTACCTGGCCGTTCGCGGTCTGGGGGCTTGACATGGTTGGACCCCTTAAAGGGGGAACCCACAAGCAAAGGTACCTATTGGTCATGGTGGATAAATTCACCAAATGGATAGAGGCCAAGCCGGTCAAAACGGCAGAGTCCGGACCAGTGATAGACTTTATATCCGGGGTAGTACACCGTTACGGAGTCCCCCACAGCATCATCACCGACAACGGCACGAACTTCACAGCCGACGAGGTTAAGTCATGGTGCAAGAATATGGGCATCAAGCTCGACTACGCTTCAGTCTATCACCCTCAAACCAACGGTCAAGTGGAACGAGCAAATGGTCTAATAATGAGCGGCATTAAACCCAGGCTAGTGCGGTCACTTACAAAATCTGACACGCACTGGGTCGAGGAGCTCGACTCCGTACTCTCGGGGCTGCGGACAACGCCTAACCGTACTACCGGATTCACACCATTTTTTATGGTATACGGCGCAGAGGCAGTCCTGCCCTGCGACATTATTCATGACTCACCTCGAGTGCGCATGTACGAGGAAAGAGAGGCCGAGCTGGATCGGCAGGACAGCTTGGACACATTGGAGGAAGAACGCGACGTCGCCAAAGCTCGTTCCGCATTCTATCAGCAGCAGGCTCGAAGATATCAAAGCAGAGAAGTACGGGCCAAGACTTACAACGTCGGCGAAATAGTTCTACGCCTGCCGGACAAGAAAAAGGACAAGCTCAAGCCCAAATGGGAGGGCCCCTTCATTATCGATCAAGTCCTGACCGGCGGAGCATACCGTCTACGAAATGCGTCGGATAACCGACTCGAGCCGAACCCATGGAACGCAGCCCGCCTCCGACGATTCTACGCCTAGCGCCGGACTAAGAGTTCGTCCCCTTCCCCCGTCCAAACTTTTACACTTCGACTGTCTTTTGTTTCTCTTTTCATGCCTTTTTATTCAAAAGCCCTTGCGGGCCTATTTTTGCATTTTTCGCATACGCATGATGTGCCATCCGCACTCATTATTCCTGGGGGCTTCTTTTACAGAAGCTCAATTATACGGGTTTCATACCCAGCACATGTGTCAAGCTTCCACATGTACCTTTTACTCGCCATTATATGCATCGATATGACTTAAGTTTTGGCCAAGCTGGGTTGCCTGGCTCCTATGCTTACCCCTACGTTCCCGATTGTTCGGCTAGGAGGTAAAGGGAGCACCTCTGCGATTGTTACTGCCGGGTCAGCCGGATGTGTACCTCAGACTGGGTGAAGCCGAAAGCTAGCGTTCTTAAGGGAATATTCGGTCGGTGACTTAAAAGATGACTTTTTTTACCTATTTATCTATCTGCCCCCAGATGTTTTACTGCTTTCTTTGCAGTCCGGACATGCACTTTAGGGCATGCCTCCCAGGGAAAGGAACCCTTAACGGAACTATTCTCCCTGGAAGATGTTTCTTACTAACCATGTAATATAACATAACTAGTTGGGCACTTGTCTGATAAAGCACTAATGACCCCTACGCCTGGTCTCCATGCATACCACGGTTGTTTCTTAACCAAAAAGGTATTCGGACACACTCCGGACTCTAGGGTCCCGAGGTTGAAGCGAAAAGGTCGGCAAAGACAAACGATCTACAATCCGGCTCGAAGGCATTTCACATGTCACTTTAAAGGAAAACATACATTGTCAAATTTACTGATTGTATTCCTCCTCAATCCCGTCTAACAGGCTGTCTAATTTACAGTCCCGTTGGGAAAATTTAGCAGCCAACTCTACTTGGCTGTATACTAAACTCACAGGGATCTCCTTCCCATCGGGCCCCACCGGTCCAACTTCGGCCATGTGGTTGGGATCCGCCTTCTTGTAACGCGTCTTCACCATGGCCCAAGCCTCCCTGGCACCTTGACGGCAAGCCGAAATCTTCCACAAACGGAAGCGCTGCCGCACTCCCTGTAGCTTCTCCGAAAGCTCCCCAAGGCCCTCGGGTAGGGAGAGGGCTGGCCATAAAGCCCGGACGACGCCGCTCATTGCCTGCCGAACTCGTTCGAGCAGTTGCAACAGTTCGGGAAGTTGATCACCCATTGATATGGGCATCTCCTCTGCAGGACGACCTGTGAGTATACCTACAAGACATATCATGTCAATATACTTCCTCGCCGAACTCTTCTTTTCAAAGGAGTCCGCTCAAGCACTTACTATAAATGCCGCGACGAAGCCGCTGATTCTCCTTAACGGAGCCGGACAGCTCAGCTCGAGCGCCTTTCAGCTCTTCTCCGAGCTTGGCGTTGGCATCCTGGAGCCTGTTCCTTTCTTGCTGAACCCTATTCAGCACACTCTCGCCGGCCTTTAGCTGGCGCAGCAATGCTTGCCTGTCCGGATCTTGTCCGGTGGCACCTGCAATGTCATTATTAGACTCGCGTGCACGCCGCACAGCGCTTATATTTATTAATAAAAATGTGTTACTAGGAGGGTTCTCTGCGTCTCCTCCTGTGGCAGCAAGTGCGGCCTCAAGTTGGGCCTTGCAATCTTGCAGCTCCCGAGACAGCTGGGCATTCTTCTCGGTAAGAGCCCGCGTTTTTAAATGATCCTTAAATCAGTTAACATAACTACTTTAAGTCTCGGGGGCTACTGGTATATACAACCATTAAAATTCCCTTACCCGCATGTCTTTCACATACTGCTCCGTGGCTCTGGTAAAACCATCTTGAGCGGCACGGAGATGCGCATCCCCTGCGTTAAAGGCATCCAATGCCTCAGGGAAAAAGCATGCTTCACGAAATACTGTCCGGCGGCGCCTATGGTTCGTGGCGCTCTCCACCTCAGACTTAGTGGCAGACAGTCTGTCGGTGTCCTCCGTTGGAGAAGGATCCGGCCCGCGTCTTGCGCTTGCCTCCCCCTCCAGGCCGGGCGCTGGAGCCTGGCCGGTGTAGGTTGGATCAGCAACTTTTGCGCCCGCAGTCCGGCGAGCGCTTTTTCTCCTACAAAGATCATGAGCACTCAGGCGTTTCCTAGGAACGTCACTCTGAAAATTCAAATACAAGCTATACCTTTGCGGCGACGTTTCCGTCCGCACCGCGCTCCTTTTCCGCCTGCTGGTCCGGACTGACCTCTGTTGGTCAGCCGCCGCGGGCTCGGCTTCCTGCCGTAAAGGCGCTTCCTGCAAAATACCATCGTTCGCGAAGGTTAGAAATGGGCAGGGAAGAGATAATGGTGTCCGGACTTCGGTCGTGGTCACCTGGGAAGCCGGACACAGTCCGGGGTAGTCCGCCGTAATGGCAACCAAAGCATTGTCTATGCTGAGCTGGTGAAACACCCCGTCGATCAGCTCCACCTCAATGTCCGGATCCTCTTCGGAGGCCGGATCTAGGGATCTTTCCGGATCCTCGGGTTGCGGAGCAGGACTTGCCATGTCCTCCATAGCCCGGCGTAGATCCTGCGCCAAAGACATAATGTAAGAAGCCTAAACTTCGAAAGCATGGGTTGAGCCCTTAAAGGTGTTCACTTACCCATCCTCTAGGGTTGATCATGGAAAACCCATTCAAAGGGTTCGTTCGAAGGAAGTCCTCCTTCTCCCCCTTGTACAGGCTGGACAGGATCTCCACCAGATCCTCGGTCGAATCTGGCCCTTTGCGGCCATGACGGGTGGCATCGTCTTCCCCGTTGAAATCCCACATGGGGTGGCCTCTGTATTGCAATGGCTGTACCCCCCGCATGATGCATGTCGCCATGACTCCGATCATGGTCAAGCCAGAATGGGCCATTAATCTTATTCGGCCCATCAAGTAATGGACGCTCTTGTCTTCCTCCAATCGGGGGCTCCGTGGGCGCCAGCTGAGGCGTTTCTTCAAAGGAGCAGCACTAAACTCTGGGAGGCCGATCCGGATTGGGTCCGGCAGCGGAGCGTCTCCTATATAAAACCACTCTGAAGGCCAGTCTTCGGACGCCTTCTTGGGAGTACCGGATGGGTATCCGGTCCCGGCAATGCGCCATATTTCGGCGCCACCCACTTGATATATGGACCCCTCGTGAGAACGGGGTACGAGCCAGAACAGCCTCTTCCACAATGCAAAATGGGGCTCAATGCCCAGGAATAGCTCACAAAGAGCTACGTAGCCCGCGATATGCAGGACAGAGGCGGGCGTGAGGTGGTGGAGCCGGAGTCCGTAGAACTCCAGGAGCCCGCGGAGGAACGGATGTATTGGGAATCCGAGTCCCCTTATCAGATAAGGGACGAAGCATACTCGCTCCCCTTTATTGGGGCTTGGGGTAGCCTCCGCTTGCCTCCCACCTTGATAAGTAACCAGTCCAGCCCGGACTGGGACCATGAAGGCCGGAGGGAGATATCCCCCCGCTTGGAGCTTCACTAGCTCGTTGTGCAAAACCGAGCACCTCCTCCAATCCCCTGGCGGTGGGCTGGGAGCGCGAGAAGAGGAGCCGCGTCGACGGTCCATGATGGAATGGATTTTTAGGTCAAGGGCGCTCCGATGAACTATTCGCGGAAGGAAGATGGTGTGATTTGGATCTGGATTTTTGCCTCTTTTGTAGGCGAACGACTCGCACGACTAGGGGGTGAAACGTAAAAGACACCCTGGCTTTTCGCATTCGTGCGACGTGTGGAAAAATACCATTATTGGGCGTAGAAGCCGAGAAACACAGTATTTATGGTGAAGCCGGACACTGTTCGGTAGGTACATGGAACTTGAAGGGAGAACCCGCCTTGCAACGCCGAAGACTATATACGCGCTGGACTTATCGTCATTGAAGCCTGGTTCGGGGGCTACTGAGGGAGTCCTGGACTAGGGGGTGTCCGGACAGCCGGACTATCATCGTCCGCCGGACTCCAAGACTACGAAGATACAAGATCGAAGACTCTGTCTCGTGTCCGGATGGGACTTTCCTTGGCGTGGAAGGCAAGCTTGGCGATACGGATATGTAGATCTCCTACCATTGTAACCGACTCTGTGTAACCCTAGCCTCCTCCGGTGTCTATATAAACCGGAGGGCATTAGTCCATAGGACACAACATACATTACAACAATCATACCATAGGCTAGATTCTAGGGTTTAGCCTCCTTGATCTCGTGGTAGATCCACTCTTGTACTACCCATATCATCAATATTAATCAAGCAGGACGTAGGATTTTACCTCCATCGAGAGGGCCCGAACCTGGGTAAAACATCGTGTCCCTCGTCTCCTGTTACCATCCGCCTAGACGCACAGTTCGGGACCCCCTACCCGAGATCCGCCGGTTTTGACACCGATAATACCCATATCTTATTAAATCATCTGTGAAGGTGAGAAAATAATGATATCCGCCACGAGCCTCAACATTCATCGGACCACATACATTTGTATGTATGATTTCCAACAAATCTGTTGCTCTCTCCATAGTACCGGAGAACGGTGTTTTGGTCATCTTGCCCATGAGGCACGGTTCGCAAGTACCAAGTGATTCATAATCAAGTGGTTCCAAAAGTCCATCAGTATGGAGTTTCTTCATGCGCTTTACACCGATATGACCTAAACGGCAGTGCCACAAATAAGTTGCACTATCATTATCCACTCTGCATCTTTTGGCTTCAACACTATGAATATGTGTATCACTACTATCGAGATTCATCAAAAAATAGACTACTCTTCAAGGGTGCATGACCATAAAAAATATTACTCATATAAATAGAACAACCATTATTCTCTGATTTAAATGAATAACCGTCTCGCATCAAACAAGATCCAGATATAATGTTCATGCTTAACGCTGGCACCAAATAAGAATTATTTAGGTCTAATACTAATCCCGAAGGTAGATGTAGAGGTAGCGTGCTGACCGCGATCACATCAACTTTGGAACCATTTCCCACGCGCATCGTCACCTCGTCCTTTGCTAGTGTTCGCTTAATCCGTAGTCCCTGTTTCGAGTTGCAAATATTAGCAATAGAACTAGTATAAAATACCCAGGTGCTACTGCGAGCTCTAGTAAGGTACACATCAATAACATGTATATCACATATACCTTTGTTCACCTTGCCATCCTTCTTATCCGCCAAATACTTGGGGCAGTTCCGCTTCCAGTGTCCAGTCTGCTTGCAGTAGAAGCACTCAGTTTCAGGCTTAGGTCCAGACTTGGGTTTCTTCTCTTGAGCAGCAACTTGTTTGCTGTTCTTCTTGAAGTTCCCCTTCTTCTTCCCTTTGCCCTTTTTCTTGAAACTAGTGGTCTTATTGACCATCAACACTTGATGCTCCTTCTTGATTTCTACCTCCGCAGCCTTTAGCATTGCGAAGAGCTCAGGAATCGTCTTATCCATCCCTTTCATATTATAGTTCATCACGAAGCTCTTGTAGCTTGGTGGAAGTGATTGGAGAATTCTGTCAATGACGCTATCATCCGGAAGAGTAACTCCCAGTTGAATCAAGTGATTACAATACCCAGACATCTTGAGTATATGCTCACTGACAGAACTATTCTCCTCCATCTTGCAGCTATAGAACTTATTGGAGACTTCGTATCTCTCAATCCGGGCATTCTTCTGGAATATTAACTTCAACTCCTGGAACATCTCATATGCTCCTTGACGTTCAAAACGTCGTTGAAGTCCCGGTTCTAAGCCATAAAGCATGGCACATTGAACTATCGAGTAGTCATCAGCTTTGCTCTGCCAGACGTTCTTAACGTCGTCAGTTGCATCAGCAGCAGGCCTGGCACCCAGCGGTGCTTCCAGGACGTAATTTTTCTGTGCAGCAATGAGGATAATCCTCAAGTTACGGACCCAGTCCGCGTAGTTGCTACCATCATCTTTCAACTTTTCTTTCTCAAGGAACGCATTAAAATTCAACGGAACAACAGCACGGGCCATCTATCTACAATCAACATAGACAAGCAAGATACTATCAGGTACTAAGTTCATGATAAATTTAAGTTCAATTAATCATATTACTTAAGAACTCCCACTTAGACAGACATCTCTCCAGTCATCTAAGTGATCACGTGATCCAAATCAACTAAACCATAACCGATCATCACGTGAGATGGAGTAGTTTTCAATGGTGAACATCTTATGTTGATCATATCTACTATATGATTCATGCTTGACCTTTTGGTTTCCGTGTTCCGAGGCCATATCTGCATATGCTAGGCTCGTCAAGTTTAACCTGAGTATTCTGCGTGTGCAAAACTGGCTTGCAACCGTTGTAGATGGACGTAGAGCTTATCACACCCAATCATCACGTGGTGTCTGGGCACGACGAACTTTGGCAACGGTGCATACTCAGGGAGAACACTTCTTGATAATTTTTAGTGAGAGATCATCTTAAAATGCTACCGTCAATCAAAGCAAGATAAGATGCATAAAGGATAAACATCACATACAATCAATATAAGTGATATGATATGGCCATCATCATCTTGTGCTTGTGATCTCCATCTCCGAAGCACCATCATGATCACCATCGTCACCGGCGCGACACCTTGATCTCCATCGGAGCATCGTTTGTCGTTTACGCCATCTATTGCTTCTACGACTATCGCTACTGCTTAGTGATAAAGTAAAGCAATTACAGGGCGTTTGCATTTCATACAATAAAGCGACAACCATATGACTCCTGCTAGTTGCCGATAACTTCGGTTACAAAACATGATCATCTCATACAATAAAATATAACATCATGTCTTGGCCATATCACATCACAACATGTCCTGCAAAAACAAGTTGGACGTCCTCTACTTTGTTGTTGCAAGTTTTACGTGGCTGCTACGGGCTTAAGCAAGAACCAATCTCACCTATGCATCAAAACCACAACGATAGTTTGTCAAGTTGATGCTGTTTTAACCTTCGCAAGGACCGGGCGTAGCCACACTCGGTTCAACTAAAGTTGGAGAAACTGACACCCGCTAGTCACCTGTGTGCAAAGCACGACGGTAAAACCAGTCTCGCGTAAGCGTACGCGTAATGTCGGCCCGGGCCGCTTCATCCAACAATACCGCCAAACCAAAGTATGACATGCTGGTAAGCAGTATGACTTATATCGCCCACAACTCACTTGTGTTCTACTCGTGCATATAACATCAAACCATAAAACCTAGGCTCGGATGCCACTGTTGGGTAACGTAGTAATTTCAAAAAAATTCCTACGCACACGCAAGATCATGGTGATGCATAGCAACGAGAGGGGAGAGTGTTGTCTACGTACCCTCGTAGACCGAAGCGGAAGCGTTGACACAACGTAGAGGAAGTAGTCGTACGTCTTCCCGGTCCAACCGATCCAAGAACCGTTACTCCGGCACCTCCGAGTTCTTGACACACGTACAGCTCGATGACGCACCCCGGGATCCGATCCAGCAGAGCTTCAGGGAGGAGTTCCGTCAGCACGACGGCGTGGTGATGATCTTGATGTTCAACCGTCGCAGGGCTTTGCCTAAGCACCGCTACAATATGACCGAGGTGTAATATCGTGGAGGGGGCACCGCACACGGCTAAGCAACGATCACGAAGATCAACTTGTGTGTCTATGGGGTGCCCCCCTCCCCCGTATATAAAGGGGGAGAGGAGGAGGGGGCCGGCCAAGGGGGAGGCGCGCCCTAGGAGGGGAAAACCTACTCCAAGTAGGTTTGCCCCCTCCCTTTCCTATTAGTAGTAGGAGAGGGAAGGAAGAGAGGGGAGGGAAGAAGGAAAGGGGGGGCCAGCCCCCCTCCCAATTCGGATTGGGCTTGGGGGGGGGGGCGCCCCCTCCTTTGCTCCTTCTCCCTCCTTTCCACTAAGGCCCAATAAGGCTCATATACTTCCCGGGGGGGTTCCGGTAACCTCCCGGAACTCCGGTGTAATCCCAATCTCATTCGGAACCTTTCTGGTGTCCAAATATATCCATCCAATATATCAATCTTTATGTCTCGACCATTTCGAGACTCCTTGTCATGTCCGTGATCACATCCGGGATTCCGAACAACCTTCGGTACATCAAAATACATAAACTCATAAAGTAACTGTCATCGTAACTTTAAGCGTGCGGACCCTACGGTTCGAGAACAATGTAGACATGACCAAGACATGTCTCCGATCAATAACCAATAGCGGGACCTGGATGCCCATATTGGTTCCTACATATTCTACGAAGATCTTTATCGGTGAGACCGCATAATAACATACGTTGTTCCCTTTGTCATCGGTATGTTACTTGCCCGAGATTTGATCGTCGGTATCCAATACCTAGTTCAATCTCGTTGCCGGCAAGTCTCTTTACTCGTTCCGTAATACATCATCTCGCAACTAACTCATTAGTTGCAATGCTTGCAAGGCTTAAGTGATGTGCATTACCGAGAGGGCCCAGAGATACCTCTCCGACATTCGGAGTGACAAATCCTAATCTGGAAATACGCCAACCCAACAAGTACCTTTGGATACACTTGTAGAGCACCTTTATAATCACCAGTTACATTGTGACGTTTGGTAGCACACAAAGTGTTCCTCTGGTAAACGGGAGTTGCATAATCTCATAGTCATAGGAACATGTATAAGTCATGAAGAAAGCAATAGCAACATACTAAACGATCGGGTGCTAAGCTAACGGAATGGGTCATGTCAATAAGATCATTCAACTAATGATGTGATCTCGTTAATCAAATAACAACTCTTTGTTCATGGTTAGGAAACATAACCATCTTTGATTAACAAGCTAGTCAAGTAGAGGCATACTAGTGACACTCTGTTTGTCTATATATTCACACATGTATTATGTTTCCGGCTAATACAATTCTAGCATGAATAACAAACATTTATCATGATATAAGGAAATAAATAATAACTTTATTATTGCCTCTAGGGCATATTTACTTCAAATGGATCGTAGGAGGTCATCCTCGTTGGCATCGGATGACGTCAGGGTATGGGAAGGGGGGATCATCACCTCGACGCATGTAAAATAGACGGCGGCTGGGACGAGGCCGATATCGAATTCATCCCAGCGAGATTTTGGATGATCGTGGCTGCATACCTCCTTGGCATCGGATCGTGCAGCAGTAGGGGAGGGAGTCTCTAGTGGTGGCGGCGGGCAAGGGTAGCGCTAGTTTTTTTTGGGTAGTGTGCTGCTAGGGCGTTCCGGCGTCTCAAGGGAGCGAGGCTAGGAGCCCAGGACGGGATTGAAAACTGGGCTGACATGCTCTCATTGTTTTGTTTTTTTAATCGGGAAAACTAGCGCTTGCGAGGGGATGAGGAGCGAAGAAGGACGAAGGTTGGGTCGACGTAAGGGGGGAGACGGAATCTTACGTAATTTTTAGGTGTACTAGGAAACATGCCCGTGCGTTGCAATGGGAGAGAAAAAATATATCACATGCCCCTTACCTGATAAGCACCCGTATCATTGCTTACCCTCCTTTCAATCTATTACTCGTAATGAGTAACAACTACTTGGCAAACGACAGAAGATAGAAAACTGGAAGGAGCCGTCGTGTGGCGACGGGGAGGGAAACTCGAAATCGCGGTCGTCGGTTCTCTCCCCTCCTCCCCCACTGCCGCTAGAGGCGCGGCTGGGCGAAGCCTAGTTGGCGCTAGTGCGGGCAGGGTTCTCGCGTCCTCCGCGTTGGGAAACGAGCGCGGGACAGTGTCTTTGGCAAGGGTGTGCCATAAGCCGGGTGCCATGGTGTGTTGGTGCTCCAGCACGCGGCGGACGGCGCGATGATGGGCTGCAGGCGATTGCGGCGGATCTAGGGCTGGCGCACCTAGATCCTCTCAGTACGAGCGGCGTCTCCGCTAATCGGGTCGGGGTAGACAGGCTCGGGCCATGTGCTCGAATTTGATTCGCTTGACGCGAGCATTACTTTTACTTTAGAGGTGTCTCGACGAGCGTTTATGCCTCCTGCTCTCCTGGTTCGAGGGACTACGAGTGAGGATGGAACAACAATCACGTACTGCCACATCCAAAAGGAAAGTGGTAACCTATGCAGAAGAAGGTCTCTTCAAGGAAGAGGATTTGTGGCTCACGGGTGCCACACCCCCCTATATCAACATAATTTTAAAAAAGATATTAGAAATTTTCCAAAAAAGTCTGAAATTTTGAGATATGAAACATGGTGGGTGCCCGTTGTACATCCGTGTTGAATTTTGTGGGGAATGGGTGCACATGATAATGCCAGTAGAAAAGACAAAAAAAATCATATGTATAGAAAAAATGTTGGATGTATTGTATGTCAGATCAAAGATACCACGGGCATCTATTCCCCACGAAAATGAACATGAATGTATAATGGGCACCCATGTTTGGTATCCTAAAATTTCAGAATTTTTTTGAAATTTTCTAATATTTATTTTAATGTTACGTTCATATAGGAGGGTGTGGCACCCAGGTGCTCCAATGCATTTCCTGTCTCTTCAATAATTCCATGTGGATATATATTGTCGGTGTGTACTGTGTATATCAATTAGAAAAACAGAATCAGAGTTTTTAGAAAATGTTACCTTCGCCATGGCATTCACTACAGATATGTAGACATTGGCAAAAAGAAGAAAAAGAACTATATTAACCAACTACAGTTCAACTGAACTAAACTTGCAGAAGCACTATCATTTGGTAATTCGCAGCTCCCAGCAATTCTATCTAGGAAAGTTGAGGCTAAAATAAGTTGGACCCCACCACTCTACTGATAAGCATCAAAGGAACATATTAAAATTCTAAATACAGGCTGTGTACGCCTAACAGAGGGGATTAAATGGGCTGTGGCAGCTTGGATTTAGAATTGGAGGGAGTATCTAGTTAGGGATCATGGTCGTTGTCCCCTACCTTGGCGCGATGAACAGAATGACTGGGAAGTGCAGTTAACTCCTCGTCCCCAATTGTTGAGTATATTGTGTACGTGTATATGTGTGTGTAGGGTTCACCTCCTGTTTTCCTTGTATAGTTGAGGTTGTGGCCCACCTCTGTACTTATATATACGTGCCTGGTGCACCGATCAATACATCGCGATTGCATAGCCCATAACTTGTCCTTCTACATGGTATCAGTCGCAGCAAGATCCTAACCCTAGCCACCGCCGCCGCGGCGCCTCCGCGCCGCCGCCACCGCCGCTGCCTCACGCCGCCGTCACCAGCCGCCGCCGCCGCCGCCCTCCCCTAGGCCGCCGCAACCGCCCCTGGTCACCGCCGCCATCACCCACCCGCTCGCCGCCGCCGCCGCCTCCTGTCCCGAGGCCGCCGCCGCCGCCAGCCCCGCTTCCGCTCCCTCTCTTTCCCGCGCCGCACCTCTCTCCCATCCCCACCCGTGCCGCCCACCCCCCTCCCAACCCGCGCCGCTCCCGCTTCCTCTCTGTACCCCGCGCCGCGCCCCAACCCGATCACCGCCGCCACCATGAGCTCCTCCTCCTCCACCGTCTCCAATCCGTTCGCCGGTCCCAACATCACCCTCGTCCGCGACCTCAACATCCATGAGTGCGTCCCGGTCAAGCTTGACCACACCACCGCCTCCTACTCCACGTGGAAGCGATACTTTTCGCTTGTGTTCCGTGAGTACCTCCTTCACGGCCACGTGGACAGCACCGTGGACTCCGCGCTCATGATCCACGACGAGGAGTGGATGATCCTCGACGCCACCATCATCCGCTGGTTCTACCTCACCATCTCCAGCGACATCTTCCACACCGTGGTGAACGACGAGGACGACGCCTATGCGGTCTGGACCAAGCTCAACGGCCTCTTCACCGATAATCGGCTACAGCGCAAGGTCCTCCTCTATGGTGAGTTTTACGGGTGCCAGCAACTTGACTCGTCCATCGATGATTTTTGCATGCGTCTCAAGAAGCTCGCCGACGAGCTCCGTGATATGGGGGAGAAGATCGGCGACGAGCTCCTCATCAGCACCCTCTCCGGCGGCCTCAACGAGGACTTCGGGAATGCCGCCTCCAACCTCACCCTCATCCCGGAGCCCACCTTTGGCAAGGTGGTCGCGTACCTCAAACTGGAGGAACGCCGGATGCGGACGGCCAGGACGCGCGCCACCCACACCGCCCTTGTTGCCGGCACCCGCGGGGGTTCGGCCCCGCCACAGCCCCGCCCGACGCCGCCCCCGCAGGCGGCGCCCGCCTTCCCGCCGGGCTTCCTGCCCGCCCCACCCGCCCCCTTCCCGCCGCCCCAGCCGGCGGCCAATGGAGGAGGCCGTCGCGGCGGCCGCCGGGGTGGCCGCAAGCAGGGAGGCGGCGGCGGAGGTGGCGGTGCTCAGGGAGGAGCACCACGCCAGCAGCAGCCGGCACCTCAGCCGGCGGCCCCGTGGTACGCCGGTCGGAACCCGTGGACCGGCGTCGTCCACGCCTACTCCATGCCGGTTCCACGGGCTCCTACTCCGGGTCTTCTCGGCACTCGGCCTCCACCACACCAGGCGTATTACGCCGCGCCGCAGCCTTATGCGGCGCCCTACGGGCAGCAGCCGCCGCCAGGCGGGCCGCTGCTGCTGCCCCTGACGTCTGCGCCGTCTCTTCCGCCGGCGCCGTGGGACCCGGCTCTCCTGGCGGCTCTCCACACCGCCCCTTCTCCGTCCAGCTACACCGGCGGCGGCGATTGGTACATGGACAGTGGCGCCACCGCTCATATGGCGGCGTACCCCGGTAACCTCCATACTGCCCACCCTGTCCACACCTCCAACCGCATCACCGTCGGTGACGGTTCTTCTCTTCCTATCACCCATATTGGACATACATATTTTCCGTCTAACTCCACTCCTATATCCATGTCTAATATTCTTGTTCATCGTGATCTTATTAAAAATCTTGTTTCCGTTCGTTCTCTTACACGTGAAAATCCGGTGACCGTTGAATTTGACGAATGTGGTTTTTCTGTTAAGGACGCTCGCACGCGGATGGTGCTCCACCGATGTGACAGCCCCGACGAGCTCTACCCGGTTCACTCCGCCGCCTCCACCACTTCCGCCGCCCCTGTCGCTCTCGCCACCGGAGTGGATCTCTGGCACGCTCGCTTGGGTCATCCTAATCCTGCCACCCTTCGCCACATACTTCAGAGTTTTTCTTTCACGTGTAATAAGAACGAGGATCACTCGTGTCATGCATGCCGCCTTGGCAAACATGCTCATCTTCCGTTTAGGGCTTCTTCCTTTGTTGCATCGTACCCGTTTGAGTTGATTCATAGTGATGTTTGGACATCTCCTGTTGCAAGTAATATGGGCTTTCTTTATTACCTTGTCATCCTTGACGATTTTTCGCATTATGTGTGGACCTTCCCGTTGCGCCGCAAGTCGGACGTTATCTCCACTCTTGTCGGTTTTTACTCTTATGTTCGCACGCAGTTTGGACGGCCCATTCTCGCGTTGCAGACAGACAACGGGAAGGAGTTTGACAACACCGCTGTTCGTAACCTTCTCGCCACACATGGCACGATTTTTCGTCTCACTTGCCCGTACACCTCGCAGCAGAACGGTCGTGCTGAGCGCATCCTTCACACTCTTAATGACTACGTTCTGACTCTTCTCTTTCATGCCAATGTGCCACCGCGCTTTTGGCCTGACGCTCTAGCCACCGCTTCTCTCCTCATCAACATCCGTCCATGTCGTACTCGCGGGAACTTTACACCTCACCACCTTCTCTTTGGTGCACCCCCCTCTTATGAAGGGCTTCGCATCTTCGGCTGCCTGTGCTACCCTAGCATCTCTGCCACTGCGCCTCATAAGCTCGCACCCCGCTCCGTCGCATGCATCTTTCTCGGCTACCCACCTAACACTAAGGGCTACCGCTGCTATGATCCCGTCTCTCATCGTGTTTTCACCTCCCGACACGTTTACTTTGATGAGATGGTCTTCCCGTTTCAGCAGCAGACACCCCTCATCGTCTCGTCACAGCCGGCCACCGGCGGCCCATCGACGACCTCGTCAGGTGGACGAGCACGCCTGATTCGTGGACCGACTCCGGGCTTTGGCGGTCCACGGGTCCTACTGCCGGCGCCCTCCTCGGCTGGCCCTGACGGTGCGGCCGGCGCTCCGCCTTCACCCGCCGCCCCCGACGCGGGCGCCGCGGGGTCGGGCGCCTCCTCCGCCGCTTCGACGCCGGCCGCCTCGCCGGCCACCTCGCCGGCCCCGACGCCGGCCGCCTCGCCGGCCGCCTCGCCGGCCTCGCCACCGGCCGCCTCGTCGGCTCTGTCGCCAGCCGCGTTGCCGGCTGTGACGCCGGCCCCCTCGCCGGCCGCGTCGCCCGCCGCCTCGCCGGCCGCCTCGCCAGCCGCCTCGCCGGCACCGGTGGCCCCGTCCGGCCCCGTCACCCGTGCTCGCTCCGGCATTCACTGCCCGAGTCTCCGGTACTCGCGTGACGAGTACGTCCTCGCCGCCTCTGCCGCGGAGCCGTCACCCATTCCTGCGTCCGCCAGCGCCGCCCTCTGTGATCCTCACTGGCTTGCGGCGATGCAGGAAGAGTTCGACGCTCTCCAACGGAAACGCACCTGGACTCTGGTTCCACGGCCTCCTCGCGCCAACGTTATCACCGGCAAGTGGGTCTTTCGTCACAAGACCCACTCAGACGGTTCACTTGAGCGCTACAAGGCTCGCTGGGTGGTCCGCGGTTTCCGCCAGTGCGCTGGAGTTGATTTCACGGAGATGTTCGCCCCGGTTCTCAAACCGGGCACGATCCGCACTGTCCTCCAGCTCGCCGTCTCTCGCGGCTGGCCTGTTCACCAGATGGATGTCTCCAACGCCTTTCTCCACGGCCATCTTGAGGAGCAGGTGTTTTGTGAGCAACCCACCGGCTTCGTCGACGCCTCATTCCCCGGCCATGTGTGCCTGCTGTCGCGCTCTCTTTACGGGCTCAAGCAGGCACCCCGCGCCTGGTACCAGCGGATCGCCGGGTTTCTTCAGACACTGGGCTTCAGCGTCACTCGCTCGGACGCCTCACTGTTTGTCTATCGCCACGGTGACACGACTGCATATTTGCTGCTTTACGTCGACGACATCATCCTGACAGCCTCCTCCGCAGCCGTTCTTCAGCAGATTACTCTCCGGCTGCGTGACGAGTTTGCTATCAAGGACCTGGGTGCTCTCCATTATTTCCTTGGCATTGAGGTCGTTCGGCGTCCGGACGGTTTCTTTCTTCATCAACAGAAGTATGCCCATGAGCTTCTTGAGCGCGCTGGCATGCTCAGCTACCATCCGGTTGCTACTCCTGTTGACACGAAGGCCAAGGTTTCTGCTCTTGAGGGTTCGCCTGCGTCGGATGCTCCATTCTACCGGTCTATTGTCGGCGCTCTACAATACTTGACTCTCACCCGACCGGATCTTCAGTATGCTGTCCAGCAGGTGTGTCTCCACATGCACGCCCCTCGTGACTCTCACTGGACTCTCGTGAAGCGGATCCTTCGCTACATCCGCGGCACGATGTCCCTTGGGTTGACACTCACGGCGTCCACTTCTCTGGAGATGGTGGCTTAATCCGATGCAGACTGGGCCGGCTGTCCCGATACTCGTCGGTCCACCTCTGGCTACTGCGTCTACCTCGGTCCTTCCCTCGTCTCGTGGTCGTCTAAGCGACAACCCACGGTTTCGCGCTCTAGCGCCGAGGCTGAGTACCGAGCTGTGGCCAACGCTGTCGCCGAGTGCACCTGGCTTCGACAGTTACTTCAGGAGCTACATCACGATGTCTCCCAGGCTACGGTTGTCTACTGCGACAATGTCTCTGCGGTGTACCTCTCCGCCAACCCCGTTCATCATCGCCGGACGAAACACATCGAGCTGGACATTCACTTTGTGCGCGAGCAGGTGGCTCTTGGACGCATGCGGGTTCTCCATGTGCCGACCGCTCAGCAGTTCGCTGATGTGATGACGAAGGGACTGCCGACTTCCACCTTTGAGGAGTTTCGTTCCAGTCTCTGCGTCACTGGCGCCGCTTCGACTGCGGGGAGGTGTTGAGTATATTGTGTACGTGTATATATGTGTGTAGGGCCCACCTCCTGTTTTCCTTGTATAGTTGAGGTTGTGGCCCACCTCTGTACTTATATATACGTGCCTGGTGCACCGATCAATACATCGCGATTGCACAGCCTATAACTTGTCCTTCTACACCAATAGTTCATGTATGGTCTCAAACGCCACCAAACGCAGTCATCAGTTCCACTCGCCCATTAAGGGATACAATAGCACGGACAGCAGCATGTAAATCACAGCTCACCAGAATGCGTACCAACGGGTGTACCCACCGCTGTGCTGACGCTCGTCAGCCACGACGACATGAGATGAGCCAAATGAGCCCTTTGAAGGGCACGACCACGTCGGTGACCTGCCATGCGCCCGTCCCAGCCGGAACTGGGTCCATTCCGAGCGTCGCGCGAGCATGTATTCTCCGTGGAAGTTGTACGGTCTCGCATCGAGCATGGCGACCATGGCGGTGCACGGCCAGGTCAGCCATGGCGGGTACGGGACGTCCGCCCAGGATGTGGTGGTTGGATTTCTCAAGAAGAACTTGTCATCGGCTGGCGAGTAGCAGCATGCGACCCAGACTGACGATGACATCAAGCGGACGCCTGAGGAGTCCGGGATCGATGAGGAAGAGATGGTGCCGTCGATCCGACCCGTCGAACTGAAGGAACCCGGCCAAGTGAATTGAACTTTGGCGCAGAAGTGCCGCATGCGCCATGTTGAGAAGAGCGGCGAGGCGATCTAGCGCAAGCACGACGGCTGAACGAGGCAGATGTACATGTCCGTTGGTGAACCACCGCGTTCTCGCCGGATCCATAGTCGCTACCCGAGGTTCCCACAGTCGTCGTCGCGTAGTAGACAAAAGATTCGATGAGAAGGATCCCAAGGAGGACCATGCGGGGAAGATGTATAAAAGATGATAGATGGAGCAATCTTGAGGGGAAGACGAGGAGGGAGGTATAGCAAGATTTACGGGATTGATAATCATTACTTGCCAAACTGGCCGGTTGTGGGACAACTCAGCATACGGGGGAAGTAACGGAAAAAGGGAAGGGTGGGATCGATCGGCTGGACGAGAGGACGAACGTAAGAGGGGAGAGGGAACCTTACATTTCTTTTAGATAGTAGAGATGAACCACCGCGTTCTCGCCGGATCCATAGTCGCTACCCGAGGTTCCCACAGCCGTCGTCGCGTAGTAGACAAAAGATTCGATGAGAAGGATCCCAAGGAGGACCATGCGGGGAAGATGTATAAAAGATGATAGATGGAGCAATCTTGAGGGGAAGACGAGGAGGGAGGTATAGCAAGATTTACGGGATTGATAATCATTACTTGCCAAACTGGCCGGTTGTGGGACAACTCAGCATACGGGGGAAGTAACGGAAAAAGGGAAGGGTGGGATCGATCGGCTGGACGAGAGGACGAACGTAAGAGGGGAGAGGGAACCTTACGTTTCTTTTAGATAGTAGAGATGAACCACCGCGTTCTCGCCGGATCCATAGTCGCTACCCGAGGTTCCCACAGCCGTCGTCGCGTAGTAGACAATAACATTCGATGAGAAGGATCCCAAGGAGGACCATGCGGGGAAGATGTATAAAAGATGATAGATGGAGCAATCTTGAGGGGAAGACGAGGAGGGAGGTATAGCAAGATTTACGGGATTGATAATCATTACTTGCCAAACTGGCCGGTTGTGGGACAACTCAGCATACGGGGGAAGTAACGGAAAAAGGGAAGGGTGGGATCGATCGGCTGGACGAGAGGACGAATGTAAGAGGGGAGAGGGAACCTTACGTTTCTTTTAGATAGTAGAGATAAGTAGAGATTGCGGCGACCTTCATTAAACAATAACCACTGTTACATGAGAGTAATTTAAGAAATCAAGCGGATGCTCCCATCACCCCTAGTACATTTCCCTGTGTAACTCTATAGAGCGAGACAATGCGCAACAACATTACTTTTACGAGCACAATGCTCTATTGTCGCCTGCCGAAAGAACTCGTCACCTTTTGCCAATATTTTGTAACCACCGTTATGGAAGCACGATACTCTCACGGATCTAGGGTGGCTTGAACAAGTTCCAAAGAATCACATTCCACTGCAACGGGCAAGATCCCCATATCGTCAGCTAGACGCAACCCTTCTTGAGCTCCCATCATGGCGATGTCCCTGGCCTACTGCTTGTACGAGCAAGAAGCGGCAATAAAAACCCTTGTACAATCGGCAATCATGCTCTCGCACTTCTTGAGCTAGCATCAAGATGATTGCTAGCATCCACGTTCAGCTTCACTACGCCGACTGTTAGTCTAACCCATCTTTGCGATCACAGTGGTACCTTCACTTTAGTAGCCAGCGTGTTTACTACTATACCTCTTATACTCATAGTCAATCGAACTGGAGAACCACAATTTCCATCATGGGAAATTTTCCATTTGGTCACACCATAAGTACCATCCAGCCACCATAATCGTCTCAATTCCATTCGTAACTAATCATGCCACCTAGAATTTCTGCACACAACTGCCACCCCAAAATAACCAAACCAGAACGCTCATGAGCTGATGCAGATTCAATAGTTTCTCTCGGACCTAGTTCCTCTCACATAACTTTTGCTGTGTCACATATGAATAGCATAGGCCAGAGATCCTCGGGATCAGTACGACACACATGACATATAACTAGAGTTTTTCTATGACGGCCCGATAATATACAGTAGCATGGTACAATTCCATGCAATACTCTTCAGTTGGAGGTATGCACTATTGGAGGAACTATTTTTTCCTAAATTTCCTTCCAAATTTGGTGAGGATCCACCCTTCCTTCTCCTTCATTTAACCGAGCTCTCAATCAACATTCTCATCTCCGGGCCATATAGTATGCCGAGAGCACTGTAAAACAACTAGATTCGGTATGAACCTATGAGATAAAATCAGCTTGTCCATGAGTTGATAGCGGTATTTGTAAAATCCTCTCAGCGTCGACATGCCAAAAATGCCCCTGACATGTGCTCATCCCAGATTCCAATGATTGGGCCAATTAGATCTTGGAATTGCAGTAAGCACTACCCCTAGGGGTCATAACGTTGAGAGGAATCCACTGATCCTCCCAGATATTATTGATGTACCATCCTCAGGTCGCCATATTGCCCCTTGTTTGAAAGGTTTCATCCATACCATTATACTTTGTCATGTATAAGAAGACGCCTTTTCAATGTAGCATTCAACAAATCCCCATCCGGGTAAATACTTAACTCGGTAAAATCTGTGCACAAAGCGAATCTGGTTCAGACAGTTATCTCCAATTGTGTTTTGCTAACATCACTTGTTGAAGCTATGTAATTCACGAAAACACATGCCGCCTTCATTCTTTGGGAAACATCTTCCACCACGCTCTTCAATGCATTTTCTTTTAATCCCGTGTGTCCGCTCACCAGTATCTCGCAACATCATAGATGGCCCCGTAAATATTCTTTGGGATATTAAAAACTACATGGCATAGACCGGAATGGCACGTGCCACTGCCTTCAAAAGAATTTCTTTTCCACTAATAGAAGCATCTTTGAAATCTAACCATTAATAATCGCACAAACTCTATCAACTAGATGTAGAAAGCAAGCACTATGGTCGATGCCAACCTTCGACGGTAATCCAAATATATACAAAACCAAGCCCTAGAAACAATGTTAAGTTGTGTGCATACCTCAGCTTGGACCAACTAACCAACTATCCTGAGCTAGCACAGCCCAGGAATGTACACTGGAAATACTGCGTGCATATATATGTGGCCCCTAAAACAACTCAGTGTGTACGTATTGTAAAAGAAAGACAATGTATACATGGCCACGTAAAGGGATATGTTTTCCTTTTCAAACAATTAGTGTTTTTTGGGGAAAACGATGATGTTTAGAAATATATTTTTGAATTTAAAATTGCTCATGAATTTGAAAATTATTCATAAACTTAAAAATCCAAAAAGGAAATATAGCCGCCAATTTAAAAATGTTCATGAATTCAAAAAAATATCCATGAATTTGAAAAGTCTCCGCTAATTCCAAAAATGTTCACGAATTTAAAACATAGTCAAGAATTCAAAAAGATCATAAATTTGGACAACATGTGCACGAGCTTGAAAAATGTTCTCGAATTAGAAGATGTTCGCCAATTTGAAAAATGTTCCTGAACTCAAAAAAATGTTCGCAAATTTGAAAAGTGTTCATGAATTTAAAATTTTGTCACAAATTTTGAAAGGTCCAGTAGTTTAATTTTACATCAATTTATAAAAATGTTTAAGAATTGAATTTTTTTCATGAATTTAAATAAAATGTTCACAAATTTGAAAAGTATTCGTGAACTAAAAATAATCAAGAATTTTAGAAAAAAATTCAAATTTTGAAAAAATGTTCGCAAGGTTTGAAGAACATTCGAGAACTTAATTTCTTCCGCAAATTGAAAAATGTTCCCGAAAGTGGAAAAGAAATCATAAGTATGAAGAATATTCATGAATTCCAAAAGGCGTTCACGAATTCCAAAGATAATCACAAATTAAAAAAATCACAAATTTGAAAAGATGTTCACATTTCGAAAATGCTCACGAGTTCGTAAGAGGTCCAGGAATTTAAACGTATTCACAGATTTAAAAATGTCTACAATTTCCAAAAATTATTTCAGAATTGTTAAAATGTTCACGAATTCTAGAAAAATATTGAAACTTTTACAATATTCACTATACCAACAAACTGAGAAAGAAGCAATAAAGAAAAAAGGAATGAAAAGGAAAATTATTAAAAATGGAAAAGAAAAGCAGAAAATAAAACCATATGAAAAAGAAAGGCCAGGCAAGGAAGAAAAAGGTATAAGACCGGTCAGAGTGTCGAATCGATTAGAAGCTTTTTTCAGCCCCGGACTTACTGGGCCACCGGAAAACCAGTGTGCCAAATGGGGGAACCGCAACCAACAGAAAAGTTGAGAAAACTGGGCCGGCCTAGATTGTGTTCCGAGCAATACGGTGTTGCTCACTATAAGCGAGATATACCAATTCCGGTACCATGAGTCGATTCCCGAAATCACTAATTGAGGAGTACTCTTTTCAAAGGTTACTTCCACCTCTTCAAGTTGTGACAAGTGGTGTGCTGCATGTGCGCCATTTGTCGCAACCTAAGAGTTTTCGCTTTTTTGCAGATCTGTATATTCAAACCGTTGTACTCCCTCCGTCCGTGAATAAGTGTACTTCTAGCTTTTGTCCTAGGTCAAAGTTTTAGAACTTTGACCAACTTTATAGGAAAAAGTACTAGCATTTATGACACTAAATTAATATCACTAGATCTATTTTGAAATGTACTTTCATAATATATTAATTTGATGTCATATATGTTATTACTCTTTTGTATATAGTTGGTCAAAATTACAAAACTTTGATTTAAGACAAAAGCTAGAAGTACACTTATTCGCGGACGGAGGGAGTATCTCCTAAACCGTGCGTCTAAATCTCAAACCGTTTTGACCGTCGGATCCCTCGAGTCGAGATCTTCAAAACTAGATTTCATTTTGATAGGTTTTGATGAAAAAGCCGTACCTATCGCGGAAGGAGGAAAAAAAATAGAAAATAGGTTTTTTTGTTTCCGAGAGGCATGGTCGTGTCTCTCACGGAAGCAAAATCGTGCCTCTCGCGGAAGCAAAATCGTGCTTCTCATGGAAGGAAAAAATATAAAACACATATTTTTTTCGTTTCTGAGAGGCACAGCCGTGCCTCTCGTGAAAGCAAAACCGTGCCTCTCGCAGAAGCAAAACCGTGCCTATCACGGAAGGAAAACAAAAAGAAAAAACACATTTTTTTTCATTTTCGATATGCACGACCATGCTCCCGCGAAAGAAAAACCGTGGTTCTCACGGAAAAAAGAAAACATATTTTTTTTCGTTTCCGAGAGGCACGACCGTGCCTCTCACGGAAGCGAAACCCTGCCCCTCAAGGAAGGAAAAAGAAAGAGAAAATGCATTTTTTTCCGTTTCCAAGAGACATGACTGTGCCTCACGGAAGCAAAACCATGCCTCTCAGAAAAGGGGAAAAGAGTAAACACGTTTATTTTTCGTTTCGGAGAGGCACGGACGTGCCTCTCGCGGACGCAAAACCGTGCCTTCCGTGGAAGCAAAATTGTGCCTCTCATAGAAGGGGAAATATGAGAAAACACATTTTCACACAAAAATAATATAAAAAAATCAATTTTTTGTCCAAAAGCTAAGAAAGATCAGTGGAAAACCAGAAAGCCGGAAAAAACTATCTAAAAGAATGAAACGTGTGCGGAAAAATGTTTTAAAAAACCCGAAGGAAGCGTCCAGAGCACGACACGTGGCGGCGGCTGTGAATGCGCCAAGTGACGTGATCTTCAGCCCACCCAAGTGATCATTAGGAGGCTCCCGAAGGAGCACTCGGCGATTCCAAATTGGCACATTTTTAACTCCAAAATGGCGATCCTCAAAACAAACAAATAAACTCCAAAATGTCACGATAACATCCACTAACTCTAGTCTCGCTCTTTTTTTTGCTCGCCTCGTCGCTTGCTCTTATTGGCTCAGCAAAAATACTGGCAACATTTTTTGTTAGGTTTGGAAAAGTTGATCGTAAAATAACCTTCATGAATTTTAAAAGTTGTTTACGTATTTGAAAAAATGTTCATGAAAGTTGGAAAACTTCATGAATTTAATAAATGTTCACAAATTTAAAAATATATTCATGAATTTTAAAAATGTTCATGAACGGAAAATTATTGAAAAATGTTCAAGAATTTGAAAAAAACTCTCAAATTTAAAAAAGTTCATGAATTAAAAGTTTTGAGGAATTTAAGAAACGTTCATGGATTTCAATACAATTATTAAAAAGAAAATAAAATGAACATAAAAATCAATAAAAACAAAATAAAACCCAGAAAAAACAGTAAAAAGCAAAACAAGAAATTTTGTTCGAAAACCCAAACCGGGTGGAAGCTTTTTTTTTAGAACGAAGGCTCAAGAAAGAGCCCGGCTTTGAATTAACAAAGCCATCAACCGGCCAGGATTACATCTAACAAACAAAGGAACCAAAGAACAAAACAGCAAGCCGATACAAGGTGCTGTGTAAAAGCTATCTGGCTACTACAAACTACTAGCAAAGATATGGAAACTAAAGCACAAGTCCAGCTAGAAGTTGAAGAAGCCCTCCACAGCGAGCAGAACACCACGCAGGCACCAGCAAAGCTTGGGGAAAACAAACAGTAGTTGGAGGAGCTCCGTTGTCAGCTCCATGGGCTCTGGCCGTCGATGTCGCCCTCCTCCACCTCTGAAGGGGGCTCCCTGCCCCCTCGCCCTGGCACGAAGGGCGCCGATCCGTTGAAAGGTGGAGACGCCCACCCGAGGGCTAAAGAGCGACCGACGCCATTGCCAACTGGAATACCACACCAGGACACCACCGCCAAACTACGTGGAGCTCATCCAAGGCAAGCATCGGCAATACTTGTTATCTCCACATGAGGAGAAGCAAGCTACACTTGTTATCTCCACACGAGGAGAAGCAAGCTACACGGCAAGGCTGCTGAAGACCGAGCAATCCGCAACCGGAACAAGCACACTTCCCCCAAAACTCACCAAAGACGGCACCCCCTTGAGGGTGACGGTGCCCATGGCGTTGCTGCCGCCCAATCCCTGGTCCACGAGCAACACGGGAGGAAGAGGAGGGGAAAGGGGACATTTTTACCAGCGCCTACTGGTAGGGGACGGCGCCCATGGGCGTCGCCGCCGGCAGGCCAGCATAGCCAGCCACGGATTTCTCCGGTCCCCTCTCCCAACTCCCACCTCGAGAGCACACACGGCTACGGTGCCCGGAGGCCGCCGGAGAACGGATCTGAGACGAGGGTGAAAGGAGGTTGAAGAGGAAGATGCCTTCAGATCTGATGCGGGTGCCCCGAAGCCACCGCGCACCACAGCCATCGCCCGCCGTCACCGCGCCGCCCGCACGGCCAAGATGGACGGCCAGCACCTGCTGCCACCGTTTGCTGAGGATGATGCAGCACCACCGCCCGAGGTAGCCACCTCGGCTCCGAGATCCTCCACAGGGGCGGAGCGACCAGATCCTCGCCGCCACCATCCCCGGGAACCGCGTGGCGCTCCGGCGACCCCCTCCGGCGGCGACAAGGGAGAGGAAAAGGGGGAGGGAGCCTCGACGGCGGGCTAGGGTTTGAGCCACCCGGGTCGCCCCTGCGGGAGCGACGCGGGGGCCTGGGGGGGATATCAGTTAGCGGGTGGAAGCTAGATGGGTTGACTCATTTTCGAACGTAAGTGTGTGTGTTTGTGTGTGTGGGGGGGGGGGGGGGGGTTGTTTTTATGGATAAGGCACCTCACACAATAAGGGCCAAATAGGAGATTCCTCGATGAACATGGAGTTTGTGAGCTCAAGCTCACATGCGCTCTTTACTACAGTAAAAATCCAAAAAAAAAACTATTTTGCAGAAAAAATCTTATTTTTTTGGAAATATACATTGATGTGTTTCTCACATGCGTGCAAATTTTGGCGATGGATTGACATTCACGGAGGTCCGGGAAAAACTAAAATTGATACTCTGTTAAGACTATTTTTGGAAGTATGTTGGAGCATAAATTTTGTTTTTATTCCCGAGACCTACATGAATGTCATTCCATCGTGAAAATTTTCAGGTGTGTGAAACACTCATCAATGTTCATAGCCGAGAGATTTCAATTTTTTTTAATTATTTTAGTATTTATTTTGCATTTTACTGTAGCAAGGGTGCATGTGAGCTCAATCTCACGAGAGCACTTTCGATTCCTCCATGTCCAACCCCCTCTAGGACATAGTTGCACCACCTTTTTGCGGGACGACGAGAATAGAACGAGGCGATAATATATGCCTATGAGACCACCAATCTCTCCCTAATAATAAAGCACGGATTGGGTCTCCGGATTCACCGTCACAATACGCTTTCTTCTCATGTCATAATACGCTTTTACGATTTGTATTGATAAAATCGTAATATAAACGAGGTGGTACTAATCTCCCTACGCTTCTTCCCGTGTATTGATAAAATCGTAATATAAAGGATGCAGCTTGGGCCACGTCCTAGGTCTCCGCGGCGTTGATTAGCCTTATCCACTGCCTAAACATCTCGCCTTTCCCGTTGCCTCTGTGATCTCATCTATCTTGACAGCCTCCTGCTCCTCTCTCGAGCCCCTCGATCAATGGATGCGGCTGAGAGGAAAGCGACGGTCCTATGATCGCGAATGCTGGGACGTCCTGGAGCTCGCGGGCGAGGAAGGCTAGCAAGCGCTTGCCGACGTTGGCCACGGCCACCAGTCTCTTGGCGGCGTTGGACAATACGATCCGCATGGCTAATTAGCTGCCGCCGCCATGTCGGGAGGGCCAAGCACACGGCCGGCTAACCTTGCACCATCGCTGTTACCGTTTGGTGATTGGTCGTCAGTACCATTGCTAATGGCCGGCAAACCTCGCGACTCATGCTTTTGTCTGCATGGCGTACATCACTGACAAAGCCTGTGCTGCCACCGCCACTAGCAGGCCGAAGGCGTCGCACGCATCGCGGTCACGGTCCATATGTGACGCTCCTGCTGCTGGGCTAGCGCGTAGGCAACCACATCGGGGAAGTGGCAGAGGGTGAAGGACAGCATACTCCGATCCGAGTTGGCGACAAGCGCCCATGGGAGTACCAAGCTGGAGGAGTTTGAGGGTGGCTGCGCAGCTTCACGGCGGCCGCTTGCACCGTGCTCTCGGCCACTTAGGGCCAAAGCAATTAGCTTAGGTTGGATCATAAACAGCATGAGAACAGTTTGGTTAGGCCATGCATTTAACCATAATTTTGTCGTAGTTCTTGAGTTGTCAATTAGCGAAAGCAGACTGTTTGTGGGATTGATCAGCGGCCACCATTTCAATGCCAGCTTGATTGACATTACTTTTGATAGAGTTCTTATCAACTCAACATTGCTTTTGATTAGGATTTGACGAAGACACAAGATGGTGTAACAAGACAATGTAGTACGAGAGTATTTCACAAATCACAATCTATGAAGAAGAATATGAAGTACTACACCAGCTTAGATAGATTCACACTTGATCTACATAGTATTGTAGCATTCATTCAATTCCATATACATAATGAACAAGAATTATTTGTAGCAAAAAGGACAATTGCCGTAGGTTGCTACTTTGGTTATTACTAACCCTAATGATTAATTACTCCCTCTGTCATATATTATAAGAAATTTTTGCAAGCTACACATGCCTGCAATAAGAGAGCGGTAGCCTCATGGTGCATGTAAAAGTGTTTGTTTCTCCCGTTGCAACGCACGGGCATATTTCCTATCTCTCACTAATAATAAAGCACGGATTGGGTCTCCGGGTTCACCGTCACAATACGCTTTCTTCTCATGTCATAATACGCTTTTATGATTTGTATTGATAAAATCATAATATAAACGAGGTGGTATTATTTTACGGTCACGATGATTATTTTAGGTTTTCCTTTGTCGTATCCCCGGCAATCGACCCGGTCCTCACCTGGAATCGAGTCCTTCACGACTCGGTCTCTTGCCCGTAGTCGAACTCTCTTTCCGTCGCTGCCTTTGCTAGCTTCTCCCGCAGTCCTATTTTATAACAGAGATAATGTTTCGTTCCAGGTTGGGCCTTTCCAATGGGCCTGCATAAAACGATACATTACTTCCACACGATGTTCGAGCGAGCACAGGAAACACAGGAGCACGGGCTCCCCAATGCGTACAGCAGCGCCGCCGCCGCGCGCGGCCGTTTCTCTCTGGCACTGGCGCCACCGCCCTACTCTCCTTCCCCTCCCCATCCGCCCCCTGTCTTTTGTGTCACACCCCAAGCCTCCGGGACCTCCAACCTTCTGATGCCGATTTGGATTGAAGTCCGTGTTCCCGCAGCACAAGTGCTTCAACCTGAATCCATGGGGTGCCTGACCCGGATTTCAGATTGACTTGCTTCCATAAGAAGGAGCCCTCGGCCGGAATCTTCATTATCGCATCACATCGCAGCTTTCAAGAGTCCGCCCAATATTTTTGCCTCCGCTGAGTTCGCCGGAAGAACATCCGCCGCCGGAGCGTGCTACACCTGAGCTAGAAGAACACCTACCGTCCGAACGTGCTACACCACAGGTATGTATCAGCGTTTGCCAAATTATTCTGTAAAATTCTCATCTACAATCATAAAAAGTACCGTTCTCCTTGGTCTGGTCCGAAAGATTAACATATGTGTAGATAGCTTTCAGTGATTGAAAATATTTGAGATGGGCTGATCTTTTGGTCCGTTTGGTGTCAATGAGTAAATGTGTTGTACAAAAAATCAGTGCTCCAGGATACAATTGCTTCATATATAATACCAAATATATTTTATTATATTTTATGTGCTTCCTGCTACAATACAGTGAACACACTTCAGACCTTCAGAGGTCCTTTTCCTCGGGGCGTGAGCTGGTTATTCCATGTTTTGGTAACCCCCTAATTTTGATGTTTTAAAGTCACAGAGTTAGTGAATTTTGATAGCTTATAGCTAGACAAGTGAGCTTAAAAGTACACTTACTGTTGTGGTGATACAGAAGCTTTTGTTTCTGTTCTTTTTGTCTATGCCCTTTACTCAGTTCTGCCATGTATATATAGAAAATATTTATTCTACAGAAATTGTTAATTGTTACTGTAGCTTCATGCCTACTAGACCAAATCATAGGTAGGTGCTTTGTTTGTCAAGTGAAGTAAATCAAACTGTTATAGTAGGAGGATTATCCTAACATAAGAGCCTTTATTTGTTTCGTAGAAATCATGTACAGTCTGTTCAGACAACACTTAACTTGCTGTTGTTACGATCAAGTTCAGTTGCTCTTGCATTCTTAGATCGATTTGAGTTTCTACACCAAGCCTAGAGCTTAGATGTTGAAAGGCACATTCTGATTTTATAAGGAGCATTCTAACTGTTAGTTTTAAAAGCAGATTCTGGTATTTTCTGAAATGAAATATGAGAAATGAAACCGTATGGTTGTTCAATTTTATGGTACTAAATTCAGATATATCAAAAGTACTATTATGTTAGCTGCATTTAGTTTACATGAACATGCCAAGTTAGATGATATTATAGTCCTTTGGGTGTTGCTATTCACTATCCTCGGCCACATCTTATAAAAACCTAGATAAGCTAACACCTCTGTACCAAATCATATAATTATCCGCATCATTTCAGGAAACTCAACCTTTTTCCCATGTCTAAAGTGATCGGGGAAGATTGCTCTAATTGTTTTGAGTGTGTGCTCTTGGCAGTATGAAAATACTCAAATACTGACAGTGATATGTTTTTTCTGCACCAGATGTGGAAACTAAAAAGTGTATATAATGCAAAGGAGGCAATGTTCAGTTCCTAGGTGCGTAGGTGCAGCCCTGGCCACAATAGCCTTGGACGGCCTGAACGGCGGAGATGAGTGCTTCTCCTTAGGGAGGGCCATGTCGCCATCGGTGAGATCCGGCCTGAGCCGGCAGACTTCTACTTTCCTTATTTATTTTGTGTTCATCATAGTTTATTTATTTTGCACCATATCGTAGCATGTTCGAGGGGCACAGGCAGAGATGGCCATGATGCTAGCTCATAGCACATGTTAACTTAAGAAGTTTGCATGCCTTTTCTCTAATTAAAATAGAGTTTCTTACCAACTATTGAGCCTACCAGTTATATAGATTTATGACTCTAAAGCCACTACTCAACTTCAGGTGGTACTCTGCTGTAGAATAAAACTCCATAATTCTCCATCTAAGATACTGAAGTTTATTGATGTTTCTTTATTTCAGGATATGTGGAAAAGGTATTTGCACTACATTTCAAGGCAGATAGTAGATTACATGGCTAAGCAGCCCACCTATATTACTAATTGTTTATTTTGTTATTTAAATTAAAATGGTTTATGTATTCTGTCGAAGCATTCACATGCCTTATTAATTTCAGGAAAAAAATTCTTATTTAATGGTTCATGTATTGTTATGTCTAAAATGAAATTCCAAACAAAATCATAGTCATATATTGTATTTATATGATGAATATTGATGTTCCAGTCGCTATATTTAAAGTAAAATTTTCAGAACAAAATGTGGTCTCTAGCTTGTTTCATGTGGTCCATCAACTTAACGTATCAATTACTTAGCATGTCTAATTCTTAAGCGCTACCAGCGATCCGTTTTATTTGATTTGAATTAACAAGGCACGGGCTCTTTTGTACATATCTATAATCATGATAGATATTATGTTTTCGATGGCTTTATTTGATGGCCACAATTTTCTTACCCCGTTGCAACGCACGGGTCCTTTTGCTAGTACTACTAAAAACTACAACTTATTTCACTTTTTATTTTATTTTTGCAAAAAGGATTTAGGTTTATTACAAAGGTTCATCGGAAATATAGAGCATTCCAAACATAATAAAAATACATAAAGGTCTAGTGACACTGAACAACACTACCATCACCAAAGCGAGTTATTGGCGCGCCACTGTTGTCGCTCCCATACCGGTGGCTTGACCTCGTCGATGACAACCGAAAAGTCTTCCTGCACGTGTCCCTAAGAAGCAGCGTCCTGGAGCCATCGTTGTTGTCATTGAACCCTTGAATCGATCTACACCAAATTAACCTCGCCGCCACGTATGCATGACGAGGAACACTATCCTCCCTGTCCCCAAGGAGCCAGCAAGAATCTATGCCGGAGCTTTGTCGAATCTGTCCTGTCAAATGAACTTGAGGATGATCAAAGCCTAGAAGACCAGCTCAAAGATGAAGCATCGCCATCCGCCCATGCATCGCCCCTGCGAGGAGTAAAACCCTAACCTATCTACTAGCCAGAGCGAGGCAACATGATTCCCCTTCCTGCCACAGATCGCAGAGGGGAACCGGATCCATAGGCTTGCCGATGGAGATTTAGGGAATGAACACTTTCTATTCCACTTTTGGGGCTTGTTCCGTCCTTTCGAAATCAGTTCCATTCCACCGAATTCATTTTGGAGCAAATCCACCCAGGAGTTGCAGTTGCACCATAGAGTAGTGCATCATGTTTGGCTTCCGGCTACCTCCAGCTTCAAAAAAATGAAAAGTTTTGGTAGGAAAAGGTCTATTGTGAGGCTATGACGCGGGAAAAGAAATAAAGGGCTATCCACTTACCTGTGATAGTGGTGGGTAACTTCTCCCAACTCCACGAGGACTCTTCGAACTGAGTTTTTGAAGAACCCCTTGAAGAGCTTGACGAAATACAGGGAGTTGGATTCCAGATTTGAGTTTTTCACGGAGTGGGACATCATGGAGCTACCACGTTTGGCCTAATTACGTTTTTAGAGTGGGGCTGAATTTTAGGGAGTGAAACAGTCCCAAATAATCCCTTAAATTCTTAGCTACTCAATTTTTTGTGTGTTGCAGCTGAAGTATAAACATATAATGAGGCAATATTATTGTGTAAGGTTAAATTATAATTATCGATTGATTCAACACTTACTAATTTACCAAAAGATATATGATTTTATTTGGTAAGATAATGAACAGTGGGGCAGTTGAGTTCAGAAAAACTGACAAAATCAAAAGTAAATAGTATGGGAGGGAGGACAAAAGAAAAATAGTAAGATGGAGCCTTACATATTTTTTAAGTACATAATACTATGCAACGGAAGATACCTATTCCAGTGGTCAACACCAATTGTGTCTAGCATATATCTTTAAGATCTTCATGCACATCATATAGGGATTGTCGTTACCGCTAAATCACTCTTCTCCTTCTAATTAGACATACAATCTCCGCCCCTTGCCTCCCCAGTGCAACCTCACCACCTCTGTTCGTCTAGTAAAAAACCAAGAATATTTTTCGATAAAGGGCGCTTTTATTATCTCAAAATGTAGCATCAAGCGATACAAAGCATTTAGAGTATCACCCGGCCTCTGCATAATTAGGATGCACAGAGCCAAACATCAAAAATCTGACAAGAAAAAAAAATGACAATTCGGCAAGAGTAGAGTCCTATAGACCGACACTATGCCTATGTCGAAATGGTTGGTGGACCGATGCGGAGATTATGCTGCCACCCATGTTGGGTAAAAAACTCCATAGCCACCTGCTCTAATCGCGTACACACCGCCTTGAATAGCGGTTGGTACTCCGCACATTGTAGCATAGACCACATATGAAGCGAGTGCGTACAACGGAAAATAACCTGCAAAGGAGAAGCATTTTTGTCATTAAAAACCAAATCGTTTCTACATAGCCAAAGCGACCATAGTAAGGCGTACGCTCCCACCCTTATTAGCGTTCTGAACCTATTTGAAATACCGTCCAACCAATGACCAAAAATATTGGCAACACTTGTGGGCGGATACAAATTTGACGCTATTTGGATGACTGACCACGTAGAAAGCGCAAACTTGCATTGAAAAAAGAGGTGTTTGATTGTCTCGTTATGAGTACAAAAACAACACTTCTTACTTCCTGACCAGTTGCGTCGTGTAAGGTTGTCTTTGGTTAGCACAACACCTCTACGAAGATACCACATGAATATTTTAACTTTTAGTGGAATCTTTGCCTTCCAGATTTTTTTTGCTATTGCTCTCCGGTACCTCGGAATGCGTGAGCGCACGATACATGGAGTCTACCGTGAAAGACCCCGATGTAGTAAGGTTCCAGCGAAACACATCACGGCCTTGCGTCAGGTTAATCAGATCCAGACGGGATAAGAGATTATGCCATGACATAAGTCGGGCGCCAACCAAATCCCGCCTGAACGAAATATTCGGCGGGGATGAGCTGAGCACCTGCGCAATAGTATTGTTCTTATCGCGAGCAATGTTGTACAAGGCTGGATATTGTTCTCGGAGACTAGCATTGCCTAGCCAGATGTCTTCTCAGAAACGAATCTCTGACCCGTCCTTTATCGCGAAAGACCTAAAGCGAAAGAGTTGTTTCTTTGCCGCCATTAGGCCAGCCCAAAAGTGTGAGTCACCAGGTTTCCAATATGCCTAAGACACCGCCTTTTGGCCTAGATACTTGTTGCGCAACATGGTTTGCCAAACACCATCCTCAATAAGAAGTTTGAACAACCATTTACTAAGTAGGGCCTCATTCTTGACCTGCAGGTCATGAATTCCAAGGCCACCTTGGTCTTTCGGCCTACAAACCACGCTCCATTTGGCCAGCCGCTATTTTTTCTTTTCACCATCTCCTTGCCAAAAGAATCTAGACCTAAAATAGTCCAATCTTTGCAAGACCCCTTTTGGGAGTTGGAAGAAACAAAGCATATAGAGAACCATATTTGTGAGGACAGAGTTTACCAAAACTAGCCGTCCTCCAACTAAGAGCAACTTGCCTTTCCAACTGCTCAACCGTTTCTCTAGCCGCTCCTCTACATGCTTCCACTCTGCAATGGTGAGACGTCGATAATGAATTGGTATTCCCAGATATTTGATCGGGAATTGGCCAAGTGCGCAACCAAATAGGTCCGCGTAATCGGCCGCTACCTCGACGGCTTCTCCAAAGCAGAACACTTCGCTTTTATGGAAGTTAATTTTAAGACCTGACATTTGCTCAAACGCTGACAACATGAGTTTCATGTTTCGAGCCTTGTCCAGGTCATGTTCCATAAAAATTATTGTGTCATCAGCATATTGCAGAATAGAGAGGCCACCATCCACAAGGTGTGGCACTACCCCAGCAATCTGCCCGTCCTTCTTGGCGACTCAATTAGAATTGCCAACATGTCAGCCACAATGTTAAATAACATTGGGGACATGAGGTCACCCTGTCATAGTCCTTTTTTTGTCTGGAAGTAATGACCTACATCATCATTGACTTTGATGGCCACGCTACCTCCAGTTACAAAATTTTGGATCCAATGGCACCATTTTTCAGAGAAACCTTTCATCCTTAGGGCCTGTTGGAGGAAAGACCATTTGACCTTGTCATAGGCTTTTTTAAAGTCAATTTTGAATACTACTCCACTTAGGTTTTTCCGATGCATCTCGTGGACGGTCTCATGCAGGATTACTACACCATCAAGTATATTCCTTCCTTGCACTATATGTTCAGAAAAGCTTCCATGTCAATTTGTTGTCTAAAATAGTAAAAAAGGACTAACCAAATGCAACATTGGTATAGAAAAAAGAGTGACCAAAATGCAACATTGGTAGCTTTCAGCTATATTCCATGAAGAAAATAAGAAGATTTGTATACAAGAAAAACTTTAACAAAAAATTAGCAAACATTCATAACCAAGGGTGCATGATTTCATTGATTGGTGTAAGCCTTTTAATAAGTTGAGAAAGCAGACATTTAAAACTGCAACAGGAGAAGGAGACCTAGGAAAAACTATAGAGAAACATACACAGGAGGAGCAATGCACAAATCTTACTTTGGGCAGCCTCACATGATCGGCAATTGATATGCACTAGATGACCCGGTTGCGCCAATGGCGCAAGGAGCCAGTTAGAAGCAATGTTAGTAGGGGATGTAGCTGGAAATATAATGCAATGTGGATTGTATTACAGGTAGTAGAATAACTACTTATATTGGTTTACAGAAACACTTATATATATGTAGCCTCACAGCTTATTTAGGAATCTTAGTCTGATTGTGGTCTTTAGAGGGTGTGAACACACCAATAAGCAGTGCGTCATTGTCGCAAAATGCTTGCGTACTACACTTCCACATGCACTTGAAGGCCTGTGAAAGGTAACATATTGTCAAACACGGATCGCTGAGATAGCAAAATCATCAGAATGAAAACAATAAGAGCAGCAAAAACATGCACCAATCGGCATAATTATTTGATTCGCATCTTTGACACAACCCTGCCTTTGAACTGCACATCTATGCCACATACAACTGAAAGCAAAACAACAACAAAACAGAGAAATAAGCGAACAAATGTTGTACTCCCTCCATCCCAAAATAAGTGTCCTTCCCAAAATCAAGATATGCACATACACAAGCTAACGGGTTATTAAACCAAGCCAGCCAACAAAGATATATCTTGTGATCAAGATATGCACATACACAAGCTTCAAAGGTAATGTGTCATGAGTGTGTGACTACCATGATTTTTAAGGCGGTAAGGCGGTCAAAGGTGAGCACCCACCGCTCTGAGGCCTAAGTGCCTAAGGTAGATGTCTAAGCTCCTAAAGCGGGCATAATCGCAAGGCGCTGTTAGCGCACCTTGCCGCCCACCTTATGAACATTCGTGACTACCAATCCCCACATAGTTATTTGGATGAGAGAAAATTGTATATCAGAAAAATGCATGCAACAATTAGAAGACAATGAAAAGCTCAAAAATTAGATATAGCAAATTCATCGGAATCACATGGACACGTTGGAGGCAGGTATGTGTCAAGTATATAGAGAAATAAGAACAAGAAGGTCAGACTCTGCAGCTACTGTTCTAAAGCACACTAAGCCAAACTCTGTAGCTATGGTTCCAATGGACGCTACGCTAAGACAAACTCTGTAGATACAATAGGTAATGAACAGTTTGCGTCTAAGTAAACAAGTAATGGAAAAGGTAACCTTTTTTACTTCTAAGGAAATATTAACAATCTGATTCTACAAAAGATTTAAACATGCCTACATATAGGAGGCGGCTACTGAGCCACAAAATTCAGATAGGTTAATCAAAATGTTTCTACTACTGAAAATAGATGAACTTGTACACGAACAAACAAGCACAATGAGTGTCTGTCATCGCTGCAATTTGTATATGAGGGAAACAACTCACCTCTCCAAGAAGAAAGTGTGTCTTCCTTTCATCCTTAAAACTCTGCGAGCTGCAACCTAAGCCTTGGCTGTCACAGGAGTAGCAACAGTAGAACCGCCACCTAAAAGACTTTCTTCAAAGCATTTCAAAGTGCTTCATACAACTCATCATTGGGTAGCAACACTGGACTGGTGTATGAAACATCACCACCAAAACATTTGTAACTAAACCATAGTTTCGGAATCAATCAATGTAGCCTGCTATAAAGGCTTCCCATTGTGAATATCATTGCTAGTAAGTAATCGACTCAACCAGAAGAACTTTGGGAGCATCTGGTTCCTGCATGAAGGGATTCCAATTAATTATGAGATAGAAATTGTGCCAAATTTGAAAACACTGATAACAACTGAACAAGCAAAGTAAATACAAAATTAACTAATTGGTGATTTATCATCACAACAAGTGTTTGCTAATCAGTCCACGTGCGGCTATGTGCTCCATGCATGGTGTATATGAAAACATGGCGAGGGAGGAGTCTGCAGCAGGACGACAGCGGCCCATGTTATTTTCCGTCCTTATGCAACAACTACCAGCATGCACTCGTTGCGTTTAGTGGAGAATCATTTGATCATTATGTAAAATATTAATCAAAAGCTAATTCTTCTTACAATGGCATGCCCTGTTTAGGTTACAATTCAGTTAGTCCTACTGGAATAATAAAACTCCAATAATATAATATATTTATTCATGAATTTCGGGTTTCAACACATGCACCGTGAATCCCTAGAAACACGACCTTCAGGCCTACAATCAACACATAATGAGGTAGAGTGCCGAAAGGTTGACATGGTGTAGATTCTCTTCCGAAAATAAGGCATGAGCAGTTTCATCTTTCACCACAGATGATCGATCCTAACTATTTTACCACGTAGTCACCCTATCTTTCAGTGCTTTAATAATCCTTGGAAGTTCATATTTGTACTCGATTAATTATCTCGCTAACTCTAGAAGGATGGATGCTTGTTCAAGGAGGACTAAGGTGTCATTCGAGTCCAAGCAATTGCTTCATTGCTTGATCTAGTCTAGATAAAAAAGCAAGAACAGGGCCAGGAAAAGGGATATAATCAATCTGTTCATCCTGCACCTCCACAATGGCTGATCTTGCCAAAGTGTTAATTCAATCAATTATGGCATTGCAATTGTTGTAAATATGGTAACATTAAAATTTCTGATAATATAACTTCTTTTATGATGAAATCTTTGCTTTGGCCTATAACCACATCAGATATACATCAGCCTATGTGATGATGTAATGTATAAGGGTAATCCGCCTGAAGTGCAAATCGACCTCTAATTATGTAATAGGACTTAATATAGTATGCATGTATTCTTTTATCTCCGCTTCTTAGACATTTAAAATTGGGGAGAATGACTAATTATACATCTCTAGATTCATCGAATACTTTGGGAGAGATTATAAGCACTAAGACTAATCTTCTTGATGACCGCAGCCAGCAAGTCATGAGTGCTATGAATGCCTTCTCGGTGTTCAGTATTAGACATCATAAATAACTGAAACCATGATGATCCTAGGCTTCTAGTAGCTGTCCAAGTTTTTCTTCGAATAGTGTAAAATTGTGACGAAGCAAATGGACACATAATCAATACGTGTAAAAGCTAAAAGAAGCAAAAGATATTCATAAACACAGTGCTAAATGAACCAAAAGGACCTTAAATACAACTACAAAGAAACATCATGGCAAGTGCAGCTTGCCGTTGGAAAATCTTTTAGATGCATGATGCTTCGGCAGATGAAAAGCATATATGACGCATTACTGTCAACTCAATCATTCTGCTCTAGTTAAAAGTATAATGGCCACATATGTCTACTTTCTGATAATCAAAAATGTGTAAATTTGGAGTAAAATCAAAATAGAACTATATGGAAATGGCCGTATTTTAGGAGTTGTTGTATGGAAATAGCGTAGAAAATATAAGCAAAGATAAATATACACCTTCTGTCGGTGTCAAAACCGGCGGATCTCGGGTAGGGGGTCCCGAACTGTGCGTCTAGGCGGATGGTATGTGACGCCCCCGATTCAATCGTACACTAATCATGCACGCAAACGTGTACGATCAAGATCAGGGACTCACGGGAAGATATCACAACACAACTCTAAAAACATAAATAAGTCATACAAGCATCATAATACAAGCTAGGGGCCTCGAGGGCTCGAATACAAGTGCTCGATCATAGACGAGTCAGCGGAAGCAACAATATCTGAGTACAGACATAAGTTAAACAAGTTTGCCTTAAGAAGGCTAGCACAAACTGGGATACAGATCAAAAGAGACGCATGCCTCCTGCCTGGGATCCTCCTAAACTACTCCTGGTCATTGTCAGCGGGCTGCACGTAGTAGTAGGCATCTCCAGCGTAGTAGGAGTCGTCGCCGACGGTGGCGTCTGGCTCCTGGACTCCAGCATCTGGTTGCGACAACCAGAAAGACAGGAAAGGGGAAAAGGGGGGAGAAAGCAACCGTGAGTACTCATCCAAAGTACTCGCAAGCAAGGAGCTACACTACATATGCATGGGTATATGTGTAAAGTGAAGGAAATATGCCCTAGAGATAATAATAAAGTTATTATTTATTTCCTCATATCATGATAAATGTTTATTATTCATGCTAGAATTGTATTAACCGAAAACATGATACATGTGTGAATACATAGACAAAACTATAGTCACTAGTATGCCTCTACTTGACTAGCTCATTAATCAAAGATGGTTATGTTTCCTAACCATAGACATGTGTTGTCATTTGATTAGTGGGATCACATCATTAGAAGAATGATGTGATTGACATGACCCATTCCGTTAGCCTAGCACTTGATCGTTTAGTATACTGCTATTGCTTTCTTCATGACTTATACATGTTCCTGTAACTATGAGAATTATGCAACTCCCGTTTACCGGAGGAACACTTTGGGTACTACCAAACGTCACAACATAACTGGGTGATTATAAAGGAGTACTGCAGGTGACTCCGAAGGTACATGTTGAGTTGGCATATTTCGAGATTAGGTTTTGTCACTCCGATTATCGGAGAGGTATCTCTGGGCCCTCTCGGTAATGCACATCACTATAAGCCTTGCAAGCAATGTAGCTAATGAGTTAGTTACGGAATGATGCATTACGTAACGAGTAAAGAGACTTGCCGGTAACGAGATTGAACTAGGTATTGGATACCGACGATCGAATCTCGGGCAAGTAACATACCGATGACAAAGGGAACAATGTATGTTGTTATGCGGTTTGACCGATAAAGATCTTCGTAGAATATGTAGGAACCAATATGGGCATCCAGCTCCCGCTATTGGTTATTGACCGAGAATGGTTCTAGGTCATGTCTACATAGTTCTCGAACCCGTAGGGTCCGCACACTTAACGTTACGATGACAGTTTTATTATGAGTTTATAAGTTTTGATGTACCGAAGTTTGTTCGGAGTCCCGGATGTGATCACGGACATGACGAGGAGTCTCGAAATGGTCGAGACATAAAGATTGATATATTGGAAGCCTATGTTTGGACATCAGAATGGTTCCGGGTGAAATCGGGATTTTACCGGAACACCGGGGGGGTTATCGGAACCCTCCCGGGGGATAATGGGCCTTAGTGGGCCAAGAGGGAAAAGAGGAGGGCCGGCCAGGGCAGGCCGCGCGCCCCTCCCCCCTAGTCCGAATAGGACAAGGAAGGGGGGGGGGCGGCGCCCCCCTTTCCTCTTTCCCCTCCCCCCTTTCCTTCTCCACCAAGGCAAGAGGGGGGAGTCCTACTCCCGGTGGGAGTAGGACTCCTCCAGGCGCACCCCTAGGGGGCCGGCCACACCTCCCCCCTCCCTCCTTTATATACGGGGGCGGGGGGCACCCCATAGGCACACAAGTTGATCTACGGATCGTTCCTTAGCCGTGTGCGGTGCCCCCCTCCACCATATTCCACCTCGGTCATATCATCGCGGAGTTTAGGCGAAGCCCTGCGCTGGTAGAACATCATCATCGTCACCACACCGTCGTGCTGACGGAACTCATCTCCGGAGCTCTGCTGGATCGGAGACCGGAGATCGTCATCGAGCTGAACGTGTGCTGAACTCGGAGGCTCCGTATGTTCAGTGCTTGGATCGGTCGGATCGTGAAGACGTACGACTACATCAACCACATTGTGCTAACACTTCCGCTTACGGTCTACGAGGGTACGTGGACGAACACTCTCCCCTCTCGTTGTTATGCATCACCATGATCTTGCGTGTGCGTAGGTAATTTTTTTGAAATTACTACGTTCCCCAACATAAAGGGCCATATCAGTGGACTGAACTGCAGAATGCCAGAATAAGAGGGGGATAGCTAATCCTGTCGAAGACTACGCTTCTGGCAGCCTCCGTCTTGCAGCATGTAGGAGAGAGTAGATTGAAGTCCTCCAAGTAGCATCGCATAGAAAAATCCTACCCGGCGATCCTCCCCTCGTCGCCCTGTGGAAAAGCGATCACCGGGTTGTCTGTGGAACTTGTCTGGGTGTGTTTTATTAAGTATCCGGTTCTAGTTGTCATAAGGTCGAGGTACAACTCCGGGTCGTCCTTTTACCGAGGGACACGGCTATTCGAATAGACTAACTTCCCTGCAGGGGTGCACCACATAACCCAACACGCTCGATCCCATTTGGCCGGACACACTTTCCTGGGTCATGCCCGGCCTCGGAAGATCAACACGTCGCAGCCCCACCTAGGCACAACAGAGAGGTCAGCACGCCGGTCTAAATCCTATGCGCGCAGGGGTATGGGCCCATCGCCCATTGCACTCCTGCACGTTGCGTACGCGGCCGGAAGCAGACCTAGCAACCTCCATTACAAAGGAAGTCACGTTATGCGGTCCAATCTGGCGCGTGCCGCTCAGTCGCTGACGTCAAGAAGGCTTTGGCTGATACCACGACGTCGAGTGCCCATATCTTTCCCACGTAGTTGGTTAGTGCATATAGACCAAATGGCCAGACTCAGATCAAATACCAAGATCTCGTTAAGCATGTTATTATGAAGCAACCGCGGACGCCGACCAGGGCCAAGCCCACCTCTCGCCTAGGTGCTCTCAACCTGCCCTGTCGCTCCGCCACAAAGATCCACACAAAGGGCCGTTGGGACAAAGGTCCTTTCAGCCCCCAATCCGTGAATCACTCGCGGGTACTCTTCGAGCGGGCCCGACTTTAGTCACCACCTGTAGTATGTATATATGTATAGTATATACCCATGATCACCTCCCAAGTGATCACGGCCCAATAGTATAGCAAGGCAGACTAACAAGAATGTAGGGCCAATGATGATAAACTAGCATCCTATACTAAGCATTTAGGATTGCGGGTAAGGTATCAATGACTGTAGCAACAATGATAGGCTATGCAACAGAATAGGAGTAACCGAACAGTAACATGCTACACTACTCTAATGCAAGCAGTATAGAGAAGAATAGGCGATATATGGTGATCAGGGGGGGGGGGCTTGCCTGATTGCTCTGGCAAGAAGGAGGGGTCGTCAACTCCGTAGTCGAACTGGGCAGCAGCAGCGTCGGTCTCGTAGTCTACCGGAGAGAAGAGGGGTAAGAAACAATGAATACAATGCAAACAGATGCATATCGATGCATGACATGACAAGTAACGATGCTAGGTGTGCCCAATCACGGTAGTAGGTGATACCGACGAAGGGGGAAAACATCCGGGAAAGTATTCCCGGTGTTTCGCGTTTTCGGACCGGTGAACCGGAGGGGGAAAGTTGTGTGTTTGGTATGCTAGGGGTGTGTGGCGGACAAGCGGGCTGCGTATCCGGATTTGTCTCGTCGTTCTGAGCAACTTTCATGTACAAAGTTTTTCCATCTGAGCTACGGTTTATTTTATATGATTTTTTTAAAGTTTTAAATCATTTTAGAATTTATTTAATTAATTTAATTCAACACTATCCACAATAGTGTATGCTGATGTCATCATGACGTCAGCAGTCAACAGAGGTGTTGACTGGGTCAAGCTGACATGTGGGTCCCAGCTGTCATTGAGTGTTAATTAACCTAACAGATTAATCAACTAACCTAAGTGATTAGGTTAATCTAATCAGGATTAATTAAGTTAATTAATTACTTAATTAATTAACTAATTAATATTTTATTTATTATATTATTTTTAATTCTTTTTTTTATAAAAATTTCCAGGATGGGGCCCCTTGTCATAGGCCCCTAGGCCTAACAGGCGCAGCCCGATCGGGCAGTGCGGCCGAAGCCGCCGCCCGCCTGGTAGCGGGGCGAGGCCGGAGCGGGGGCCAGGCAGGCGCAGCCGACGCAGCCGGTCGGCGCGGGCAGGCGAGGACGACGCCGGAGCGAGGGCTGCCGCGCGGGGAGGCCCGAGCGGCGCGGTGGATGCCGAGAAGGGAGGCCGGCTATGGCAGCAGGGTCGAGCGGGGGCCGGCATGGCTGGGCGGTTGGTGCGGCGACGAACAGCATAGGGGGGCTGCGGAGCGAGGCCGCGGCAGAGGGGCAGCGCATGCGGCAACCGCAGGCGGAGGCAGTAGGGCCAGTGAAGGACGGCGTCGCAGGAGGGAGAGGAGATCGGGGTGCGGTGAGCGCATGCTGGTGCACGTACGGGGCAGAGATCAGGGGGCGCGAGCACAAGCAGGAGCAGAGCTCCGGGTGCATGGTGGAACAGCGACGTACGACCACAAATTCGAAGGGGGCAAGCTGGGGGTGGAGGAGGAGCTCACTTTGAGCCTGTAGATGAACAAGGTGGGCTCGGGGAGGCTCCAGCCAAGCGAATCGTACACGAGCGCTGAAGTGCCCGGGGATGATGACGACGGCGATCCAGCGATGCGACGGAGATGGGCTCGATCTGGTCCTTGTAGACGAAGCAGCGAGCAGCGGAGGTTCTTCTGGGCGTGCTAAGTCGACTTGGCGTCGAGGTTGGTCATGGCTGCGAGGTGCTCCATGGCCACGGCGGTGTTCAAGCCCGATCCCGATTGGATCGGGGGAAAGGGAGAGTGGGGGCGCGAGTGGGGGGAATGGGGGTGTCGGTGCCTAGGGTTTCAGCACCAGGGGTTAAGGGAGTGGGGATGGGCCGACCTGGCATGTGGCTGGGCCGAGGCCCGATGGGAGGGGGGCCTTTTGGCCTTTTATTTATTATGTTTTATATTTTTACTTGTTCTTTTCTATTTTCTTTTATTTCTTAATAGTTTATGGTTTTACCAAAAGAAAACCCCAACTAAAATAGATTTACAATTCCAACTACTGCCACAAAAAGTTTTACCCCTGAACAAAATAGTTTAGTATTTTATAAAATCAAAAAGGCATTTATGTAATTGTTTTACCTATTGTTTTAATTACTTAAGTGCATTTAAATCTTTTATAAAAATGTGGTTTCTCCATCATAAGTACCTATGCATTATTTGGCACAACCCGAACATTTTAGTTTTGACTTTTGAAAACTTTAATTGTCTTAACTTTAATTCAAATCTTGAATTTGAATCTGTTTCGAACTAATGCAAGATCATCAATAGTAACCGAGGTGACGTGGCATCGTTAACGCGGGATTACTGTAGCCTAATTATCCGGGCGTCACATGGTAATAGGAGACAAGGGACATGATGTTTTTACCCAGGTTCGGGCCCTCTCGATGGAGGTAAAACCCTACTCCTGCTTGATTGATATTGATGATATGGGTAGTACAAGAGTGGATCTACCACGAGATCAAGGAGGCTAAACCCTATAAGTTAGCCTATGGTATGATCGTTCTTCGTCCTATGGACTAAAACCCTCCGGTTTATATAGACACCGGAGAGGGCTAGGGTTACACAGAGTCGGTTACAATGGTAGGAGATCTACATATCCGTATTGCCAAGCTTGCCTTCCACGCCAAGGATAGTCCCATCCGGACACGGGACGAAGTCTTCAATCTTCTATCTTCATAGTCTTGGAGTCCGGCCAATGATGATAGTTCGGCTATCCGGACACCCCCTAGTCCAGGACTCCCTCAGTAGCCCCCGAACCAGGCTTCAATGACGATAAGCCTGGCGCGTGTATTGTCTTCGGCTTTGCAAGGCGGGTTCTCCTCCAAATTCCATGTGCTTGCCGAATAGTGTCCGGCTTCCTTATAAATGTTGCGCTCCTTGGCTTCCACGTCCAATAATGGCCCTCTTCCATGTGTCGTATGAATGCGAAAAGCCAGGGTATTTTTACATTTTACGCCCTAGCTGCGCGAATAAGCTGCCTATAAGAGAGGCGAGGATCTAGATCCAAATCACACCATCCTCCTTCCGCGAGTACTCATCGAAGCGCCTCTGACAAAAATCCATTCCATCATGGACAGTCGACGCGGCTCCTCCTCTCGCGCTCCCAGCCCTCAGCCAGGAGATTGGAGGAGATGTTCAGTCCCGCATAGCGAGCTAGTGACACTCCAAGTGGAGGGATACCTCCCTCCAGCCTTCATGGTTTCGGTTCGAGCCGGACTGGCCACCTACAAAGGTGGAAAGCAGGCGGAGAGCGCCCCCAATCCCTCCAAAGGAGAGCGGGTATGCTTCGTCCCTTATCTAATAAGGGGACTCATATTTCCTATACATCCGTTTCTCCGGGGGCTCCTGGAGTTCTACAAGCTCCAGCTTCACCACCTTACACCTGCCTCCATCTTGCACATCGCGGGCTTTGTAGCCCTTTGCGAGCTGTTCTTGGGCATCGAGGCCCATTTTGCGCTGTCGAAGAGATTGTTTTGCCTCGTACCCCGTTCTCACGAGGGGTCGATATATCAAGTGGGCGGAGCCGAAATATGGCGCATCGCCGGGACCGGATACCTATCCGGAACCCCGAAGAAGGCGTCCGAAGACTGGCCTTCGGAATGGTTTTATATGGAAGACGGCCCACTACCGGACCCAGTTCGGATCGGCCTCCCAGAGTTTAGCAACGCTCCTCTGAAGAACGCCTGAGTTGGCGCCCGCGGAGCCCTCAACGGGAGAATGATAGGAGCGTCCAATATCTGATGGGCCGGATAAAGTTACTGGCTCATTCCGGATTGACCATGATTGGAGTCATGGCCACGTGCATCATGCGAGGGGTGCAGCCGCTCCAATATAGGGGCCACCCCATGTGGGATTTCAACAGGGAGAATGACGCCACCCGTCATGGCCACAAGGGGCCGGGATCGGCTGCCGATCTGGTAAAGATCCTGTCCGGCTTGTACAAAGGGGGAGAAAGAGGACTTCCTCCACACGAGTCCATTGAATGGATTCTCCATGAATAACCCTCGGAGCTGGGTAAGCGGACGTTTATCTATCTGATCTGTATTTCCAGAGTTAAGTGCCTTACTTTGTGATTTCGCCGCAGGAACTGCGCCGGGACGTAGAGGGCATACACAACCTGACTCCACAGCCCGAGGATCCGGGACGATCCCTTGATTCGGCCTCCAAAGAGGATCCGGACATAGAGGTGGAGCTAACCGAGGGGGTGTTCCACCAACTTAGCATGGACAGTGCTTTGGTCGCCATTACGGCCGACTACCCCGGTTTATCTCCGGCTTCCCAGGTAACTGTGATCATAGTCATGTCATTATTACTCATCCATGCTTGTTTCTGACCACCGTATACCAACGGTGCCTCGCAAGAAGTGCCTCCAAGGCAGGAAGCCGAACCCGCGGCGGCTGACCAACAAGGGTCAGTCCGGCCCAGCAGGCGGAAGAGGAGTGCGGCGCGAATCGAAACATCGCCACAACGATATGGAAAGCTACCGTATTTAAGGGGAAGATTCCTAGGAGGCGTATTAACGCTCATGATCTTTCCAGGAGAAAGAGCGCTCGCCGGACTGTGTCCGGAGAGGTTGCCAATCAAGCCTCCGCCAGCCAGGCTCCAACGCCTGGTCCGGAGGGGGAGGCGAACATAAGGCGTGAGCCAGATGCTCCTCCAACGGAGGATGCCGACAGGCTGTCCGCCACCAGGTCTAAGGTGGAGAGTGCCATGAATCACAGGCGCCGCCGGACAGTTCTTCATGACGCGTGTTTCTCCCCGGAGGCGTTGAATGCCTTTAATGCGGGAGACGCGCACCTTCGTGCCGCTCAAGATGGTTTAACCAGAGCCACAGAGCAGTATGTGAAAGACATATGGGTGAGGAATTTTAATAGTCATATATGCCAGTAGCCCCCGAGACTTAAAATAGTTAGGATAACTGATTTAAGGATCATTTGATATGCAGGATCTTACGGAAAAGAATACCCACCTGTCCCAGGAGCTTCAAGAGTGCAAGGCCCAACTTGAGGCTGCACTAGCCGCCGCAGGGGGAGCCACCGAGACCCCCTCTGGTAACACATATTTCAAAAAGATAAGTGGTTTATGAAGTGCGGCGTGCGTATAAGTCTAACAATAATATTGCAGATGGTGCCGGACTTGATCCAGACAAGCAACAGCTACTGCGCCAGCTGAAGGCCGGCGAGAGGGTGCTTATGAAGGTGCAGCAGGAGAGGAACAAACTCCAAGATGCCCACACCCAGCTGGGCGAAGAGCTAAAAGGTGTTCGGGCCCAGCTGTCTGGCTCTGTGAAGGAGAATCAGCGGCTTCGTCGTGGCATTTACAGTAAGTGCTTGAGCAAACTCTTTTTAAAAGAAGAGTTCGGCGAGGGAGTCGATTGACAGAAATGTGTCTGTAGGTGTGCTCACAGGTCGTCCTGCGGAGGAAATGCCCGGTTCAACGGGTGATATGCTTCTCGAGCTGCTGTAGCTGCACGAACGTGTTCGGCAGGCGATGAGCGGCGTCTCCCAAGCCTTATGGCCGTTCGTCTCCCTGCCCGAGGGTCTTAGAGGGCTTGCGGAGAAGCTTCAGGGAGCACAGCAGCGCTTCCGTCTATGGAAGATATCGGCCTGCCGTCAAGGTGCCCAGGAGGCCTGGGCCATGGTGAAAACTAGGTACACGAAGGCTGATCCAAACCACATGGCCGAGGTTGGACCCGTGGGGCCCGATGGGAAGGAGATCCCTGTGAGCTTAATGTACGGCCAAGTAGAGTTGGCCGCTAAGTATTCCCAACGGGACTGTAAGCTAGACAGCCTGTTAGATGGGATTGAAGAGGAGTACAATCAGTCAATTTGACGATATAATTTTAAAATGACATGTAGAATGCCTTCTAGCCGGATTGTAGATCGTTTGTCTTTGCGGACCTTTTCGCTTCAACCTCGGGACCCTAGAGTCCGGAGTGTGTCCGAGTACCCTCACGGTTATGAAAAAACCGGGGTATGCATGGAGACCAGGCGTAGGGGTCATTAGTGCTTTATCAGACAAGTGCCCAACTAGTTATTTTATATTACATGATTAGTAAGGAACATCTTCCAGGGAGAATAGTTCCGTTAGGGGTTCCTTTCCCTGGGAGTCATGCCCTAAAGTGCGTGTCTGGACTGCGAAAAGAGCAGAAAAGCATCTTGGGGCAGATAAATAAATAAGTAAGAAATCATCTTTTAAGTCACCGACCGAATATTCCCTTCAGAACGCTAGCTTTCAGCTTCACCCAGTCTGAGGTACACATCCTGCTGACCCGGCAGTAACAATCCCAGAGGTGCTCCCTTTACCTCCTAGCCGAACAATCGGGAACGTAGGGGTAAGCACAGGAGCCAGGCAACCCAGCTTGGCCAAAACTTAAGTCATATCGATGCATATAATGGTGAATAAAAGGTACATGCGGAAGTGTGACACATGTGTTGGGCATGAAACCCGTATAAATAAGCTTCTGTTAAAGAAGCCCCCAGGTATAATGAGTGCGAGAAGCACGTCAAGTGTGTGCGGTCAATGCGCCGATCAGCCCTCAAAGGCTTTACGAAGGAAAAAAAGAGGAAGAAAGAGAGAACAAAAGACAGCTAAAGTATAAAATGTGGACGGGGGAAGGAGACGAACTCTGAGTCTGGCGCTAGGCATAGAATCTTTGGAGACGGGCTGCGTTCCATGGGTTTGGCTCGAGTCGGTTGTTCGATGTGTTTCGCAGACGGTACGCTCCACCGGTCAGGACTTGGTCGATGATGAAGGGACCTTCCCATTTGGGCTTGAGTTTGTCCTTTTTCTAGTCCGACAGGCGTAGAACTAGTTCGCCAACATTGTAAGTTTTGGCCCGCACTTCTCTGCTTTGATATCTTCGAGCCTGCTGTTGATAGAATGCGGAACGAGCTTTTGCCACATCGCGCTCCTCTTCTAAGGCGTCCAAACTGTCCTACCGATCCAACTCGGCTTCTCTTTCTTCGTACATGCGCACGCGAGGTGAGTCATGAATTATATCGCAGGGCAAAACAGCCTCTGCGCCGTACACCATAAAAAATGGTGTGAATCCGGTAGTACAGTTTGGCGTGGTCCGCAGCCCCCAGAGTACGGAGTCGAGCTCCTCTACCCAGCGCGTGTTAGATTCCGTGAGGGATCGCACTAACCTGGGTTTGATGCCGCTCATAATTAGACCATTTGCTTGTTCGACTTGACCGTTAGTTTGAGGGTGATAGACTGAAGCGTAGTCGAGCTTGATGCCCATATTTTTGCACCAGAGTTTAACCTTGTCAGCCGTGAAGTTCGTGCCATTATCAGTGATGATGTTGTGGGGGACGCCATAACGGTGTACTGCCCCAGATATGAAGTCTATCACAGGTTCGGATTCAGCCGTTTTAACTGGCTTGGCCTCTATCCATTTGGTGAATTTGTCCACCATGACCAATAGGTATTTTTGCTTGTGGGTTCCCCCTTTAAGGGGTCCAACCATGTCAAGCCCCCAGACCGCAAACGGCCAGGTGATGGGTATAGTTTTGAGGGCGGTGGGTGGCATGTGGCTTTGATTAGCAAAGAGCTAGCAACCGACGCATTGTTGGCTAAGTCCTGAGCATCTGCCCGGGCCGTCGGCCAATAAAATCCTATACGGAAGGCCTTGCCTACTAGGGCCCGGGCTGCGGCGTGGTGCCCTCCGAGTCCGGCGTGAATTTCAGCCAGAAGATTTCGCGCTTCCTCATCGGACATGCACCTTTGAAGGACTCCGGTTGTGCTTTTCTTATAAAGCTCTCCCTCATGGACCTTGTAGGCTTTGGATCGCTGTATTATGCAGCGGGCCTCGTTTTGGTCTTCGGGAAGTTCCTGCCTTATTAAGTAGGCTAGGAATGGTTCCGTCCACGGTGCAATGACTGCCATTATTTCGTGGCCGAAGGTGTTATTTCGTTGGTTGAGCCACCGATTGTGTCAGAATGTTCGGTGTTGGCTCCGGGTTGTTATTTCCGGACTCCTCTTCCCATAATGCGGATGGCTTGAAGAGCCGTTCCAGCAAGATGTTTGGAGGGACAGCGTCGCGCTTTGCACCGATGTGTGCCAACACGTCGGCCGCCTGGTTATTATCCCGGGCTACATGATGGAATTTGAGTCCTTCGAACCGAGCTGACATTTTCAGGACGGCATTTTGGTAGGCTGCCATTTTCGGATCCTTGGCGTCAAAGTCTCCATTTACTTGGGATATTGCAAGGTCTGAATCCCCGCGGACCTCTAGGCGTTGAATGCCCATGGAGATTGTGAAGGAAATATGCCCTAGAGGCAATAATAAAGTTATTATTTATTTCCTCATATCATGATAAATGTTTATTATTCATGCTAGAATTGTATTAACCGGAAACATGATACATGTGTGAATACATAGACAAACATATAGTCACTAGTATGCCTCTACTTGACTAGCTCATTAATCAAAGATAGTTATGTTTCCTAACCATAGACGTGTGTTGTCATTTGATTAATGGGATCACATCATTAGGAGAATGATGTGATTGACATGACCCATCCCGTTAGCTTAGCACATGATCGTTTAGTATTTTGCTATTGCTTTCTTCATGACTTATACATGTTCCTGTAACTATGTGAATTATGCAACTCCCGTTTACCGGAGGAACACTTTGGGTACTACCAAACGTCACAACGTAACTGGGTGATTATAAAGGAGTACTACAGGTGTCTCCGAAGGTACATGTTGAGTTGGCGTATTTTGAGATTAGGTTTTGTCACTCTGATTGTCGGAGAGGTATCTCTGGGCCCTCTCGGTAATACTCATCACTTAAGCCTTGCAAGCATTATAGCTAATGAGTTAGTTATGAGATGACGTATTACAGAACGAGTAAAGAGACTTGCCGGTAATGAGATTGAACTAGGTATTGGATACCGACGATCAAATCTCGGGCAAGTAACATACCGATGACAAAGGGAACAACGTATGTTGTTATGCGGTTTGACCGATAAAGATCTTCGTAGAATATGTAGGAACCAATGTGGGAATCCAGGTCCCGCTATTGGTTATTGACCGAGAATGGTTTTAGGTCATGTCTATATAGTTCTCGAACCCGTAGGGTCCGCACGCTTAACGTTTCGATGACAGTTTTATTATGAGTTTATAAGTTTTGATGTACCGAAGTTTGTTTGGAGTCCCGGATGTGATCACGGACATGACGAGGAGTCTCGGAATGGTTGAGACATAAAGATTGATATATTGGAAGCCTATGTTTGGACATCGGAATAGTTCCGGGTGAAATCGGCATTTTACCGGAGTACCGGGAGGTTACCGGGACCCCCCGGGGGGTTAATGGGCCTACATGGGCCAAGAGGGAGAAGAGGGAAGGAGCCAGGAGGGGGCCGCGCGCCCCTCCCCCTCCTAGTCCGAATAGGACAAGGGAAGGGGGGCGGCGCCCCCCCTTTCCTTCCCCTCTTCCTCCTCTTTCCCCCCTTCTCCTACTCCTACTTGGAAAGAGGGAGTCCTACTCCCGGTGGGAGTAGGACTCCCCCCTTGGCGCGCCCTCTAGGCCGGCCGCCTCCTCCCCCTGGCTCCTTTATATACGGGGGCAGGGGGGGCACCCCATAAACACACAAGTTGATCTAGTGATCGTTCCTTAGCCGTGTGCGGTGCCCCCTTCCACCATATTCCACCTCGATCATATCATCGCGAAGTTTAGGCGAAGCTCTGCGCCGGTAGAAAATCATCATCATCACCACGCCGTCGTGCTGACGGAACTCATCTCCGGAGCCTTTGCTGGATCGGAGGGCCGGAGATCGTCATCGAGCTGAACGTGTGCTGAACTCGGAGGCTCCGTACGTTCGGTGCTTGGATCGGTCGGATTGTGAAGACGTACGACTACATCAACCGTGTTGTGCTAACGCTTCCGCTTATGGTCTACGAGGGTACGTAGACGAACACTCTCCCCTCTCGTTGCTATATCATCACCATGATCTTGCGTGTGCGTAGGATTTTTTTTTAAATTACTACGTTCCCAACAGTGGCATCCGAGCCTAGGTTTTATGCGTTGATGTTATATGCACGAGTAGAACACAAGTGAGTTGTGGGCGATACAAGTCATACTGCTTACCAGCATGTCATACTTTGGTTCGGCGGTATTGTGAGATGAAGCGGCCCGGACCGACATTACGCGTACGCTTACGCGAGACTGGTTTCACTGTTACAAGCACTCGTGCTTAAAGGTGACTGGCGGGTGTCTGTCTCTCTCACTTTAGCTGAATCGAGTGTGGCTACGCCCGGTCCTTGCGAAGGTTAAAACAACACTAACTTGATGAACTATCGTTGTGGTTTTTTGATGCGTAGGTAAGAACGGTTCTTGCTAAGCCCGTAGCAGCCACGTAAAATTTGCAACAACAAAGTAGAGGACGTCTAACTTGTTTTTGCAGGGCATGTTGTGATGTGATATGGTCAAGACGTGATGCTGTATTTTATTGTATGAGATGATCATGTTTTGTAACCGAAGTTATCGGCAACTGGCAGGAGCCATATGGTTGTCGCTTTATTGTATGAAACGCAAACGCCCTGTAATTGTTTTACTTTATCACTAAGCGCTAGCGATAGTCGTAGAAGCAATAGATGGCGTAATTACAACGATGCTACGATGGAGATCAAGGTGTCGCGCCGGTGACGATGGTGATCATGACGGTGCTTCGAAGATGGAGATCACAAGCACAAGATGATGATGGCCATATCATATCACTTATATTGATTGCATGTGATGTTTATCCTTTATGCATCTTATCTTGCTTTGATTGACGGTAGCATTTTAAGATGATCTCTCACTAATTATCAAGAAGTGTTCTCCCTGAGTATGCACCGTTGCGAAAGTTCTTCGTGCTGAGACACCACGTGATGATCGGGTGTGATAGGCTCTACGTTCAAATACAACGGGTGCAAAACAGTTGCACACGCGGAATACTCAGGTTATACTTGACGAGACTAGCATATACAAATATGGCCTCGGAACACGGAGACCGAAAGGTCGAGCGTGAATCATATAGTAGATATGATCAACATAGTGATGTTCACCATTGAAACTACTCCATCTCACGTGATGATCGGACATGGTTTAGTTGATTTGGATCACGTGATCACTTAGATGACTAGAGAGATGTCTGTCTAAGTGGGAGTTCTTAAGTAATATGATTAATTGAACTTAAATCTATCATGAACTTAGTACCTGATAGTATTTTGCTTGTCTATGTTTGTTTGTAGATAGATGGCTCGTGCTGTTGTTCCGTTGAATTTTAATGCGTTCCTTGAGAAAGCAAAGTTGAAATATGATGGTAGCAATTACACGGACTGGGTCCGTAACCTGAGGATTATCCTCATTGCTGCATAGAAAAGTTACGTCCTGGAAGCACCGCTGGGTGCCAGGCCTGCTGCTGATGCAACTGACGACGTTAAGACCGTCTGGCAGAGCAAAGCTGATGACTACTCTATAGTTCAGTGTGCCATGCTTTACGGCTTAGAACCGGGCCTTCAACGACGTTTTGAACGTCATGGAGCATATGAGATGTTCCAGGAGTTGAAGTTAATATTTGAAGCAAATTCCGGATTGAGAGATATGAAGTCTCCAATAAGTTCTATAGCTGCAAGATGGAGGAGAATAGTTCTTTCAGTGAACACATACTCAAAATGTCTGGGTATAATAATCACTTGATTCAACTGGGAGTTAATCTTCCTGATGATAGTGTCATTGACAGAATTCTCCAATCACTGCCACCAAGCTACAAGAGCTTCGTGATGAACTATAATATGCAAGGGATGAACAAGACTATTCCCGAGCTCTTCGCGATGCTGAAAGCCATGGAGGTAGAAATCAAGAAGGAGCATCAAGTGTTGATGGTTAACAAAACCACTAGTTTCAAGAAGAAGGGCAAAGCGAAGAAGAAGGGGAACTTAAAAAAGAACGGCAAGCAAGTTGCTGCTCAAGAGAAGAAACCCAAGTCTGGACCTAAGCCTGAAACTGAGTGCTTCTACTGCAAGCAGACTGGACACTGGAAGCGGAACTGCCCCAAGTATTTGGCGGATAAGAAGGATGGCAAAGTGAACAAAGGTATATGTGATATACATGTTATTGATGTGTACCTTACTAATGCTCGCAGTAGCACCTGGGTATTTGATACTGGTTCTGTTGCTAATATTTGCAACTCGAAACAGGGACTACGGATTAAGCGAAGATTAGCTAAGGACGAGGTGACGATGCGCGTGGGAAATGGTTCCAAAGTCGATGTGATCGCGGTCGGCACGCTACCTCTACATCTACCATCGGGATTAGTATTAGACCTAAATAATTGTTATTTGGTGCCAGCGTTGAGCATGAACATTATATCTGGATCTTGTTTGATGCGAGACGGTTATTCATTTAAATCAGAGAATAATGGTTGTTCTATTTATATGAGTAATATCTTTTATGGTCATGCACCCTTGAAGAGTGGTCTATTTTTATTGAATCTTGATAGTAGTGATACACATATTCATAGTGTTGAAACCAAAAGATGCAGAGTTGATAATGATAGTGCAACTTATTTGTGGCACTGCCGTTTAGGTCATATCGGTGTAAAACGCATGAAGAAACTCCATACTGATGGGCTTTTGGAATCACTAGATTATGAATCACTTGGTACTTGCGAACCGTGCCTTATGGGCAAGATGACTAAAACGCCGTTCTCCGGTACTATGGAGAGAGCAACAGATTTGTTGGAAATCATACATACAGATGTATGTGGTCCAATGAATGTTGAGGCTCGTGGCGGATATCGTTATTTTCTCACCTTCACAGATGATCTAAGCAGATATGGGTATATCTACTTAATGAAACACAAGTATGAAACATTTGAAAAGTTCAAAGAATTTTAGAGTGAAGTGGAAAATCATCGTAACAAGAAAATAAAGTTTCTACGATCTGATCGTGGAGGAGAATATTTGAGTGACGAGTTTGGTCTACACTTGAAACAATGCGGGATAGTCTCGCAACTCACGCCACCTGGAACACCACAACGAAATGGTGTGTCCGAACATCGTAATCGTACTTTACTTGATATGGTACGATCTATGATGTCTCTTACTGATTTACCGCTATCGTTTTGGGGTTATGCTTTAGAGACGGCCGCATTCACGTTAAATAGGGCACCATCAAAATCCGTTGAGACGACGCCTTATGAACTGTGGTTTGGCAAGAAACCAAAGTTGTCGTTTCTTAAAGTTTGGGGCTGCGATGCTTATGTGAAAAAACTTCAACCAGCTAAGCTCGAACCCAAATCGGAGAAATGTGTCTTCATAGGATACCCAAAGGAGACTATTGGGTACACCTTCTATCACAGATCTGAGGGCAAGATTTTCGTTGCTAAATTCGGATCCTTTCTAGAGAAGGAGTTTCTCTCGAAAGAAGTGAGTGGGAGGAAATTGAACTTGATGAGATAACTGTATCTACTCCCTTGTTGAAAACTAGTTCATCACAAGAACCGGTTCCTGTGACAACTACACCAATCAGTGAGGAAGCTAATGATATTGATCATGAAACTTCAGATCAAGTTTCTACAGAACCTCGTAGGTCTACCAGAGTAAGATCCGCACCAGAGTGGTATGGTAATCCTATTCTGGAAGTCATGTTACTTGACCATGATGAACCTACGAACTATGAGGAAGCGATGATGAGCCCAGATTCCGCAAAATGGCTAGAGGCCATGAAATCTAAGATGGGATCCATGTATGAAAACAAAGTATGGACTTTGGTTGACTTGCCCGATGATCGGCAAGCTATTGAGAATAAATGGATTTTAAGAAGAAGACTGACGCTGATGGTAATGTAACTGTCTATAAAGCTCGACTTGTTGCGAAAGGTTTTCGACAAGTTCAAGGGGTTGACTACGATGAGACTTTCTCACCCGTAGCGATGCTTAAGTCTGTCCGAATCATGTTAGCCATTGCTGCATTTCATGATTATGAAATTTGGCAAATGGATGTCAAGACTGCATTCTTGAATGGATTTCTAGAAGAAGAGTTGTATATGATGCAACCGGAAGGTTTTGTTGATCCAAAAGGTGCTAACAAAGTGTGCAAGCTCCAGCGTTCCATTTATGGACTTGTGCAAGCATCTCGGAGTTGGAATAAACGCTTTGATAGTGTGATCAAAGCATATGGTTTTATACAGACTTTTGGAGAAGCCTGTATTTACAAGAAAGTGAGTGGGAGCTCTGTAGCATTTCTAGTTTTATATGTAGATGACATATTGTTAATTGGAAATGATATAGAATTTCTGGATAGCATAAAGGGATACTTGAATAAAAGTTTTTCAATGAAAGACCTCGGTGAAGCTGCTTATATATTGGGCATCAAGATCTATAGAGATAGATCAAGACGCTTAATAGGACTTTCACAAAGCACTTACCTTGACAAAATTTTGAAAAAGTTCAAAATGGATCAGGCAAAGAAAGGATTCTTGCCTGTTCTACAAGGTGTGAAGTTGAGTCAAACTCAATGCCCGACCACAGCAGAAGATAGAGAGAAAATGAAAGATGTTCCCTATGCTTCAGCCATAGGCTCTATCATGTATGCAATGCTGTGTACCAGACCTGACGTATGCTTAGCAATAAGCTTGGCAGGAAGGTACCAAAGTAATCTAGGAGTGGATCACTGGACAGCGGTCAAGAACATCCTGAAATACCTGAAAAGGACTAAGGATATGTTTCTCGTATATGGAGGTGACAAAGAGCTAGTCGTAAAAGGTTACATCGATGCAAGCTTTGACACTGATCCGGACGATTCTAAATCGCAAACCGGATACGTGTTTATATTAAATAGTGGAGCTGTAAGTTGGTGCAGTTCTAAACATAGCGTCGTGGCGGGATCTACATGTGAAGCGGAGTACATAGCTGCTTCTGAAGCAGCAAATGAAGGAGTCTGGATGAAGGAGTTCATTTCCGATCTAGGTGTCATACCTAGTGCATCGGGACCAATGAAGATCTTCTGTGACAATACTGGTGCAATTGCCTTGGCAAAGGAATCCAGATTTCACAAGAGGACCAAGCACATCAAGAGACGCTTCAATTCCATTCGAGACTAAGTCCAAGTGGGAGACATAGAGATTTGCAAGATACATACGGATCTGAATGTTGCAGACCCGTTGACTAAGCCTCTCTCACGAGCAAAACATGATCAGCACCAAGACTCCATGGGTGTTAGAATCATTACTATGTAATCTAGATTATTGACTCTAGTGCAAGTGGGAGACTGAAGGAAATATGCCCTAGAGGCAACAATAAAGTTATTATTTATTTCCTCATATCATGATAAATGTTTATTATTCATGCTAGAATTGTATTAACTGGAAACATGATACATGTGTGAATACATAGACAAACATATAGTCACTAGTATGCCTCTACTTGACTAGCTCATTAATCAAAGATGGTTATGTTTCCTAACCATAGACGTGTGTTGTCATTTGATTAATGGGATCACATCATTAGGAGAATGATGTGATTGACATGACCAATCCCGTTAGCTTAGCACATGATCGTTTAGTATTTTGCTATTGCTTTCTTCATGACTTATACATGTTCCTGTAACTATGAGAATTATGCAACTCCCGTTTACCGGAGGAACACTTTGGGTACTACCAAACGTCACAACGTAACTGGGTGATTAGAAAGGAGTACTACAGGTGTCTCTGAAGGTACATGTTGAGTTGGCGTATTTTGAGATTAGGTTTTGTCACTCCGATTGTCGGAGAGGTATCTCTGGGCCCTCTCGGTAATACTCATCACTTAAGCCTTGCAAGCATTATAACTAATGAGTTAGTTATGAGATGACGTATTACAGAACGAGTAAAGAGACTTGCCGGTAACGAGATTGAACTAGGTATTGGATACCGACGATCAAATCTCGGGCAAGTAACATACCGATGACAAAGGGAACAACGTATGTTGTTATGCGGTTTGACCGATAAAGATCTTCGTAGAATATGTAGGAACCAATATGGGAATCCAGGTCCCTCTATTGGTTATTGACCGAGAATGGTTTTAGGTCATGTCTACATAGTTCTCGAACCCGTAGGGTCCGCACGCTTAACGTTTCGATGACAGTTTTATTATGAGTTTATAAGTTTTGATGTACAGAAGTTTGTTCGGAGTCCCGGATGTGATCACGAACATGACGAGGAGTCTCGGAATGGTCGAGACATAAAGATTGATATATTGGAAGCCTATGTTTGGACATCGGAATAGTTCCGGGTGAAATCGGATATTTTACCGGAGTACCGGGAGGTTACCGGAACCCCCCGGGGGGTTAATGGGCCTACATGGGCCAAGAGGGAGAAGAGGGAAGGAGCCAGGAGGGGGCCGCGCGCCCCTCCCCCTCCTAGTACGAATAGGACAAGGGAAGGGGGGCGGCGCCCCCCCTTTCCTTCCCCTCTTCCTCCTCTTTCCCCCCTTCTCCTACTCCTACTTGAAAAGAGGGAGTCCTACTCCCGGTGGGAGTAGGACTCCCCCCTTGGCGCGCCCTCTAGGCCGGCCGCCTCCTCCCCCCTGGCTCCTTTATATACGGGGGCAGGGGGGCACCCCATATACACACAAGTTGATCTACGGATCGTTCCTTAGCCGTGTGCGGTGCCCCCTTCCACCATATTCCACCTCGATCATATCGTCGCGGAGTTTAGGCGAAGCTCTGCGCCGGTAGAACATCATCATCGTCACCACGCCGTCGTGTTGACGGAACTCATCTCCGGAGCCTTTGCTGGATCGGAGGGCCGGAGATCGTCATCGAGCTGAACGTGTGCTGAACTCGGAGGCTCCGTACGTTCGGTGCTTGGATCGGTCGGATCGTGAAGACGTACGACTACATCAACCGCGTTGTGCTAATGCTTCCGCTTACGGTCTACGAGGGTACGTGGACGAACACTCTCCCCTCTCGTTGCTATATCATCACCATGATCTTGCGTGTGCGTAGGAATTTTTTTTGAAATTACTACGTTCCCAACACATTGCCATCCGGAGACCATGTAGAAGGGCCTCATATTCGGCTGCATTGTTGGAGTCCGTGTACATTATCTGAAGTACGTATTGGACTGTGTCTCCGGTTGGGGACGTCAAAACGACGCCAGCCCCCAAGCCGGCCAACATTTTGGAGCCGTCGAATTGCATGATCCAATTGGAGTATGCGTCGTACTCTTTAGGGAGTTTGGCTTCGGTCCATTCAGCGATGAAGTCGGTCAAAACTTGCGACTTTATAGCTCGCCGTGGCTTGTTGGTTATGTCGAATGGTAGTAGCTCAATGGCCCATTTTGCAATCCTGCCCGTCGTGTCGCGGTTGTTTATAATGTCGTTGAGAGGTACTTCGGAGGCCACTGTCTTCCTCCGCTGTTCCCTCGCCATTCCCATCCTTTGGGATATCCACCATGTATATGTCGTATGACGAGGTGGCTTTCCAGTGCCCAGTAGGCGCTGGTTCTTGGTCGTCTCCGGCATCGTCGTCCATACCGTCGATGTCTTCGGAGTCGAAGTCTAGCATGTCGGTTAGGTCGTCGACAGTGGCTACAAAGTGGGTGGTGGGTGGGCTTTGAATTTCTTCGTCGTCCGCATCCCAACCGTCCTGACCGTGATCCGGCCAGGGCTCTCCTGATAACGAGAGATACTTTAGCGAATTCAGGATGTCGCCAAAAGGCAAGTGCTGAAAGATGTCCGCAGCGGTGAACTCCATGATCGGTGCCCAATCGGATTCGATTGGTAGGGGCGCGGGAGGTTCGGAGTCCGATGAGGAGTCCGGCACCTCGGAGTCACGAGTTTTACAAGTGACAGGGTTGGTATTCGGCTCCATCGCCGCAGAGGTAGCAGCCCCCGAGGCGGTGTCTAGCCACCCATCCTCGATCGGCGCAGTCGGCTCCGAGTTAAGGGTTGGAGCGGACTCTTGTGCGGCCTCCAAGGCACTGTCCGGTAGCAGAGCTAGATCATGCCCATCGTGACAGTGCGGCGCGCACGGCTGTGGCTCGAATCCGTCGAAGATCAAGTCCCCGCGGATGCCGGCCGTGAAGTTCAAACTTCCGAATCTGACCTAATGGCCAGGGGCGTAGCTTTCAATCTGCTCCAGATGGCCAAGCGAGTTAGCCCGCAGTGCAAAGCCGCCGAACACGAAGATTTGTCCGGGGAGAAAAGTCTCACCCTGGACTGCGTTGTTGTTGATGATCGAAGGAGCCATCGGGCCTATATGCGACGACACAGAGGAGCTCTCAATGAAAGCACCAATGTCGGTGTCAAAACCGGCGGATCTCGGGTAGGGGGTCCCGAACTGTGCATCTAGGCGGATGGTAACAGGAGACAAGGGACACGATGTTTTTACCCAGGTTCGGGCCCTCTCGATGGAGGTAAAACCCTACTCCTGCTTGATTGATATTGATAATATGGATAGTACAAGAGTGGATCTACCACGAGATCAAGGAGGCTAAACCCTAGAAGTTAGCCTATGGTATGATTGTTCTTCGTCCTATGGACTAAAACCCTCCGGTTTATATAGACACCAGAGAGGGCTAGGGTTACACAGAGTCGGTTACAATGGTAGGAGATCTACATATCCGTATTGCCAAGCTTGCCTTTCACGCCAAGGAAAGTCCCATCCGGACACGGGACGAAGTCTTCAATCTTGTATCTTCATAGTCTTGGAGTCCGGCCAATGATGATAGTTCGGCTATCCGGACACCCCCTAGTTCAGGACTCCCTCACCTTCCTTGTCTCCCGAACCTGCATAGTTCAGACAATAGCCCATTAACTTTGGTATGTTACACCATCATGTTGCACGTCTATGGCATGGAGTAAAATCTTGTACCTGCAAGAATGGTCCACTTGTTATCGAGATTATGCGTTTATTTCATGCTTTTATAATAGAATTACCTGGGAAGCAGCTTAGGAGTGGAACACATGGGGCGTCTATATAAATCGTTTTCTTTTCTTAACTTCTTCCAACATTTTTTGCAGCTAATATACCACAAGTCTTCACCTGAGACCACTTCAGTGGCCTAGAGTCAAGAACTATCACCCAACTTCGGTAACTGTTCATGTACTAAAACAAAATACACTATATGCAGAAGTCCGGTTCCTTATTTCAGCACTAATCAAACAGAAGAACATCAACTGAACTTCCTACTATCCATACCTGAATATAGCTACTTCTTGCGAAACAAAAATGAATCAATGGACTACTCTACATTTGGGAAGCAACCAAATCTAAAAAGTATCTATGAACAGATCACAAACACATAGTTTCAGTATTGAAACAAGTACCAAAAGAACTCTAGTTCTCTAGATTGAGGTATACTTGGAGGTGCGTCTGAAACTCGCCGGCTTACAGTGTAGCTCAAGGCAAATCGAAATGTCCACGTGTTGTTTTTACAGCACTCAGAATCAGACAAGATAATCTCATATTACACGCAGACTGCTGTATTACTCACTCTCAGACCAACATCTCCAAGAACAAGATAATCTCATACTACACGCAGACTGCTGTATTACTCCCTCTCCGACCAACATCTCCGAGAACAAGATAATCTCATACTACACGCAGACTGCTATATTACTTGTTGAGTATGTGTTTTGTATTGCACGTGTATTGGAGTTGTGACCCACCTTCTAGTCTTGTATAGTTGAGGTGGGGGCCTTCCCTTGTATTATATATACGTGCACCAGCACCCCATCAATACAATGATTATTGTATTGCAAATCATCTCTCTACATGGTATCAGTTTTTAGGGCCTTCCGCTGCCGCCGCCGCCGCGCGACTCCTCCCGCGCCGCCGCCGCCGCCACCGCCGCCGCGTGCTCCTCCCGCGCCGCCGCCGCCGTGACCCAGCGCCGCCGCGCGACCCCCGCGCCGCCGCCGCACGACTCCTCCCGCACCGCCGCCGCCGTGACCCAGCGCCGCCGCCGCGCGACTCCCACGCCGCCGCCGCTGCCCGCTTGCCGCTGTCGCCGCACGACTCCTCCCGCGCCGCCACCACCGCTAACCCGCTGCCGCGCGACTCCTCCGCGCCGCCGCCGCCGCTACCACACCGTCGCGCGACTCTTCCGCGCCGCCGCTGATGGCGTTCACCAGTATGTCCGCTGCCGCCTCTGCCGTCCCGCCACCAGCGCCCTCCGGTGCGGCCCCGGCGCCATACAGCGCGGTCGCCGCCTACGGCGCATCCGGCGTCACCCACATGCAGCCGTCCCCGCCAATGGTCGGCGGCCCTGCTCCGCCCGCCCCGTCGATGGCCTCTCCGGGCTGGTGTTACCCGTTGCCGCCATCCGCGCCTCCCAGCAGCAGCCGGCCCAGGGCGCCGGGTGGGCCCCGCACTACCCGCAGGCTCTCCCTGCGGGCCACCGGGGGTTCATCGGCGCGCCTTACCAGTCGACCGGCACCGGCTATGGCACCCTCCTTGTGCCGCCGCCCCTCGATGGTTATGGCCCGCGCGCTTCGGTGCCGCCCTACGGGGGCCTCTCGCTGCCGCCGGTTCCTGCGCCATGGGACCCCGCCCTCCTCGCCGCCCAGCACTCCGCGCTGTCGCCGAGTAGCTCTATCGGCGGAGGCGACTGGTACATGGACTCAGGTGCTACCGCGCACATGAAAGCTCATCCCGGTAACCTAACCTCCTCCACTCCCGTTCACACACCCACTCGTATCACCGTCGGCAGCGGCTCCTCCTTACCAATTACTCATATCGGTAGCACTAGTTTTCCCTCCATCTCCACACCCATCAATATGTCCAATTTTCTTGTTTCACCAGCCTTAGTCACGAACCTAGTTTCCGTTCGTCGTCTTACTCGTGAGAACCCACTTACTGTTGAATTTGACGGCGTTGGCTTTTCTGTGAAAGACGCCCGTACCCGGATGGCCCTTCACCGTTGTGAAAGTCCGGATGAGCTCTACCCTGTGCACGCCGGTGCCTCCACCTCCACACCTATCGCCCTTGCCGCCGGCGTTGACCTTTGGCACGCTCGCTTGGGTCACCCCAACCACACTGTGTTACGTCAAATTCTTAGGAGTTTCTCTTTCTCATGTAATAAGCTCGACAAGCACTCTTGTGAGGCATGTCGCTTAGGCAAGCATGTTCGTCTTCCTTTTAGTGCGTCCTCCTCAGTTTCCAATTTTCCGTTTCAATTACTTCATAGCGATGTTTGGACATCTCCCGTTGCGAGTAACACGGGCTATCTCTACTACTTGGTGATTTTAGATGATTATTCTCATTATGTGTGGACTTTTCCTCTTCGTTGTAAATCCGATGCTTTAGCCACACTCACCGCCTTTTATTCCTATGTCACCACCCAGTTCGGTCGCCCCATACTTGCACTCCAAACTGATAACGGGAAAGAGTTTGACAACGTTGGTCTTCGCACACTTCTCGCCTCTCACGACACCATCTTCCGTCTGACTTGCCCCTACACTTCACAGCAGAACAGCCGCGCCGAGCGCATTCTCCGCACTCTTAATGACTGCGTTCGCACGTTACTCTTTCACTCAAACGTGCCCGCTCGGTTTTGGCCCGATGCCCTCGCCACCGCCACCCTCTTAGTTAACATTCGTCCGTGTCGTCCTCAGTGGAACTACGCTCCTCACCACCTTCTCTTTGGTACACCACCGTCCTATGATGGTCTCCGCATCTTTGGGTGTCTCTGTTATCCCAGCATCGCGTCCACCACGCCACACAAGCTCGCACCCCGATCCGTCCCATGCATCTTCCTTGGCTACCCTCCCAACACCAAAGGTTACCGGTGCTATGATCCTGTCACTCATCGTGTGTACACCTCGCGGCACGTGTACTTTGTCGAGACAGTGTTCCCTTTTTTTCAGGTCCCTCCGGCTACGGATTCTTCGGCGCCGGCCCCCGCGCCCCTACCTGGAGCGATGCGCGGCGGCACCCCCCGGCGGCCCCCCATCTCGACGCCTTCTGCCGCCACCTCCCGGGTTCTCGACTCCCTCTTATGAGGTCGAGTCCGTGGGCACCCCGCCCGCCACCCCTGCGATGGGATCGACCTCGACCTCGCCCATCGCTCCCGCCACCGCGGGATCGGCCGACGCTGCTGCCGCCGCGGCCCCCGCCGCCGCTGCCGTGGCCTCCACCGTTGCCGCCGCAGCCTCTGCTGCCACCGGCGCTGCCGCACCGGGTGCCCCCACCACCGCGGCCCCTGCCGCCGCACCGGGTGTCGCCGCACCGGGTGCCACCGCCGCCGTGGCCCCTGCCGCCGCGGCACCCGCCGGCCCTGCTGCCCCATCACTTGGCGTGACTACCGTGCCTGAGCAGGAGTTCTTCGGCCCAGTACGTGCTACTCCGTCGACGAGTATGTGTGCACCACCTCGACGTCGACGCCATCACCCGTCCCGACCTCCGCTCGTGCTGCCCTTCGGGATCCCCACTGGCTAGCTGCGATGCAGGAGGAGTTCAACGCCTTACAGCGCAACCGCACATGGCAGCTTGTTCCGCGACCCCCTCGTGCCAACATCATCTCTGGCAAGTGGGTGTTTCGCCACAAGACTCGCCCAGACGGTTTTCTCGAGCGCTACAAGGCTCGATGGGTGGTTCTTGGTTTTCGGCAGCGCGCGGGCGTGGACTTCACCGACACTTTCGCCCCGGTTGTGAAACCGGGCACGATCCGCGCCGTCCTTCAGCTGGTCGTCTCGCGCGCCTGGCCTGTGCATCAGTTGGACATTTCCAACGCCTTCTTGCACGGTCATCTCGCCGAGCAGGTGTTCTGTGAGCAGCCTACTGGTTTCGTCAACGCCGAGCACCCTGACTTCGTGTGCTTGCTCTCCCGCTCTCTGTACGGGTTGAAGCAGGCGCCTCGGGCTTGGTACGAGCATATCGCCGCCTTCCTGCAGTCTCTGGGCTTTCGGTCCACTCACTCCGATGCCTCACTTTTTGTGTATCATCAGGGAGCTGACACTGCATATCTGCTGCTCTACGTCGACGACATCATCCTCACGGCATCCGCCCCCGATCTCCTTCAGCGGCTGACTGCTCGTCTTCGTGATGAGTTCGCCCTCAAGGACTTGGGGCCCCTGCACTACTTTCTCGGCATCGAGGTCATCCGCTGGGCTGACGGTTTTTTCTGCATCAGCAGAAGTACGCCCACGAGCTCCTTGAGCGTGCCGGTATGCTTAACTGCAAGCCGGCGCCCACTCTCGTCGACACGAAGGCGAAGGTCTCTGCTCTAGAGGGGTCTCTCACGTCCGATGGAGCATTTTATCGCTCTATTGTCGGTGCTTTACAGTACTTGATGCTGACTCGCCCCGACCTGCAGTAGGTTGTTCAGCAGGTGTGCCTCCATATGCATGCCCCGCGTGACCCTCACTGGACTCTGGTGAAGCGTATTCTCCGTTACATACGCGACACCATGTCTTTGGGACTCACCCTGACGGCATCCGCCTCCACCGACCTCGTGGCCTACTCGGATGCTGACTGGGCTGGCTGCCCCGACACGCGACGCTCTACGTCAGGCTACTGCGTCTACCTTGGGCCCTCGTTGATCTCTTGGTCATCGAAGCGGCAGCCCACGGTCTCCTGCTCTAGCGCCGAGGCAGAGTATCACGCCGTGGCCAATGCCGTGGCCGAGTGCTCTTGGATACGTCAGCTGCTCCAGGAGTTGCTTTGTGATGTTCACAAGGCCACTCTTGTCTACTGCGATAACGTCAGCGCGGTCTACCTCTCAGCCAACCCGGTGCACCATCGACGGACGAAGCATATTGAGCTCGACATTCACTTCGTGCGCGAGCAGGTTGCCCTTGGCCGTACTCGAGTTCTCCACGTGCCGACGTCGCAACAGTTTGCTGATGTGATGACTAAGGGATTGCCTACTCCCGTTTTCGAGGAGTTTCGGTCCAGTCTCTGTGTCTCCAGCGACGCTTCGACCGCGGGAGGGTGTTGAGTATGTGTTTTGTATTGCACGTGTATTGGAGTTGTGGCCCACCTCCTAGTCTTGTATAGTTGAGGTGGAGGCTCCCTTGTATTATATATACGTGCACCAGCACCCCATCAATACAACGATTATTGTATTGCAAATCATCTCTCTATATTACTCACTCTCCGACCAACATCTCCAAGAAATCTCAGTGTATTTGAGAAACCACTCTTTTCTTTCAAACCGAACGTGAGAAAACATGACCGCTTCCTTTCTAAATCTTAGACCATTCCTAATCAAAATGTAACCAAATCCCTAAAGCATGAATCTACCATTATATTCTGCCTACACAAGCCCCACACACAGAGAAGGCTGTGGAGGATGGAGTTGATCTCACCTGAGAGGACCGGCAACCAGCTCAGAGGTCCACTTCTCGCCGCCATCCTGGCGTTCCCATCACAACCCTCACCCTATTGCCGTGCGCAACGAAGAGGGATGCAGATTGAGGAGGCGGAGCTCAGTCAGCGACTGCATGTGATGAGGATTGTGCGGCGAGCCGGGGACGGAGGCAGCAGCGCTCCGACCACCACTGATGCAGCCCTCTTCTGCCACTTTGTGCGTCTATCCCGCTTCAGATCTGGACCTTAGGGAGGAAGAACAAACGGCGTGGTGGCGCGGGGAGAGAAGCCGGTGCAGCTGCATCCTCTGACCCCCACCTCCTGCTCACCCTGGTGACTCCTCACCCTGTCGTCCACCACCCTCCTCTGCTCCCCCAGGTCTCCTCCCATCGCCGGCAGTCAACGTGACGAGCAGGAGAGCAGCGGCTCGAGGAAAGGAGAAGCCAACGCGAAAGACGGTGGTGCGGGGCTGGCGGGGCGGCAGCAGCAGCAGATGGGGAATGGTGGAGGAGAGGAAGGGCGGGGATGGGAGCCAGTGGAGGCAATAGGGGACGAGGAGACATGAGGGAGACGCGGGCTAGGTAGATATTTTCTGGCGCTCGCCTCGTCTTTGGCCTGAACGACGTAGACTTCAGTAAAGCAGTTAATTCATTGGACCATGGCCAACGAGACCCACCCGGCAGCCACTCACGAAATAAATGTGAATGTAAAAAAGGAATGGACGGTTTACCATACGCCAGCAGCCAAAACAATGCTACAGGAAAGGAATCGGACGACCCAACCATCGCAGCGCACGCGGGTGCCTCAGAATGGCGGGTAGCGTAGCGTCATTTATATGTTCGATATCAGAATGGAAATCCAAAAGTGCATTATTTAGAAAGCAGTGCTTTGTTAGCAGCCACACTGCAAACATCGACCAGAGCACGCAATGCTCACGCATAGGCAATGGAAACAACAATCGCCATGAGGGGGAATAGCGCTAGCTCCCTGTGGCCGCGGTCTGCTTAGGTGTCGCGTCGTCGATCGACATCCAGCCCTGCAGCAGCAGCGCCGAAGAAGGATAACATGGGGGAGAAGGACGGCGCCGTGGTGGCGGGCGCTGGCCGCGATCCGCTTGGACGGCGCGTTGGGGAGCAACATCCAGGCCTGCAGCTGCGGGATATCTGATGGCGAAACCTAAGGCCTTGTACAATGCTAGATGCTTAGGGAGATACTTCCTCCGTTTTTATTTACTCTGCATATTAGAGTTGACTTAAACTTTGTAAAGTTTGACCAAGTTTATAGAAAATAATATAGATATTTATCATAATAAATCTATACGATGTGAAAGTACATTCAATAATAAATCTAATGTTGTTGATTTGATATTGTATATCTTAATATTTTTGTTTATAAACTTGGTCAAAGTTGGTAAAGCTTGACTTTGACCAAAGCTAATATGCGAACTAAATAAAAATGGAGGGAGTATTTAGAGAAATAAATCAGATTTTTCTGAAGTATTGATACCCTATTTCTACAGGAAAAACGCCTAATTAAGCGTCTACCCTGTAAAAAAAGCAAGCACCTTGCATTGTACGGGCAAGTGTTATTGCTCGTGCATAACCCCGTCTGCTTCGTGGCCCAGAACATCCACCACATTTTCCCATCAACCGGGAGAGAGTGTCACGGAGTTACGGGCGAGAAAAAATTAGGACGAGGAGGCGGACGAAAGTAGGAGCGAAACGGAAACCTTGTGTGTTTTAGATATGACTAGCAAACATGCCTGTGCGTTGCAACGGGAATGAAAAAACACCTTTCACAAACACTCTCGAGACATCAGTAAATCTCTTGAAATCGTGAACGATGTCACATAAAAACAAAATGATAAGTGATGTTGCGCAAAAACATAAAGACGTGATGATTTTTGAAGTGTATTCAAGGTGTTTCCAATTTAGACATTATAAATATCTATCTAGTTGCATTCCTCCTCGGTGGTGCCTAACAAATATTTGCATTACGATGAAAATAGCATTTGCAAAAGAGCATTATTTTTGCCTTATTGATATATGTGTTTTTTTTATAATCCAAGTCAAGTATTAATTTGGTCGCAAACATGTTAGACAACTCCATCGAAAACAATCAATTTGTAAGGGCATGCATACCAAATGTTCAAGATTGCATATCAACATCAATATTCTCAAGAAAAAAATTATGAAAACAATTTAAAACAATATGAAAATTAAAGTCAATCCATCGGTTTACGTAAAGCTTGTATCAGCAATACTGTACATTTTTTCTACATCAGAAACATTTTTATATACACGCTTAATACTTTCCAATTTCATGGTTAACATTTTCCAAAACCTATTTATTTTTTATGTCTACTACTTTTATACACATTCTACTTTTTTTTATACATCAGGAACATATTTTACATACACGTTTAACAACATGATACATGATAATATTTTTGAAAACTTATAATTTTTATGTCTACTTTGTTCCATACACAGTGTATATGTTTTTGTCTACATTTTTTTATATACATACATCAGAGACATTTTTTCTATGCACATTTTTTTAAAATGCACGATTAACATTTACTAAAGAATGAAAAATATATTATTATTATTCTATACACACTGTACTTGTTTGTATATAATGAAAATATTTTTTCTATACAAGCTTGACATTTGTTTAATGCATGAGTAACATTCTTTCAAAGTCCGCATATAAGTAATTTTTATAATTAAAATATTATAGCATTTCAAAATAAAGCCAAAAGAAGAAAATAAAAGGTGAATGTAAAAGAAGTGAAAAGAGTAAACAGAAAGTGTTGTAGGCAGCATTGGGGTCGAACCTGGGTCTCCCAGCTGGGAGCGCTACGGTCTTGCCAGTAGGTCTGGCCATGCACCGATGATTTTCTGGTGGTTTGGCTCCTTATTCTATCAAAAGAAACGGACGACTTAAAGAAAAAGTAAACCGAATCGTTTTTCCCACTTACTGGTGGCATAGGTGGGTAATTCATGCGAACTCCAGGGGCAAATTGCGTGACGGACGACCAGAAACCGAACTTTCTTTATTATTAGGTAAAGATTAGAACGACGCACGTGCGTTGCAACGGGATATAAATATTCTAGTACGCTAGTTTGCGATTTACTTATCAATAATAATGTGATTATGTAAATAAATGTTCAGCAAATTCTGACCATGAATTACCTTATATTTTAATTAGAAGTTTGATAAGTGAATTAAATATTTTGATTGGAAGTTTGGTAAGTAAACTAAAGTAAAATTAGTTTGAAAGGTAAGTAAATTAAGATGATTGATTATCATATACATGAAGGTTGGACGAAAAGGTGATAGGAAGAAAGATGAAATGAGAACCTTAGTTTATTTTTTAAGTAGTAGAGATATGAGAGATGAGAGATGTGGAAGAGAAATTCCCGGCGGGTCACGGCTGCCTAAACTGCCCCATGTCTTATGTTTATCAAATCTTATTTTATTTGGTAAGTCTGGCTAAATTATATTTTTGGCAATTAATTTAATTAACAATTAAAGAACAGTGGGGCATTTTGGTGGAGCTTAACTCTTTTTGCAAAATTCAAAATTCAAACTTTCCAATTTAAAAAATCTGAAAAATATGTAAGTATACAAGGATGAAATGTAGACCTGTATAAAAATTTAGGATGAAATACCTTGAAATGCAACCTGTATCTAATTCGAAATTCATGGACTTTGTGGATGAATAGTATCATGTGCTGAAAAGTCTCAGATTTATTTTTTTTTCACAGCCCTCATTTAAATGTATTTCGTTCTGAAAATTTACACACATGTACACTATGCCTCTGTGTATATCTGTAATTTTTAAAAAAAAATTGAAATGTAAAAATATGAATTTTGAAATTTACAAATGGACGCATGCATGGAGCTCGGCCTCAAAAACAAATTTCGATAAAATTATGATGATTGCATATGAAATGTTATCGTCCCGTTGTATCGATCCGTAGAGTTAGGCCAACCAGGAATTGTAAAAATTCTGAGGCCTACTGGCCCGGTCGCTCTCGTCCTGGCAGAGGTAGACAGGTAATTACAGCGATGCCGATAATTACCAGTGTGTATGCTCCGAAAGTCCGAATTTGTGGGCATGTTTGGCGTACCCGGATCACCCATTGCCTCCGCAGAAACGGTGCATCTCATGGACCATGTTTCGTTTTCGCGATGACGTGCGAGCTATATACTCTCTCCTTAATTTCGTTCTTTTTCTCCGCATTTCTTCTCAGGGCATGGCCAGTTGTCACCACACGGGCCATACAGTGCGCTCTTCACAGTGCAGTCGATGGAGGCAGGCAGGCCGACCGGCCGGCCACCTCCTCCATGCAATTTCCCTTGATAGGATCGACGAGTCCGACTCCATCGATCCCGGCTGTAACGTCGTTCTCACCCTCCCTGCTGCCTTGGCCACTCCGATCTCCTTTGCGCTACTGTGACAATTTCATGGGCGCGACGCACGCTCTCGCTCTCCTACCTATAAGCAACTGTGCAAGATCCAGCGGAGCGAATGGGCAGCACGACACGTTCGTCGCGTGTACGTGCAGCACACGCGTGGCACGCCAGCAATGGAGCCTTGTACCCGAACGACTGATTAGCTAGAGCTCACGCGGCGATCGATCACGGCAGTGCGACAGTAGCGCATCGCCAGTTCACCAACACGCATAGTCCTGTGTGTGCGGCGTGATCACGTTTTTTTAGAACGAAGACGTACGATGCATCCGGCTTTAAATTAATAAAGCCCACCGACAGGCAGCATCCACAGAGTGCACTACAGGAGAAACATCCTAAAGGATAAACTGGCCGAAGCCAAAAGTATTAAACATGCAACCGGCTTCAGCCTGAGAGGAAAGGACATAAATACTAGCACACAGACAGCCAGTCAAATAAAACACCAAAATAGCACCATGAGCAGCATCTTAGGTACGGGCTTCCATCTGAATTGTGCGGATCCGCTCCATGGCCTCCATCATCCGATCTGCATCACGCCGTTTTCCCAACGGAGTCCATGTTTGGAGGAACACGTGGCATTTGAAAATAAGGACAATTGCATTTTTTTACCCCTAGTTGGTTCCTACCCACGGGTTTTGTCCTTACTTTTCGAGCTTGCTCAGTTTTGCCCTTACTTTTCCCGTCGAGGTCCCTTGAATGTCCTTTGACCATTTGACCAAAACTTTGAAAGTTCATAACTAATTCATATGAATTAAGAAAAATGCAAGTAAGATATAAAAATGTTCAGATGAACATTACCTTTATGTGCATATCATTTGCATTCAGGACAAAAGCACCGTTTAAACTACCCGAGGTAATTAATGTTATTAACATTATAAAAAATAAAAAGGTATAAACATTTTTTTCATGAATAAAAATTACAGGCAAATATAGGTGATGTTTTCTGAACATCCTGATCTTATTTGCATTTTTCTGAGTTCGTATCAACTTGCCATGAAGTTTCCAAATAATGGTCAAAGTCGTTAGAACATTCATAACAAGTTGATACGAACTTAGAAAAATGCAAATAAGATATCAGGATGTTCAGAAAACATCACCTACATTTGCATGTAATTTTTATTCATGAAAAAAATATTGTTTATACCTTTTTATTTTTTATAATGTTAATAACATTAATTACCTCAGGCAGTTTAAACGTGTTTTTGTCCTGAATGCAAATGATATGCACATAAAGGTAATGTTTATCTGAGCATTTTGATATCTTATTTGCATTTTTCTGAGTTCATATGAATTAGTTATGAATTCTCAAAGTTTTGGTCAAACGGTCAAAGGGCATTCGAGGGACCTCGACGGAAAAAGTAAGGGCAAAACTGAGCAAGTTCGAAAAGTAAGGGCAAAACCCGTGGGTAGGAACCAACTAGGGGTAAAAATGCAATTGTCCTTTCAAAATAATGTCAGCAGGATGGTTAGGGAACTTGTGTTCGATAGTCATCTTATTGCGGGTGGTCCAAAGAGACCAGCACAGCGCCCCTACGCAACGCCACAACACACGCCCGAAGCTACCCCTCTGAGCAAGAAGGATCCTACGAAGGTCCGAGGCCGAATTGGGTTTCCAGGTCTGCGCAAAAGCCTTACGGACAGCACTCCAGGCAAAGCGGGCTAGATGGCACTTGAAAAAGATGTGGTTAGCATCTTCATGCGCTCCACAAAGCGCGCAAGAGCCATCCGAAGGGCCATGTCTAATGGCAATGTTGTTAGAAGAAGGGAGACGATCACAGAATAGTTGCCATAGAAACACTTTGATCTTCAAAGGGATGGACGCTTTCCATAGCCCCCTAGCTATGTCGAGAGTCGGTCCCTCGGTCAGCTTATTGTAGAGGGATTGGACCGAGAACTTCCCAGAGCTCGAGAGGGACCACGAGACCGTGTCGTCCTCAGGGAGGAGAGAAATACCCTGCAGAGTAGCTAGGAGCCCGTCCCAGCTAGCTCGTTCGTGGGTGAGAAGTGGCCCTTTGAAAGATATGGCGGGGGGGTTGGATCTAAGCGCATCAGCCACCAAAATGTCTACGTTAGTGGCCAGTTGGTAGATGCCAAAGTGACTACGCCAAAGAAGTTCCGTCCCAAGCCAATGGTCGAGCCAGAACCGCGTGGAGTTCCCGTTCTTAACGCAGAACTTGGCCCCTAACGTGAAGGCGGGCTTAACAGCTTGAATTCCATTCCAGAAAGGCGATCCCTTCGCCTTTGAGGTAAGGAAATTCCCATCGGGAAAATATTTGGCACGGAGGATATCAGCCCAAAGCCCTTGTTCGTTCTGGGAGAGTTTCCAGATCCACTTGACGAGAAGTGCCACGTTCATGACTTTGGAGTTAAGAATCCCAAGACCACCAAATTTCTTTGGACGGCAAAGCGCCGCCCACTTGATTAGGTGGTATTTCTTTTTGGTCCCAGTTCCTTCCCAAAAGAACTTAGACCTGGGGGTGTCGAACTTGGCGTGGACACCGTCAGCCAGCAGGAACATGCCCATAGTAAACAAGGGCAGGGAAGACAAGCTGGAGTTAGTCAGAATCAACCTGGCCGCAGAGGATAAGAACCTGCCGCGCCAGGGGCTAACCCGGTTCGCCACCTTGCCGTATAAAGGTTCCCATTCGAGAATCGAGATGTGTTTGTCCGAAATGGGAAGACCTAGGTACTTAAATGGAAAACTCCCTAGTTTGCAGTTAAGTAGGTTGGCAATGCGGGTGGCCAGGTGATTGTCCATCCCTATGGCAATTACCTCACTCTTCGAAAAGTTAATCTTCATGCCGGAGATGATCTCGAAAGCGAGAAGGATGAGCTTAATCGACGCTACACTATGGTCGTCGGGCTCGAAGTGAAGCAAGGTGTCGTCCGCGTATTGAAGATGAGTGATCCCTCCGGGGCATAAGTGTGGCACCACACCGCGAATGTGACTGGCGGTCTTGGCCTTATTCACCATGGCCGAGAGGGCATCAACAACAAAGTTGAAGATCAAAGGCGAGGAGGGATCTCCTTGTCTGAGTCCATGTTTGTTGCGGAAGAAGTTCCCCACTTCTTCGTTAATCGACACCGCAGTCTGGCCCCTCGAGACCAGTTGCATTATGCGATGGATGAAACCCGACTCGAAACCCTTCCGAGTGAGTACCTCACGGATGAACTCCCAGTTCACTCGATCGTAGGCTTTCTCGAAATCGAGCTTAAGGAGCACGGCTGGATGACGCGTGTGCTTAAGCTCGTGAACGATCTCTTGCAATACCACCGGGCCTTCCAGGATGTTACGGCCTTTGAGAAAACCGGACTGGTTGCGGTCAATCACACGCTGAGGAACCGGGGCAAGACGCGTAGTGTATGCCTTGGAGCATAATTTGAAAGGGACATTAATAAGAGTAATAGGGCGGTATTGCTTAATCGAATCGGCCCCTTCACTTTAGGAATGAGGCTGATGACTGTCGTTGTTCTAAGTCTGACAGTAGAGTGGGGGTAGGTATGGAGAGGCAAGGTCCTAGCTATGGAGCAGTTGTAAACACCAAGGATGTACGAGCTCAGGCCCTTCTCGGAGGAAGTAACAGCCCTACGTCTCGGAGCCCGGAGGCGGTCGAGTGGATTATATGTGTATGGATTACAGGGGTGCAAACCCTTCACACTGAGGAGGGGGGTGGCTTATATAGTGTCTGCCAGACCCCTCCGGCCCTCAGTAATGCAGGGTTTAAAGTACATTAAGTCTAGGCGTTACTGGTAACGCCTCACATAAAGTGTCCTAAATGCCATAAAGTCTACTTAATTACAGACCGTTGCGGTGCAGAGTGCCTCTTGTTCTTCTGGTGGTCGAGTGAGTCTTCATGGTCGAGTCCTTCGAGTGAAGTCTCTCTTGGTCGACTGGAAGCCCATCTCTTCTGAGGGTGTCCTTGGGTAGGGTACTTAGATCAGGTCTATGACCCTACCCTAGGTACATGACTCCATCATTATCCCCCGAATGGATTGAGGTTTGAGTGAGGAAGGGGTTGATATTATTTCCGACCTGCTTTTGCATTCTGGATATGTATCGCCTTGGACCAATAATCTCTTCGTTGATAATTAGCAACTTTTCTTCAGTCGCCTTGATCCATTCTTTCCTCTCGTCGAGTGAACTTTTGAACTTAACAATCTCCGAGCGACAGATCGTAGGAAATCTTTCGTTTGATAGGTCGATCTGCCGTTCGCGGATTTTGTGGGATCCGAATTTTGGGGAAGCGCGTGAAGCGGGGCGAACCGCGGTGCTCGGATGGGATAGGGCGTAGACGCCTCGATTCCCGCGCCACCTTTTTCGCCACGTATCGTGTACGCGCGACTGTTTCGGGATGTGATTGGATCGCTTGGGCCCACCTGTCATCCACTCGGAAGTGTTCTTATAAAGGCGCCCGGCGAGGGTTTTTGAACAGTATCTCTCCATTCTCCCTCTGCCCTCTCCGCCTCCGCCCACTGCGCCCGCTCTCGCCTCCGCGCAATCGCTCCTCGTACGCTTCACCGGCAACAATGGTGAAGGAGAAGACGGCGGCACTAGAGCGCGCGAAGAAGGCGACGGCGACGGGGAAGGCGAAGGCGAAAGGGAGAGCAACCAGTCGGGGCGGGTCTTCTTCGAGATCTCGTCTGCCGCACGGCTGGGTCCAAGGAGATTGGATCCGGTCGACCATCACCGAGAAGGATCTGACGGAGATGGCCAATGAGGGTTTGATCCCACACGGGGCGGCGAGGCTCCCGGGGGACGAGTGGCAACCGCAACCGGAAGAGGGTGAGTGCGTTCTTCTGGCTTCCCATGTCGACCGCGGGTTCTCTCTGCCTCCGAGTGTATTTTTCCGCGATTTCTTGAATTTCTTCGGGGCGCAACTCCACCACTTCAATCCAAACTCCATCGCCTACCTTGCTGCCTTTGTGTCCATGTGTGAGAACTTCCTGGGCTGCCGACCGCACTGGGGTCTGTTCAAGCACATATTCACTTGTCGTTCTCAGACAGTGAAAAAGGCGAGTCTAGATGACGACAAGACCAAGGTTATTCGGATGTGTGGAGGTCTGGGGATCCAGATGAGAAACAAGAGCACTTTTCCGACTCTCCCCGAGTCGGTCAGGGGATGGCAGTCGACTTGGTTTTACTGCCAAAACGAGTCGACGCCTGGAATGTCGAGTGGTCTCCCTCCGTTTACCATGGACCGAGCAAGCAAACCTTCTTCTTTGAAGGTGCTCCCTGAGGAGAAGTCTCAAGTGAAGATGTTGATGGAGCGTGTAGTCCAGCTAGTCAGGGAAGGAGTGACGGGTATGGACCTTCTGGAGGTCTTCCTTAGGCGACGCATCCAACCTCTTCAGTACCGAGGCCATTGCATGTGGCTGTACTGTGGAACCGAGGATGAAACTAGGGTCCATCCAGAATCAGTCGACAATGCCACACTGGAGAGGTGGATGGCCGCGGTCACTGGCAACAAGGACAACCCTCGAGGAGCCAGGAGGATTCCGCCACTCGACCATTCTAGCATTCCAGACAAGGTACGCCCACTTTGTTTCCAATTGTAATCTTGCCATACTCATTCTGCTTTCACTGTAAATTGGTCGATTGATCTTTATTTTGCTGTCTGCCAGGCCTTCACTGAACTATACTCAATGCCCAATGGAGCACAGACGCCGACTGAAGACGGGGAAGGTAGTAGGGGCGAAAGCCAGGAGGACTGGGATTCAGACGCTGCTGATGATGATGATGATGACGACTCCGATGGGGAGGAAGAAGAGGAGGAGGAGGAGGACGTTGCACCGTCGCGCTCGGAAAGGCGATCGAAGCTTGTCCATGACCCTGCGACTGAACGCGGCAAGGGGGTGGCGACTGTCGTATAGTCGGCCAAGCGCCCTCGGACCACTTCTCCGGCGCCGACTGAAAAGGCTCCGAAGCAATCCAGGGTGGCACCATCGAAGCCGGCCAAGGTCCTGCCGAAGATGAAGGTGTCGATCCCCACCATATCAGGGTAAAAATGCTACTTGAGTCTTCTTGTTTTATATGAGTTTATCTTTGCTCGACTCTTGAGTTAACCGACTGATTTTTGGAATTGCAGTGTTGCTACTTCTGATACTTCGGCCAGGGGTGACGACCATGAGATGGAAGATGCTGCTACCTCAAAACCTGGTATGACTCGTAATTCCGTCTTCTAGTCGATCGGCTCTTAGTCTCTAGTTCTGATTCTTTTCTGTAGCTCCATCCAATGTCGTTATCACTCTTCCTGACGACGACGACGATGAGGAACCGCTGAAGCACAGGAGGAGCAGGAAAGCGTCTGCTGGCAGGGTGGCTCAGGACGTGACAGCGCCCGAGACACTGGTCGCAGAGGAGGAGAACACCACTCGGCATACCGTATCTTTCGCGGTGCCGCTGACGAGTGCTCATCCCGCGTCATCGAGTGCTGCACAGCCTTCTCTCTTCTCGACCCACTACGCCCCAGAGGACCAAGCCAGTGCTGCAAAAGAGGCAATACGCCAAGCGGGAGTCATGATGGAGCAGGTGAAGGCCATCCGGGAGGCTAGCCAGGCAGCCTATGACGCCAGTTCTGCTCTTCAAAGCAACGTTCAGGTCAATCGATCATTGCCTGTTCTGTTAGGATATGCTATCTAAAAATTCTTCTTTCTGAAATCCGTAGCGGTCCTACACCCACTGGGTGTGTCGATTGAAATTCCGGGTTAGTGGGGGCACGCTGAGTGCACCCACTGGGTGTAGTCCCCAAGGCTATGGTGGACTGCTGGCAGTCGACCATAGGCTTTATAAATTTTTCCTTCATTCAACCGGGTCGAATGGATTTCTCAAACCGGTGGGGGCACGCTGAGTGCACCCACTAGGTGTAGTCCCCGAGACTGTGGTCGACTGCTGGCAGTGGACTACAGTCTGAAGAGCAACTCCTTTTTTTTTGGTGGTCGACTGGTCGACTCTTTCTTGATAGAACTAGTGGGGGCACGCTGAGTGCACCCACTGGGTGTAGTCCCCGAGACTTCGGTCGAATGTTTGAATTCGGCTGAAGTCTTAGAAACGTGTGTTTTTTCCTCGGTCACTCGGAAGTGAATTATCTTTGACATTTTGTCGATTGGTTCTTTGTAGAAATCCTGCGACCTGGCGGCTCGTTACACGGAGTTGGAGAACAAACATATCCAACTTGAGCTTGATCTGAAGCTGGTCCATGAGAACTTGGCGAAAGCAAAGGAGGAGAGCAAAGGTATGTTTGGTGAGGACTCGACGACTGCTTTTGCCCCTTATTTGTTTCAAAGTCTGACCTTGCTGTAACTTCGCAGGCAAAGTGAAGGAGGCCCAGAAGAAGAAAGACCTTGAGCTAGCTAAGATGCAGAAGATAGCCTTAGAGAAGACCAAGCTCGCGGACGAAAAGTTGGCTTCGGTCACCAGGCTTGAAGAAGAAAACACCAATCTGAAAGCTGCTCTTACTATTGCCAACAAGGAGGTCAGTCGACTGAAAAGCGACAAAGATGCTCTGAATGACAAGGCCAGTCAGTTGGCTGGGAAGAAGGATGATCTGGAGGCCTATCTGAGTGGACTCGCCAAGAAGTTGTTCCTCATGCTCGAAGGTAATCCTTTGCGCCAAACAATCGTTTTTACAGTGATCTTTCCATTCGACCATTGCCTTGACTCGGCGATTGTATTTGCAGAATTTTGCCAAAATTTTGAAGAGGAGACTGGTCGACTGGAACCAAACCTGGACCCCATCAACTCTCCAGCGAATGATGAAGTCGCCATGAACGTGTTCCAACTCGAGTCTCGCGTTGCTGCTATCATTGACTATCTTGCAGGGTTGAAGGTCGCCACTTCCCGCATTGACACTACGCTCTGGCCCAGGGAGACACTCCAAAATGACCTCGAGTCTCTGATGACTCGACTAAACACAGTCCCTGGTCGAGTGCAGGAGTGGAAGAAGTCTTCTGCCAGGTGTGGTGCAGATGTCGCTCTGTGTCTGGCCCGAGTCCATTGCAAGGATGCACGAGAGGACAAGCTTGCGGCTCTTCGGGTGGCTAACACCAAGAAGCATGATTTCCGGTCTTTCATGGAGACTTTCATCGTTGCTGCCACTCGGATCGCGGACGGAATTGATCTTGATGAGTTTGTTGCACTTTCCAGCCCTCCACAGGAGGGGTAAAAAACTTCTTGAGCTCGACACTTTAAATTTGCCTCGGTATGCCGAGTGATTGTGTAACCGACAAACCTTAACAGGCCTAGCGCCTGAGCACTTTTGGTTACGTTAGGTTTTTATCCGAACTTGGATTCGACGTTTTGAATATGCTTGCATTTGGTTTGAAATGTCTTTTGCAGGTTTAAAGCGAGATGCTTACTGCAGTCGAGTTATTCTTCAATTCACTTAGGCAGGCACTGGGCTGCGGCTAAGCCCCCGAGTGAGAGGTGCGCTCTCCACTCGGTAGGATTTTTATAACTTAGGCGAGCACTGGGCTGCAGCTAAGCCCCCGAGTGGGAGGTTTGCTCCTCACTCGGTAGGGTTTTTATAACTTAGGCGAGCACTGGGCTGCAGCTAAGCCCCCGAGTGGGAGGTCTGCTCTCCACTCGATAGGATTTTTATAACTTAGGCCAGCACTGGGCTGTAGCTAAGCCCCCGAGTGGGAGGTTTGCTCCTCACTTGGTAGGATTTTTATAACTTAGGCGAGCACTGGGCTGCAGCTAAGCCCCCGAGTGGGAGGTCTGCTCTCCACTCGGTAGGATTTTTTATAACTTAGGCGAGCATTGGGCTGCAGCTAAGCCCCCGAGTGGGAGGTCTGCTCTCCACTCGGTAGGATTTTTTACGTTGTACTTGTGGCGTAGCTCAGAGGAGAGGGTCTCAGTTGACCTGCACCTCGTCCTCCTTGCGACCGCACATTGTACTTGTGGCGTAGCTCAGAGGAGAGGATCGCAGTCAACCTGCACCTCGTCCTCCTTGCGACCGCACATTGTACTTGTGGCGTAGTTCAGAGGAGAGGGTCGCAGTCGACCTGCGCCTCGTCCTCCTTGCGACCGCACATTGTACTTGTGGCGTAGCTCAGAGGAGAGGGTCGCAGTCGACCTGCAACTCGTCCTCCTTGCGAGCGCACATTGAATTTGTACTTAGGCAAGTGCTTAGACTGCAGCTAAGCCCCCGAATGAGAGTCTGGCTCGTCACTCGGTAGGATTTTATTGAAACTTAGGCGAAACGGGTTCGCAGCTAAGCCCCCGAGTGGGAGTCTGGCTCATCACTCGGTAGGATTTTATTCAAACTTAGGCGAAACGGGTTCGCAGCTAAGCCCCCGAGTGGGAGTCTGGCTCATCACTCGGTAGGATTTTATTCAAACTTAGGCGAAACGGGTTCGCAGCTAAGCCCCCGAGTGGGAGTCTGGCTCATCACTCGGTAGGATTTTTTTTACAAACTTAGGCGAAACGGGTTCGCAGCTAAGTCACCCACTGAGGGGGGAAATTTTACTGAACAAATAAAAGTGACAAAAAATCATCGGGGAAATTATGACACTATTATCTTGCAAGACATGAACTACAGAAGTACTTTTATTACAACTCATTCCGAGTGAAAACTTAAGTGTAAAATGGGCGGAGTAGCTCCGCATTCCAAGCTCGGGGCTCGTCGATATTATGCTTGACGTTGTAGAGACGGTACGCTCCGTTGTGGAGAACCTTGGTGATGATGAAGGGTCCTTCCCAAGAAGGAGCAAGCTTGTGTTGTTTCTGCTGGTCCACTCGGAGAACCAAATCTCCTTCCTGGAAGGCTCGACTCTTCACGTTTCTAGCGTGGAAGCGACGCAAGTCCTGTTGATAGATGGTCGAGTGGATCAGAGCCATCTCTCTTTCTTCCTCTAAAAGGTCGACTGCGTCCTGCCGCGCTTGTTCCGCTTCAGCTTCGTTGTAGAGCTCAACTCGAGGAGCGTTGTGGAGCAGATCACTCGGCAAGACCGCTTCAGCTCCATAGACCAAGAAGAATGGAGTTCTTCCGGTCGACCGATTAGGCGTGGTCCTCAGACCCCAAAGCATCGAGGGAAGTTCATCGACCCACGCTCCAGCCGCATGCTTAAGGTCACACATCAGTCGGGGTTTTAACCCTTTGAGGATCAAGCCATTGGCTCGCTCCGCTTGTCCATTCGACTGTGGATGGGCGACCGAAGCGTAGTCGACTCGTGTGCCCTGAGAAGTGCAGAAATCCCTGAATTCCTCCGAGTCGAAGTTTGACCCATTGTCTGTGATGATGCTGTGCGGGACCCCATATCTGAATGTCAGTTCTCTGATGAAGCTAACAGCAGTACCGGCGTCGAGGTTTTTGATGGGTTTAGCTTCAATTCACTTGGTGAACTTGTCGACTGCCACCAGCACATGCGTGAAACTGCTTCAACCTGTCCTCAAGGGGCCCACCATATCCAATCCCCATACTACGAAGGGCCAGACGAGTGGTATAGTCTTCAGAGCTGACGCGGGCTTGTGTGACATGTTGGAGTAAAATTGGCATCCTTCGCACTTGTCCACTATTTCCTTTGCCATCTCGTTTGCCTTTGGCCAATAAAATCTGGCTCGGTGTGCTTTGGCCACAATGGTCCGAGAGGACGCATGATGGCCATAGGTCCCCGAGTGGATATCATCAAGGATGATTCGACCTTCCTCTGGCGTTATACACTTCTGACCAACTCCAGTCGCGCTCTCCCTGTACAACTGTCCTTTGATCACAATAAAGGCCTTGGATCAACGGACGATCTGTCGAGCCTCTTCCTCGTCCTCCGGGAGCTCTTTTCTCAGGATATACGCGATGTATGGAACTGTCCAGTCGGGAGTGATCACTAAAACCTCCATGACCAAGTCGACCAATGCTGGGACTTCTACTTCAGTCGGATCTGTGGCACTCTTGGGCTGCGGAGCTTCTTCGGTGAAAGGATCTTCTTTGACTGATGGAATATGGATATGCTCCAAGAACACAACACTCGGAATGGCTTCTCTCTTTGAACCTATCTTTGCCAGATCATCAGCTGCTTGATTCTTCAGTCGGGGTATATGATGGAGCTCTAACCCCTCAAACTTCTTTTCCAGCTTCCTCACTGCATTGCAGTATCCAGTCATGGCTGGGCTTCTCACGTCCCACTCCTTCATCACTTGGTTGACCACCAAATCTGAGTCGCCATAGACCATAAGGCGATGGACGCCGAGTGAAATGGCCATGCGCAACCCATACAAAAGGGCCTCATACTCCGCCTCATTGTTGGAGGAATCAAAGTGAATCTGGAGCACATATCTGAGCTTATATCCTCTGGGGGAAACCAAGACAACCCCGGCACCGGAACCATTCGACATCTTAGAGCCGTCAAAAAACATGGTCCAATGCTCCGAATGAACTTGAGCTGGCTGTTGTTGCTCGATCCACTCGGCAAGGAAATCTGCTATTGCTTGGGACTTAATGGCTTTCTTTGCCTCAAACTTGATATCAAGGGGAAGAAGTTCAATCGCCCATTTCGCCACTCGACCAGTTGCATCTCTGTTGTGCAGAATCTCTGAAAGTGGAGTGTCGCTGACGACTGTAATGGAATGATCAGAGAAATAATGAGCAACCTTCTTCATGGTCATGTAGATCCCATACACAAGCTTCTGATAATGAGGATATCGTTGCTTTGATGGAGTCAAAACTTCAGACAGATAGTACACTGGGCGCTGAACTTTGAAGGCTTTTCCTTCTTCTTCCCGCTCGACCGTAAGCACTGTACTGACGACTTGTCCTGTGGCTGCAATATAAAGCAACAGAGGCTCTTTGCTGACTAGAGCAGCAAGCACCGGCTGGGTGGAGAGCAGAGCTTTTAGCTCGGCAAATGCTGCATCAGCTTCTGGAGTCCACTCGAACTTGTCTGCCTTCTTCATCAGTCGGTAAAGAGGCAATGCCTTTTCACCGAGTCGTGAGATGAATCGACTTAATGCGGCCAAGCATCCAGTAAGCTTCTGGACATCATGCACCCGCACAGGGCGTTTCATTCGGAGTATAGTGCCAATTTTTTCTGGGTTAGCGTCGATTCCTCGTTCGGAAACGAGAAAACCGAGTAACTTTCCACCAGGAACTCCGAATGTGCACTTTGATGGATTGAGCTTGATATCATACCTTCTGAGGTTGGCAAATGTTTCGGCGAGGTCAGTCAGCAGGTCGGAACCCTTTCGCGACTTGACCACGATATCATCCATATACGCTTCCACATTCCGACTGATTTGAGTGAGCAAACACTTCTGAATCATTCGCATGAACGTGGCTCCGGCATTCTTGAGGCCGAATGGCATGGTGATATAACAGAAGCACCCGAATGGAGGGATGAAAGCTGTTTTTATCCCATCGGGTCCGTACAGACGGATCTGATGGTACCCGGAATAGGCGTCTAGAAAAGACAATCTCTCGCATCCCGCAGTTGAGTCAACAATTTAATCAATGCGAGGGAGAGGAAAATGATCTTTCGGGCAGGCCCGATTGATGTGCTTGAAATCGATGCACATTCGAAGTGAGTTGTCCTTCTTAGGAACCATGACGACATTGGCGAGCCACTCGGAGTGGTATATCTCTCGGATAAATCCTGCCGCCAATAGTCGAGCCACCTCCTCACCAATAGCTTTTCTCTTCTGGACGGCGGACCGCCGAAGATGTTCCTTGACCGGCTTTGCGGTTGAATAGACTCTAAGGCGATGCTCAGCCAGTCCCCTGGGAACACCCGGCAGGTCAGCTGGCTTCCATGCAAAGATGTCCCAGTTCTCACGGAGGAACTGGATGAGCGCTTCTTCCTATTTCGGGTCGAGTGTTGTGGAGATATGGGTCGGAGCTGCATTGGGGTCGATCGGGTGAATGTGGACGGGCTTCGTCTCACCGGACGACTGAAATGCTGACTCCGTGGCTGGCTTCTTGGCTCGCAGCAAATCACTCGGATCTGCATTTTGCTTATATTCTTCAAACTCGACCGCTGTCACCTGGGAATCGGCAATCTTTGAGCCTTTCTGGAAACACTCTTCTGCCTTTTTCCGATCGCCAATGACAGTGATCACTCCTTTGGGGCCGGGCATCTTCAGTTTGAGGTACACATAACATGGTCGACCCATGAACCGTGCGTAAGCTGGCCTCCCCAAAATAGCATGGTAAGCGCTCTGAAAATCCACGACCTCAAACGTCAGCTTCTCTTTGCGAAAATGCTCCGAATCACCGAGTGACTCGGCTTTCTTTCCTGGTATGACTCCGTGAAAACTCATGTTACTGGTGCTCAGTCGGGACATCGGAATGCCCATTCCTTTCAACGTGTCTACATACAATAAGTTCAGTCCACTACCACCGTCCATTAGCAACTTCGTCAGCTGAGTGCCTTCGACAACCGGGTCGACCACCAAAGCTTGCCTCCTAGGGGTGGCTATATGAGTCGGGTGATCAGACTGGTCGAATGTAATGGGTGTTTAGGACAATCTCAGGTAACTTGGTCTCGCCGGGGCGACCATGTTCACCGCACGGTTAATAACCTTCAGTCGGCTCTTGCTTTCCACATCCGCAAAGATCATCAGAGTGGAGTTAACATGAGGATATCCTCCCTCACTGTCCTCCTTGTCTTCGGCTTTGTCTGACTCCTTTTCCTTGTCCTTGGGCTGTTTACCTTGGAACTGCTGGATCAGGAGTCGACACTGGCAAGTGGTATGCTTCGGGTAGATGATATTACCCTCTTCATCTTTCTTCGTGTGGATGTGACACGGCATATCCATCACGTCATTTCCTTCTTTGTCCTTCACCTTCTTGGGGTTCCAGGATCCTTTGGGTTTCCCTTTGAACTTGCCCTGAGTCACGGCCAGAGCCTCTCCAGGAGCTGCTGGTTCATCCTTCCGCTTCTGCTTCTGACTGGTGTTTCCCTTCTCCGACTGACTCGGCTTGTACTTGCCGCTTCGGAGTCGGTCTTCCTCCTCGCCGTTGGCGTACTTGGTGGCAATCTCCATCATTCGACTCAGGGTCATATCTCCGGTCCGACCAAACTTCAAACTCAATTCTCTGTTCTTAACACCATCCTTGAAGGCGCAGAATGCCTGATGATCAGACACGTTCTCCACTGTATGATGCAAAGTGATCCATCTCTGAATATACTCTCTTAGAGTCTCATTCGACTTCTGCACACAAACTTGCAGCTCTGTCAATCCAGCTGGTCGCTTGCAAGTTCCCTCAAATGTTCTGACAAACACTCGGGAAAGATCTTCCCAAGTGTAAATGCTGCTTGGAGGTAACTGATTCAACCATGCCCTGGCAGAACCTTCCAACATGAGCGGTGAGTGCTTCATAGCCACCTTGTCATTCCCACCGCCGATCTGTACAGCCACTCGGTAGTCTTCAAGCCAAGTTTCAGGCTTAGACTCACCGGTGAACTTTCTTACTCCAGTTGCCAACCTGAAGTTGGGGGGAATCACCGCGGCTTTGGTAGCCCTGCTGAAACATTCCGGACCAGAAACATGCACTCGACTGCTTGTGGGCGCATCTCTGTCAGGGCCGCCTCGATGAGCTCTGTTCCGGTCGACCAAGCCTTGCACGATGATGGATCGCGCGTTGAAGCCTGGTTCCCGGGGGTCGACCGGAGCTCTTCGCCCCACACTGAGTTGACGCCTGTCATCTTGCTGCCGAGGAGCGTGAGACCCACCTCTCAGGGGAAGAGTGGGCACTCGACGCCTATCATCACGATCGTATCGGTCACCATACTGGTCCCGTTGATTCTCGCGTCCTTCACGCCGCGGAGGCGATCTGGGGCTATTAGCCGACTGAACCGTATTCGCAGCGACGGATCGACTGTGAATTCTGTTGCGTGACTGCGACACGGCTGAATTCTGATCTCCTGCTGCCCGGAGCAAATCTCTGATCTGCATCAAGCCACTGAGTCGGCGAGAAGAGTTGACTTCGATTGGAGTCGGGTACTCGTTGCCGCGCGCGCTCGTCGAGTGCTCGCTGAAGGTTCTCCAGACGAGCGCGTTCAGCCAAGTTGGCCAAACGTGCTTCCTCCAAGGCGCGAGCCTCGGGGGTTTCTCCCGCGATGGGAGTATGCAGGGCATCCATGTTCCTGCGGCAAAGTTCTTCCCTCTGCAGGGAATTAAGTGGCTCGGGCTGATACTCTTCATGGACTTGAGCGTGGTCGCCTCCACCGTCTACCCCGTCCTCGCGAGGGAAACCGGGAGGGCTGCGAGGCCCATTGACCATCAAGACCTCTGCCGCTGGATCACTGCTATCACACTCGGATGCAGTCTCTACGGAGCCAGTCGACAGATCGAACAGGCCGTAGAGAGATTCGTCGGGCTCGATTGCCGCAACTTGGGTGGTGACTGTCTGGCGAGCCACCGCGTGCCTCACCCACCGCTGGAGCCTCGACCGACCAGAGCGCTTGCGCTGGCGGGAGACCGGGAGGGTGATCGATAGGGGAGTCGACCGATATGGAGTCGACGGTTGCCGCAGCAGAACGCCGCGGACACATGCGCGAAAATGCGTCGCACTGCGGACGCGGAGTGCATCAACGTCGAGTGGAGCCTCCTGGAGCCAAGCGGAGTCGTCGGCGATGAAGGTGAGAGCGCCGAGACAGATCTCGCGGCCCTCGACCAAAACTCCACCAGCAACCATGATGAAAGTACTCGAAAGAATCGCAACTTCTCCAAAAATCGCTAAGACACCTGCCCCACGGTGGGCGTCAACTGTCGTGGTTCTAAGTCTGACAGTAGAGTGGGGGGTAGGTATGGAGAGGCAAGGTCCTAGCTATGGAGCAGTTGGAAACACCAAGGATGTACGAGTTCAGGCCCTTCTCGGAGGAAGTAACAGCCCTACATCTCGGAGCCCGGAGGCGGTCGAGTGGATTATCTGTGTATGGATTACAGGGGTGCGAACCCTTCACACTGAGGAGGGGGGTGGCTTATATAGTGTCTGCCAGACCCCTCCGACCCTCAGTAATGCAGGGTTTAAAGTACATTAAGTCTAGGCGTTACTGGTAACGCCTCACATAAAGTGTCCTAAATGCCATAAAGTCTACTTAATTACAGACTGTTGCGGTGCAGAGTGCCTCTTGTTCTTCTAGTGGTCGAGTGAGTCTTCATGGTCGAGTCCTTCGAGTGAAGTCTCTCTTGGTCGACTGGAAGGCCGTCTCTTCTGAGGGTGTCCTTGGGTAGGGTACTTAGATCAGGTCTATGACCCTACCCTAGGTACATGACTCCATCAATGACGCCGTAGTTGAGGCGCGAGATGTCGACCGTGCCAAGCGCAAAACCGTTGATAATATCGTAGAAAATGTCCTTGAGCGCCGGCCAAAACCGCCGGAAGAAGATCACCGGCCAGCCATCCGGCCCAGGCACGGCATCGTTCTTCATCGTGCCAAGCGCATCGTCGATCTCCTGCGTGGAGAAGGACAAGGCAAGGCCATTGTTTTCGGCTTGCGACACCCGTGATTCTTCCCCCCAAAAGTCATCAAGCAGTCGCAGAACCTTCCCTTCCGCCGTTCCCAACAGGATAAGGAAGAACTCGTAAATATGCCTCAAGATATCGTCCTGGCTGACCAGAACCCCGTGGTCCGATTGCAGTCTCAGAATCGAACATTTCCTTTTACTACCATTGGCGAAGGCGTGGAAATAGCCCGTATTGGCATCCCCCTTGGTGATCCACTTGACGCTGCCCCTACGGCGCCAGTATTCCTCCTCTTCCCTGAGGATGGCCAGGACTTGATTTTCAAGGGAGTAACGGCCAGCCCACTCTGCCTTCGAAAAGGATCTAGAGTCAGCTTGGACGTCAAGAACTTTGATTTCCTTGATAAGAGCTTCCCTAGATCGCTTAGCGTCGCTACCATGGTTTGCACCCCACCCACGAAGGAAACCACGCAGGGCCTCGGCCGCCAAAACCCAAGTGTCGAGGGGCCCCCTGGAACGACCACCCGCAGTCCTGGCAAGCTCCCAGCGAGCGAGGAGCAAAGGGATGAACCCCTCTACCTCAAACCACCCTGGTTCAAAGTAGAAGCGCTTGCTACGCTTGATCCTATCCTCCCCAGAGGCCAGAATCAACGGAACATGATCAGAGCCAATGCGAGTTTCAGCGAACAAGGTACACATGGGAAAGATCATCTCCCAGTCGGCCGAAACAAAAACACGGTCAAGGACATTGCGGACCGGATTGAGTTGTTTATTGGTCCACGTATATCTGGCCCCAGTCCTAGCGAGTTCTCGTAAGGCGCAGGCCGCAATGGCATTGTTGAAAAGGGAGATCCTAGACCAGTCGATGTTGCAATTGTTTTTCTCTGTGCTCGAACGAATAAGGTTAAAATCGCCCCCTAGAACAATGGGGATGTTAGCAGCTTGCTTGGCCCCAACCAAGACTTGGATTTCGCTCAGGAAATCAGTCGCGTGCGAGTGGTCGGCCGGTCCGTAAACACACACAATCGCCCAGGAGGCGAGTGAGATTCTATGCTTAATCGTGACAGAAATGAAAAACGAACCCATGTCCCAGGTTACAACATCACATACATCAGAATTACATCCCAAGAGAAGACCGCCCGAATGGCAAGCGGAAGGGACCCAACCCCACACGAAGCGATGGAGAGGATCATAGGCCTCAAGATCACGATAAGTAAAGTCCGCTTTGATGGTTTCTTGAAGAGCCACGACATCGATACTTTCGCGAGCAATATACTCCCTAAGTTGCGTGCGACGACCCGAGTGCCCACAACCCTGAATGTTCCAAAAGATGTAACGCATCAAATTATGCGGTTGCGAGGGCGAACCCCTCTGGAGGTCACCGGTTTTGCCACGCGTTTCTTAGCCTGGGCACGGCTAGTCGATGGTGCTGTGGCAACCTCCCTGGTTGCGACAGCCCCCTCCGATAGGACAAGCAAGGTGGGGGTACCCGAAGTCACAGGATCGGCAGTGGCCGCCCGCGCCGTGGCCTCGGCTTCCCTGGCCTTGGCCGCAGCAGCGGCCTCAGCCAAAGCCGCTTGGGTCTCCTCGCGAGCACGAATAAGAGTCACTAGCTCACCATGATCCGCTCCTAATTCGAAACCGCTGTCGTCTAAGATAGTAGCTAGTTGTGGATCTGTGAAAGCGTTCAGAATCTTAAAGGAGGGGGGAGGGTTACCTGAGATCTCCATGTTCTTATCCGCCAGACGAAGCTGCGCACTCTCCAGGGAAGAAAGGTCGCCCAACGCCGCCATGGCCCGAGCACTTGGAGCACGCTGAGGAACCGGGGAAGCCCGAGAGCGCCGCGCCTTGGCCACCATGCCCACAGAGCCCAGCGCCGCCTGAAGGTCCACCACGGCCGGTGCCACAGGAGACGGGAGCGCCAGCGTAGCAAGCTTGACAGTAGGCTTCCGCCCGGCCGACTTCTTAGGGGCACGCCCGGATCCCCCCGAGCTGCGACGGCTAGACAGTGGGGTGGTAATAGCTGGCTTAATGAGCACCACACCCGAGTCCGAACCAGGCAAGCAGGGGGAGGCGGGAGCGGCAGCCGCGGCGATACAGCCAGCAGAAGCGCTCCGGCCAGCAACAGACAGCGGCGCCAAGCCCACTAGGTTGAAAGCCCCCACCAGAGCACGGGACGGGGGCGGGCTGCTCCCAGCCGTGTCCGCAATCGCCAGAGTCCCAGGCTCCGCGTTCTCCTTCCCTTCGTCGAGCGCTAGTTCTTGAATGCCCAATTGGTTCCAAGTTTTCGTGTTGATAGACGTGTCTGGCAAGCTGTCCTCAGGCTCTTCATCCTGGCCGGCCATGTCAACATCCATAGCGCGGCCCGAGCCTCCATTGAGTTGCCCTCCCTGGGCCCCAGGGTCTTGCACCTGCTGACCAGCAGTCCCACCGGTCCCCGAACCAGGCGTACCAACACTCTTGTCGCCCGGGTGAGAGGGGTTGTTGTTGGGACCAGGCGCCGCCGGCCCGTCACCAGGACACACTGGTAGCTTCTCCACCTCCACCCGGATGTCGTATCCCTCATGATTGAACCAAACTTGCACAAAACCATTCATCTTGTCAGGAGCTATGCAACCAAACTTCATCCTCACTGAGACGAGCCGGAAACCCTAGCGAGGGGTCGCGGCTGCCCCTGCGCAGCCATATATAGCGCTGGCCAGCATGCTTCCGCCCCCCCCCCCCCCAAGGTCCGGCCAACCCTGCGGGTCGATCGGTCCAGGACCAGCGCATGGGCCCACACTTTGGGGCCCGGCAACCTGAGGACAGAGCGGGGCCATCCCAGGCCCAGAGGCCCCCGGCAGGCCCAAGGAAAGGGCAGTCGATGCCAACCCTAGCGCTTCATCCCCCTCCGCCACCCGCGCCGCCTCCGTCGCCGTCGAGGGCAAGGCAGGGAGAGCAGGCCACTCCTCCGGTGATGCCGGGGCCACCGCGGGCCCAGAACACCGGGGAGTTAGCGGGAGCGCCGAACGAACCCCTGGAGCACTCGAGTCATGCGCCTCCGGCCGCCAACAACAAACCGACGTCGCCCGCGAGCCACCACCGCCCGGCGCAAAGCGACGGCACCGGTCACCCCGACCAGCCCCGCCACGAGCCGCCGCTAGCACGAAATCGCCCAGCGACGCCCCCGCTGGGGGAGGAGCCAACCGCGGAGATGAATCCCCATCCTCGTCCTCGGTCGCGTCCCCCGACAGAGCCCAGAACCGGCCACCGAACCCCGCACGACCTGCCCCAGGGGAGCACGCCGAGGCGGCAGGCGCCGGGGCGCCGCAGGGACCCCGCCGCACCAGAACCCAAGCCGACGCCGCGCCGGAATCGCCCGGGGGTACGGAGTCGCCGCCCGAGTCGCCACGGGGCACCTCCAACGAAACACACGATTCAAATTCCATCCCGAGTACCGGCATAAAAAATCACTAGCATCGGCATGTGCTCATCGAAAGAAGTAACTATTCACGGGCATGTGAGTAGTTCTTTCTCGGCGTGATCACGTTCGGTGCGGGGAGTGGCCGAATTCGCTGTTTTGACGCTTTTATCAAAATTTAGCAGGGTGTGACTGTACTTTATAAAAAATTTAAGATCTAACCCTTTTTCTATCGTCATCGTCGGCATCGGTAGGATACCACTGCCTACCGCCACTGATCATGGGGTAGGACTTGACTACACTGCCACGTTCGTTCCATGCACACATGCATGTTCCATCAATTGGTACTAGTCCTTTACAACTTAAAAAATGCATGTTCCACCTATTTTGCTATGAGTGGCTCTTCCTGCAAGTTCTCCATGCATGCAGGCCTAGCCCAGGTAGCTATAGCCCTATGCATAAATATGCAGGCCCGGCCGGCTAGCTGCGATCTGTGCGACTGCTAGCTACCTAGCTACTACCTAGCTAGCAATTGTGCTAGATACACGGAACAAACAAAAGAGAGAAAATATGCATGTAGAAGAAAAATAGGTTGCAAGGCTACCGCAAATGAACTTTGGCGGTAGGGTTACACAGCCTACCGTCAAAGTCCCTGGCGATAGGGTATTTTTCATGTTAAATAGATGTGACGACGCAGTTAAGTCCTACCATCATTGACCTCGGTGGTAGGTGGTGTAATCTTACCGCCAAAGACGACGGTGGTAGAGAAAAAGACCAGATCCCGAAATTTTTACGAAGTGGGATCAGATCGTACTAAACTTTGACAAAAGGGTCAAAATAACAAATTTTGCCGTGGGAGTAGTTGTAAGCTAAGGGCATCTCCAAGGCCGACCCGCGATCCTTTCGCATGTGTCCGGAGTGTGCTGTCAGGAACAAACGTTGGGGGAGGAGGCTTTGCAGGAGACCTGACCGATACCACACCCGCTTCTAACCGCCCTGGCCCATCAAAACCCCACCTCCCTCGCCTGCGCACATTCCCACTCGGCGCCAGCTGCCCGCATTCATGCCGCTCTAAAGCGTGCCGCTCGACATTGAAGACGGCTCAGGGCGGACGCGACCTCTCACTGCCTTCGCCATTGAAGCGGTGCGCCTGCCGAGGGCATCGCCCGCGATGCATCTGTTCAATGCCGTAGACACGTGTCTGGACGGGATTTGACGGATATCTACCACACCCGTTAAATGTCGTTGTCTGTCCATATGCCGCCATTAAGCAGGCTCGCCGGCCAAGAAACCCACTCCGGCGCCACGCATTGATGCACCCGGACACCTCACCTCACTGGAATATGCTATTTCAAGGTGGCCACTATCGGCGTCAAAACCGACGGATCTCGGGTAGGGGGTCCCGAACTATGCGTCTAAGGCTAATGGTAACAGGAGGCGGGGGACATAATGTTTACCCAGGTTCGGGCCCTCCCGATGGAGGTAATACCCTACTTCCTGCTTGATTGATCTTGATGATATGAGTATTACAAGAGTTGATCTACCACGAGATCGTAGAGGCTAAACCCTGGAAGCTAGCCTATGATTATGATTGTTGTTGTCCTACGGACTAAACCCTCCGGTTTATATAGACACCGGAGGGGGCTAGGGTTACACAGAGTCGGTTACAGAGAAGGAGATCTACATATCCGAATTGCCAAGCTTGCCTTCCACGCAAAGGAGAGTCCCATCCGGACATGGGACGAAGTCTTTAATCTTGTATCTTCATAGTCCAACGGTCCAGCCAAAGTATATAGTCCGGCTATCCGAGGACCCCTTAATCCAGGACTATCTCAGTAGCCCCTGAACCAGGCTTCAATGACGATGAGTCCAGCGCGCAGATTGTCTTCGGCATTGCAAGGCGGGTTCCTTCTCCGAATACTTCATAGAAGATTTTGAACACAAGAATCGTGTCCGGCTCTGCAAAACAAGTTCCACATACCACTGTAGAGAGCACAATATTTCACAAATCTAATCTGCTGACAACTTTTCATAACGTGACATCACGCCACGGCCCGGTCATTATTCGAACCGTTATTCACAACCAGCTACTGCACATATTGCGAGGCGGTTTCCTCGACACGTCTTGTCGAAGCAGAGATCGTGTCCCCTTATCGCGGGAGTCTCATCAATACGGGCGTGGGTAACCCAACCGCGCCATCAATCGTGGCGCTTGGGGAATAAGCGATTTTAACAGGCAAGTGGGGAGGCGCACAGTTTCTACCGCCTTTATAAAGAGATAGGGATTCCCCTTTTTTCACCCACGCCTTCTTCCTCCTTTGCTCGTCCATTCTCGCACTCTCGAGATCCAGCGCCCAAGTTCTCACCCTCTCCGTAAAGCTATTTTAGACATGTCCGGAGCGGGAGGCAAGTGGATGGCCTCCTCCATTATGGAGGAGGACATCACGAAGCTCCGGGAGACCGAATACTTAGCCGCAGACATCGCGCACCGGCTCCCGGACGAAGGGCAGATCATCCCTACCCCGGAACCCCACAAGAGGGTTGTGTTCCTCGCCCACTTCGTCCGCGGACTGGGATTTCCCCTTCACCCATTTTTCTGTGGGATCATGTTCTATTATGGGCTGGATTTCCACGATCTAGCCCCCAACTTCATCCTCAACATCTCGGTGATTATCGTCGTGTGCGAGGCTTTCCTCCGCATCAAGCCCTACTTCGGCCTATGGCTGAAGATCTTCAACATGAAGCCGAAGATAGTGGTCGGCCAGCAAGTGGAGTGCGGAGGCGCCATGGTGGGCAAGATGCCCAACGTCACCTGGCTTGAAGCCTCCTATGTGGAGACCGTGAAGGGGTGTCAATCGGGGTGGTTCTACATCACCAAGCCGCGCAACTCCAACTGGGCGGCGGCCCCCGAATTTCAATCTGGTATCCCCATGCGGCTTACCTCCTGAAAAGGAAGGGTTTAGCCTGGGGTGAGCCAGCGGAGCTGACCGGACTCCAGAACTGCGTCAAGAATATGATAAGCAAGAAAATCAAGCTTGTCAACGTGGTCCAGGTCATGCTCTTCCGCCGGATCCTCTCGTGCCAAAGACGGGCATTTAATATGTGGGAGTTCGACCCGGCCGAACACCAGACGCCGCGAGAGCTCTTCAACATGACGCACAAGGACGTATGGAAGGTGTTGTTCAAGGCCGCCAAGGTACCTCCTCCCGTTACCGAAGATCGCGGGCTCAGCGCAAAGCGCCTCGCCAATCCGGTAAGTCTTGTATGTTTTACAAGATGCTTCTTCCCCTAATATATTCATGAAAGGATTTAAGCTTTCCCACCAATCTTAACAGGACTGGGTGGCGACAACGAAGCGGATTGACTGCCCAGCTCCACTACCCGAATACACAGCAACGGCTCTCCTAACGGAGATGCTGTTTCCGGCGCCCTATGAGGTGCCGGAGAAGAAGGCCAAGAAGAAGGCCACGGGGACCAGGAAAGGTCTCTGACGCAAGGTGGTGTCGGACTTGTCGTCCAAAGACACTGAGGCGCACTCCTCCAATGAAAACGAGGAGGAGGAAGAGGAAAACCCCCTCCCCCAAACCGAGGGGGAGAAGAAAAGGAAGGCCGCCCCATACGGGGAGGCCGAAGGGTCCAAGAAGGGAAGGACCCTCCCTCCGGACCACTCCACAACAGCCGCCTACAGCGACAAGGAGTGGCTACCCAGGGACAAGCCCCTGGCGAAGTCGTAAGTGTCCGGATACCATAATACTTCTGGCATGTTTAGCTTTATGGCTTCTTATCATGTTAAAATATGTTTGCGCAGTCCGTCCAAAGCCCGCATCGACCTATCCTCCTCGGATGGGTCTTTGAGCTCGTCGGCGATGAACAACGATTAGCTCCCGACAGCCTCCACCCCCCGGCCCGCGGAGGACACCGAAGTGTTGTCTCAGAGGATACCGGGCCAGAGGGAGATAGTTCTGGAGGTGCCTCAAGGCGAAACCCCCGATGCTGGGCACATGGGGGGGAGATATCCCCATGGATTCTGACGAGGGGGGCCGCATCAAGCTTGGCCCCCAGCCGGATACTAAGCCGAAACCTCCCGTGGTTCCGGTTTCAGGCAGGCAGCCCCTCGCTGAGGGGGTGAGCCGCATGTGCCGTTGACCTCTATCCATCCAGAGGCATCAGACAACTTGCTGGAAATGCTTCAAGGCGCTTCCATTGATGAAGAACACCGTACTCTTATAAGTACGGTGATTGTGAAGGTTCAGTCCGCCAAAAGTGGATTGACCGAAGCTTGCGCCAGCCTCTTAACAGGCTTTGAGGTAAGTGATTAAATTATGAGTAAATATCACAGTATAGACAGTAGTCCCTGATACTCTATTTGGTGTTCGGAAAGAAAGGCCGAACAGAGGATCAAATAACTTCCACAGGAGTCTAATCGTATTATGTCTATGTGAATAAGCAGGCGTTGCTGCTGGCCGCTGCCGCCCGTACTGTGGAGGTCTCCAGACTGAAGCGGGACCTGGGGCGGGCCGAGGAAGAGCTCACCCTCGTGAAGAGGCAGCTCGAGGAGAACAAAGGTAAGTGATACCCCGTCTGAATGTCATGTAAAGGAAAAATTGTTGACACTAATAGAAGCATCATGTATATAATAGGGGCCACGACCGAAGTGGCGGCCCTTAAGAAGGCGCTGCCCGAGGCCGAATACAAAGCGGCCAAGGAGCGAACCGAGCGCGAAAAATAGGAGGCTCGGGTTGATGAGGTCCAGCAAGAGCTCCAGGACTTCGTCAAAAAAATTCGAGTCCTTGGAGCGTGACTCCAAGATGCAAGAGTCGGAGCTTGTGAAGGCCCTCCAGAGCGCGCAAGACGCCAAGGTCAAAGCCCAGAAGGCCCTCCAGGAGATTGAGGCGGCCAAGAAGATAGCGGCGGGTAAGGCATTCATTATGCAAAGCAAGCATGTGAAGGAGACTTTCTTTTTACTTACCCGAATTCGTTGCTCTCCAGGAGCATTCGCAGATCTGCCGCACAACATCTCTGATGCTGCAGAGTTCTACCGAGCTGAGGAAGGGAGCTCGACGGATAAGTTGTTTTGGTCTCAGTATATTGGGGACAAACATCACAAGGCGGCCTTTGAGCGACCAGCTGAAGCAACTGGTCGAACTTCACAAGGCGGCCGAACTGGCTTGAAGGACCTCATAGTCCGGCTGTGGCCTCGCGAGCCCCTGCCCGGAAGCTACTTCGGCCTTGTCAAGCGGATGGTAAATGGCTGTCCGCGACTTGAAGTCATTAAGCGGTCCGTCTGCATTGAAGGTGCACGCAGGGCCTTAGCCCGTGCTAAAGTGCACTAGGCGAAGATGGATGCCGAGAAGCTGGTGACAGAGGGGCCACCGAAGGGCAAGGAGCATCGCCACCCTGAACAGTAATATGACAATGTCATTAAGGGTGCCCGCCTTGTGGCGGATGAATGTGCTAAGGATGTAATATTTGAATGAATGTACTCATATCGTCATGTAATATGAAAACGAGTTCATGTGCGCTATATGGCGCTTGTTAATTTAAAATATTACCTTTTGTGCGGCCGTTTATAAAATCTTGAGAGTTGGCCAGTCGTCGGCTTCTGCCCCCATGTAACTAGTAGTGGGGTGTTCGGGGTAAATATAAACACTCTTTATCCAAATTTTTGGTCCTTTTAAGGAGGTGTTTAGCGCAGCGAACCAGGCAATCGGACTATACGGCTTTATCACTCTCACTTGGCCATAGAAGTCTACAATTTTAAATTTTGGCGAAGCCCCTAGTATTCAGAAGGCCGAACTTGGGGCGCTATACACGCCTAAATCAGACAAGTCCGATTCCTCGCCTGAAGCGGAAAAAATCTTTAAGGATTTGAGACCTCTCGAACAGCGACCAGCTCTCGCCTCATCATGACAGTCAGTTTTCGGCTTTCTCTACTGAGGTGCTCGTATGGAAGAATTGGGACACAATCGCAGTAGTTCTCCCTGTGCTACCTTAGCCGATATAGCGGAACATAAGGTACCAAAACATGGGAGCCGGGCAAACCCAACTATTGACCCAAGACATGATTTGGAGCTGATGCATATAGTGCTATAAGTTTGGGGTGCCGCACTGTCGAAAGTGTTCGGACTTTTCTTGCCGTGTTATGGGGTGCACTGAAGCCCCTGGCGAGCCGGATGTACCAAAGTGTATTGGTGCAATAAATAAGCAGTAAAGGAAAGTGGTAAATAAATGTAATAGTAAGCTGACGTTGTACATTATGTTCCCTTGTTATTCAAATAATGCGTCAAAGCGTACGTATACAAGTAGTGCGATAAGCAAAATAGGACTGTTTGACACATCCTGACCAGGAGCGAGCTGTGTGCGAGTATGTAAAACAGGTATAACGATCGTTATCAGAGACCACATGAGGATTCCCTTGTACGCCAAAGCTTCTTGTCTTCCTGGTGTGCCCGTCCCGCTATGGGTCCGATAGTTGGTCTATCGGAAGAGCCTCCCGAAAATAGGGGCCTGAAAGAAAAAAGGTGTAAAGATGCGTGAATCTTAGGGGGTCGAACCGCATTGTGGGCCGTGTCATAGCCGTGCCTCCGCCTATGCCCATGGTATTTTAAGTGCGTAGTTATGTATGCACGGCACAAATTTCGCCGCTTGACTGGGACTAGGACGGAGGCCGAATTGCTAGTCGAGCTCTGGACGTGCCGGATGATCTTGTTACGGGGTACTCCAGACTCGCTTGACGGTGTCCGGGTTCTTTGTCGCAGAATTGGCTGTTTGCCTAAGAAGGCTGTTTTTTAGTTCTGCCGCGAGGGCCGCAGTGTGCTCCTCCGTACGGAGCGAGCGCTCTGTGTTTCCATTAACTGTTATAACCCCGCGAGGTCCTGGCATTTTGAGCTTGAGGTATGCGTAATGCGGTACCGCATTGAATCTGGCAAATGCGGTTCGTCCGAGCAGTGCATGATAGCCACTACGGAAGGGGAAGATGTCGAAGATTAATTCCTCACTTCAGAAATTGTCCAGAGATCCGAAGACCACTTCCAGTGTGATTGAGCCTGTGCAGCGGGCCTCCACACCTGGTATGACACCTTTGAAGGTGGTTTTTGTGGGCTTGATCCTTGAGGGGTCAATGCCCATTTTGCGCACTGTATCCTGATAGAGCAGGTTTAGGCTCCTGCCACCGTCCATAAGGACTTGCGTGAGGTGGAATCCGTCGATGATGGGGTCGAGGACCAATGCGGCCGAATCACCATGACGGATACTGGTAGGATGGTCTCTACGATCAAAAGTGATCGAACAAGAGGACCATGGGTTGAACTTTGGGGCGACTGGCTCCATCGCATAGACGTCCCTTAGTGCACACTTTCGTTCCCGCTTGGGAATATGGGTCGCGTATATCATATTCACCGTTTTCACTTGGGGAGGGAATTTCTTCTGTCCTCCTGTGTTTGGTGGCCGGTGCTCCTTGTCGTCATCGCTATGCAGCCCCTTTTCCTTGTTTTCGGCATTCAACTTACCGGCCTGTTTAAGCACCCAACATTCTCTGTTGGTGTGGTTGGCTGGTTTATCGGGGGTGCCGTGAATTTGACATGAGCGATCGAGTATGCGGTCCAGACTGGACGAGCCCGGATTGTTTCTTTTCAATGGCTTTTTCCGCTGTCCGGATTTAGAGCTTCTGAATCCGGCGTGGACTGCTGTGTCTTCGGCGTTGTCGCCATTGTTGCGACGCTTGTGTCTATTGTGTCGTGGCTTGCCATTGCTATCTCTGGCGTCTGAATCACCGGAGTTTTTTGGTGTGATATTGCTACGAGCCAGCCAGCTGTCCTCGCCCGCGCAAAAGCGAGTCATGAGTGTCGTGATGGCTACCATGGACTTTGGCTTCTCTTGGCCGAGGTGTCGGGCGAGCCATTCATCACGGATGTTATGCTTGAAGGCTGCTAAGGCTTCGGCATCCGGACAGTCGACAATTTGGTTCTTTTTAGTTAGGAACCGAGTACAGAATTTCATGGCTGACTCTCCGGGCTATTGGGTTATGTGACTTAAGTCATCAGCATCCGGTGGTCGCACGTAGGTCCTCTGGAAGTTGTCAAGGAATGCGTCTTCCATGTCCTCCCAACTGCCAATGGAGCTTGCTAGCAGGCTATTCAGCCAATGACGAGCCAGTCCTTTGAGCTTAAGTGGTAGGTACTTGATAGCATGTAGGTCATCGCTGCGGGCCATGTGAATGTGTAGGAGAAAATCTTCAATCCATACCGCAGGGTCTGTTGTGCCATCATATGATTCAATGTTCACGGGTTTAAACCCTTCCGGGAATTCATGATCCATTACTTCATCAGTGAAGAATAGGGGGTGTGCGGCGCCTCTATGCCGGGCTACATCCCGACGTAGTTCAAATGAGTCTGGTCTATTGTATTCGGCCTGGCTGGACTTTTGTTTATTGTATCCGGCGTGACGGTTATCGTCACGTGTTGTGGCGCGCCCTCGTGATCCATAGATCGATCTTGACTGTCCTGCTTTGTTTTCCAATACGTCTCGCAGGTCCTTCGTGTAGCCCCGGGCCTTAGTATTACTGTTTGATTGGCGATGAGGTGCGGACTTCGGGCTGGTATGCCGCTCTGTCTCGGACACGGGGTGGCCGGTCAGCCGCATCATGTGTTGGTAGTGTGGGCTTTAACGCCTCCTGCTCGAGTTGAGGTAGCAACCTGCGCTTTGGGTAACTTTTGGTAGGGCGCTCGAGTCCGTATTCCTCAGCAGCCAGGACCTCGGTCCACCTATCAGTGAGCAGATCTTGGTCAGCTTGCAGCTGTTGATGCTTTTTCTTCAGGCTTCTTGCAGTGGCTATAAGCCGGCGCTTGAAACGCTCCTGCTCGATGGGATCCTCAGGCACGATGAATTCTTCATCGCCAAGGCTCACTTCGTCTTCGGAGAGAGGCATGTAATTATCATCCTATGATTCTCCATTTGTTACCTGTTCCTTAGGGCTAGCTTGCTCATCTTCTTCCTCGGCCTGCTCGAAGCCTGGCTGGGCGGGATTATTTTCGTCTTCGGCATCATCCGGATTGTCATCATCTCTTGTGCCGGTATCACTATTTTTGCTATGGCGGGGCTTGGAGCGGCGCCTATGACGCCGGTGCCTAGATTACTTCTCCAGGGGATTATCTTCTGTTGCCTCATTGCCATTGCTTTCTTTGGGGGTGTCCACCATGTATATATCATATGATGAGGTGGCTGTCCAGCGCCCTATAGGCGGTGGTTCCTGTTCTTCTCCTGCATCATCGTCCATACCGTCGATGTCTTCGAAGCGTAAGTCAAGCACGTCGGTTAAGTCATCGACAGTGGCTATTAAGTGGGTGGTGGGTGAGGAACGAATTTCTTCGTCGTCCACTTCCCACTCGAGCCGGACATAGTTCGGCCAAGAGTCTCCTGACAAGGAGAGAGACCTTAATGAATTTAGCACATCACCCAAGGGCTAGTGCTGAAAGATATCCGCGGAGGTGAACTCCATGACCGGTGCCCAATCAAATTCGATAAGCACGGGCGTACGCGGTTCAGATCCTGTAACCGGAGACGAGTCCGGGGGTCCGACGATACCGACCTCATAGGAGGTGGGGTCAGTGTTCGGCTCCAAGGCCGATGAGTGTGCGGCCTCCGTGGCGGGGTCCATCCACCCGTCCTCGGATGGCACGATCTGCTCCTGATTGATTCCTGGGGCCGCCGCAAGCACGATCTCCCAAACACTATCCGATGGCAGATCTAAGTCATGCTCGTCGTGACTGTTCAGCGCACCTGACACGGGCTCGAATCCGTCGAAGATCAAGTCTCTGCGGATGTCGGCAGTATAGTTCAAGCTTCCAAACCTGACCTGATGGCCAGGGGCGTAGCTATCGATCTGCTCCAGATGGCCAAGCGAGTTGGCCCGCAGTACGAAGCCGCCGAATATGAAGATTTGTCCGGGAAGGAAAACCTCCCCCTGGACCGCGTCGTTGAAGATGATTGAGGGAGCCATCAAGCCTTATCGAGACGGCACAGTGGAACTCTCAATGAAAGCACCAATGTCGGTGTCAAAACCGGCGGATCTCGGGTAGGGGCTCCCAAACTGTGCGTCTAAGGCTAATGGTAACAGGAGGCAGGGGGCACAATGTTGACCCAGGTTCGGGCCCTCTCGATGGAGGTAATACCCTACTTCCTGCTTGATTGATCTTGATGATATGAGTATTACAAGAGTTGATCTACCACGAGATCGTAGAGGCTAAACCCTAGAAGCTAGCCTATGATTATGATTGTTGTTGTCCTACGGACTAAACCCTCCGGTTTATATAGACAGCGGAGGGGGCTATGGTTACACAGAGTTGATTACAAAGAAGGAGATCTACATATCCGAATTGCCAAGCTTGCCTTCCACGCAAAGGAGAGTCCCATCCGGACACGGGACGAAGTCTTTAATCTTGTATCTTCGTAGTCCAACAGTCCGGCCAAAGTATATAGTCCGGCTGTCCGAGGACCCCTTAATCCAGGACTCCCTCAGCCACACCGAGCTAACTCCACACCACAACACAAGCCCCTCCCATCCTCCTCCCTTGCACTACATCCGCCATGACTATAGGCGGTGAAGCTCCGTTGGAGAGCCTTTCCACGGAGATGATGCATGCCGTGGTCGCCCTTACCGCCACCTGGCAGAGCTGCCATGCCAGGCATATCGAGGCCAGCTTGCCGACCAACTCGCCCGAGGTCTACGACGAAGAGGACGAGACCACGATGGAGACGGGCTCCGACGACACCATCCTGGCTCCCACGCCTCTTGTGCATGCCAGCTTCACCATGGAGCAGGCGCAGACGCACTACAACGCCACCATGGTGGAGGTGCAACGGCGCCTTTGTCGGCATTTCAACATGCGCAGGAGGAACACCAGTACAACCTATTCCTCCTGGAGCAGCACCGACAGGTAGAGGGCCAGATCTACGGTGAGCGGGTGAGCGAGGAGGCCGTGGCTGCCATGGACGCGGTGAATCCCAATTTTGTCGCGGAGCAGCGTGCCATCTACAATGTCGTACGTGCTCAAGCCGCCCTCACGAGGAAGCGGCGATCGTGGAGGCGCAGTTGCGGGCGATCGCGGAGGAGAACAACGCCAGTTGTGCCTCCTGCGCGCTGCCGACGAACCATCAGGCGCCCTGGTGGGACAATGATAGCGCCGACGCCACTATTGCCATCGTGGACCTCACGTCCACCGGCGACGGACAGGTCGCAGACTCCACCGAGGATGAGTAGACCATGGGAAGCGGCAGGGCCTGCTGTCTCATGTGGGCCAGTCCATCTCCCGTGTTCTCCTCTTTCTCGCCGGAGATTGCACCTTAACTTCATCGTTCTTATCGCCGGTGCTCATGGAGATAGCGAATGAAGGACGACACGGGCTTGGACGCCGGCCGCCACCGCCATAGGATAGGTTTAGGCTCGGGTCTTTTTTTGTTCTAAATGTTTAAAATATAATGAAAATCCGCCATGTTTGTATGATACCCGTCATGTTTATATGAAATCCTGTATTGTTTGCATGAATTTCATCCAGTTTGTTGAAAAAGAGTTTGAAATATATGCGGCTAGTGTTCGATGGCGTGCTCCCGTATCCATGTCCACGGACTGCCCCCTCCAATCCATGGACGGATGCAGGAGAAAATTTGTGGGTTGCTGTTGAAGATGTTCTAAGCCACGGGTTTGGCAAGGACGCGGTGAGCCACATGCAGAGATGTTGTACGATCTGACATGCCACACCCTTGTTGTTTCTACCCATGGGAGGAAGAGAATAGTACATTTGTGGTGTCTGACGAGTCATAGTTTTATAAGTGGGTTTTATTACTTCTTAGTTTTGAAAGAAATCTTTATGCGCATAAGTCGATTTACGCGAAGCCCTAAGATAGAGACAAAGACACAACGGTGAGGGATAACGAGGCCTCGGGGAAGCACGGGCGCCGGCGTTCCCAATGAAGGAGAAGGTCAAATGTTAACTGTTCGATGTGTGGGGCGGCCAGTGACGGGAACAAAAGGAAGGGGGTAGAGGGGCGGTTGAGGGCGGCGATGGACTAGCGAAGGCAATGGCTTAAGGAGAACGGAGTGATGAGACTTGGCGCAACAGTGCCACCAGCTACGGGTGGTGGCGGTAGATTTGGTGGCTAGAGCATTACACATACAAAAGAAGGTCACCTATTTTTGTAAAGTCGGAGGACTGTAGCATACATAAAGGTGAGTGTTCAGCGTTGTAGAGAACGAGCTCCATGGAGCTCTTTTTTTCTAAAGTTTCAAATAATTTTACTTTTTTACAAACAAATATTTCTTTAAGTATGTATACAATTTCATCAACTAATTTGATTATTTGCATGATACTCAAAAAAGAGAAATATCTGACCCAAATACAACAAAGAATAAAAAATCATTTTAATATGTGTATTTGTGTTTTTGTGTACATCACATGTGAATGTATATGTTAATGAACATTTAGGCAGGTGTATTATAAATATATATCTACACGTATAATCTTATAAGATTATTTTCGTGGTGGGAAAAACTAAGTCGCTAAAAAATAAAATAAAGAACTCTATGGAGCTTGGCCTCTCCTTGCACTTTTCGATATTGGTGACCTTTATTAGTGGTGCTGAAACCCCTATATGGTTGGTTTCATGTTTTTTCCGCGTGCCAGTTGCTCGCTCGGGCAGAGACGATGAAGAGTATGTGTCGCCTTCTGCCGCCGCATCGGGCTTGCAGCAATAACTCCTTGGCACGGCAGAAACCAGACGGAGACATTTCACTTGTACTGGTAGGAAGCAACTCAAAAAAAAAATTGTACGGGTCGGAAGCTGGTGGTGGGTAGGTACATAGTGTTGTAGCTAATAGGGTTAGCACTTAGTACATACTTAAGCTCCGACGACCGATTGACTATGGCGGCGGGTCGACTCCTCCTCCTCTCCGATGTGCTAGGCACCTCCTCCGCGACCGTTCCAATGGCGTCTGTAAGTTCAATCACCGCCTCCTCTCTTCTAGTTCTAGCTAGATCTGTCCATGTGCTAAGGTTAGGTTGTCCGATCTGTTTGACTGTGATGTTGTAGTAGCTAGTTGTGTGGATTTGGAGCATGCTAGGGGTTGTTTCCATGTGGCCAAGTGTTGGTAGTTAGTGGTCATGCATGAATCAGTGGTATGGTAGTGTGCATGTGTTACTGCTAGTTCGATCTATCCATGATGTACTGCTAGTTCGATCTGTCCAAGATGTTTTGCTAGTTCGATCCGTCCATGTTGTACTGCTAGTTCATACTGTCCATGTGCAGTGTCTTGTGATGTTGATGACATTTACATTTGTAGGACATGACCATGCAAGAGTTTAGTCAGGCCCTCGTGTTGTCCGAGAGCTAGTTCCCGCCGTCCTATGTCGACGACTCCCAGCCTCCTATGGAACAGATGCCTCTTGGTTCAGAGGTTTTCGAAGTGCCTCCTACGGTTCCTCCATTTGTGCTGGCTCAGCCCAATGTTGTTGCTCATGCTGCTGCTCAAAAGGCAGCAGCAAAGAAGAAGAAGGATGGCAGCGAGAATGATGCAGAGCATCCCACGATCTTCCTCATGGACGTATCTACATCTCCCACGACACCACTTGGACCAATGACAAGAGCTCGAGCAAAGGCTATCAAAGATAAGGTGAACTTGCTCCTCTTCGAACTTCCACATTCTACCTATGAGACGTGGCTACTACCTCATGCGGAGACCCTATATGTGATCAGGTATTTGGAGGGAAGCCACGGATCAGCTGCACCCAACGGACAAGACAGCGAGGACACCAAGTTCAATGGACAAGAAGAAGGACCGCTCGAAACTCCCAGTCATCGGACGACCGGCGCCTCTCGGAAGTCCGACGCCTGGAGGCTGCAACGGACCAACCAAATACCAGCCTTCGCACGCTACAGCGGCTGGACGACCGACACCGACCGAACGTCCGACACCTACCAGCGCCCAGACGACCGAGCCTCTCCGAACGAGCGGCACCACCACACCCGAGCCAAAACATCGGAAGAATGGAGACTTCCGGACGATCGAACGACCGAACGACCGACCCCGACTGGACGACTGACAAGTCCTGACCAGAGCCGAAACATCGGACGCCCGACCGACACCGGACGTCCGGACCCTCGCGAGCCTTCGGACGACCAGTGACCGTCGGAAGTCCGACGCCTGTGTGACCGCCCGTGTGTTGGGCCGAAGCCACTTACCCTTTCGTCCACTTAGACTATAAATAGACCTCCTCCGCCCCCTTTCTAGGGTTAGCATTGTGATAGCTCATATTTGAGATAGAGCTTTGCTCATCCACTAGGTTACTTCTCCATCGGAGTCGAGCGCCTCTTCGGAGAAGAGCCCCCAAGCGGATTCAAGACCCCATCACGGGAAGACCTTCAAGACCTCCTCACGGAGAAGACCCTTTGTATCGTCCCTTGTTGACTTTGAATCGTGTACCACTCTTTGTGTTTCGAGGATCTAACATATGTTTGACTATCTCTCATTGGTTGAGTGATTTCTCTTGTGTTTCCCTCGTGTTCCCCTCATTTCCCCTCTCGTGCTCTTCGTGTTCTTGGTAGGATTCCCTCCAAACATGAAAGATCGGGCATCTAGGGTTCTACCCTACATCAGGGAACAACATGAAAGGGCAGCCGTTTCTCTCCATTTTTGTGCTTAATAAGATGTGTGAGATCATAGCTAGTGGGGTGAGGACTAACAAGGGCTTCAAGGAGGTGCACTTGAACCTTGTTGCAAAGTAGGTGTTCAGCTTCTGTGGACAGGAGGTAACCTCGACCCAAGTGTACAACCACCTGAGGAAGTGGAGAGTTAGGTGGATCAGCGCGTCCAAGCTCAGAGACCTCAGCGGTGCTTCATGGGATGAGGACACCTGCTCGATCCTTCTAGAGGCAGAGCACACTACCAAGGCCACGTCGCGGTTAGCTCAGAAACCATGCCATTCTAACAGACCATTAGTTCAAGCCTATGAACCATTGCCATACTAACTAACTAACTGTCTGCCCTATTTCTTCTTAGGCTCACCCCAATGACACATAATTCCTCAACACCCCTATCTAGAACTACCACCAGTTGCAGCAGATCTTCTCCTTTGGGCTGGCAACCGGCAAGCGTGTCATGGGTTCTGGTCAACCGATGGCTCGCCGATGCTGGCATATCCAGATACCTAGGAGTCAGCCACCATCAACATTGATGCTCCTGAGAAGGATGGTGAGCACATTCCTGTGCTTGATAGGAAGAGGAAGCGGGCATGCTTCATGGAGGAGGAGTTGAGCGTCTTCAGCAGCATGACTGAGGCAGTGAAGGAGGTGGCCACCGCCATCAGGGAGAGGAAGAGTGTGGACATCCACCCTATGCTCTACAACACCGTCATGGATCAGACTGGCTTCAGCCCAGAGGCTCTTATGGTGGCTCTCAACCACCTGCTGGACAACAAAGCCCGGGGGTTGGGTTTGTTGCCATGGGAGCAGACCACAGGATGCTCTGGCTAAGGACCTGGCTGGGCAAGCACTACTACTAGTGCTGCTTCTGCTGGTGGCGACAACGTGCATGATCCTGGACGGCGAGGCGACAAGGATGACAATGACGACGACAAGTATATTTTGTGTAGTTAGGGACTGAAAACAATCTTATGGTCTGTATATTTTGGTGAGGTGGTATATACTAACCCCTCACGATGATCACGAACTTGCGGTGGTAGAATGATACCCCTCTTTTGTATGTGGTGGTAGGATGACACCAAAGTAGTGCCAGGTTGAACTTGCTATGATCATGCATGTTTACTAATGCTCTTCTACTCCATTGCTTGCTCCTAGAGTTCTTCATTGCTTGCTGTTTGTGTGTTCCAATGCTTGTTGCTTGAACATATTGCTCGTTTGCACTGGCCTGGGCAAGTGGTATGTGGTGTTCGAAGGTAGGGTTCGAGGGGTTTACAGTTCATGGGAAGTTTGCAACAAACAAGTTTTAGGTACAACGGCAACAACCAAAGAGGAGGGTTTAAGACTAGGCAGAAGGCAAAAGATGCTTACTCCAAGTATGTGCGAGAGCATTCATGCAGCAAGGTTGAGGTTGGAAAGAAGGTAGATCGACCATTAGGGCTGAAGAACTTCATCATCTTCGTCCAGTTCATCGTCATAGCAGTGTTGTGGCGTTGGTGTGCTCGGTGTCGTCGTGTGTAAGGTGTAGTAGTATTGGTAAGCTCACCAAGTACGGTGCAAGGTGAGCACAACTCTATGCTCGTATGTAACCAAACAACATGCACCCATGTGAGCACATACAATACGAGGAACCAAACACGGTGCGTAGAGGCATCGTTACGATGCAGGGAGAGGACATGCAGGCAACCAAACTAAGTGCAGATGTTGGTTTTTGGCCTGCATTTGCTCAGCCAGGCCCAACTGGGCAACTGGGACAGGTATGCAAATGGGCAAAAAACGATGCAGGTAACCAAACACGCATTAAGACTATCAATATTGGGGAGTAACTTAGACTATTAACATGCATATGTTACCGGTCTATATTACTACCTCTATATTGGAGAGTAATATATATGTGGTGTCATGCAACTCTTTATTTAGGTTGTAGACTCATCTTGTCTTGGTATGCGTGATGTTACTCATGCTGGTTGTAATGTGGAATATCATATATCAACATCATGTAATACTTTATTTGTCGCCATGCATGACATATAGTAGCATGTCATTTATTATGATACGGTATCATGATATGATACTCAACCATCACTTTCTTAATTTTATTTTATGACAACTCATCAAAATTGCCTGGTTGGCATGCATGATACTAACTACTCCCTCCGTCCCGAAATAAGTGTTGCAAGTTTAGTACAACTTTATATTAAAGTTAGTACAAAATTGAGACACTTATTTTAGGATGGAGGGGCTATGATACTCTCATTAGGACCAGCTCATAGTATGAGTAAGTAGCTATATAATTACATGTCTCCCTTTCATCATTAATTACTTGCCATGTCATCTATTTCAATTAGATAAGTGTTATCATTTATGTTACTCATACCGTGGGTTATAGGAGTGACGTGTAGGACCCTGGCATAGCACAGCTGTTAGCTGGACTGCTTTTTTTTTTAGGGGAAATCATGCCGCTTTATTTAACCGAAACTAGGAATGTCGTCTGAAATTACATCTAAGATAAAATCTGGTGGCGAGCCCACCCAAATCTCCGAACGGTTCTCTCCTACCCCTACTCTTGCTAGTTTATGAGCGGCTACATTCCCAGACCGACTAATCCAAGTCACCTTGAAATCCTCCATAGCCGTAGCATCTCTTTAATCTCCTCCACCCATGGGCCGGCAACAGACAGATCCTTCTGCGAGTCGTTGAGCTTCTTCACCAGAGACAAACAATCAAGCTCAACATGCACCCGACTGTAGTGTAGGTCAATCGCCATTCGTAGCCCATGCCTGCAGGCTAGCACCTCAACCATCTCAGGGTCAACTGTATTTGGGAAGAAGTGGCACAATCCCCCACGAAATACCGCTTGATGATCGCGAAGAACCGCTCCCCCTCCTCCTCTCTCCCCATGCCTGGAGACCGCGCCGTCGGAGTTGATCTTTAGCCATGCAGCTTCAGGAGGTACCCATCGCTGAATAGTCTTTGGCTCCGATAGTGACGCCCTCGTCTCGTGAGATGCTCTCCATTCTGCAACATGCATCTGTACTGTAGCTGTTATTTCATGTGCTACTGCAATCTTCCGCCCGTCTCTAGCCTCGTTCCGAGCCAACCAGAGGCTATAGGCCGCCTGTAACATTACTTCCTTCTCCTCGTCCTTCGCACGGGCAAACCAGTCAAGAAGCCAGGATGCTAGAGCTCGCTGATTCTGAATATATCTCGGTGGTTCTTCCAACACCAAACCGACCCGCTCCCTCAACAGATCCCAGAACATAACTGAATGTTGGCAGCCCCAAAATCTATGCATTATAGTTTCTTCTCTGGCGCACACAACACAAAAGACTCCCGGCTTGATCCGACGTCGGTGGAGTTCTGCACCTACAGCAAGCCCATTGCGGATCATACGCCACATGTGAATTTTAGCCTTGCCCGGCGCACTTGTGTCCCATAGCTCCAAATATCCCTTATGCATAGCTACCGAACTCGAGGACTCCGGCTGTCCGGATTTCGCTCTGTTCAATGCCATTCGAAGGTGGTATGCCGACTTAACGGTAAAAACACCATTACGTGTATAATTCCACGCTAGAAAATCATCGGCCCCTGGGCCACCAATCGCAATCTGTTTCACATCCTTAGCATCTGCCACTGTAAACATCTGATCCACCATCTCCTCGTTCCATGACACGCCATCAGGATTGATTAAGTGGGCCACCCTGGTTACTCCATGTATGTATACCTGGCCAAGAGGTTTGGTACTCCCATGTCGAGGTATCCACGAGTCGTGGTGGATGTTAATGTTGAGTCCCGCCCCAACTCTCCATATTAGGCCCTCCCTTAGCAAATCCCTGCCGTGCAAAATACTCTTGAAAGTGAACGAGCCCGAAGCTGGGCAGGAAGCGGACAAGATTGAATTGTCCTGAAAATACCTTGCCTTGAGTATTCTAGCACATAAAGAGTTTGGAACTTGGAGAATTCGCCATGCTTGTTTCGCCAACAGAGCTTGGTTGAAAGCCTCGGGGTCTCGAAACCCCATGCCCCCACTCCTCTTGCTCGCACACATCTTCTCCCATGCGATCCAATGGACCTTTCTCTCACCATTCGTTGCACCCCACCAGAATTTGGACGAGGTTGAAGTCAGGTTCCGGCACATCTTCTTTGAGAGGTGAAAACAACTCATGGTAAAGGTCGGTGTCGCTTGTAGCCCCGATTTAACAAGAGTTTCTCTAGCTGCTTTGGACAATCCTTGTCCCTTCCAACCACCCACTTTGCCTTTAGCACACTCCGTAACGTATTTGAAAGTGCCATCCTTGGACCTACCAACCAGTGTTGGGAGGCCCAAGTATCGTTCACTAAGAGCCTCGGATTGAATCCCCACAATCTGCTTAATTTGATCCTTCATCACATCATGGCAACCTTTTCCAAAAAATATAGAGGACTTCTGCAAATTTACTTTCTGTCCGGATGTTTTTTCATACTTTTCAAGAATCTGTTTTAACGTTGCCATGTTCTCCTTTGTTCCCTCAAGGAAAACTATGCTATCATCTGCAAACGTCAGGTGAGTTACTTGGGGGCCAGTGCTCCCAAACTTCACCCCGGAAAGCTGTTTGTCAGCTTGAGCCTTCTTAAGAAGAGCTGAAAAACCCTCCGCACAGAAAAGAAACAAATATGGTGACAACGGATCCCCCTGTCTTAGGCCACGAGACGGAGTAAAACTCCTGGACAGCCCGCCGTTTAGCTTAACAGAAAACCGCGCCGAAGTGACGCATCTCATTATCATCGTGATCCACACCGGATCAAAACCAAAACGCGTCATAACCCTTTCCAAGAAAATCCACTCCACACGATCATACGCTTTCATCATATCCAACTTAATCGCGCACAAAAACTTCTTTCTTTTCCTTTTGCGAATAGCGTGAACACACTCGTAAACCACCAACACGTTATCGGTGATCAGGCGCCCGGGCACAAAGGCACTTTGCTCTTCGGAAATTAGAAGTGGAAGAATACCCTTTAGCCTGTTCGCCAAAACCTTGGTAGCGATCTTGTACAGGACGTTGCATAGGCTAATCGGTCGGAATTGCGAAAGTAACTCCGGTGAGTTAACTTTCGGTATCATGACGATGATCGTGTCATTGAACTCAGCGGGGGTCAAAGCCCCGTTTAGGAAATCTCGAACTGCTGTACATACATCACCCTTCACCATTGACCAGTGTCGTTGGTAAAAGAGAGCGGGTAGCCCATCTGGGCCCCGAGCCTTCGTCGGTCCCATCTAAAACAAGGCGGATTCGATTTCCTCGTCGGAGATAGCGGATATTAACTTGGCATTCATCTCATTCGAAACTAGATGGTCAATATTTTCCAGTATTGCATGCGCCTCCACTGATCCTTGTGAGGTGAACAAATCCTCATAAAACCGGGCCGCCAACTCCCTCATCTCCTCATCAACCATGCATCTTGAGCCATCTTCTCGACGTAAAACTCGTATGGTATTCTTCCTCTTTCGATGCGACGCTCTATTCTGAAAATATTTGGTATTCTGATCACCCGCCCGTAGCCAGTCCACACGTGATCGTTGACGATACAGCAGTTCCTCCCTCGCATAAATTTCGCGTAGCTGTTTTTCTATGTCTCTTACCTCCAGTGAGGTACCCAACATATCTTCTCTGCTGCGAGCTTCAGCTAACTGCGTTTTAAGCTTTGCTATTTGCCTCCTAATAGACCCAAACACCTCACGTGCCCATCTTTGCATGCATCCAGTCATTTTGCTCAACCTTTCCCATACTGCTGCTACTGTATTCACATCCGTACCTGCATCTTGCCAAGCCTGTGCCACCATAGCTTCATATTGCTCGTGCCTCGTCCATGCCTCTTCGAATTGAAAAGGTCTTGGGCCGCGGTCTTTTGCACTTGGAGCTGTCTCCAGCGCTCTGACAAGTATAGCTTGATGGTCTGATTCCTCAGTGACTAAATGTTCCACATGCGTTTCCGGAAAGAGCTCCAGAAACCGATCAGTACAGGTAGCTCTGTCCAACCGTACTTTGACGTTCTCCGTCCCGTCGCGTTTATTATCCCATGTGTATGGGTAGCCAGAGAACCCCAAATCTGCTAAACCACAGTCCGCTAAGCAATCTCTAAAGTCTTCCATCTGTGCAAATGAACGCGGATTGCCTCCGAGCTGGTCAGTTTGGAAGAGAGCTTCATTGTAGTCCCCCACACAAATCCAGGGCAGGTCATCTTGTGCTCGCAGATATCTGATTGCATCCCATGACTTCTTGCGCAGCTCCGTCTTGGGTCATCTTGTGAATCTATAGGTTTTGTTAGCTGGACTGCTGATCCGTTGCAACTGTTAGTAGGACCACTATCTCCTCACATCTTCTTATAAATAAATGAAAAACATCACTTAATAAACAAACAAAAAAATAACGTGAGAATACGGATTTCCAGGAAGGAAACAGCAAGCCACTCTCGCCACAGTCTAAATCTCCACCTCCTATAAATACGCGGGGGCGGCCCACGAAGCCCGCGACCGCGTAAAACGCGAAGAAAAAGTAAAGCACAAAAAACGCGCAGGGGAGCGAGGCCGGCCATGGAGATGGGCGGCGACGAGATGATGATGACGTCGGGCGCCACGGGCCGGATCGTGCCCGTCTTCCGCTCCGTGATGTCCCGCCGCGCGCTGCTCCGCCTCGCCGTCGCGCTCCACTCGCTCTTCCTCTGGCTCCTCCTCCTCGTCGGCCGCCGCCGCCGCCCCGACGCCGCGAGCCCGGCGGAGCCCGGCCGCCTGGGGAAGGCCAGGAGCAGGCGCAGGGCCGCCGAGGAGGAGGACGTGCGCCGCCGCCGGGCGCTCGCGGAGGAGGTGCCCATGGTGGAGGACGACGCGGACGCGGGCGGGAGGACGTGCGGCACGTTCGTCATCGCCGGGGCCAGGCGGAACGCGCTCTTCTGCCGCGTCTGGGCGCCGGCGGCCGGCGCGGAGACAAGGTGAGCCCCCGTCCGCCCGTCCCGTGGCGTGCGCGATTGAATTGCCTTCCGTGGACCGTGGGGGTTTCGGTCGCTGTGGAAATTGGCGGTTTCCTTTTGTTCGTTTGTGTGGATTTCGCTTTCCTGGCTCCTGGTTTTTTACCTGACACTTTTTTGTTGTTGTATTTATATCATATCGGTGGAGCGGTGGGGGAATGGTAGTTCGTGGACTTGACCTTACCCAGAAGGGATCTGTTCTTTCCTTTGGATCAGCCAATCACGTAGGTTTTTCTGCGAGAGTTCTGGGCATTTCGTTGACAATAATACACGGATTTTCCCCCCCTAAAAACAACACAAGGATTTTCTTCGGGTCTTTGATCCCTTGGGAATTAGGAACTTTGTTCATTTGCGAATTGTGCGTAGCTAGTAGTAGTTCTCTTGCGGCTTTGGCACTCTTCTCTGATGCCAACGGGTGGTAATTTCAGTTAAAGTTGCAATTTTCTGCTCCTGTTTATGCGATTTCTGGTGTAGTAATGGCAAGGCGCGATGAGCATTTAGATCATGCATAGTAGCTGCGGTTTTGATCACGCGATTAGAGTGCTTTACCAGATACCTGGACCTAGTGTTTCACAGAAGACTTTGTGGCTGCTGCTCTACTCATAAAGAGACGTGCCGTGCGATGCACGTTGAGTACATCCAAAAAAATCCAGATCTCCACCGATCTTTGCATTCATAGTCATTACCCCTGTCAATGATGATGTATGGGGTTTGTCCTCATCGCAGAGCTGCCGTTTTAGGTTGTCATATTTCTTGTACGCGTCTCTCCTTCGGAACCTGAGCTAGTTGACTAAATTAACGATAGCTTTGTGCAGTTTTTTTTTGGGATAGTGTGAAGCAACTTTGAAATACAGGAAAGGGGGGACAAGTAAAGTGGAACGGATCAGGAGAATATAAGCTGATACTTATCTCTAACTTCTGTTCCATTCTTATCTCTCATACTCCATGAAAAACCTTAACGTGATGTCTCCATGTGACACAGGAAAACTTAGCTATCAAGAAAGGGGGAGCCGGATTTTTCTTAATTCTTTAATGCGCCCACTTTGTGCAACCAAAGTGTTGATTATTCTTGACATGACCCAGTGTGTAGTTGCCTGAGCTGACCGTCAACTCTGTTTTAAATATGAATGACATAATAGTCAAACAACCTAGCAAACAAATGTTGAAAAGGGAGATAACCACAACTAATTTAGGTAATCCGCCACCGCTAATGTTGCTGACTGGTTTTATGGCTCCAGATGTGTGAACACCTTCTGAAGATTATGGTTCTGTTTCAGTCTCTTTCATTAGAAATGATAAGTTTGAAGTATCAAACTGAACCCTTCTTTCACTTGCAGTCACGCAATTTTGTATTGACAATTTTTCCTCTTTTGCTTTAGGGGCATTCTGCTCATCGTACATGGGCTCAACGAGCATAGGTAAGGAAATCATGTTGAGTCATTCCCCTCCAGCCCTCCAAGCCTCAGCATGGTGGTGTACCTTCCTATATTTTTCATATCCTCCTTGTATTGAAGGCATTACTAAATGTACCTTCATCTTGCGTTTCAGTGGGAGGTATTTGCATTTTGCCGAGCAGCTAACATCATGTGGCTTTGGAGTATATGCAATGGATTGGATAGGTAAGGAAACCTACTTGTGGTTTTCTGAACATGTGTTCTTCTGGTATATTATAGGAAATGCTACACATGGTTGGTTTGGTGCGAAATTAGTGCTATATTTAGAAATAAAGTAAATGAATGATCAATTTTGAGGGATGTTGTTCGATCTTACATAATTATTCCTCGGAGAAAATCTAACTAACTGTTAGTTCTTAATTGCTTCGTATGGGCAAAAACTACTAGGAAACTAGAATAAATTACTACTCCGAGTACTTTTTTTTTTGTGTGTGTGTGGATCATGTAGGTATCAAACTAACTAGGTGCTAGCTGTCTGGTACTGGTAATGTTATGACAACATTTAGAGCCAGATAGTAGTTTTTTTATAGCATGTTATAACGTAAAATATAAGCAACGGCGCTAAGGTTGTCATGCTGTACCCGCATAGTTTTGGATTCTTATCTTGCAACTCATTCCCATAAATCAAGCAGTACTTTGAGAAATATATTCATGGGTTTCAATCTCTTTGGTCCTATTAGGTGTGAGCATGCCTGTTGAATTTTGCATTCATTTCAACATCAACAGGCTAACATGAGCTTACGCTTAACAGGTCATGGTGGCAGTGATGGTCTGCACGGTTATGTTCCTTCTCTCGATTATGTCATAGAAGACATGGTAAGTCTCTGTCTGTCCACCTACTTCTACATTCTGTTCACGGTTTTTCGATGGAAGGCACAAAGCTATTCTGTTCCTGATTGCTAATGTAATGCTATATTATCATCTCTGAACAGGAAGTACTTCTTGATAAAATTATGCTGGAGAATCCAGATGTCCCTTGTTTTCTACTCGGTCACTCCACTGGTGGAGCTGTTGTTTTGAAGGTATGGCTTGTCGAATTAAATTGCTTTTTGTCATCGGTATTTAGGCCAGATCTAGACACTGACCCTACTCCTCTGGGCCTGTGAACAATGGATACCCTGACGGCGGAGAATGGTGCAAAGCATTAACAAAATAGCCTGGTTGAAATGGTTTGGCTAACGATGCTCATTTAACAACGCTTAACTTTCTTGTTTCATGCATGCTCATCACTAGCTGTCATTTTGCAGGCGTCGCTGTACGCTCATATCAGAACCAGACTGGAAGGGATCATCCTGACTTCACCAGCTGTGCGTGTAAAACCAGCGCATCCGATAGTTGGGGTAATATTACTATTCAGCTTTCCTATTATTATTCCAAATTATCCTGATTTGAGAACTTTTGATTTGTAAAACCAGCTCTGCTTTTGAATTCATCCACAAATCCAAAACTTAAAATTGGCCACATATATTTGTTTTACCTGCATGCCAAGTTGTGTTTCATCACTGAGACTTATCTGGATCAATGCAGGCCGTGGCACCGATATTCTCTCTGATAGCACCCAAGTTCCAATTCAAGGGAGCCAACAAGAGGGGCATTCCGGTGTCTCGCGACCCCGCTGCGCTGCTGGCGAAGTACTCTGACCCGCTGGTCTACACGGGGCCGATCAGGGTCCGTACAGGCCATGAGATCCTGCGCATCTCCTCCTACCTGCTGCACAACCTGAAGAAGGTGACGGTCCCGTTCGTGGTCCTGCACGGCACCGCGGACCGTGTGACGGACCCCCTGGCCTCGCAGGAGCTCTACACGGAGGCCGCGTCGAGGCACAAGGACCTGCGGCTGTACGAGGGGTTCCTGCACGACCTGCTCTTCGAGCCGGAGCGCGACGAGATCGCGGCCGACATCATCGGGTGGATGGACCGGACGCTCGGTCTGCAAGCCGTATGAAGGGTAGCTGTTGTTTGAAGATGGGGGAGGAGTTGAACATTCGTGTGCGGATCGCTCGGATCACAGCCATGGGATTGCAGCCATGGGCTTCATGGCATGGCATGGCATGGCAAGACATGCATGATGGCTTTGGTCTGGTTCTTGATTGTATTGTTTGCGGTGATCCTCGTCTTACGATGCTGCCGGTGCAGACCAGTGAACTGAAAAGCCAGTGGCTTTGTGGTTTGTATTAATGCTACACTATCTATAATAACAAAAGGGGTGAAAAGAATGACGCGTACTGCTGGCCTGGAAAACCTTTCTCGATCCTGTAAAGTTTGTTGCCCCAATTATTGGCACTACGTATTCCGACCTGTAAAACGTAAACAAGCAGCTGCACGTATCCTGGCGGTTAGCTGTCTCGTGGCCAGCATGTGCCAACTGCCGAGTGGTTGGGAGGGACCGTTTTGTTGGCAGTTTTGAGAGTCAACAAATGCGAGCGGTAGATTATTGATTGGACATGTTCGTCTGATTATGTGAAACTAAGGTGCAGACACTCCCGCGGATAGATTTTCTGGCTGGTGGCTCTCCTGCAGCAACGTGTGCTGTTGGCGGCCAAGTGGTAGCCGGGGACGGTTGAAAGTTTCATGCAATGTCAGCACTGGTGAATGGGAGTTGGTGGGTAGGTGGTCCCAAGTCATGTGCGCGACGACATGCTCCCTTCATAAGGCTAGCCATGGCCAAATTCGCTGTTTTGACCCTTTTGTGCTCATTTAGCCGCATCTGACCCCTCTTTGAAAAGTTTTTCGGATCTGACCCTTTTCCTACCGTCACCCGAGCTGACGGTAGGCTAGAACGCCCTACCGCTAGCGGCTCTGGCGGTAGGGACCGGGTCAACGTCAACGGCGCCGTCTGCCTGCTGACGTGGATAAGTGGCTACCGCCACTTACCGCGGCGGTAGGTTGTCGCCCCCTACCGCCAGATCGGGCGACGGTAGGTTCCTTTTGTGCTTGGTGGCTGCGGGCGGGCCCTACCCCACCCACCAACCCTTTCTTCCTCCTCCCCTCGAGTCGAACAAAGGCAGCGGCGCCTCTCCCCTCCTCCCGATCCCCTCCCCCGATCTCCCTCTTCCCTCCACCATTTTCATGGATCTTTGGGGCAAATCGAAGAGGCCGCTAAGCCCCTCCATTCCCTCCAATCAGTTTTTGAAATGCTTTTTTATTTTTGAAGCTATTTTTGGCAGTAGGTGCAACCTAGGTTTTGATGTTGATTTTTTTAATGATGTTTTAGTTGTTTAGTAGTATATGATTTAGTAGTATGCTTATGTAAGGATGTGTGGGTGAAACCATAGTGAGATATGTGAGGATATGTTGGTGAATGCATATATGTTGGTCAATTTTCTTTTGTTATGTAGATATGAATTGTATGAGAAATTTTTCTGTATGGTGAATGCAAGATTGTGAGGATGAAGGCATTGCAAAATTCTTAGATGGTTAATGCATTGTAAAATTGTGAGGATGAATTTTTTGCAAAATTTGTAGGTGGTTAATGCATAGTGTGAAAATGTGTGTATTTCATATAGATGCTTTTTGTTGTGATGGAGAATGCATACTAATTGTATGGTATTTTCATATTTTTACAGTTTATAATTGAAGATGTTTGGTTTTAGTTTTTTTATTCATATGTATAGACGATGTTGTCTAATAAGTGAAAAAATTATATATTTGTTAGGATGGCCGAGGATGAGGACAATGGGCGTTTGTATACGGGGCTTGACCTTGCTTTTGACAAGGACCATCGTGCCCGTGCTATCGAGCGTGGAGAGGTAACAATTTTGAGAAACAATTATTTTTGTCATTTTCATGCTATTTTTTGAATGAAGGAAGCTTCTGACATATTTTCTCAATTGTTACAGAAACTTGCTGTCGTCCGGTTTAGGAGCCACACGACGGAAAACCAGATGCAATATGACGTGCGCTACGAGCCGTACTTTGAGCGTGCCGGGCTGCTACTGTTTGTTCTTCAGTTCAAGCGCGTGCCGCCGTCGATGTGCCATTCGGCTCTCACCGCCCTCGTCGATCGTTGGCAGCCGGAGACACACAGCTTCCATCTCCCTTGTGGCGAGCTGACGATGACGTTGGAGGACTTTGCCATGATCACCGGGCTTCCCATTGATGGCAAGGCTCTCACCGGACGAGTGGATGACAAGAACTAGCGTGCGAGGGTTACAGCTCTCATCGGTGACTGCTCGGCCTCTCTTAGTGCCCAGGGAAGGACTGACAACAGGACAAACGACGTCCCATTCCCTTGGCTCCAGCATCATAGGTCGGGATGCCCTGCAGAAGCTAATGAGGAGACCGTGGAGCAGTATGCTCGTGCGTATGTGTGGCACCTCCTATCACAAGTGGTCTTTGGGGACTGCTCTGGAGACGTTGCTCCTTGGATGTTTCTTGACTTCTTGGCCGACTGGGACGAGAAGTACAGTTGGGGGTCTGCTGGGCTCGCCTACTTATACCGTCAGGTGACAAGTAATGCAAAAATCCATTAAGCATGGTAGTATGTTCATGAATCCTACAAAAAGCACTCCTCCAACTCTTATGTTAGTACATTTAACCAGTTTGATTTTTGGGTTGCAGCTCGACGTCACATGTAGGAAAACCACCTCGAAGCCATGCATGGGTGGATGTATTTGGGGCCTCTCGGTCTGGATGTGGGAGCGTTTGCCGGTTGGGCGTCCTGAAAAGCATCCTTCACCGCACGTGTGGGTAGGCCTTAATGAAGAAGATGATGTTTTTCAACTCCCCACCGTGGCATTCTATTGGGACCGGGTTAGAATTTTTGGAAGTAAGAACAAGTCCTTGTACAAGAATTTCATCAACGAGATGGACAACCTCACATATCGTCAGGTATACCGATTCAATATTTTCTCTAAGCTTCCATCAAATGCATTGGCCGAACTAATAGCTTGTTGACAGGTTAACTGGAGGCCTTACGAGGCAAATAGGGGTTTCACATTGAACCAGATGTGCACTAGGGACTCCCATCTTTGGCGGATCAGGTGCCCTCTCATATGCATTTATGCTATCGAGTGGCATCTACCACATCGAGTGGCCATGCAATTTGGTATGAGGCAACGCACCCCACCGGAGCCAGTAAGCACGGGTGGACTTGAGCTTCACAAGTGAGTTACCTAATCGAGGCTATGTTAACCAATAATACAATGTTTCAAATTGTTTCTTATGCTTTGTTGTTGTCATTCTTTGCAGTCAGAACCGAAAGAATAATCAGAATGTGATTGAGTGGGGACAACACCATGCTAGGTATGTTGAGATGTGGGAGCAGAGGCTCGGTTCTAGAGAGACGGATATGACTTTGGCAGGCATGAGGAATTACAAAGAAACTCATCTAAAGTGGTATGACAATGGGAGGCGATTTCGGGTGCATTTGAGGCCAAGGTGGACCGACGCAGATCTCGCAGATCATGATGCAAACAATGAATCAGACGATGAGTATGACGCCATAGTGAGAAGTACCCAAGGTTCTCACAGAGAGTATACGCCCTTGACTGATAGAGTGGTAAGTCTTGTGAACCTATTTGAAGAGTGGATTCATATTATCTTGATTGTGCAAACTTTTGAGCTTACGTTGAATTTTCAGACTTTTGAGCTCAATAGAAGTATCATCGAAGGCTCGAATGCACTAATCCATAACCCCGGGACTCCAGAGTCGAATGCTACCTTGAGGGAAACGGTGAAAGTAAGCACTCGAGATCCTTAGTCTGTTGTATTAAAAATGTTTTACTTCACAAGTCTTTTTACTTCACAAGTCCTTACTCTGTTGCATTAAAAATCTTTGTCTCTTTGTTGTTGTTGTTGCTGCAGCGTTTCATGAAACGTTGCCAGAAGCTAGTCACCATTCTTGTATGCGCAAGCCCGGGTGACGTCGATGTGCATGCTCCGAGCACATCGATGGTGCAGGCTAGTGGAGCCGCCGCTTCTTCTAGCCACGCCGGTGGTAATACTAGCCAAGCCCATGCTTCTTCTAGCCACGCCGGTGATGGAAGCGACTCCGGTGAATCTGAGGAGGAAAAGGAGGTGGACTTGCAGGACGGCGAAGCCCCGAAAGAGATGAACATGTCACAAATGATGGATGCACCACCGGTCTCCCAAGAAAAAAGGGTTTCTCACCCTCATGATGATCCGTTCAGCCCGTCACCGTTCCAAAAGCCGCTCCCTCATCGCCGCAAGAAGACCGTGAATGAGGGGTGCTCTAAGAGAGGAAGAATGGGACGATGAACTAGTGTTTGGGCATGTTAAACTAGTGTTTGGCCATGTTGAACTATCATGAGCTATTAGTTTGCTTTGGACTTGAGGGCTTTTATTTCAAGTTTTATGTTGGACTTGAGGACTTATATTTCTAGTGTTATGTTGGACTTATTTTCTACTATTTGTGCTCTATTTATTACATATGATGATCTGCTGTGAAAACTGTGCATATATGATGTTGTTTGATCTGAAAAAACTGTGAAAACTGCTGTTCATAGGTCTGTTTTGTTGTTGTGGTGAGGGCAGGACCCTACCGCCATAGTCTCTAGCGGTAGGCTACGCAGTCCTACCGCCAGAGACTTTGGCGGTAGGGTCCTACCCTCACCACAGCCACTTGAAAAGGATAAGGTACCCCCCCACACACACACATACCCACCCATTCAACATCTTTCTTCCCTGAACTGGTCTTCTATTTTTCACCTCCCTCCCCATTGCAGCCCTCCCAAATCCATCTTCATTCTTTGAGATTTGTCCGGTGGGTCCGGACTATTTTCATCTTTGAAGGTATCTCTATCACCCCTCTCACTTTTGTTGGTTGGAATCACATCATTTGGTTGCATTGTTAGATTTGTTGCAAACCCTAGTTTTAGTCATCTTGTGTTAAATCAACTATCAAGTTCATTTGTAAGGTTATATATGTGCTTACTATAGTGCCAAGTTAGTGGATCTGACACTTCATAGTACAAACTAGGGTTGTGGTTAGAGTTAGTGATTAGGGTTATGCTAATGATGAAAGTTTTAGTCATCTTGTGTTAAATCAACTATCAAGTTGATTTGTAAGGTTATATGTGCTTACTATAGTGCCAAGTTAGTGGATCTGAAACTTCATAGTACAAACTAGGATTGTGGTTAGGATTAGTGCTTAGGGTTAAGCTTATGATGCCTTTGGTTTTTTGGTGTGAGAAGACCAAATGTGGGGTGGGGGTTGGTGCTTACGATTAGTGCTTAAGGTTATGCTTACGATGACCGCTATAGTTACCCCTCGACTTGCAGGATGCAACCAATCATCTTCATTGAGTCTTCTGCGGAGACGGCGGCAAAGCATGAATGTGAAGTCATTGAGGAAAAGATGAAGCTGTGGGTAGAAGCCGTCGATGCGTTGAATGCGGCTTGTAGTGACTTTTCAAAGTACTATGTGAGCGAGTGTGATGATGACAAAGTTGAGTTCTATGAAGGTAAACAGAAAAACATAAGCAAGCTCAAGAATGAAGAGAAATTTCATAGACGTGCTCTTGCAAGGCAAATTGCATTGTGCGGTACAAGGGATGAAGTGCATGAGATGGACTTGAAAAACCCCGGCCAGATCATTGATTGGCTAGTTAGGCAACCATCTTCACCGATAGCTAGTCGGGCTTCTTGTTGGGCTTGGGTCCGTGAAAGAAATGATGTCATTTGCTGCAACCCAGGGCCGTATGACAAAGATGTCGTGTTGATGGACGAATAGAGTGGATTCAAACACATGATGTTCTAGTGTCATTTGGAATATAATGGCATGTACCCTTATCATTTATGTAATCCAAGTCATTTGAATTCGATTATGATGGATGAATAGAATTTTCACTTATGTTATGTAAGCCAAGTCATTTGAATTCGATCTTATGTTATGTACCTTATGTCATTTGAACCACTATATGCTTTGTGTTTGTCTTATATCATTTGACCCTAGTTTTGGTTTTTCCCATTCAATGTTCAATGTGTTTGTCTTATATAATTTGAACCTAGTTTTTTTTTTCATTCAATGTAGCATGGAAAAAAGGGCCCCTAAGGTGCAGATAGCATATGAGAAGTGTGAAGTAGAACGACGCTGTAGGATGCTGAGGGAGCTTCAAAAATGGATTAAGAGTTGTGAGGAGGCAAATGCGGCATGAGTGATTTCAACAAGTATGTGTTCTGTGAGTTCCCTGAAGAGCTCGAGAGAGAGAAATGGAAGATAGTTAATGAGTTGCAGGAGAAGGAAGATGAGTGTAGATGGACTTTGGCAATGGAGATAGCGTTCTCCGTAAGCATTGACGAATTTGAGGAGGTGGACATGGAAAAGTCTGGACAGATCATTGGATGGGAAATCAAACAAGGAGTGTCGGAGAATCCAACCCGACATGCACGATGGGCCTGGTTCCGCGAGGAAAAGGGTTCCATGATCCATTGGGCGGGTTCTGTAGAGTATGAACCAAAGCCTAATCCAAAGCGTGCTGCACTAATAGAACGTATTAAGCAGGTTAGGGCCTCTTTTCCGGCTTATTAGGCAATCCTTTTCGGGTACTTACGATGCTACCGGGCATGATGTTGGTCATTTGAACTTGTGGAAATGATGTGTGTCATTTGAACTATCAGACATGACATGTGTCATTTGAACTATCACTACAAAAAAAATACACTTCCGTAATGATACGTGTTTGTCACAATAGGTCGCGTTTTTTGTCATGCATGTACATCCATGACGATTTTATGACAAAATCAAGATAGTCATACCTATGCTGTCGTAGAAGTATTCCATGACATTACCAAAATTATCATCACGGAAGTGTCCACTTCCATGACAAAAAATCGCGCGTCACATAAGTGCTTTCGTCAAGGGTGACCGACACGTGGCATCCACCATAACGGAACGCCATTAAGCTATCGGGTCCGGTTTTGGATCCGATAACCCGTTAACAGCCCGGACCAATGGGGATTTTCCACATGTAAAATCATCATTGGCTGCAGGAAACACGTGTTGCCTCACCGTTGGGACAGATGTCATCCACTCATTGGACAGGAGGCACCTATGATAGTCGACACGTGGCACGGCCCAACATTGGCCCATTCCGGTGAAAAAGGTCGGCCCAGTAAAAATTAGCAGGCCGACCCATATAAGGCCTACTTGTATCAGGTCCATTTAAGCCCATGGCCCATACGAGATGTGCCAATTCGGCCCGTCAACGGCCCGTTAAACATTTGACACCATTGCAGCCCATCGTCAGTTCGAGCCTGTTAACAGCCCGCTATATATTTGGGCTCAATATCAGCCCGATGAGATTTCGGCCTGTTAACGGCCCATTCAATGGATGGGCCATTTTCAGGATGTACATCTTTCGGCCTTTTAGCGACCCATTTAAATGTTGGGCTAATTCCGGCCCGGTGTATCTTTCAGCCTGTTGACGGCCCATAAATCTGATGGGCCATTTGTAGTCGGACCTGAGTTTCGGCCTTTTAGCGGCCCATTTAAGTGTTGCGCCAATTTCCGGCCCGGTGTCACTTTTAGCATATTGACGGCCCATAAATCAGTTGGGCCATTTGTAGTTGGACCTGAGTTTTGGCCTTTTAGCGACCCATTTAAGTGTTGGGCCAATTCCCGGCCCTGTGTGCCTTTCGGCCTGTTAACGGACCATAAATGAGTTGGGCCATTTGTAGTCGGACCTTAGTTTTGGCCTTTTAATGGCCCATGCCCTTCATGGTCCAATACCAACTCAGTTTCTCTTTCGGCCTGCTAAAGGCCCACAGCACAGTTGGGCCATTTACAATACGACCCGACTTTCGGCCTCTTAGCGGCCCATGCTCTTCATGGTCCAGTACAAGCCCGTTGTCTCTTTCGGCCTGCTAAAGGCCTACAGTATAGTTGGGCCATATGTAGCCCAAACTTAGTAACGGCCTGTTAACGACCCGTGAAATAAATTGGGCCCACATGTTTCCCGCTTTGATGTCAGCCTGTTAACGACCCGGGAGATAAGAGGGCCGACCATTAACTTTCGGCCTAGTAACGACCCATTAACTTAATGGGCCCACTAAAGTTCATACATGTCTTTAGGCCAAATTAGATAATTTGAGCCCATTACGACGAGCAATTATGCACAGGACCAAAACCGATCAAGCAAAGGTACGGCATACAGGGAATAACGTTGCACATCCAGCATATATTACAGGAAATTACATCCACTAGGCAATCAAAGATTGATGCCAGTGCAAATAGATGAGCAGAACCTAACCACCTACAACGTCACAATCTGCAACCTCGGCACAGATGATGCCCATAAGCATGTGGGCAAGTTCTTGCTGCTTTGCTACACTGTCTCTGAAAACATTGATCAGTTGTTGTGTCGCACGACTCTGCACCTCTGATTCATCCACCATTTCCATCATTGCTTCAGCCATTAATTGGTTCACAAACATACATTTATTCCGTTGCATTTGAGACAGAGGATATTGAACAAATTCAGATGCCGATTTTGGCAGGCTTGTGTTATTGATAGTGGAGAGTGTCTCGACCACTGCATCATAACATAAATTAGGACGGGAACCAAACTGATTAATCATGAGTTATTGCCATATTACCTGGCCTAGATTTATTGGAAAGAAACAATGGGGTTGCCTTGCTGTTTTCAGAGTTTGTCTTCTTATCTTTAGCAGCCTGCACAAAATTAACACACTAGCATTGCTATCATTGGCCAAGTCAGATAATAGGAAAGCAACATTGACACAACGAACGTTTGGGCAACTAGCCTACACCAAATTAACACAATATGGCACAGCTATCATCAGCCAGGTAAGGTAATATGAAAGCAACATTGACACAATGAATGAATGGGCAACCAGAGAAGCACTACAATTCAGTAATGTGCGTGATATGAGATAGTACACTCATGCAGCTCAGTATGCAAAACTACCAGGCAGTTTTCCTTACAAAAATCAACATTGGCGCCTTTAACATTTTGCTACAACTAATTTTAGATCAGATAAAGGTTAGATTCACGCCGATTAACAAAATACATGCTGATGTAAAAATATAGTGATATACAACAGGTACTTACATCAGCATTGGAGCATAGAGAATTCCCGCAAGATATTTTCCTCGAATACGATCCCAATGGAGGAAGTCTTCTATCGTTTAACCTTATTTTCTAAAAGAGAGATGGTAAGAAACATGTAGAAAATATGATCAGAATGCTATAAAGTTTCATGATGCGAGGATATGCACACGCTTCTTAGAATGGAGTTGACATTCTTTTGCTGGACTGGACCGGACTAGTTCTTTGGCCACTGGAATCTGCTTATTATCAATGGGATTTGGGTTTCTCTGTGCTGGAGCAGTATCTATGAAAAATGGAGTTGGTTTATTATCTCCTGGCGTTTGGATCTTTTGCAAAGACCTGGTTTGTACCCCTTCAGATTCGAACATAGCCGTCTTCCCCTTGCATGCCTTATATATAATAATGGTGATTCAGTTATAAAACATGCTACAACAGATTTGGAATAGGTACTGAAGAATAGAAAGGCATGACATATTGACATGTATTCCCTCCATCCAGAAATAAATGGATGGGTCTAGGCATATTTCAGTTCTAGATACATCCAGTTTTATCCATTTCTACGACATGTAATTCGGACGGAGGGAGTATGATGTAAGAGCTAGGGATACGACAGGACAACACAGTATAAAAAACACTAAAAACCCACTGCAGAACCAAAGTATTCAAACCCAATGATATGAGATAGTACACCCATGCAGCTCAGGATGCAAAACTACCAGGCAGTTTTCCTTACAAAAATCAACATTGTGGCCTTTAATCATACATTTTGCTACAACTAAATTTAGATCAAATAAAGGTTGGATTCACGCTGATTAACAAAATACATGCTGATGTAAAAATGTAGTGATATACAATAGGTACTTACATCTACATTGGAGCATAGAGAATTCCTGCAAGAATCTTTCCTCATAAACGATACCATTGCAGAAATTCTTCTATCTGTTAAGCTTATTTTCTAAAAGAGAGATGGGTAAGAAACATGTAGAAAATATGATCAGCATGCTATAAAATTTCATGATGCAAGTATACGCACACGCTTCTTAGAATGGAGTTGACATATTTTTGCTGGACTGGAGCGGACTAGTTCTTTGGCCACTGGAATCTGCTTACTATCAGTAGGAGTTGGGTTTCTCTATGCTGGAGCAGTATCTATAAAAACTGGAGTTGTTTTATTATCTCCTGGCGTTTGGATCTTTTGCAAAGGCCTTGTTCTAACCCTTCAGATTCTAACATAGTCGTCTTCCCCTTGCATGCCTTGTATAGAAGAATGGTGCTTTAATTATAAAACATGCTACAACAGAGAGATGGAATAGGTACTGAAGAATAGAAAGGCATGACATATTGACATGTATTCCCTCCATCCAAAAAAATGGATGGGTCTAGGCATATTTTAGTTCCATATACATCCTTTTTTATCCATTTCGGCAACATGTAATCCGGACTGAGGGAGTATGGTGTAAGAGCTAGGGAGACGACAGGACAACACAGCAAAAAACACTAGTTGAATGTAAGACTATATGCTAGCGGAATACGTACAGAAATAACTAAGGCAACATACACGTGTATGATTGAGAAACTAAGATGGCATTGCAACAAAGCACTAGAACAACACTTCACTGTAAAAAAACATGGTATGGTAGACAGATGAAGTACATACTGATGAATAACAATGCATAAGATATTCAGAAGCATGATGTCCAAATTAAGCAGATGGCATTGCGATAGAGTAGAATGACAGTACTTGAATTTCAAAACATGTTATCATGAATGGAATAGGTACTGAAAAACAGGAAGGCATGACATATTTACACGCATGATCAGCATGCTAAGCACATGGCATTGCAACCGAGTAGATACACTCCAGGATATTGTATGCATGTTGTACCCATATCACAGGCCAAGTTAGAGCAAGGACCTTGTGGGGTGAAGAGGATTCATCATCTTTCTGCAAGTCTTTTGAAGAACTGCCTTTACATGTTCCATCATATTGGGTATCATTGACATCAAGTTTATTGGCCTTTACATTGCTCCGTGAGGTTCTTGTGGATATATCAGTGTGTGCAATTATATCTGACATGCATGGAAGACAACTAGTAGTTAGATTTATGTAATGAGTGACTGTAGGAGACGACATAAATAGTAGGACTGTGGTTAACTAGTAGCAACAGGTCTCATAAACTAAAGGGAGAACACAGATGAAAGCTACAGAATATGTATCATTTGTACTCGAGATTAACAAGATGGCACACAAAAGTATTAAAGAACAACATAGTTAATACTAGAAGTGGTATAATACTATAATCACCAGCCTGTGGGATAGCATTGGCTGATGGATGATAACTATGGAACAACGTTACCTAAAGAACAAGTATCTTAGCTGAACTATGGAACAATGTTAACTCCTGAACAAGACCCGTAAGAGATCAGCATGAATATACAGTGAAATGTGATGATCTATTTTCCATGCTTAGATGAATAACAAAGCCATAAATGTTGCACACAAGTAAGATGAGGGTACAACCTATCTGGCTGCCATCCATAGGAGTGAGCATCATGTGCTGACTTGTCGATGGCCCTGCAGTTGTTGTGGCTGTCCATGTCGGGCACATGCATTCGATGCAGGGAACTGTTGAGTGGGGACTATAGCTCCCTTCTGGTGTATGCTTCCCTTGTTGGAGCAGCTGCGGTGAGTCGGAAGACGGTGTGTCTAAAGATGTAGATAACACATAATGTTAAGAACGACATATCTCTTTGATCTGAAGAAATACACTAAGAGATCAACAGCAAGGTACGATAGTGGTCACACGTCTGTTGACTAAAGACTAAATTGGGGCCACATGATTTTATTTTATTTTGGTACTGTCCAATCTATGCCGGATGGCTTGATGGTCGTCTTGTGCCTCCCGGCTGACACTATTCGGAATCTTCCCTGAAGAGCCAGCGACCAACGACAGAGCAGCCTGCCTCCACCATCCGTGGCCCCGGCCAAAACCCCGCTCCCTGCCCCACCGCACTGCCGTGGTTGCGCCGCCCCCGGGCTAATCCACAAAGACTCCCCGTCATCCAGATTCAGCGGCGGTAGTACCTTCAACCGACGCAACTCTAAAAGATAGCCATCTAGGTGCTGCTTCCGCAGCGAACTTGCGGCCCCACACCCTTACGTTAGACACCAGCCAACCGGCAGCCTAGGAGCTCCGCCGCCTCGAGGGGTGCTGCTTCCCATTGGGAATCGATTGGCCTAGAATAAAAATTCAGACAACTGACGCCTAAATAAAGTGATTTGAGATGAGGGTGCGACCTATCTGGCAGCATGGTGAAGTAGGCAGGTCCAGCTGCCGAGTCGGTGAGGCCAGCGCAGTTGTGGTGGCGGCCGGCGGCAGGGAAACAGCGATGTCGCGATGGTCGACGGCTACGGGGAAGCAGCGCTAGGACTCTGGACGGATTCGAAGTTGGAGCCGCTCCGGTGCCGTGAACAACGGCGGGGGTGAATCGGCTCCGGTACGGGTCACGCGGCCGTCGTTGAGGCAGCACCAGCAGCATGGAGTAAGAGGCACACGACCCAGTGCATGACGACAAATGGATAGTGTCTCTGGCATTATGGAGGAGGGCGACTGTGAAATTGGTGTGGTGGGGGGGCACCATGGAGGTGGGGTTGAGGTTTCGCGGCTCGGGAGAAGGGAGCTTCCCGGGGAGAAGGTGATTTGGCACCCGCGAGGTATGAATGGGGGGGCGGGGGGGGGGGGGGGGAATTGGGAGGGGAGTGGAACCATGTCTTACGGACGCATTTGTTTGAAATGTGAGGGGGAGTTATAGTTCTACCCTTGCCTTTAGGCTTCTCGGCTTGGGTGTGTGTACCGAGGGTCGGGGATAGTAGAGTAACTTTGCTTCTCCCCAAATAGTGGGTGGGAGCGATTTCGGGCGAGGAGGGCGTGTTTTGAACTATAGTGGACGCGAGCGATTTCGGGCGAGGAGAGCGTGTTTTGAAATAGTGGGCGTTAGCTATTTCGGGCGAGGAGAGCGTGTTTTGCCAACCATGGTTTATGAATTATTCGGCACATGTCATTTCGGCCGAGGAGAGGGCGCGCTTGGATGAAGTTACGAACCTACCCTCGATGTACAACGGGCCAATTGATGCGTGTCCCACATAAGGCGGTAATTTCGCGTCTCCCATTTATTTGCTCGGGCGAATTCCACCGAGCAGAGAGGATGTTTAACGGTTCGTTCAAATTTTGGGAGAACAAGCATCCACGTCTACCTTACCAAGTCGATTCGAATCAAATTTTGAAATATTAGCTTGCCACTTCTTTTTTAGATGGAGAGATGATGCTTGGGAGTAATGTGTTTTTACATGCTCATTGCTAGCGATTTACTATATGACAAATAGTTGACCCACTCAAAAACGCGAATCAAACCCAAAATGAAATATCTCAATTCAATGAAATAGCTCGTTCACTAGGTCAAAATAGTGAACTAAATCCAAAATTGAACACCTCAATCGAGTAGCATGTTGTACAGTATTATAGTACTCCATGAACATGTTGAAAGTCAAATTAATGAACTTGTTTGATATATGCATATATCCATTCATGTGTGGATTGCAGACAACATGTTCTCCAATTTAAATATTTGAATGCAAGTTTATATTGAAACATGGTTTATATCAGTCTTTGATGCATAAAACGCGACCTCCCCCTCTCCCGGACTCCTGTTCTCTCTCTCTCTCTCTCTCTCTCTCTCTGTCTCTCTGTCTCTCTGTCTCTCTGTCTCTCTGTCTCTCTCTCTGTCGCCGACAATCTTCAATTCTGTCGCATGCATCCGACACAAAAACCTTGTTGGTCCCTCTCCCTTTCTCTCCATCTTTCTCTCCATCTCTCTCTCTCTCTCTCTTTCTCTCTCTGTGTGTGTGTGTGTGGGGGGGGGGGTCTTTCTAGTTCGCATGCATATATACACCATCTATAGGTCTCTCTCGCACACTATGTATGATACTCTAGCTAGTCCAAGCTAGATATCTTGGGTGCACTCATTGTACGCACACAAATTCCTTGTCTCTTTGCCCGTAACTCTCTCACGCACCACTCTGTCGTCTCGGAGCTCTCCCCCTCTCTCAAACTCTCCATCCACCTAGGTCACACATACACATGCATATCTCACTCGCACTCGATATGCCCATCTAAAACTCTATCTCTCTCCCTCGTTCTCTCTCCATATCACACGCACACACACACAATCTCATGCCTAGCTAGCCAAGTATGATGGTCTGTCACTCAATTGTAGGCACACACAGTCCCCTCTATATGTATACGACTAGCTAATCTTAGTCTCCATCACAAACATGTGCATGGTCTATCTTGATTTCTCTCGGGACATCTTTCTATCGTGCATGCACCTCCCTCGATCTCCCACCCATATAGTCCCCTCACGATCTCGAGGGGATCTCTCTATCACAAACACACCCTCTCTCCCTCCCCATGCGTCCATGTCCTCCATGTGTCCCTCTCGACCTTTGTTCCTTGTTGGCCAGACCTCTATTGGACATGTGCTACAGGGGTGTCTCTCTCCGTTGCAAACAATCACACACTAGCTATCTTCGTGTATCTCCTCGCCTCGCTTTTCTATCTCAGAGATGCATGTGTGATATGTTTGCATAAGAAACAAAAAAACACACACTCTCTCTAATTTATCGTTTGTTGTCACTTTCTCTTTCACACACATACTCTTTTTGCACACTTACTCATTACTCTCTCTCTCTCTGTCTGTCTGTCTCTCTCTCTCTCTCTCTCTCTCTCTTTCTCTCTCTCTGTCGCCGACAATCTTCAATTCTGTCGCACGCATCCGACACAAAAACCTTGTTGGTCCCTCTCCCTTTCTCTCCATCTTTCTCTCCATCTTTCTCTCCATCTCTCTCTCTCTCTCTCTCTCTCTCTCTCTGTGTGTGTGTGTGGGGGGGGGGGTCTTTCTAGTTCGCATGCATATATACACCATCTATAGGTCTCTCTCGCACACTATGTATGATACTCTAGCTAGTCCAAGCTAGATATCTTGGGTGCACTCATCGTACGCACACAAATTCCTTGGCTCTTTGCCCGTAACTCTCTCACGCACCATTCTGTCGTCTCGGAGCTCTCCCCCTCTCTCAAACTCTCCATCCACCTGGGTCACACATACACATGCATATCTCACTCGCACTCGATATGCCCATCTAAAACTCTATCTCTCTCCCTCGTTCTCTCTCCATATCACACGCACACACACACACACAATCTCATGCCTAGCTAGCCAAGTATGATGGTCTGTCACTCAATTGTAGGCACACACAGTCCCCTCTATATGTATACGACTAGCTAATCTTAGTCTCCATCACAAACATGTGCATGGTCTATCTTGATTTCTCTTGGGGCATCTTTCTATCGTGCATGCACCTCCCTCGATCTCCCACCCATATAGTCCCCTCACGATCTCGAGGGGATCTCTCTATCACAAACACACCCTCTCTCCCTCCCCATGCGTCCATGTCCTCCATGTGTCCCTCTCGACCTTTGTTCCTTGTTGGCCAGACCTCTATTGGACATGTGCTACAGGGGTGTCTCTCTCCGTTGCAAACAATCACACACTAGCTATCTTCGTGTATCTCCTCGCCTCGCTTTTCTATCTCAGAGATGCATGCGTGATATGTTCGCATAAGAAACAAAAAAACACACACTCTCTCTAATTTATCGTTTGTTGTCACTTTCTCTTTCACACACATACTCTTTTTGCACACTTACTCATTCTCCTTCACACGCACTTGATCTGTCTCGACTTAGGCACTCTCCTCGGTCCATAGCATATAGATTTATTGAAAAGTCAAACATCACAGAGTTTGACCATGTACGTGGAGAAAAACAATTACATCTAGTACGACAAACATATACCATTAGATTCACCATGAGATGTAGTTTTGTATGATGTATCTTTGGTATTGTAGATATAAATAACATTTGCGTAAACCTGATCAAAGTTTCCAAAGTTTGACTTCTAAAATTTTTACATGCACTGCATTATCGAGCGGATGAAATATCTCTTTCCCCCTCTCAGCTATCTGACGCACCACTCAGCCTTATCGGGGCTCCTCAATCTCTCTCAAACTTTATTGGTCAGTTTGGTTCGTGACCTGACCCTCATGCCTTGATGGCCAGTACTTCCTGGTGTGGACGTGAGATGTAAAATATTTCTGCCTGGCCAGGCTTGTGTGGTGCTGAAGCATTTGGTTCATGCCTGGGCCAGGCAAAGCATCAACGTCCCATCAATAAATCCATGCATCAATTATTTAATGCCAATATCCATCCATGTTGCTGTTAGCCTCGTGGCCGCATGACCAGGCATGGCCAGGCGTTCAAAATCGGTCGCCTGGGCCAGGCTACTTGTAGTGTCTGGAGTCCAGCCAGGCTAATTAAAGTGCAAGGGAACCCAGGCCAGGCGGGCTTTCTTTTTCACAGGGTAGCAACCAAACAAGCGTTCATGAAATCCAGCCACAACCCCAGGCCAGGCAAAAGATGCTCAGGACGCAAGCCAAATTGACCTTATATCTCCCTGGTTCACACATACACATGTCTTGCTCGCGCTATACATATAGACCCATCCAACACTCTCTGCCCTTGTTCTCTCTCCGTGTGACACGCACCCCCCTAAGTACCATAATCTCTCACTCCATCAGAGGCGCAAGCACCCCCTCCTAAGTATGATTATCTCTTACTAGCCATCAGGAACACACGTATTGTCTCCTTCCATCCATACATCTATCTCGATATCTCTCGGGGCATCTTCTATCGCGCACACACCTTGTCACTCGATCTCCCACCCATGTAGTCCCATCACGATCTCCAGGGGATCTCTCTATGAGAAACATACACTCTCTCCTCCCCATGTCTGCACTTTCTCCGTACGTCTCTCTCGACCTCTCTCCCTTGTTTGTCAGACCCCTCTTGGCCACGTGCTAGGGGTCTTGCTCTCTCGGTTCCAAACAACCACACACTATCTCCTCACCTTGCCTCCGTTGTTGAAGATGCATGCGTGATATGTTTGCATAAGACATGCACGCTTTTTCTCTACTTTTATCGTGTGTTGTCCATGTCTCTTTCACACACGCACACACACACACACACACACACTTTTTTCACTCACTCTTTCTATCTATCTCTCTCTCTCTCTCTCTCTCTCTAGTTAGGGACTCTGTCACATCCATAAGCATATGGATGTTTTGAAAAGTCAAACCTCAGAAAAGTTTGACCAGGTATATGTGGAGAAAAACATTTACATCTGGAACGATCATTAGATTCATCACAACATGTACTTGTTGGGGAACGTTGCAGAAAACAAAAAAAATTCCTACGGTTTCACCAAGATCCATCTATGAGTTCATCTAGCAACGAGTGATTAGATGCATCTACATACCTTGTAGATCACAAGCGGAAGCATTCAAAGAACGGGGATGATGTAGTCGAACACGACGTGATCCAAATCACCGGAGATCCTAGCACCGAACGGACGGCACCTCCGCGTTCAACACACGTATGGAACAGCCACGTCTCCTCCTTCTTGATCCAGCAAGGGAGGGAGGAGAGGTCGAGGGAGAAGGCACCATCAGCAGCATGACGGCGTGGTGTTGATGGAGCTGCAGTACTCCGGTAGAGCTTCGCTAAGCACTATGGAGGAGGAGGAGGTGTTGGAGAGGGAGAAGGAGGCAACCAAAGGCCAAGGTATGAAGTCCCTCCTCTCCTCCACTATATATAGGAGGGCCAAGGGGGGGTGGCCGGCCCTAGGAGATCCAATCTCCTAGGGGGGCGGCGGCCAAGGGGGGTTTCCCTCCCCCCCAAGGCACCTAGGAGGTGCCTTCGCCTCCTAGGACTCTTCCCCCCTCAAACCCTAGGCGCATGGGCTTATGTGGGGCTGGTGCCCTTGGCCCATGTAGGCCAAGGCGCACCCCCTACAGCCCATGTGCCCCCCCGGGACAGGTAGACCCACCCGGTGGACCCCCGGGACCCTTCCGGTGGTCCCGGTACAATACCGATAACCCCGAAACTTGTCCCGATGCCCGAAACATGACTTCCCATATATAAATCTTTACCTCCGGACCATTCCGGAACTCCCCGTGACGTCCGGGATCTCATCCGGGACTCCGAAGAACATTCGGGTTACTGCATATACATATCCCTACAACCCTAGCGTCACTGAACCTTAAGTGTGTAGACCCTACGGGTTCGGGAGACATGTAGACATGACCGAGATCGCTCTCCGGTCAATAACCAACAGCGGGATCTGGATACCCATGTTGGCTCCCACATGCTCCACAATGATCTCATCGGATGAACCACGATGTCGAGGATTTAATCAACCCCGTATGCAATTCCCTTTGTCAATCGATATGTTACTTGCCCGAGATTCGATCGTCGGTATCCCAATACCTCGTTCAATCTCGTTACCGGCAAGTCACTTTACTCGTACCGTAATGCATGATCCCGTGACCAGACACTTGGTCACTTTGAGCTCATTATGATGATGCATTACCGAGTGGGCCCAGTGATATCTCTCCGTCATACGGAGTGACAAATCCCAGTCTCGATCCGTGTCAACCCAACAGACACTTTCGGAGATACCTGTAGTGCACCTTTATAGTCACCCAGTTACGTTGTGACGTTTGATACACCCAAAGCACTCCTACGGTATCCGGGAGTTACACGATCTCATGGTCAAAGGAAAAGATACTTGACATTAGAAAAGCTCTAGCAAACGAACTACACGATCTCACGCTATGCTTAGGATTGGGTCTTGTCCATCACATCATTATCCTAATGATGTGATCCCGTTATCAATGACATCCAATGTCCATAGCCAGGAAACCATGACTATCTATTGATCAGCAAGCTAGTCAACTAGAGGCTCACTAGGGACATGTTGGTGTCTGTTATTCACACATGTATTACGATTTCCGGATAATACAATTATAGCATGAATAAAGACAATTATCATGAACAAAGAAATATAATAATAATGCTTTTATTATTGCCTCTAGGGCATATTTCGAACAGTCTCCCACTTGCACTAGAGTCAATAATCTAGTTACATTGTGATGAATCGAACACCCATGGAATTCTGGTGTTGATCATGTTTTGCTCTAGGGAGAGGTTTAGTCAACGGATCCGCTACATTCAGGTCCGTATGCACTTTACAAATCTCTATGTCTCCATCTTGAACATTTTCACGAATGGAGTTGAAGCGACGCTTGATGTGCCTTGTCTTCTTGTGAAACCTGGGCTCCTTGGCAAGTGAAATAGCTCCAGTGTTGTCACAGAAGAGCTTGATCGGCCCCGACGCATTGGGTATGACTCCTAGGTCGGTGATGAACTCCTTCACCCAAATTGCTTCATGTGCTGCCTCCGAGGCTGCCATGTACTCCGCTTCACATGTAGATCCCGCCACGACGCTCTGCTTGCAACTGCACCAACTTACTGCCCCACCATTCAAAATATACACGTATCCGGTTTGTGACTTAGAGTCATCCAGATCTGTGTCGAAGCTAGCGTCGACGTAACCCTTTACGATGAGCTCTTCGTCACCTCCATAAACGAGAAACATTTCCTTAGTCCTTTTCAGGTACTTCAGGATATTCTTGACCGTTGTCCAGTGTTCCTTGCCGGGATTACTTTGGTACCTTCCTACCAAACTTACGGCAAGGTTTACATCAGGTCTAGTACACAGCATGGCATAGATAATAGAACCTATGGCTGAGGCATAGGGGATGACACTCATCTCTTCTATATCTTCTGCCGTGGTCGGACATTGAGCTGAGCTCAATTTCACACCTTGCAAAACAGGCAAGAACCCTTTCTTGGACTGATCCATTTTGAACTTCTTCAAAATCTTATCAAGATATGTGCTTTGTGAAAGACCTATGAGGCGTCTCGATCTATCCCTATAGATCTTGATGCCTAATATATAAGCAGCTTCTCCAAGGTCCTTCATTGAAAAACTCTTATTCAAGTAGGCCTTAATGCTGTCCAAAAGTTCTATATCATTGCCCATCAAAAGTATGTCATCTACATATAGTATGAGAAATGCTATAGAGCTCCCACTCACTTTCTTGTAAACACAGGCTTCTCCATAAGTCTGTGTGAACCCAAACGCTTTGATCATCTCATCAAAACGAATGTTCCAACTCCGAGATGCTTGCACCAGCCCATAAATCGAGCGTTGGAGCTTGCACACCTTGTCAGCATTCTTAGGATCGACAAAACCTTCCGGCTGCATCATATACAATTCTTCCTTAAGGAAACCATTAAGGAATGCCGTTTTGACGTCCATTTGCCAAATTTCATAATCATAAAATGCGGCAATTGCTAACATGATTCGAACGGACTTCAGCTTCGCTACCGGTGAGAAAGTCTCATCGTAGTCAACCCCTTGAACTTGTCGATAACCCTTAGCGACAAGCCGAGCTTTATAGATGGTCACATTACCATCCGCGTCTGTCTTCTTCTTAAAGATCCATTAATTTTCTATGGCTCGCCGTTCTACAGGCAAGTCAGTCAAAGTCCATACTTCGTTTTCATACATGGATCCTATCTCGGATTTCATGGCTTCTAGCCATTTGTCGGAATCCAGGCCCGCCATCGCTTCTTCATAGTTCGAAGGTTCACTGTTGTCTAACAACATGATTTCCAAGATAGGGTTGCCGTACCACTCTGGTGCGGAACGTGTCCTTGTGGACCTTCGAATTTCAGTAGGAGCTTGATCATAAGTATCTTGATCATCATCATTAATTTCCTCTCTAGTCGGTGCAGGCACCTCAGGAACATTTTCTTGAGTTGCGCCATTTTCCGGTTCAAGAGGTAATACTTCATCAAGCTCTACTTTCCTCCCACTTACTTCTTTCGAGAGAAATTCTTTCTCCAGAAAGGACCCATTCTTGGCAACAAAGATCTTGCCTTCGGATCTGAGGTAGAAGATATACCCAATAGTTTCTTTAGGGTATCCTATGAAGACGCATTTTTCCGATTTGGGTTCGAGCTTTTCAGGTTGAAGTTTCCTGACATAAGCATCGCATCCCCAAACTTTTAGAAACGACAGCTTAGGTTTCTTCCCAAACCACAATTCATACGGTGTCGTCTCAACGGATTTCGACGGTGCCCTATTTAAAGTGAATGCGGCAGTCTCTAAAGCATAGCCCCAAAAAGATAGTGGTAAATCGGCAAGAGACATCATAGATCGTACCATATCTAATAGAGTGCGATTACGACGTTCAGACACACCATTACACTGAGGTGTTCCAGGCGGCGTGAGTTGTGAAACTATTCCACATTTTCTTAAGTGTGTACCAAATTCATGACTCAAGTATTCTCCTCCACGATCTGATCGTAGAAACTTGATTTTCCTGTCATGTTGATTTTCAACCTCACTCTGAAATTCCTTGAACTTTTCAAAGGTTTCAGACTTGTGTTTCATTAAGTAGATATACCCATATCTACTTAAATCATCAGTGAGTGTGAGAACATAACGATAGCCACCGCGAGCCTCAACACTCATTGGACCGCACACATCAGTATGTATGATTTCCAATAAATTGGTTGCTCGCTCCATTGTTCCTGAGAACGGAGTCTTGGTCATTTTACCCATGAGGCATGGTTCGCACGTGTCAAATGATTCGTAATCAAGAGACTCTAAAAGTCCATCAGCATGGAGCTTCTTCATGCGTTTGACACCTATGTGACCAAGGCGGCAGTGCCACAAGTATGTGGGACTATCACTATCAATCTTACATCTTTTGGTACTTACACTATGAATATGTGTAGCATTACGCTCGAGATTCATAAAGAATAAACCATTCACCATCGGAGCATGACCATAAAACATATCTCTCATATAAATAGAACAACCATTATTCTCGGATTTAAATGAGTAGCCATCTCGAATTAAACGAGATCCTGATACAATGTTCATGCTCAAACTTGGCACAAAATAACAATTATTGAGGTTCAAAACTAATCCCGTAGGTAAATGTAGAGGTAGCGTGCCGACGGCGATCACATCGACCTTGGAACCATTCCCGACGCGCATCGTCACCTCGTCCTTCACCAGTCTCCGTTTATTCCGCAGCTCCTGCTGTGTGTTACAAATATGAGCAACGGCACCGGTATCAAATACCCAGGAGTCACTATGATTACTGGTAAGGTACACATCAATTACATGTATATCAAATATACCTTTGGTTTTGCCGGCGTTCTTGTCCGCTAAGTATTTGGGGCAGTTCTGCTTCCAGTGACCACTTTCCTTGCAATAAAAGCACTCAGTCTCGGGCTTGGGTCCATTCTTTGGCTTCTTCCCGGCAGCTTGCTTGCTGGGCGCGGCAACTACCTTGCCGTCCTTCTTGAAGTTCTTTTTACCCTTGCCCTTCTTGAACTTAGTGGTTTTATTGACCATCAACACTTGATGTTCCTTCTTGACTTCTACCTCTGCTGATTTCAGCATAGCAAATACTTCAGGAATGGTCTTTTCCATCCCCTGCATATTGAAGTTCATCACAAAGCTCTTGTAGCTTGGTGGAAGCGACTGGAGGATTCTGTCAATGACCGCATCATCCGGGAGATTAACTCCCAGCTGAGTCAAGCGGTATGTAACCCAGACATAGTGAGTATGTGCTCACTGACAGAACTATTTTCCTCCATCTTACAGCTGAAGAATTTGTCGGAGACTTCATATCTCTCGACCCGGGCATGAGCTTGGAAAACCATTTTTAGCTCTTCGAACATCTCATATGCTCCATGTCTCTCAAAACGCTTTTGGAGCCCCGGCTCTAGGCTGTAAAGCATGCCGCACTGAACGAGGGAGTAGTCATCGGAACGTGCCTGCCAAGCGTTCATAACGTCTTGTTCTGCAGGGAGAACAGGTGCATCACCTAGCGGTGCTTGTAGGACATAATCTTTCTTGGCAGCTATGAGGATGATCCTCAGGTTCCGGACCCAGTCCATATAGTTTCTGCCATCATCTTTCAGCTTGGTTTTCTCTAGGAACGCGTTGAAGTTGAGGACTACGTTGGCCATTTGATCTACAAGACATATTGTAAAATATTTAGACTAAGTTCATGATAATTAAGTTCATCTAATCAAATTATAATGAACTCCCACTCAGATTTGACATCCCTTTGGTCATCTAAGTGTTACACGATCCGAGTCGACTAGGCCGTGTCCGATCATCACGTGAGACGGACTAGTCATCATCGGTGAACATTCTCATGTTGATCGTATCTTCCATACGACTCGTGTTCGACCTTTCGGTCTCCGTGTTCCGAGGCCATGTCTGTACATGCTAGGCTCATCAAGTTAACCCTAAGTGTTTTCGCTGTGTAAAACTGTCTTACACCCGTTGTATGTGAACGTAAGAATCTATCACACCCGATCATCACGTGGTGCTTCGAAACGACGAACTGTAGCAACGGTGCACAGTTAGGGGAGAACACTTCTTGAAATTTTGTAAGGGATCATCTTATTTACTACCATCGTCCTAAGTAAACAAGATGCATAAAACATAATAAACATCACATGCAATTATATAAAGTAGTGACATGATATGGCCAATATCATATAGCTCCTTTGATCTTCATCTTCGGGGCTCCATGATCATCTTGTCACCGGCATGACACCATGATCTCCATCATCATGATCTCCATCATCGTGTCTTCATGAAGTTGTCACGCCAACGACTACTTCTACTTCTATGACTAACGCGTTTAGTAATAAAGTAAAGTAGTTTACGTGGCGTTCTTCAATGACACGCAGGTCATACAAAAAATAAAGACAACTCCTATGGCTCCTGCCGGTTGTCATACTCATCGACATGCAAGTCGTGATTCCTATTACAATAGCATGAACATCTCATACATGACATATAGATCATTCATCATTCATCACAACTTTGGCCATATCATATCACAAAGCACTTGCTGCAAAAACAAGTTAGACGTCCTCTAATTGTTGTTCGCAAGTTTTACGTGGCTGAAGTAGGGTTCTAGCAAGAACGTTTTCTTACCTACGTGAAAGCCACAACGTGATTTGTCAACTTCTATTTACCCTTCATAAGGACCCTTTTCATCGAATCCGCTTCAACTAAAGTAGGAGAGACAGACACCCGCCAGCCACCTTATGCAACTTGTGCATGTTAGTCGGTGGAACCGGTCTCACGTAAGTGTACGTGTAAGGTTGGTCCGGGCCGCTTCATCCCACAATACCGTTGAAGCAAGATAAGACTAGTAACGGCAAGAAAGTTGACAAATCTACGCCCACAACAAATTGTGTTCTACTCGTGCAAGAAGAACTACGCATAGACCTAGCTCTGATACCACTGTTGGGGAACGTTGCAGAAAACAAAAATTTTCCTACGGTTTCACCAAGATCCATCTATGAGTTCATCTAGCAATGAGTGATTAGATGCATCTACATACCTTGTAGATCGCGAGCAGAAGCATTCAAAGAACGGGGATGATGTAGTCGAACACGACGTGATCCAAATCACCGGAGATCCTAGCACCGAACGGACGGCACCTCCGCGTTCAACACACGTACGGAACAGCCACGTCTCCTCCTTCTTGATCCAGCAAGGGAGGGAGGAGAGGATGAGGGAGATGGCACCAGCAGCAGCACGACGGCGTGGTGTTGATGGAGCTGCAGTACTCCGGCAGAGCTTCGCTAAGCACTATGGAGGAGGAGGAGGTGTTGGAGAGGGAGAAGGAGGCAACCAAAGGCCAAGGTATGAAGTCCCTCCTCTCCCCCACTATATATAGGAGGGCCAAGGGGGGGTGGCCGGCCCTAGGAGATCCAATCTCCTAGGGGGGCGGCGGCCAAGGGGGGTTTCCCTCCCCCCCAAGGCACCTAGGAGGTGCCTTCCCCTCCTAGGACTCTTCCCCCCTCAAACCCTAGGCGCATGGGCCTATGTGGGGCTGGTGCCCTTGGCCCATGTAGGCCAAGGCGCACCCCCTACAGCCCATGTGGCCCCCCGGGACAGGTGGACCCACCCGGTGGACCCCCGGGACCCTTCCGGTGGTCCCGGTACAATACCGATAACCCCGAAACTTGTCCCGATGCCCGAAACAGGACTTCCCATATATAAATCTTTACCTCCGGACCATTCCGGAACTCCTCGTTACGTCTGGGATCTCATCCGGGACTCCGAACAACATTCGGGTTACTGCATATACATATCCCTACAACCCTAGCATCACTGAACCTTAAGTGTGTAGACCCTACGGGTTCGGGAGACATGTAGACATGACCGAGATCGCTCTCCGGTTAATAACCAACAGCGGGATCTGGATACCCATGTTGGCTCCCACATGCTCCACGATGATCTCATCGGATGAACCACGATGTCGAAGATTTAATCAACCCCGTATGCAATTCCCTTTGTCAATCGATATGTTACTTGCCCGAGATTCGATCGTCGGTATCCCAATACCTCGTTCAATCTCGTTACCGGCAAGTCACTTTACTCGTACCGTAATGCATGATCCCGTGACCAGACACTTGGTCACTTTGAGCTCATTATGATGATGCATTACCGAGTGGGCCCAGTGATATCTCTCCGTCATACGGAGTGACAAATCCCAGTCTCGATCCGTGTCAACCCAACAGACACTTTCGGAGATACCTGTAGTGCACCTTTATAGTCACCCAGTTACGTTGTGACGTTTGATACACCCAAAGCACTCCTACGGTATCCGGGAGTTACACGATCTCATGGTCAAAGGAAAAGATACTTGACATTAGAAAAGCTCTAGCAAACGAACTACACGATCTCACGCTATGCTTAGGATTGGGTCTTGTCCATCACATCATTATCCTAATGATGTGATCCCGTTATCAATGACATCCAATGTCCATAGCCAGGAAACCATGACTATCTATTGATCAACGAGCTAGTCAACTAGAGGCTCACTAGGGACATGTTGGTGTCTGTTATTCACACATGTATTATGATTTCCGGATAATACAATTATAGCATGAATAAAGACAATTATCATGAACAAAGAAATATAATAATAATGCTTTTATTATTGCCTCTAGGGCATATTTCCAACAGTACTTACTTCATACTATCATTTATCTTTGGTATTGTAGATATAAGTAATTTCTTTATAAACTTGGTCAAAGTTTCAAAAGTTTGACTTTATAAAAATGTTGGAACTACATTTTCGAACGGAGGGAGTAGCTCTTTCTCTCTCACTCTGCTATCTCTCACGGGCCTCCCCTCTCACTCGAACTCTCTATACCGACGTATTATATGCTCACTGTGTCAGCATATAGCTCAGTATATTGTTTACTTGACCGGTCAACCAATCCACATGCTGCCTTGTCACTCGTGTTCTGTATCTTCGTGTGCTGGCCCATGTGGCAGTGGGTGAAAATAAGTAAACTAGAGGCCCATCTGGCACGCGGTGAAGTAAACAAAGTTTAAACCACTCGGGATAGCACCCCGCTCGCTAGTAAATTGAGGGCGCATTGAGGACACACTTCTTGCGCGTGAAGGATGCACTCGCGCACAATTCACCACTATGTGGCGGCATGCACAGAAGGACGCACTCGCGCACACCCAGCACACAACACACACCAGCACACGTGTACACCAGCGTTGCCGCCGGTTGAGATGGACGGCGAGGCAGCCAACAAGTGGAGGCGGCTCGAGCCACATCCATCGAGCCTGGACGTCATCAGCAGCCTCCCCGATGACATGCTGCTCGTCATCATCGGCCTCCTCCCCACCAAATCTGCCGTGCGGACCGCCCTGCTCTCCCGGCGGTGGTGCCCCCTCTGGCGCTGCGTCCCTCTCAACCTCACCGTCGACAGCTGCCTCTGCGATGGGGATTGCAAACGCATGGCCGCAGTCTCCAAGATCCTTTCATCGCACCCTGGGCCAGCCAGACGCCTTGACATCCGCATGTTTAGTACCAACTTCAAGGTCCAACCCAAGTTCTACAAGTGGTTCTTATCCCCGCCCTAGATCAGCTCGAGGAGCTCAACTTTGAAGCAGGACGATGTCGCTCTCTGCCGCCGTCCGCGCTCCGCCTCACGCCAACGCTGCGCCACGCCAGCTTCAGCTCCTGCTATCTTCCCCAGATTAATGCTGCGCCCGCCCTTCTTCTCCCTCAACTCAAGCAGCTCGACCTCTTCGACGTTGTCATCTCAAAGAAGGCTATGGAGCACCTGCTCCGCAGCTGTACTGCGCTCGAGTACCTTCATCTTGAGCAGATCCACGGGTTCATTAGCCTCCACATCGCCTCGACGAATCTTTGATGGATTTATGTGTCTTGCTGGCCCCTCAACAAGACATCAATTGGGAAGAGATCACTCTAGCTGTTCTACGTTATGGTCATTGAGAATGCGCCTTTCCTTGAGAGATTGCTTGTATCGGATCTAGAAAGGTCCAACAAAAATCAGGGTCATTGACGCGCTGAAATTGATAGCGTTGGTGTACTCGTCTGCTAAATTCTCCTAACTCTTTATTGGATCCGTAATCGTTCAGGTACAACACTCATCTTCTTCTTCGTCTTCTTGAAATTCACATTTTTAAATTTCTTCTTGATGTATTTACGACCATCTTCTAGAAAATGATTCCCACAAGCTTGACCCAGTCCATGCGCACAGTGAAGATCTTGGCACTAAAATCTATCAGCCCAATCTGGATCAAGTTGTTGGATTCCTTACATGCTTTTCGTGCACGGAGAAGCTACTCATCGAGGTGAAACTTCTTTCCTATAAGTAAACGGTAATCACAACATAGCTCATTTTTTCGTAATTTTCCCATATTACGATGACAAGTGTAGTGTTCAAAACTGCATCTACGCACTGCACCGAAATAAATGTTTTTAGTATTTTTTTCTCATGTGATCACCTGCATCGTTTTTATGCTGTACTACTATAGTAGGCTAGGCTAGTCATAGTGGAAAGTAACTTAGACTACTCCAGTAACTCTATGGTTACCCTAAGAGCAAGTACTACCTCCGTCCTGGTTTACTCTTCCAATTTTGTAGTATCAAAATTTGACCATAGATTTAACTGACAAAATGTTAATGCATGTCACTAAGAACTATATCGTTGGATTCGTATTTGAACATAATTTCAAATTGTGTAATTTTTAGTGACATGCATTGGCATTTTCTTAGGTAAATCTATGGTTAAAATTTTATACTAAAAACGAGGTAGTATTCCCTCCGTCCCAAAATTCTTGTCTTACATTTGTTTAGATATGGATGTGTCTAACACTAAAATGTAACTAGATACATCCGTATTTAGACAAATTTAGGACAAGAATTTTGGGACTGAGGGAGTACAAAAGTGGGCTATGGAGGCCAAAACACGTGCCAAATTCACTTGTGATGCATTTGGCATCGATGCCCCTCCATTGCTCACCTGGTGCCCCAATCTAGATCACCTACTTTGCTCCGGTGCCAAATTAACTCACGCAATGAAAAAACACTGCGTGGGAGAGAGAGAGAGGACTGAGGCAATAAAAAAACACTTGTTTGAGAGAGTGAGAGGCTGGTGTAGTTGGTTTGATTGATTTGTTTATACATGTGGGTCTTTGTGCACAACGGTGCCAACTCTCTCACATCGCGAGAGTGGTGCCAAAATCTTTTGATTTGACATCAATGCGTATTATGTGGCATACTTTTGCGAAATATGGCATCGACCACATAGTGGAAGGCAACAAATGCCCAAGCTCTTCACGTGCTCCTAGTTAAATGAGAGGAAACAGAGAGAGAGAGAGAGAGAGAGTGAAAAAATATCACTAGCCAGCCAACCCTATCGTATGAGAGAATGATATTGGTACCTCTTGATGACACGGCAATCTTATACAGCCAGCTGCTCTAATATGTTCTCTTGTTCTCTTCTTTTGCAGATAAAAAAAGACCCGAAAGTGAAAAATGTGCTGCACTATAACAATCTCATCGAATGCCTTGATCTCCATCTTACAGAAATTGATTTGATCGACTACCGAGGCAGCACATCTGAGATTAAATTGGCCAGGTTGTTTGTTCTGGAGGCAAGTGTGCTCAAGGTAATGAGGTTTGGTGTTCTCTGGTGCAACAATGAATGGCGTGCTGATCACCGCAAGTGTCTAAGCCTAAATGACAAAGTCTCCGCAGAAGCTGAATTTGTTTTTGAAACATCAAGTGGACAGAGACTCGAAAACTTATTTGCCCATTAGTGCCTTGTCAGGGTAGTGGATTTTATTTTGTATGATAATGCTGCATCCACCTAAAGTAACGAAAGTTCTTACGTAAACTTCCTAGTAATTCCCTCTTCGTAGGTGCAGCATTACTCCTAACATTTGTAATATCAGTTTGGAACTTGTAATATTTCCGTGTCCTATTCCTGCGTTTTCAAAATCCTGCGAATCAAACAGGTCCTGAGTTGGTGATGATGTTGTGCCTCCCATGTTTCACCAATAGCCATCGGATCTAGATCTGACAGATACAAACCAAGCTTCTCCATTTTTGCAAAAAGATGCCCGCACTTGTTCCCTATTTACAAACAACTCCTTGTCTCTCACAATCAGCCTTATATCCTCCCCACCACATCTAGAAGGCCGTGGAAAAATCTGGCGCGATGGCCGCTGCCGGCGCCGTCCACCCGCAATCTTGGTGTTCCGTGCAATGCACGGGCATCTACGCGTGGGAAATTATGTCGAACAGGGCTAGTTGTAAGAAGGCTAGCTCTACAGCCATGATGATAGTGACTGCAGACGGTGAGGCTGACTATGGTATGCCGAACACGGCACCTATACTCAGGTGTCATCTCCGGCGCAGGGTCTTGTCACTTCACTGTGAGGAGCAGCATGTAATAATTTGACCAACGGGTAGTACAGTGCTAGTACTTCTACTACATTGGTAGTACTACTACTAGTACTAGTAGCACCACTGTCTGGATTTAGGAGTACTACCACGTCCATCTGGGTTTTAGTATTTGACTAGCAATATCTAGTAATGCATGTCACAAAAAATGTACTACTCCCTCTGTAAATAAATACATGGTATTTTATTCCTATCGGCGAGAGAACTTAATGTCTTTTTGCTAACTAGAGTAATAGGATTACATGCAATGAACTAAACACTGCATGTCATGTTTGGTAGTCTCAAGTCATTGAAAGCATGCACGGCCCACATCTCTCATTGGTTGATATGTCACGAAATAAGAAACAAGGAGGGAGTTAATGCATCGTGCCTAAGTGTTTTGGGATTATTTGGTTTTCGTAAGGTGACTTACACAACATTTTTATTTACATGCATTAACATTTTATTAGTTAAATCAAAGGTCAAAACTTGGCGCAAGATGCAAAGGGGACCAATAAACCAGTAAACATCAAACTTCTCTCGTTTGGCCCCAATTAGAGGTCCGGTGAGATGACTATACTGCACCGGCATGGAGGGGGACGCAGCTTCATTGACTAACTGCAACTGCCTTTGGGTGAATGACACGTGGGCCCAAGGGGTGGCTGGCCCACCTATCATACAACCAAAGGCAGGTGTAGTAGAGGGTCGAGGAGTAGTACGAAATCCTACGCACCTACGCATGCTAACCAAGGGCAAGAGTGGTCACTCGAATCGCAAGATCAGTTGACTAGAAGCTAAGTTAGACCCATGGAGGCAATGAGAGCGAGCATCAGCCGGCTGTGCCAGATGGTCCATAATGTCGGCCTGCGGCCCGGCACCGAGGAACGTCTCCAGGTATTGCTAGAGGCCGCCAGGGCGAGGGGCCGCTTGGATGATAGCTTCGTCTCCTTGTTCGACGAGGTCCTCGTCGGTTTCCTCGACAAGTTCACCATCGTCAAGAAGCTCGCGGACGACTTTGACGTACGCCTCCAGCCGACGCGCCCAGGCTCTGCGATGCCCGCCACCCTCAACGTCCACTATGGTGGCAACCTCTTCGACACACTGGTGGCCCTGCGACTGCCCATCGTCGTACCGGAGAATGTCCACCTCGAGGCCGCGCTCGCCGCACAGCGCCTCGCGTAGCAAGGAACCATCGACATAATCACCCATGTCTACGCGCAAATCATCCACAAGGATTACTACATGCAAGAGGAGGACGATAGGACACTGGCCTTCTTGGACCGCAGGGCAACCTTGGACGGCATTGGTCAGAAGCACGTTGAGCTCGCCGCCAACGCCGCTGCTCCTCACACGTCAGTTGGTGACCCGGCGCACTAGGGCGTGAGGATGTCGTTGATGGATTCGTATGTATTTTTATCTTTCCGTCAAATCCATGTAGTAGTATATGGTACTACTAGTAATTATCTTACCTTTCGCATCAACTTCATAATTTTCGTACGTACTCCATGCATGAACGGCGCCAGAACCAAACTTCTCATCACTCTAGGCAAAATCGTTATTTTCTATCTATCGGTCGCGCCATGGAGCAGAACCATATTTTACAAGTTACGAGTTCAAAAGGAAAAGCCTGCCGTGTTCGCGTCGCACCCCCACACGGTTGGTCCAACACGCCGCTCAAGGGGTAATGCGTGCGGTGTTGCATTTTCACTTACAAGTGGGACTGCAGTTGAGCAAACTGACTATCAGCAAACCCCCACCCCGCCCACTGCGCGATGGCTGAGAAAACAGGAGGGAGAAGAGATGGCTGTAACACAGACTCCAAGAAAATTGGTGTCGGATGGGACTCGTGGGTGGCGTGTGCCGTACTGCTAGACGTGAATGCTAGTTATGGCCCATGCCACCCCACTATATCGAGCCTATATCGAGGTACATAGAACAAATTTCCTGGAGTCCGTGCTCAGCCCTCCTCTATCTCTCTTCTTAGCCAGCCAGCGGACACGCGGAGCCCATCGTCTGTTTGCTCACATGCGGTCCCACATGTCAGTGAAAACGCAAGAGGACCCACTGAACCTGCACATCTTTCACCTCGACGTGCTGGTGATGAAAAACAAATCCAATAAAGATCTTCGGTGGCCGCTTTTGGAGTTACGCAAGAGTAGTAAGATTCTATTTACAGTTTAACCCAAGATGCACATCACGTGGCTTCAACTACCACTCTATTTTCTTGCATGACACGACTTGGATGCTCGATGTCCCATGTGTCGGCAAAAGGAGGAAGAACCCAACCAAATCTTCAGTTGTGCTCTCGGATTAGACTAGTTGTGCTAACTTAAAATTTTTATTGTGTACTCCCTCCGTTCCAAAATACTTGACTTCCATTTGTCCAAAAATGGATGTACCTATATACTAAAACATGTCTAGATACATCTATATTTTGACAAATAGAAGGCATGTATTGTGGAACGGAGGGAGTAGAATGGATGCAAGTTTTGGTATTGGGAACAAGAGTACATCGATATATTGATAGAGCGCAATTTAGTAGATGTTCTAGCACTTTTAGCTAGCATAGAGGCTAGAGATGAGAGTAGTGCACTTGTTGATACTCCTACTAGAATAGAGGCTAGACATGAGACTAGATGCGAGGAAGCAACGTCTACTTCTTTACACTCGAAGAAGAAAGAAGCACGCAAGATCGAGCCTCCGCAGATCAACAATGAATGCATTGAGAAGGCACTAATCCAACTTACAGGAGCAGTTATGGAAGTTGGATATCTTCTAGAGTAGTAAAATGTATTCTTATGGTTCTTCTTTTCTTTGGTCTTGCTTTTCTAGTCAAAAATATCGTTGGAGTTCGTGCAAAATAGAGGTCCATTTGGGGTCGTGCATTGGAGTTGTCCTTACAAGTGGGACCGTAGTTGAGGAAACCGACTATCGGCAAACCCCTACCTCGCCCGCCACGCGATGGCTGAAGTTAGAGAAACGATGAGGTTGAAGAGATTGCTCTAGCACGGACTTCAAGAAATAATATGGTGTCAGATGGATGTCGTGGTGGTGGCGTGTGCCGTACTCCTGGACGTGAATGCTTGTTCTGGCCCATGCCACCCTACTACTCCTACTACTTACTATATAGTACTAGTATCGAGGATTCGAGGTGCTGGTTACGTACAATGAACACATTAACATATGGCTACAGTAAAAGCACCCGCCCGACGCGCGAAGCATGTGAAGCTAATACAAATAGTGTACTACTATTGTTGATTGGCCTCATCCGATAACCTGTTGCAATGCACGTACAATTATGTATTCGGAAAATATTTTTTTGCCTCGTCGCACCACTCACTCAGAGAAGCGACTCGAAAGCCATTCATAAATTTAGTAAGTTTATCACAGGCATATCATTTTATTACATACAACAGGTCATCAACCCACATCGACAACGAGGATACATTATAAATACTAACATTTTCATCACGCAACAAATAACACGCAATGAAATGAACTTCAACTCAACCATTCCTCAGCGTTGGAAACGCTTGCTTTGAACCACAAGTGATTCTCTGGGACGGGCCATCCATTGTCGATCTTGAGACCAACGTAGGACTGATCATCCGGGCTGAAGCGGCCTACTATATCAGTACCAGGGTAGGGAACCACCCAAATGTCCGAGGTATAGACACAGTTGCTTCTCATAAATGGTAGTAACATTGTGTCAACAGCAGTTGGATCACCTTTCACCATCAGTGGATAGTTTTGTCCAAGGAAGAGCGAGTTTTCTCCAAGACTATCAATTCTGTACCAGGGAGAAGGAGCTGGCACTAGCACACTAGTATCCATCCCGAATACCATGCAACGGGTGTTGGAATAGGTCTGAAGAGTGCGACCATGGGAGACTACACCTGCTTCCTTAGTAGTAACATCATCAGTGGGCTGTATACACACAAGAAGAGGTGATCCAACAGAATTAGTTGCCAGGCTCCACAGAGTATATGGGCGCTGCTCGTCCTCATGCTCGTGATCATCACCATCGTCATCTCCCCCTTGGTTATAAAATTTTTCAAGTATAGGTGGTGGAATGTTCACAGGACCTTGGAAACACAAGAAGAAGGTTAATTAGTAAAGGGAAACTTGCTAACCCACATGCATGTGGATGAAACAATTAAAATTACGATGGAAGACAAACGTACCGAAAGCATAAGGGTTCCATGCAAAAACAGTGCCACGAGTGGTGGCAGCAAACACAAGGCCCTCGTATTGAATTGCATCACAGTACTCATCCGTGTACATAAACTGATTTTTGAGCAATATCCATCCAGTCGAACCACGAAGGATGGCAACAAGCTTGTCGAAGATAGCAACAACTTCATAGTTGTTGTAATTCCAAGGGCGGTTGGGAACTCGACAAATTGCTATCTTCCGTAGAAGACAGTCACCATGATCGTATTTGAACGTGCATACAATACCGGTGTGCTCAACCTCCGGGCAGTCTGCTAAGATTTTTGGAAGTGGAACCCGGTCACGAGTGTACACATTCACAAGTTCCCACTCGTAGTTGGACCCAATGTAAACAACCCAATCTCCATTTGTGCCTGCCCAAGCCCTACCCTCAAGAGATGGCATCTTAACATCATACATATCATTATCAAGCGGCATCAACTTGCACAAGGCGAGGCCTCCGTCGTCCCCGCGCCAGTCATCAGGGTCACGGCGAAGAAGATAGGGGGGATCAAACCGCTCCTTGACTCTTGGGTTCCTTGTAATGATGTTATTAGTTGACTCGAGAATGGGCTTGAACGAACCTGCCATGCTAGACGAGGTGATGACGTCACACCGATCAATGAGTTCCTCCACCACGTCATCTTTCAAATCGGGGCAAGAATAACGGGGTCGTTTCCGGCCTGTTCCCTCCATGGAGAAGATGATCGAACAATGGCAGAAGGAAGGGTGAAGGTCTGAAGGAAAATGGAGGAGGGAGAGGAAGAGCGTGCAACAACAGTTCCAAATCAAGAGGGAAAGGCGAAGAGTCGGTGGACGGTTGCCAGTTTGGCACGGTTCATGAAGAGGCGCTCCGGCCTACACGTCCGTTCGGAAATACTAGTAGAAAAGGACTCGCCATCGTCTCACTGATATGTTGGAACAGGACGACATGTCAACGAAACATGGTGTGTAATTTCTCATGCAAAATGCGATCTGGCTGCGTTGGCCCGAGGTGCCGCATTAGTTATCGACCTTTATTTTTTTAATGGCGTGTCGTTCAGTTTTGAAGCACGACTAACTGGTACTGTATGCAGAGAAAATATGTACTCTACCACTACTCCACCTCCAGTACTAGTAGTATAAAAAAGATATATAGGCTGGAGCTTCAGCGCTTTCTTGCTAAGGGCTGCCCACTTGCTTCTCACACTATCACCCTCTCTCCAAATCTAAAAAACACGACCTCTCTCTCCCTCCTCACCGGTGGTCACAGATCCGTCGGGGAAGAAAAGGACATGCAGTGTTGATGCACTCGTCGTCGGCGAGCAAGGTCACGCACTGACGACAAGGCCGTCCTCTCAGACCTACCACCCGTGCGGGATGGCCTCCGTCCCCAAGCTCGCCGACGTAGTGTGTGCGGAGGACGACGACCACGAGCGAAGCCACTTCCCGCCGACCCTCAAGTATGCTACCTCTTTTCAAACCATACCCTTGTTCTATTGCCCCATCTGTCATGTCGTTGCATGTGGATATTTTTCCACTCCACCATCTTCCCAATTTGCTATCCTTTGCTCTGCTGACCACACAGACGAAAACCATAATTTTCACTACTAAAGGAAACCCTACTTCATGCAGACTAATCCATGTCTGGGTTGAATAAGGAAAGGAAGGGAGACTGTACTGTCCAAGAGAGTAGGCATCAAACCCGCATCTAGGTTGAAAAGGGGAAAATCAGTAGCTAAGGAACGAGTCTCATGTCTCTTGGTTGAAGAAGGGTAGAAAGGCATGACAACACAATAGAGAATGACCAGGTCGATCGGTTTGTTGTCCTCACATAGGAAAAAGGTGGCTAAAGAGAACAAAAATGGGACGTAATCCACACATGCTACCTGGATATTTGTTGCTCTGGGAAACCATTCCTCCCTCACCACTTTGCGTCCGTGGAGGTACATCGTACTGGTGCGCCCACTGTCTGAATGGGCCTCCCATGCCCTTATTGCCACTTTTTTGCTGTTAGTATAACGCCAGCAGTCAAGTCAAGCAATGCTACTGCTAAAGTGATGCCACATTTAACTAATTCCGCTCTCAGTCTAATGCCACTGATAAATTTAAGCAATGCCATTTAATGTCACTTGATTATTTCAGGGTTAGCTGTTGATTGTGGATGTATTAAAGATTTTTTAGCTAAGGCATTCTAATGCTGTTGCACAGCCAGTATACCAACGATGAAACTTGTTACTACCTTCAGATTTTTGCACTGTTAATGCTTATAGATTACATACCTCACTTTCATGAGATAAGTTAATTTTTTTGTACAGTGTCACCAAAATGCCAAGGCGCTGATGTCATTTTATTTTGGTTAAACTGCACAAAAAATTATGAAGACAAGAGGAAAGGACAAGAGTGGGAACCTCCTCCTCCGGCTGTTCTCTTGATTCGTTCGATCAAGTTTTTATGTTTGATCGATTATCAAGATTGGGATAGCAATTTTTAAGGCCCCCCTGAGTTCGAAATGATATTTACCTTGGAGGTACATGGTTTGCAATTTATACTGTTGTTAGTTAATAATGCTAGTTACCTCCAGACTTCTGTATTTGGTTTAATGCTCATGCACAGCTAGTATACCAATGCTAAAACTTGTTACCTTTACATTTTGTATTGTTAATTCTTATAGAAATCTTCCAGTGCTAGAGTTTATTGAAATATGTTCAGTAAAACCACTGTACTGTACCCTGTAATAAACTAACTACTCTACTGTTGCACTAGCCACTGGATTACTGTATATTTGTAGTATTCGAATGGTGTTGCATTAGCGTATGGACATAAATAAAGTGTGGCAAGCTTTCCCAGATATGTGCTCAAGAAAACTATACCTGTTTTTCAAAATACTAGACGTTTGGGTACTTTAAATTGAACCGCGAAAATGTCTTATATTAAGGAACAGAGGGTGTAGAGTTCACTCAAATTATCCCGGTAAAGCTAGTCACAACTTTGTTAAAATTAATGTTCATTATGTTATCGGAGGAGGTCTGTATGTTTGTCTCTAATGCCTGTCGACTACATACCTAATATCATGATGTAATATTAAGTCATTTCCTTTTGTACAGTGTCACTGAATTTTCAAGGCGGTGATGGCATTTTATTTTAGTTGAACTGCACAAAATATGGTTAAAAGAAGAGGAAAGGTCAGGAATGGCTCAATTTTTCAGAAAAAACTATGTATGCCTTCCTGACATCAGCCGCTGTTGCTTTATTTATTCCTTCAAACAGGTGGTTAGAAACAGTCTTGCTACCTTTTCCCATTAAAAAATTGGAATGCTTATATTTGTGAGTGTATGCTTCAACTAGTGCCACTTTTATAGTAATCACACTTTCAATATCTATGCAAATAGGGATGCTCGATTTTAGTGGAACTGCACAAAAAGTCCAACTGGTTCAATATTAGGAGCATGTTTTTTTCCAAACCTTTATATCCAATTGGTGGCACTATGAGCTATTCATTACGAAGGTACATGGTTTGCTACTATCTTGATACTCTTTTTGTACTGTCATTAGATAGTAATACTATTGGTTTGCATGTGAATTTATTGGCAGGGTGGACCTACATTGGAGGTGCATGACAGGATTCAATGATTGGATGCTCAATTTCGGTTGTATCGATTTCACCTCTTCCATCACTGCGAACATGGATATCCTTGGTCTGATGAAGAATAGGCACTATATTTATGCTCTGAACCTGCAAATCAATTCAGTATGAAATTGTCCAGGGCAAAACATAACTGTATCAGATTTTCCAGTGCAGAGCATGACAGATGCTAAGCGGAAGAGACATGTTTAAACTGAAAATACATGGTGTATTATATCTTTACTAGCTGCTTGATATTTGTGCAGATAGAGATGTCTTCCCGTTGCTATTTGGCAAACAAACAAAGTGTCCGCAATTTTGTTTGAACTGCACAAGAGAATAGTATAGTCACTGCATGCAGTGCCATTTGAAAATAGACACAGAAAGATTGGATAGTCACTCCATGGACTGCAGAAAAGTAGTACTATACTATTTATTGGCCAACACTAGGTGCTTCATTGCTTTGGTCTGATTATACAATGGGCATCATTTTGCCTAAGTTAAAGTTTGTATTCTGAAAATAGTCTCGCGGTGTGATCGAGAGAAGACCAAATCATATTGCAGTGGATGTTCCTCCATCATGTGTGGTTCATTCTCATGGTTCCAGCTGTTGGTGAAACCACTTACGTTTGCAAGAGGAATTGTAGACTTCACAAACAAATTTGTCTTTCAGTCTGTACTGAATGTTGGCCAAGAGAAGCATCCATGTTAGTAGGAAGAATAGATGTTTTTCTAGATCTTTGCTTTTGGAGCTACATATTTGTATATGATCTGTGAATCATTGAGATGCATTAACATGTTGATCTTATGTATGGGAATTGTACTAGTTAGTTTTAGTTGCGAGGCAAGATCCGAAGTGGTTGATCTTTGCTTTTGAGCTACATATTTGTATATGATCTGTGAATCATTGAGATTCATTAACTGTTACTTATTTCTGTTCGCTCAGTGTTTACAAGTTACTAATTGATCACTAGCTAGCCTACTAATGCGCTCCTGGCAGTTTTATTTTCTACGCAAGATCCGAAGTGACAGTTTTTTGAATAAAAATGCCTACCTCTGAAGAAACTGACATGCTACACTATCCTACCTACTCGATCCTACACGGATAAATAGCGGATCACGCACGTACGACCTTCTTTCTGGTTTGCAGGGCTCAATTCAAGAAACGACCTACTCGATCCTACACGAATAAATAGCGGATCACGCACGTAATAGTACCTCCTTTCCGGTTCGCAGGGCTTAATTCAAACTTCTCACCAACCAAGGTACTCCCTCCGTCCGGGTTTATTAGTCCCGTGAGCAAAGCTGCAAGACCAAGGCATGGCAATAATTAACGGCATACAGAAGTTTAAGCCTAATTAATTCCAGCGATTTAAGTGGCTGCATGTGTGCCCTCAGCTGCGACTCGTTGCATGCTGCTTCGCGTACTGGCTGCGAGCGATTCTGAGTGCCTGCATGCAGCTGGCCGTAATTAAGGCAACTAACTGATGCGAAAAAAGATGTGCTTTAATTGTTGCGGGCTTTTTAAATCCGTGGAATCATTATTGACAAGGAGGGAGATGATTCGAGTTCACTCGTTTGACCGCCATGCTGGCGTGCAACCCAGACGGGACGGGACGGCACAGTCATAATTTCAGTTTCTCTAGTTTTCCACGGCAAGCTGGCGCGCTAAGCCATTATGCATTGAATTCCGATGACCGTCGCACTACCTTCCGCCTATAAGTACTGTTTACTGGCCTTCTCCGGTGGCACCGTGACCCAACTCGCCATATCATCATAAGCCCCCACCGGTCCAACGTCGCTCGCCACATCCGCCATGCCCCCGCCTGTCCGCGGTAGGCGACGCCGGAGGCGGTCACCGCCGGAACTAGCGTTCAGTTTTTCATCGGAAGGCAGACGGAGGGAGGAGGCATTCTATCTGTCTTTAGATGGTAATGCGGAGATCAAGGAGTTGTTGGAGCGTGACCGCCTGGCGGAGGAGCAGGAGTTGTTGGTGCACGACCGCCTGGCGGAGGAGCAGCATATCGCCGATTTGCGCCGCCAGCGGGACATGGAGCAACAATGCACCGACGCTCTGAGTCGCGAGCAGAGCACCCGCAACTGGGCCGACTACATGGAGGCCGACGCCCGGCAAATAGCCCTAGAGGCTGTCGGGCACGCATGCGTTCATGACGCCGATTTTTACTACCAGCTCGTCAAGTGGGTTTCTCGCTTGGAAGCTGAAGCTTCGGTGGACCACGCCGGCATGGAAAGGGACAACGCGCACGAGCAACGCGCCCTATCACACCTCTTGCAAGTTCGAGGCGAGGCGCAGGACGCCAGTGCCGGCGTTTAGCGTGTGCCACAGATGGCGGCCGGCATCATCTAGTTAGCTAAGAGTAAGTTAGTACTTGTACGCTACTAGAGTATTAGTGGGAGTAGATAGTTAACTTGGCTATGATGGTTGTCAACGTGGAAGTTCAGTACTCTATATTTGGATCAGACCTGGTACTTTGCTCTGAATGTTGAACTTACCGTTTGAACATATGGAATGGGCTATTATTTTTTTAAATGGGTTGTATTTGTCCTCCACGGGTTTAGAGGCTGACTTGTGGGCCTACCAAGTTGACACGTACACAATCAGGAGATGATTGTACATGGAGAGGATGACAGCAGGGACCCGCCAAGGTCATGGCAGTACGTAAGCAAGTGCCTCCTTATTTCAAGCCAACAAAAAAATGGCTCCTCCTAGTGGATTTGTAACATCTGGGTCCCATGCCATTGTCAACGTAGTCAATAAATGAGAGAATTGCACAACGAGCGGCTGACACTAGGGACCCAGCAGCTCGCCTAGTTATTTTTGTTTTGGGTTAATTTGATAAATGCCACTCCAAATTTGGTGTTTCCAAGAAATGCCACTGCAATTTCCAAACTTTAAAAAATGCCATTTCATGCCATTTCTAGTGGCATTTTTTGAAGTCTGGAGTGGCTTTTTCAAAGTTTGCAAACTGCAGTGGCGTTTTTCAAAGTTTGCAAAAATTGCAGTGGCATTTTTCAAAGTTTGGAAATTGCAGTGGCATAATTGGAGTGGCATTTATCTAATTTGTTTTTGAGACGGAAGCAGGGTGTCAACTGGGCTGTGCGGGACACTCTGACCTGTCTAGACAGCCTTTTCTTTTATGTTTACCATAGACCAGCCCAGTAGTTTTTTTTCTTTCTGAAAATGGCTAGCCTAGTTTTTTTTATTTGTCGAGTAAGTCGCTTTATCAGGCCTGTTGGGCTGCAAATCTTTCAAGACGAGGAGAGCTTCATTTGGCTGGCCGAGAAAATGGCCTATTAGTAATGAGAAATGGGTTGTACATTTTTAAAACACATTAAACCGGCAATTAGTTTCAAATATCTTTTTTTCATTTCGAGATTTTAAATTGCATTGATTTTTATGCGTGGACAATTTATTGGATTTTATATTGATATACATTTATTTTTAAAATCAGTCTGAATGTGACTCGAAATTTCGGGATTAAAAACAGTTTAGACCACACCGACATATGCAAAATTTCGTATAATTTTTTAACCGTGGCCACAATATGGGTTGTAATGCTAACAAAAAGAATATGGGCTCCAAAAAAACGTAAGAATTAGCAAATGGGCTGTAAATTATTTGAAATAGTGGCAGATGGCATGTATGTTGTTTTCCACAGATTTAAGGCTTTCCTAAAAAAAGGTTGACGCACAAGCAGTGACTGTTGGATGTCCATCCAATGGCCGTCGTGCCTCTTCAATCTCTGTTCTTCCTGCTCCAGCTGCTCAAACAAGCACCGGCGGGACTGCCTGCTCCCTCCTCTCCGCGGCCGGCTGTGCTGCCGCGTAGGCCTCACCGCCCCATCGTACTCCCATCGCTGGCCTAGCCATCCCTCTACTCACCCACACCTGCTGTTATTCTCCGGCAACGGCAGACGAACCAGTAAACCCTCATACAATCGTATTGCCCTCCACGTGGGAAACAACTGCCGAGTCTTCCTTGCCTTCGTGTCGTTCCCTTCCTAGGCCTCACCGTCGTCCACCGCCCTGGTGCTCTCGGCGTGGCGTCGTCAACGTGGTCAACGACCGACATGCATATGAAGTGGACTGTACGTGGAGAGGCTGACAGCTGGGTCCACAGCCGCACACAAGGAAATGCCTCCTTATTACGCGCAAAATAATGATTCCTCCACCTGACATCTGGGACCCACCGAAAGGGCCTTTGTATTTCGCGAAAAAACGTTACCGCCACTGACAGCTTGGACCACCAGCTATATCTTCGCATGCAAGGAAGTGCCTCCTTATTATGCACAAAAAATGAATACTCCCCCTACTAGCTGGGACCCAGTATAGTGGGCCTACTAATTTGACGGGGACGGAGGGCTTTGCCAACTTAGTCAATATGCACGATTCTAGCTCGACTGGCCGTACGATGTCCATCCAACGGCCGTAGTGCTTCTTCAACCTCTGGTCTTCTTGCTCCAGCCACCCAAAGCAGCGCCGGTCGTGCCGCCTGCTCCTGCCTCCCGTGGCCGGCTGTGCTGCCGCGGAGGCCTCACCACCCCCATACTACTCCCACCGCTGGCCAAGCCATCCCTCCACTCCACTCACCCACAACCCTGTGTTGGAAATATGCCCTAGAGGCAATAATAAATTAGTTATTATTACTATATTTCCTTGTTCATGATAATCGTTTATTATCCATGCTATAATTGTATTGATAGGAAACTCAGATACATGTGTGGATACATAGACAACACCATGTCCCTAGTAAGCCTCTAGTTGACTAGCTCGTTGATCAATAGATGGTTATGGTTTCCTGACCACGGACATTAGATGTCGTTGATAACGAGATCACATCATTAGGAGAATGATGTGATGGACAAGACCCAATCCTAAGCCTAGCACAAATATCGTGTAGTTCGTATGCTAAAGCTTTTCTAATGTCAAGTATCATTTCCTTAGACCATGAGATTGTGCAACTCCCGGATACCGTAGGAATGCTTTGGGTGTACCAAACGTCACAACGTAACTGGGTGGCTATAAAGGTACACTACGGGTATCTCCGAAAGTGTCTGTTGGGTTGGCACGAATCGAGACTGGGATTTGTCACTCCGTGTGACGGAGAGGTATCTCTGGGCCCACTCGGTAGGACATCATCATAATGTGCACAATGTGACCAAGGGGTTGATCACGGGATGATGTGTTACGGAACGAGTAAAGAGACTTGCCGGTAACGAGATTGAACAAGCTATCGGGATACCGACGATCGAATCTCGGGCAAGTACTATACCGCTAGACAAAGGGAACTGAATACGAGATTGATTGAGTCCTTGACATTGTGGTTCATCCGATGAGATCATCGTGGAACATGTGGGAGCCAACATGGGTATCCATATCCCGCTGTTGGTTATTGATCGGAGAACATCTCGGTCATGTCTGCATGGTTCCCGAACCCGTAGGGTCTACACACTTAAGGTTCGATGACGCTAGGGTTATAGGGAATATATATACGTGGTTACCGAATGTTGTTCGGAGTCCTGGATGAGATCCCGGACGTCACCAGGAGTTCCGGAAGGGTCCGGAGGTAAAGATTTATATATGGGAAGTCCTGTTTTTGTCACTGGAAAAGTTTCGGGTGTTATCGGTAATGTACCGGGACCACCGGGAGGGTCCCCGGGGTCCACCAAGTGGGGCCACCGGCCCCAGAGGGTAGCATGGGCCAAGTGTGGGAGGGGACCAGCCCCAGGTGGGCTGGTGCGCCCCCCACAAGGGCCCAAGGCACCTAGGGTTTGGGGAGGAGGCAAGTTTCCCCCTCTCCCCCCCTTGGCCGCCACCCTAGATGGGTTTTTGGGGCAGCCGCACCCCTTGGGGTGGGAACCATAAGGGGGGTGCAGCCCCCTCCCTCTCCCCTAAATATACTTGAGGTTTTGGGGCTGCCAGACATAAGAGTTTCCACCTCTCCCTGGCGCAGCCGTACCTCTCTTTCTCCTCATCTCTCGCGGTGCTTGGCAAAGCCCTGCAGGATTGCCACGCTCCTCCACCACCACCACGCCATCGTGCTGCTGCTGGACGGAATCTTCCCAACCTCTCCCTCTCTCCTTGTTGGATCAAGGCATGGGAGACGTCACCGGGCTGCATGTGTGTTGAACACGGAGGTGCCGTATGTTCGGTACTAGGATCTTCGGTGATTTGGATCACGATGAGTATGACTCCTTCAACCCCGTTCTCTTGAACGCTTCCGCTTAGAGATCTACAAGGGTATGTAGATGCACTCTCCTTCACCTCGTTGCTAGATTACTCCATATATTGATCTTGGTGATGCGTAGAATTTTTTTTGATTTCTGCTACGTTACCCAACAGTGGTATCAGATCTAGGTCTATGCATAGTTACTATGCACGAGTAGAACACAAAGCAGTTGTGGGCGTAGATGTTGTTAATTTTTTTGCCAACTAGTCTTATCTTGCTTCGGCGACATCATGGCATGAAGCGGCCCGGACCGACCTTACACGTATGCTTACGTGAGACAGGTTCCACCGACTCACATGCACTAGTTGCATAAGGTGGCTAGCGGGTGTCTGTCTCTCCCACTTTAGTTGGAGCGGATTCGATGAAAAGGATCCTTATGAAGGGTAAATAGAAATTGGCATATCACGTTGTGGTTTTACGTAGGTAAGAAACGTTCTTGCTAGAACACCTAGAGAAGCCACGTAAAAACTTGCAACAACAATTAGAGGACGTCTAACTTGTTTTTGCAGCAAGTGTTTTGTGATGTGATATGGCCAAAGGATGTGATGAATGATATATGTGATGTATGAGATGATCATGTTCTTGTAATAGGAATCACGACTTGCATGTCGATGAATATGACAACCGGCGGGAGCCATAGGAGTTGTCTTTATTTTTGTATGACCTGCGTGTCATTGAAGAATGCCATGTAAATTACTTTACTTTATTGCTAAACGCGTTAGCCATAGAAGTAGAAATAGTCGTTGGCGTGACAACTTCATGTAGACACGATGATGGAGATCATGATGATGGAGATTGTGGTGTCATGCCGGTGACGAAGATGATCATGGCGCCCCGAAGATGGAGATCAAAGGAGCAATATGATATTGGCCATATCATGTCACTATTTGATTGCATGTGATGTTTATCATGTTTTACATCTTATTTGCTTATAACGATGGTAGCTTAAATAAGATGATCCCTCGAAATAATTTCAAGAAAAGTGTCCCCCCTAACTATGCACCGTTGCGAAGGTTCGTTGTTTCGAAGCACCACGTGATGATCGGGTGTGATAGATTCTAACGTTCGAATACAACGGGTGTAAGCCAGATTTACACACGCAATACACTTAGGTTGACTTGACGAGCCTAGCATGTACAAACATGGCCTCGGAACACGGAAGACCGAAAGGTCGAGCATGAGTCGTATGGTAGATACGATCAACATGAAGATGTTCACCGATGATGACTAGTCCGTCTCACGTGATGATCGGACACGGCCTAGTTGACTCGGATCATGTAATCACTTAGATGACTAGAGGGATGTCTATCTAAGTGGGAGTTCATAAGATGAACTTAATTATCCTGAACATAGTCAAAAGATCTTTGCAAATTATGTCGTAAGCTCGCGCTTTAGTTCTATTGTTTAGATATGTTCCTAGAGAAAATTTAGCTGAAAGTTGATAGCAGCGGTTATGCGGACTAGGTCCGTAAACTGAGGATTGTCCTCGTTGCTTCGTAGAAGGCTTATATCCTTAATGCACCGCTCGGTGTGCTGATCCTCGAACATCGTCCATGGATGTTGCGAACATCTGACATACACGTTTTGATAACTACGTGATAGTTCAGTAATGTTAAACGGTTTAGAGTTGAGGCACCAAAGACGATTTCGAAATGTCGCGGAACATATGAGATGTTTCGAGGGCTGAAATTGGGATTTCAGGCTCGTGCCCACGTCAAGAGGTATAAGACCTCCGAAGATTTTCTTAGCCCGCAAACTATGGGAGAAAAGCTCAATCGTTGTGCTTGTGCTCAGATTGTCTGAGTACAACAATCACTTGAATCGAGTGGGAGTTGATCTTCCAGATGAGATAGTGATGTTTCTCCAAAGTCATTGCCACCAAGCTGCTAGAGCTTCGTGATGAACTATAACATATCAGGGATAGATATGATGATCCTTGAGATATTCGCGATGTTTGACACCGCAAAAGTAGAAATCAAGAAGGAGCATCAATTGTTGATGGTTGGTGAAACCACTAGTTTCAAGAAGGGCAAGGGCAAGAAGGGATACTTCATGAAACGGCAAATCAGCTGCTGCTCTAGTGAAGAAACCCAAGGTTGAACCCGAACCCGAGACTGAGTGCTTCTGTAATAAGGGGAACAGCCACTGCAGCAGAATTACCCTAGATACTTGGTAGATGAGAAGGCTGGCAAGGTCGATAGAAGTATATTGGATATACATTATGTTAATGTGTACTTTACTAGTACTCCTAGTAGCACCAGGGTATTAGATACCGGTTCGGTTGCTAAGTGTTAGTAACTCGAAATAAAAGCTACGGAATAAACGGAGACTAGCTAAAGGTGAGCTGACGATATGTGTTGGAAGTGTTTCCAAGGTTGATGTGATCAAGCATCGAATGCTCCCTCTACCATCGAGATTGGTGTTAAACCTAAATAATTGTTATTTGATGTTTGCGTTGAGCATAGACATGATTGGATTATGTCTATCACAATACGGTTATTCATTTAAGGAGAATAATAGTTATTCTGTTTATTTGAATAATACCTTCAATGGTCTTGCACCTAAAATGAATGGTTTATTGAATCTCGATCGTAGTGATACACATGTACATGCCAAAAGATATAAGATAGTAATGATAGTACCACCTACTTGTGGCACTGCCATGTAAGTCATATTGGTATAAAACGCATGAAGAAGCTCCATGTTGATGGATCTTTGGACTCACTCGTTTTGAAAAGTTTGAGACATGCGAACCATGTCTATTGGTGTATATGCATGAAGAAACTCCATGCAAATGGACCATTTGGACTCACTTGATTTTGAATCACTTGAGACATGCAAATCATACCACATGGGCGAGATGACTGAAAGCCTCGTTTTCAGTAAAATGGAACAAGAAAGCAACTTGTTGGAAGTAATACATTTTGATGTGTGCAGTCCAATGAGTGCTGAGGCACGCAGTGGATATCGTTATGTTCTTACTTCACGGATGATTTGAGTAGATACTGAGTATATTTACTTGATGAAACACAAGTCTGAATTATTGAATGGTTCAAGTAATTTCAGAGTGAAGTTGAAGATCATCGTGACAAGAGGATAAAATGTCTATGATATGATCATAGAGATGAGTATCTGAGTTACGAGCTTTGGCACACAATTAAGACATTGGGGAAATTGTTTCACAATTAATACCGCCTGGAACACCATAGTGTGATGGTGTGTCCGAACATCATAGTTGCACCCTATTGGATATGGTGCGTACCATGATGTATCTTGTCGAATTACCACAATCGTTCATGGCTTAGGCATTAGAGACAACCACACTCACTTTAATAGGGCACCACGGAATTCCGTTGAGACGACACCGTTTGACCTATGGTTTGGAGAAACCTAAGTTGTCGTTTCTTGAAAGTTTGGGGCTGCGACGCTTATGTGAAAAAGTTTCAGGCTGATAAACTCGAACCCAAAGCGGATAAATGCATCTTCATAGGACACCCAAAATAGTTGGCTACACCTCCAGTCTCAGTTCCGGAAGAAAAAGGGATTGTTTCTAGAATTAGGTCCTTTCTCGAGGAAAAGTTTCTCTCGAAAGAATTGAGTGGGAGGATGGTGGAGACTTGATGAGGTTATTGAACCGTCACTTCAACTAGTGTGTAGAAGGGCACATGAAGTTGTTCCTGTGGCATCTACACCAATTGAAGTAGAAGCTTATGATAGTGATCATGAAGTTTCGGATCAAGTCACTGCCATACCTCGTAGGGTGACAAGGATGCGTACTACTTCAGAGTGGTACAGTAATCCTGTCTTGAAGGTCATGTTGCTAGACAACAATGAACCTATGAGCTATGGAGAAGCGATGGTGGGCCCATATTCCGACAAATGGTTAGAAGCCATGAAATCCGAGATAGGATCCATGTATCAGAACAAAGCATGGACTTTGGTGGACTTGCCCGATGATCGGCAAGCCATTGAGATATATGGATCTTTAAGAAGAAGACGGACGTGAACGGTAATGTCACCGTCTATGAAGCTCGACTTGTGGCGAAGAGTTCTTCACAAGTTCAAGGAGTTGACTACGATGAGATTTTCTCATCCGTAGCGATGCTTAAGTCCATCGGAATCATGTTAGCATTAGCTGCATTTATGAAATCTGGCAGATGGATGTCAAAACGAGTTTCCTTACCAGATTTCGTAAGGAAAGGTTGTATGTGATACAATCAGAAAGGCTTTGTTGATCCTAAGGATGCTAAAAGGTATGCTAGCTCCAGCGATCCTTCCTTGGACTAGAGCAAGCATCTCGGAGTCAGAATATACACTTCGATGAGATGATCAAAGATTTTGGGATTATACAAAGTTTATGAGAAACCTGTATTTCCAAAGAAGTGAGTGGGAGCACTATGGAATTTCTGATGAGTATATGTTGTTGACATATTGTTGATCAGAAATGATGTAGAATTTCTGGAAAGCATATAGGGTTATTTGAAAGTGTTTTTCAAGGGAAAACCTGGATTAAGCTGCTTGAACGTTGACCATCAAGATCTATGAGGATAGATCAAAAACGCTTAATGGTACTTTCAAATGAGCACATACCTTGACATGATCTTGAAGGTGTTCAAGATGGATCAGTCAAAGAAGGAGTTCTTGCCTGAGTTGTAAGGTATGAAGTTAAGACTTAAAGCTCGACCATAGCAGAAGAGAGAGAAAGGACGAAGGTCGTCCCCTATGCTTTAGACGTAGGCTCTATAGTATGCCATGCTGAGTACCGCACCTGATGTGTACCTTGACATGATCGTCGGTACAAAGGTGATCAAGAAGTGGATCACCAGACAGCGGTCAAAATTGTCCTTGGAGTAATAAGGACATGTTTCTCGATTATGGAAGTGATAAAGAGTTCGGCGTAAATGGTTACGTTGATGCAAGCTTTAACACCTATCCGAATGACTCTGAGAAGCAAACCTGTCGTGGATTTGTCACGGCAGATGTCCTAGTGAAAGAACTTAGTCGTGGAGCCATCGCTACGGGTTAACTTGAAGGGGTTAAAGCGGACACAAAGACACGAGGGTTTATACTAGTTCGGCCCCTTCGATGAAGGTAAAAGCCTACGTCTAGTTGTGATGGAATTGATGTGGTCTCGATGGCAAGGGAGAAAATAAGCTTCGCCTAAGCTCGAGTTGTGGTTGTCTGTCCTTGAACCGCCGCCGGGTCATCCCCTTATATACACGGGTGACGCCCGTCGGTCCATAGAGTCCCAACCGGTTCATACTCGTATTCCGGTCGGTATCTCTCTATTCCTAACTTACAATACAAGTTTTACATATCATGCCGGTTTACGGCTACAGTTTCTAAACCGACTACAGGCCTTGGGCCTTCTTCTGCTTATACTGCTACTGAAGTTAACCCGGCCCAGGTAGGCCGGTTTACGCCCTGTGGTAATATCCCCAACATTAGGTCCCAGATTGATTTGAACTGGTTCATGTCAATCCTTCACAAAATCCTTGTCTTGGACATCTTCTGGTATTGGTAAACCGCCATGTCGTCATTATCTCTGGTTGCTGTAAACCGGCATGACGTCATCACGAAGTTAACATTTATGACGCCCTCCTTTATTAATAGATCTGCGATACCCAGGTCATCAGCTCCACTTCCAAAATTTTGGCTCCTGGATTCGCGCGCCTGACCCACGTCTGTTGCCTTATAAATAGGACCGAAGGGTCATGTCCTTTCTTCCCCTTCGTCTTTTCCTCTTCGTCTTCCTCGCGTCGCCAGCCTCAGAGCTCCGCCGCCGCCGTTGTCCTCTGCATCATCTTGGGCCGCTGCATCAACCTGAACGCACCAGAGCACCGCGGTCGCCTTCCGCGTCTTCCTCTGTTCATGTAAACTTTCTATTCTTCTTAATATAGATCTGTTCTAGGGTTTCCTGTTCGCACCGTGTTCATCGCTTGTTCATACTCGTACCCTGACTTTTGAATAAATCTGTGAACCCTTACTCTGTTTAGCAGTAATCTTTTAGCATCCGCCTGTAATTTCATGCCTAAGTCCATAGATCTCACTTACATATCCGCTCATTGGTTCACTTCCGTTCTGCTTTACTCTTTTGAATATTTTCTGTTTTTCTGAACTTGCTTCAGATCCACTGCTGCAATAGGACCTTGCGAAACCTGTTTCTGCATACTTAGCCACCCACAACTTCGATTGCTTCCGATGTTTAGATTAGGCGGTTTAACTTAATATAGAAAAAGTTAGTAAACCGGTATACACCCTTAGTCCCCTTGTTGAACCGCCAGAATCCATATGATGTCACCTCGTAGAAATCCGGTTTATATGTACTGCCTCCGGTTTAACATTGTTCAGATTAGCACCTTCTTTTATCCAACATATTCTTGAACCGGAATCACCTATTTCTTGTAGATCTCACCATGGCCAAACAAGTATATGAGTGCAATTGAGTTCCTTCTCGCATCACAGAAACTCAGCTGGATGATTTAGTCCTGATCGGCACTTTAGACAGCAAAGATACTATCCACTGGAGGGTTCCTCGTGATGAATGTCCTCCCACACCTCAAGAGGGAGAGGTTGTGGTCTTTGTAGACCATTTGGCCCGGGGCTTCAAACCGCCTGGTTCTAAATTTTACCGGGACGTGTTAGCCAATTTTCAGCTCCGCCCGCAAGATATTGGCCCCAATTCTGTTACCAACCTATGTCACTTCCAAGTGCTCTCTGAGGTATATCTTCAAGAGGAGCCTTCAGTCGAATTGTTTAGAGATTGCTTCCACTTAAACCGCCGCACTGAATTTACTGACGGCCCCAATACCGAATTGGGCGGTATGGCAATTCAGAAAAGGAAAGAGATCACTTATCCCCATGTCAAACTACACACTCACCCCAAGGCGTGGAATGCAACATGGTTTTATTGCAAAGACACCTCTCCTGACAATGAAAATCCCTTGCCTGGCTTTCGCCCGGAGCGGCTCAGCAACACTCACCCCTTTCCACAAAGATTAAGTGCCAAGGAGAGAAGTAAATATGCTCCGCAACTGTCCAAACTCCGAGCCTTCATGGCCAATGGTTTAACGGGAATAGACCTTGCACGCTGTTGGATATCATGGAGCATACTGCCTCTCAGCCGGCGCTCCGGTTTGATGTGCAAGTATACTGATAGCGTCGATGACCCACTCCGATACACTAAAATCCAACTCTCTGATGATGAAGTCACAGATTCTGTGAAGAAAATGTTGAATGAACCGGAGCACCTCTGCGCTCAAACCGGTCTGCTCCCTTTCTGCGCTACCAACAAACCGCCAGCTGTAAGATTTTGATTGTTCTTTTATTCAACCTGTTACTGCTATCTCCGTCTGACATCAATTACTGCTTAACCAGGGTGATAATCCGTTTTGGAGCAAGAAGCTTCCACAAGACAAAACGGAGAAAACAGAACGGTCAACCCGGCCCAAGACCAAGATTATCAAGAAGCCGGCTCACAAAAGGAAAACCACCGCTTCACCTGATCCAGCTATTGATGATGATGTGGGTAACCCGGACCTTGAGGTAGAACTTGATTCACTAGGCTTACTTTTTACATGCCTTATTGATGATGATACTTTTCAGGACGACGCTGAAGCCAGTAATGCTGATGTCGCCGAGGTAACTATTCTTTCTTCCGATTCAGATCCTTTGCCTTTGCCAAAACTTCGCCGGGCAATCCGGAAAGTTAAATTTTCTCATCCTCTTGCTTACTTGGATCCCAAATTTCTTATGAAGACTCAGCAACATGAAGCTCGCCGCACAACCCGGCACAGCGGCCAGGTAGTTACCTCCGCCGGTTTACCAAACAGTCCGGTTCGAAAGCGCCGCTCCGAGGTCTCTGACCTTTTTATTGATTTATATCCTAAAGCGGGTTTCTTCCATCAACCTCTTAATCCGTCCGACTCCGATTATCAGGTTACTTCTCATTCATCCTCTGGTGAATCGTCGGCCACTCAGCTGCCACCACTGAAGACAGTTCTTGGGTAAGCTATACTGAACATATACTTCTGGCATACTATGTTATAACTTATGTTGTTCCTTGACTCCTTGTTTCTCTTCCAGGGCTAAACCCAAACCGAGCAAGAAGGCCGACTGGATAAAGCGGCCGAAGAAGATGTTGCCCCTGAACAGGATAAAGCATTGGATCGTGAAACGTTTGTCTATGAAGATATTCCCATGATCCTCCCTTGCAAGATGATGCTATTCCTGAGGAAAGGCCTATCAGTACTTCAGTCCCTGCTGACCCGCCTGCCAGCTCCGTCCGGATTGAAAGATCCCGCAGTCCTTCAAAGCCTGCCAATAAACCGACCGCGCCAACGCAAACCGGTGAGTCCAAAGATGATGACGTTGTGATTACCGGTGTGGGTCGCTTTGAACCCGGGAATCCTGTCACTTTAACCAAGCATACTGTGAAAGAAGATTTTTCCGCTCTGAACAAAGGAAAATGGGATGTTGAACTGGAGACATATGCTGCTCTGAGTGCCCAAGATCTTCATTCTGGTTATTTGAACCGGCTTTATACTAGCCGTGATTGTGAAGCTGGTCTGGTAAAGATGATGAGGGATAAATTTGAGGTAACTTCCTTGCACTTCTTCTTTCTTTACTTACTGCCACTGTATTAATCCTCCTAGCCCCCAAGGGCCGGTTTGTAACCTTCTTCAAACCGGGACTTGAATATAATCCTCAACACTTTGAAATCCGTCAATATAGCCCCCAAGGGCCGGCTCAACTTAGCATAGTTAAACCGGGACTCCAATAAAGACTATCATCAGAACATAATTGATCAAATAGCCATTAGCCCCCAAGTGCCAAGTTGAATACCTGTATTGAGCTTGGGACTTTGCGATTTAGTAATAAATGAAAATTGAAGGTGCATTAGCCCCCAAGTATCAAACGTATAACTTGTTATGTGGTTGGTACTTCAAATTCTTGTACCGTTTGTTTAAAGCCAAGTACTGTCTGTATGCAGGCTGAGGTGAGGATCAAAGAGGACCGGATTACGGATCTGCAGGAAACCTTGAAAACCCAACAGGCTGAAACGGACAAGGCAAGGGAAGAATTAACCAGCGCCTTGAGCATCACCGAACAGCTGAAGGAGGGCTTCAAGAAAGAGCGGGCTGATTGGGCCACTGAGAAGGCCGCTTTAACAAAAAGAGCTGAAAACGCTGAAGGTGCCCTTAAACCGGTGGTAGATGAGTTGACCGCCGTAAAGCGGCAAATACACTCCATGACCGCTGCTATCTTTGGTAAGCTCCTTTTGGTTTCTGTGACAACTCTGGCTTGCTTATAATAAATCCGGTTTGAGATCGTCCCTGTATTATTGCAGGTACACGCATTGGGCACTTAGGGTCAGATGTGCGGAAGAAGCTGAAGGCTGCCTACACTTTAGTTGAACAATTGTATACCGGAGCACAGCGGATCATCACCACAGCCTCTCATAACAATCTGGCACCCTCTTTAATCCAGGACACTCTTAATAGGTTGTCAATGCTTCCTGCCCGGATTGAAGAGCTGAAAAAATCTGCTGCTCGAACCGGAGCCATAAATGCCCTGATCCGGGCAAAAGCATGGGTGCCGGATTTCGATCCTGTGGAGGCAGCTCAAGGCTATCCCAGCCTGAAGGAAGATGGCTCCGAGTTCAATGAAGATGATTTGAGGGCAATAAACCGTGCAGTGCGCCCTCTGGCTTGTCAATTGGCTGAAGAGGCAGACTTGTCGCATTATCAAGCCCAATACAACGATCAGAACAAGCGAGTGCCCGCACCAACTCTTGAAGCGGAGAATCTGATTCCTCCAATCCGTAAGCATACTTACGCTCCTGATATTGAACCGTCTTCTCTGATCCATGAAGAAGCTGTCTTTCAAGCTTTAATGGGAATCGACTGGACCACTGTTGATTTCCAGCCAATGGACAGAGACGAGGAAGCTGAAGCGGCGCAGGACGATGAGCGGGCTTGAACCGGAAGCCGGTTTAGATAGCTGCATTACGATGATCCGCCAAAATAACAATGGTCTTATTTGGGCACCATGTTGCCTTGTAATAGGATAGTTAATACTTCCGCTTTGAATAAGCCTTCGTGCATAAGTATTGATGCTTTTGCTTGAAAAACCTCAATCTATATTTCCTGCAATCAGAAAATCTTGAACTTCGGTGGCGGTTATACCGCCAGCCGGTTTATGATCTTGATATCTATATATCATCAATGTATTTAAAACATATAACCAAATAGGCGATACAAAGTACCTGCCATCGCTGGGCATGAAGTTGGCTTAGCCAGGCTTGAAGCGGGGGTTTTATAAACCGTTACCATCAAAGGGGAGAAAACAGCTCCCATGTAAACCGTGCTGGGTCATTATGAGCCCCCCTGTTACTCCATGATGTTAACAGGAACAGTAAACCGGGCATATTTCTCCGGATTAAAAAATGAACCGAATCCGTCAGCTGAACCGGCAAAAAGTGTTGTTGGTTTAAAGGAAACACAACAAAATTTAAGAAATAGCCATAAAAGAAATATGGAAGCAAAGGCAATGATAAAAACCGTTTGCAAAAAAACATGCTATACTGAGCTGATCAGATGGTGTTACCATGGTCGGACAGGACCAAGCCCCCAATAGGAGTGACAATGGTTCAAGTCAGCCAGGTCCCCAAATGAAACCGTGGCATATATGCCAATCAAAAGGCATGGCAATGGTTCGGGTTCAACCAAGCCCCCAAGTGATTTTGTGGCCTTAGGCCGATCAAGAGGCATGACTGGTTCAGACTTGACCATGTCCCCAAGTGATCTGGTGGCTTTCGCCTATCAAAAGGTGTCGTGTTGGTTCGGACACGACCAAGGCCCCAAGTGATATAAAAAAGCAAATTTCAAGGGGTAAACTGGAGGCCGCTTTAAAATAGAACCACTCCATGTAACCACGCATGATGTGAAAAGACAGAGACCCCGCTTTAGCTGAGGCTCCGATTTTATTATATCAAAGATAATATATACACTGTCATAATATGTACATAGATAGAGCCAATGGCTCAGGTGTAGTAAGGCCGAAGATGAGCTATGTTCCGCGGCCTGTTGGTCTCCTCCTCTGATGTGCGTGAGTCTTTATGCTCTCGAATATCAATCAGATAGTACGACCCGTTGTGCAGATTCTTGCTGACCATGAAAGGTCCCTCCCAAGGTGGGGATAACTTGTGCATATCCGTCTGGTCTTGGATGAGCCGAAGCACCAAATCTCCTTCTTGAAAAGTTCTGGTTCTGACCCGGCGGCTGTGATAGTGACGAAGATCTTGTTGATAAATCGCCGAGCGGGCAGCCGCTATATCGCGCTCCTCGTCTAATAGGTCCAAAGCATCTTGTCGTGCTGTCTCATTGTCCGCTTCAACATAAGCTGCCACACGAGGCGAATCGTGTCGGATATCACTAGGGAGAACCGCCTCCGCTCCGTAGACCATGAAAAACGGCGTGTATCCTGTGGATCGGTTGGGTGTAGTATTGATACTCCATAGCACAGATGGTAGCTCTTCAACCCAACATCCTGGTGTTCTTTGCAATGGAACCATAAGCCGGGGTTTGATGCCTCGCAAGATCTCTTGATTAGCCCGCTCTGCCTGCCCATTGGACTGGGGATGAGCCACTGATGATACATCAAGTCGGATGTGCTCACGTTCACAGAACTCCTTCATAGCACCCTTGGATAAATTGGTACCATTGTTAGTAATGATACTGTGTGGAAAGCCAAACCGGAAAATCACCTTTTTGATGAACTGCACCGCTGTCGCTGCATCACACTTGCTGACAGGCTCCGCTTCAACCCACTTGGTAAACTTGTCAACTGCCACCAAAAGGTGGGTTTTCTTATCCTTGGATCTTTTAAATGGTCCGACCATATCCAGCCCCCAAGTTGCAAATGGCCAAGTGATTGGAATCATCCTCAATTCTTGAGCCGGCACATGAGCACGCCTTGAAAATTTCTGACAGCCATCACACGCTTTAACCAAGTCCTCCGCATCAGCATGCGCTGTCAACCAGTAGAACCCGTGATGAAACGCCTTTGCCACCAGAGACTTTGAACCGGCATGGTGACCACAATCCCCTTCATGGATTTCTCGTAAGATTTCAGAACCTTCCTCAGGAGAAACACAATGTTGAAATGCCCCTGATACACTGCAATGATGCAATTCGCCATTGATAATTGTCATAGACTTGGATCGCCGGACTATCTGCCTGGCTAGAATCTCATCCTCTGGCAACTCTCCCCGTTCATGTACACAAGATAAGGAACTGTCCAATCCGGTATGACATGCAGGGCTGCCACCAATTGAGCCTCCGGATCAGGAATAGCCAAATCCGCTTCACCTGGGAGCTTGACTGACGGGTTGTGCAACACATCAAGAAAGACATTAGGCGGGACCGGTTTACGCTGAGAGCCCAACCGGCTTAAAGCGTCCGCCGCTTCATTCTTTCGACGGTCCACGTGATCCACCTGATAACCCTTGAAGTGACCCGCAATATTATCCACCTCACGACGATATGCGGCCATGAGCGGGTCCTTAGAATCCCAAGTGCCAGACACCTGTTGAGCCACGAGGTCCGAGTCACCGAAGCACTTAACCCGGCTTAAGTTCATCTCTTTAGCCATCCGGAGACCATGGAGCAAAGCTTCATACTCAGCTGCATTATTAGTACAAGGGAACATTAAGCGGAGAACATAACAAAACTTATCACCTCGTGGGGAAGTTAATATGACTCCAGCCCCTGAGCCTTCCAGTTGCCTGGATCCATCAAAATGGATAGTCCAATATGTGTGATCCAGCTTCTCCTCTGGTGCCTGCAACTTCGTCCAATCATTGATGAAATCAACAAGTGCTTGAGACTTCACTGCCATTCGAGGCACGTACTTCAACCCGTGCGGCCCAAGTTCTATAGCCCACTTGGCAATTCGGCCAGTCGCCTCCCGGTTCTGTATGATATCGCCCAAGGGAGCTGAACTGACCACTGTGATGGGGTGCCCTTGAAAATACTGCTTCAACTTCCGGCTTGCCCTGAAAACTCCATATACCAGCTTCTGCCAATGCGGATACCTTTGCTTTGATTCAATAAGCACCTCGCTGATATAATAAACCGGCCGCTGAACCGGATATTCCTTGCCTGCCTCCTTGCGTTCCACCACAATAGCCACGCTAACTGCTCGAGCATTGGCCGCTACGTATAACAATAACGGCTCTTTGTCGACCGGAGCCGCAAGAACGGGCGGATTGGCTAATTGCCGCTTCAAGTCCTCCAACGCTTCATCAGCAGCCGGACTCCAGATGAATTGATCTGTCTTTCTCAGCATCTGGTATAAAGGGATGGCCTTCTCTCCGAGGCGGCTGATAAACCGGCTCAGTGCGGCGATCTGACCTGCCAAACGCTGAACATCATTGATACACTTCGGTTTAGCCAGGGAGGTGATAGCCGTAATCTTCTCCGGATTAGCCTCGATTCCTCTGTTGGACACAAGAAAACCCAGTAACTTGCCTGCCGAAACACCAAAGACACACTTGGCCGGGTTAAGCATCATCTTGTAAACTCGCAAGTTGTCAAAGGTTTCCTTCAAATCGTCCACCAGTGTCTCCTTCTGCCTTGACTTGACTACAATATCATCCACATAAGCGTGCACATTACGGCCGATCTGTTTATGCAAGCAGTTCTGTACACACCGTTGATAAGTGGCTTGGGCGCTCTTGAGCCCAAAAGGCATAGATACATAGCAGAAGGCTCCAAAGGGAGTAATAAACACCGTCTTCTCCTGGTCCTTAACCGCCATTTTAATCTGATGATACCCAGAGTATGCATCCAAAAAACTCAAACGCTCACAACCCGCCGTGGCATCAATAATCTGGTCAATGCGGGGGAGGGCAAAAGGATCCGCTGGACAAGCTTTGTTAAGATCCGTGTAATCCACACACATACGCCAAGTGCCGTTTTTCTTAAGGACCAACACCGGATTAGCAAGCCACTCTGGATGGAACACCTCAACAATAAAGCCAGCCGCTAAGAGTCTGGCCACTTCCTCTCCTATGGCTTTGCACCTTTCTTCGTTAAACCGGCGGAGAAACTGCTTTACCGGTTTATACTTGGGATCAACATTAAGAGTGTGCTCAGCGAGTTCCTGGCATGTCAGAAGGCTTCCATGCAAAAATGTCCCGATTCTCACGGATGAACTCGATGAGCGCGCTTTCCTATTTAGGATCCAAGTTGGCACTGATAGTGAACTGCTTGGATGAATCGCCGGGCACGAAGTCAACAAGCTTGGTCTCAGCTGCCGATTTGAACTTCAGGTCTGAATCATGCTCCGTGATTGGTTTCTTCAAAGGGGTCATGTCCGCCGGATCAACATTGTCCTTATAATACTTCAACTCCTCCGTGGCACAAACCGACTCTGCATAAGACGCATCACCTTCCTCACATTCCAAAGCAATCTTACGGCTCCCATGAACCATTATTGTCCCTTTGTAACCCGGCATCTTGAGCTGCAAGTAGATATAACAAGGCCGTGCCATGAACTTGGCATAAGCCGGCCGCCCAAACAAGGCGTGATACGGGCTCCGGATCTTCACCACCTCAAAGGTTAGTTTTTCGGATCGGGAATCATGCTCGTCCCCAAAAGCCACCTCCAGGGCTATCTTACCAACAGGATATGCTGATTTGCCAGGCACCACACAATGAAACACCGTATTAGACGGTTTGAGATCTTTGTCTGTTAGCCCCATGCGGCGGAATGTCTCATAGTATAGGATGTTAATACTGCTCCCTCCATCCATGAGTACCTTGGTGAATTTATAACCTCCCACCTGAGGATCTACCACCAATGCCAACTGGCCTGGATTGTCAACCCGGGGGGGGGGGGGGGGGTGATCCTCTCTGCTCCACACAATAGGCTGCTCTGACCAGCGTAAGTAGCGTGGTACTTCCGGTTCAACAGAGTTCACCGCTCGCTTGTGAAGCTTCCGGTCGCGCTTATCCAAGCTAGTTGTGAAAACGTGATACTGTCCACTGTTCAACTGTTTTGGCTGGCTTTGATAACCCGACTGCAGCTGCTGTTGCTGTTGGCTGTTCTGATTATTCTGGTTGTTGTGACCGCCCTGATTGAAACCTGAACCAGAAGCTCCATCGTGACCCGGCCCATGGAAACCAGATCCTGAGCCACCACCTGACCCACGGTCATACCGGAAGGCATTAGAATTTTTAAACTCCTGCATAATGTAGCAATCCTTCCAAAGGTGGTTAGCCGGCGTCTCCTTCGTCCCGTGCTTTGGGCAAGGCTGATTCAACAAATAGTTTAAGCGATCCGGGTTAGGATTTGGAGCCCCATTACGATTCGCCGCTTTACCTCTGCGCCGCTGACCCTTGTCCTGCACATTAGTGTTAGCTACAAAGTCCATGCTGCTGTCTGCCTTACGCTTGCCTCCGTTTCCATGGCCCGCCGGTCTGTACTGATGCCCCTTGGAATTGCTATTCTTCTTTCCCTTCCCTGCTTCATCATCGTCAGTCTCGGGATCCTTGGTACTATCAGAATTAGCATAGTTTACCAAAGCGGCCATGAGAGTTCCCATGTCATTACAGAACCGCTTCATATGCCCCAATTTAAGCTTTAAAGGCATAAACCGGCAGTTGCCCTCCAGGGTTAAGATCGCGGAATCAGCATTGATCCTGTCAGGCAAGTGCAAGACTTCGGAAACGCGGCGTACCCAATGGGTTGTTGACTCTCCGTCCTCCTGAACACAAGCCACCAAGTCTACTATGGATTTGGGCTGCTTACACATGTCTTTGAAATTCTGGATAAACCGGCCCCGCAGCTGGGCCCATGAACTGATAGAATTAGGCGGCAGGCTCTTCAACCTGGTACGGGCTGTGCCTTCGAGCATCATGGTGAAGTACTTTGCACATGCGGTCTCATCCACATCCAGCATCTCCATGGCCATCTCATAACTCTCTACCCACGCTTCTGGAGATAAATCAGCAGTGTAATTCGGCACCTTGCGCGGACCCTTGAAATCTTTGGGCAGGAAGCATTGCGTAAAGCGGGGACTAAACAAGGCACTCCCAAAGCGGATGCGACCCCTGGCCCGACAGAGGTGGTAGGACGAACCGGTGTAAGCTGACCCGCCTCGTTCTGCGCTGCTAACTCGGCCTCCCTTCGTGCCCGGGCCCGGTCCACTACCTCCTGAGCATCGCGAACACCACCTGCCGGGTTATTGCCACGGTCCGCTTCACGGCCTCGCGCATTGCTCGATATGGTCGGTTCATCCATGCACCGGCTATAGCTCCGGCTTGGACGAGGTGTGGAGTGAATCCAATCGCGGCTGTATGAATATGCCTCCTGCTGAATCAAAGCGGTCCGGAGAAGTTCCTTAACCCGACGTGTCTCTATTGCTTGCGGAGAATCTCCTTCAACCGGGATAGCCTCTAATCGCGCAGCAGCTGCAACAAGATTGTCCATAGGATTAGAATAATGACCCGAGGGTGTCTGAACCGGTGGAGGAATCACAATGTTCTGCTGAGGAGGTTCCATCAGGCGGGGTTGGACCGTCGCTCCTGGCCCTGGTGCCTTGACCCGGTTTGTCTCCAGGTGCCCCGCCGGATTACTGGTTCCAGCTCCCGGAGTGTGAAAGAGATTTCGAGGGTCAAACCCTAACGGCAGGCGTGATCTGTGCTTCCGCTTCAAGACCTCCTGTGACACGTTCTGGTCAAGCATGAGCTTATAGGCCTGGGCGTCCAAAGCGGCCCGCTCTGCGGCCATCCTGTCCTTTTCTGCTGCCAGATCCGCTTTGGCCTGTACGATCTGCTCTCTCACCTTTGCAATCTCTGCATCATGGGCCTCCTGATCCGCCGGATTGGCCTCTGCCATAAGCGCGGCTAGTGCATCAAACAGGTCAGACAGAACTTGAATCGGCGGGCGCACAAGGCCTCCTGCCCCTGCTGCCGCTGCCGCTGCTGATCCGGAGAGCATTGCTGCGGCGGTCGAAGAGTGATTCGCCGCCTATGTGCCGGCCATGAATATTCCAACCCGGTTGATCTGATCCGGGGGGTCCGGAACACTGTCGCCATCGGAACAGCCCCTAATCTGGTCGTCTTGCAACTGGTATAGCGATTCGGTCTCTCCGGTCGAGGACTCGTCGCCAGAATAGACGACGGTCTCGCTACCGTGTTCTGACTCGTCCTCATGTTCTCCTCCGTGGATGACTCCAACAAAGGCACGCTTCACGGCCGGTTTAGCCTGGGTAGATCTTGCATGCTGAGCCGTCTCGATGAGGTTGGTGCAGATGTCCGGCTCAGGTCCAGGCTCACCGATATTGCCGATGAAAACGTGTATGCCACCAAAGGGGACCCGGTATCCGTACTCGATCGAGCTGGCTTCGGGATCCCATCCTGAATCGTCGATGTAGAGCTTGCCGCCACGACTCTTGGTCATCCGGCCCACAGCATAGCCATCGAGTCCTTTGAGCTTGCCCTCCAAGATCGTCAAACCATCGTGCGATAGCCCCACGGTAGGCGCCAACTTTCATGGATTTGTCACGGCAGATGTCCTAGTGAAAGGACTTAGTCGTGGAGCCATCGCTACGGGTTAACTTGAAGGGGTTAAAGCGGACATAAAGACACGAGGGTTTATACTAGTTCGGCCCCTTCGATGAAGGTAAATCCTACGTCTAGTTGTGATGGAATTGATGTGGTCTCGATGGCTAGGGAGCAAATAAGCTTCGCCTAGGATCGAGTTGTGGTTGTCTGTCCTTGAACCGCCGCCGGGTCGTCCCCTTATATACACGGGTAACGCCCGTCGGTCCACAGAGTCCCAACCGGTTCATACTCGTATTCCGGTCGGTATCTCTCTATTCCTAACTTACAATACAAGTTTTACATATCATGCCGGTTTACGGCTACAGTTTCTAAACCGACTACAGGCCTTGGGCCTTCTTCTGCTTATACTGCTACTGAAGTTAACCCGACCCAGGTAGGCCGGTTTACGCCCTGTGGTAATATCCCCAACAAAACCGGATACGTATAGTGGAGCAACCATTTGGAATAGCTCCAAGTGGAGCGTGGAAGCAGCATTTACAATATGACCTAGAGATTTGCGAAGTACATACGGATCTGAATGTTGCAGACCCGTTGACTAAAACCTCTCTCACATGCAAAACATGGTCAAACCCCAGAACTCATTGAGTCTTAATCACATGATGATGTGAACTAGTTTAGTGACACTAGTAAACTATTTTGATGTTGGTCACATGGCAATGTGACCTGTGAGTGTTAATCACATGGCGATGTGAACTAGATTATTGACTCTAGTGCAAGTGGGAGACTGTTGGAAATATGCCCTAGAGGCAATAATAAATTAGTTATTATTACTATATTTCCTTGTTCATGATAATCGTTTATTATCCATGCTATAATTGTATTGATAGGAAACTCAGATACATGTGTGGATACATAGACAACACCATGTCCCTAGTAAGCCTCTAGTTGACTAGCTCATTGATCAATAGATGGTTACGGTTTCCTGACCATGGACATTGGATGTCGTTGATAACGGGATCACATCATTATGAGAATGATGTGATGGACAAGACCCAATCCTAAGCCTAGCACAAAGATCGTGTAGTTCGTATGCTAAAGCTTTTCTAATGTCAAGTATCATTTCCTTAGACCATGAGATTGTGCAACTCCCGGATACCGTAGGAATGCTTTGGGTGTACCAAACGTCATAGCGTAACTGGGTGGCTATAAAGGTACACTACGGGTATCTCCGAAAGTGTCTGTTGGGTTGGCACGAATCGAGACTGGGATTTGTCACTCCGTGTGATGGAGAGGTATCTCTGGGCCCACTCGGTAGGACATCATCATAATGTGCACAATGTGACCAAGGGGTTGATCACGGGATGATGTGTTACGGAACGAGTAAAGAGACTTGCCGGTAACGAGATTGAACAAGCTATCGGGATACCGACGATCGAATCTCAGGCAAGTACTATACCGCTAGACAAAGGGAATTGAATATGGGATTGATTGAGTCCTTGACATTGTGGTTCATCTGATGAGATCATCGTGGAACATGTGGGAGCCAACACGGGTATCCAGATCCCGCTGTTGGTTATTGACCGGAGAACGTCTCGGTCATGTCTGCATGGTTCCCGAACCCGTAGGGTCTACACACTTAAGGTTTGATGACGCTAGGGTTATAGGGAATAGATATAGATGGTTACCGAATGTTGTTCGGAGTCCCAGATGATATCCCGGACGCCACGAGGAGTTCCGGAAGGGTCCGGAGGTAAAGATTTATATATGGGAAGTCCTGTTTTGGTCACCGGAAAAGTTTCGGGTGTTATCGGTGAAGTACCGGGACCACCAGGAGGGTCTCGGGGGTCCACCAAGTGGGGCCACCAGCCCCAGAGGGTAGCATGGGCCAAGTGTGGGAGGGGACCAGCCCCAGGTGGGCTGCTGCGCCCCCCCACAAGGGCCCAAGGCGCCTAGGGTTTGGGGAGGGGGCTCCTCCACCTTGCTTGGGGGGCAAGTTTCCCCCTCTCCCCCCTTGGCCGCCACCCTAGATGGGTTTTTGGGGCAGCCGCACCCCTTGGGGTGGGAACCCTAAGGGGGCGCAGCCCCCTCCCTCTCCCCTATATATACTTGAGGTTTTGGGGCTGCCACACATAAGAGTTTCCACCTCTCCCTGGCGCAGCCCTACCTCTCTTTCTCCTCATCTCTCGCGGTGCTTGGCGAAGCCCTGCAGGATTGCCACACTCCTCCACCACCACCAAGCCGTCGTGCTGCTGCTGGACGGAGTCTTCCGATCCTCTCCCTCTCCCCTTGCTGGATCAAGGCATGGGAGACGTCACTGGGCTGCATGTGTGTTGAACGCGGAGGTGCCGTCCATTCGGCACTAGGATATCCGGTGATTTGGATCACGATGAGTACGACTCCTTCAACCCCGTTCTCTTGAACGCTTCTGCTTAGCGATCTACAAGGGTATGTAGATGCACTCTCCTTCCCCTCGTTGCTAGATTACTCCATAGATTGATCTTGGTGATGCGTAGAAATTTTTTGATTTCTGCTACGTTACCCAACACCCTGTTATTCTGCGGCAACGGCAACGCAGCTGAACCAGTCAACCCTCGTACTCCTCTCCACGTGGGCATCCACTGCTGCATCTCCCCCGGCTCTACGTCGTCCCCTTCCTAGGCCTCGACGTCGTCCACCGCCGTGGTGCTCTCAGCACGGCGTGGTCAATGTGGTCAACGACCGAATTCCATCGGAAGAGTACTGTACATGGAGAGGCTGACAGTTGGGTTCACGGCAGCCGCAAGGAAGTGCCTCCTTATTACGCGGAAGATAATTATTCCTCCACCTGACAGCAGGGACCCACCGAACGGGCCACCAGTATTTTGCGAAAAAAATGATTCCCCCCTGTCGGTGGGAAATGACACCTATGGGATCACTGGAATCCCTTCTGCGGTTGCGGGGCGCGGAATCGTGAGAAGAGCGGGACTAGGGGATGGCACACTGAGAATTTATCCAAGTTCGGGCTGCAAAGATGCGTAAAACCCTACGATCCTGCTTTGGTGGTTGTATTAGTGTTCTTGAGCTCTTGAGCTAGCTCTGGGGCTGCGAGGTTCAAAAGAGCCGAATCCCCTTCAGTATGCCATGGGCCTCCTTTTATAGGCCAAAGGGGCTGCCATAGTGGCACACAGGAGGTGGAAAGCGCTACAGCATTGCTAGGTTATCGCTAGTATTACAGGACAAGATGCATTAAATGCGGGGCTTAGGTGTCCGTGACTTTATTGGGCGACGAGGGTTAGGCCCGTCCCGTCCGTCGCCGCCCCTCCTGGCTCCGACACGCGCCTCGGCCAGCAACGCATGCAGCGCCACGTAGGCAGGCAGGCAGCTGAGGTGGCATGGTGGTGGAGCCTCCACAAAGGTCTGCATGCTGCCACGCAGGTGCCTGCCCAGCTGGTTGGGTTGGCGGCTGTGCACAAACGGCAGTAGGAACCTGGCTGGTGCGGGCCTGGCGGTGGCCTTGCTGGGATGCTTGGCGATGGTCTTGCCGGATGGCCCGACAAGGGTCTTGCCGCGGCGCGCTGGCTTCCCCGGCAAGGATCTTGCCGGGGGATCCTGTAGATTTCTTCGGTGGGGACGGCCGCCTTCCTATCCCCATTTGAACTTGATTGTTCTATGTCTTCACAAAGATCTGCATGCTACCACGGAGGTGCCTCCCGAACCCTATGCTGACGCGACTTCTCGGTGTCGGTGGGCTCGAAGGTGGCTCGCTCGATGGGTGTGGACGAGTTGGCGCGGCAAGATCGGCTGCCCTTGGCAAGGGTCCTTGCCGGGGCAGCCTGTATTGCTCGTGCAACCTTTGTGGTCTTGGTCCTTTGTTGTTTTGCTTTGCTTGTCCCTGTGGCCCTAGCTTTTCTCCGGCTTCCCTCCCTTGCCTTGCTCATGTGCGGTCATGGCAGGCGGCTCTGACTGCCCGTGCACAAGTAAAGGGGTCAAAAGCTAGGCCCCTACTTTTGTACACCGACAGGAGCCCCCGGGCCTGGTTCACACATAGGCGTAGCGCGTTGTTGGGCCAGGCCCAGAACGGTGCGCAGGCAGTTGAGGTGGATTTTACCGCAGCCACTGTTCCGCCCGCTGCGCTTCCCCACGACCTGCGTTGAACGCGCGACATGGGGGTCACGCACGCGCATGACGTGGGGGGCCTGCGTGGGATGGCGACCGCACGCGTGCGTCGCGACGCAGTTAATGGGAGAGGAGGCGACTCGCGTTTTCCCCATAAAAAAGGGATAACCGCGGGCGCGCTGCTCACTTTTCCCCTTTCTTGCGCCTCCCTCCATCTGGAAACCGCCGCCCCCCTTCTTCTTCCTCGAGCCCTCTGCTTCCGCTCATCGCCGATACGCTTCCGCCCTTCCCTGCTTTCTGCGACCGCAATGGCACCCAAATCCTCCAAAGGAAACGGGGCAGCCAAGGATGCCGGCGCGGCGGAGCCATTGGAGAGCAACTCGCGGTACGACGGGCGCAGTTCGACCTTTTCCCCTCGACGGTCGACGTGCCCATGCTCCGGGAGTACTTCAAGGTCCTGTGGGGCGTGAAGACGGGGGAAGAGGCGATGGGGCATCTGTCCACACGCGTCGTCCCTGCCAGTGCTAGGCCTTCCCCAAATCGGTACCCTTTCTTCATCGACTACTTCTCCTGCGGGCTCTGTCCCCCTTTCTCTGATTTCTTCAAGGATATCATGTACACCTGCGGCTTCCGCCTCCTAGACTTCACCCCAAATGTCGTGGCGTGTATGGCCCATTTTGCACACCTTTGCGAGGGCTTCGTCGGGGTGCATCCTAGCACGGCGCTCTTCCGCTATTATTTCTCCCCCCGGATCCAAAAGGAAGGCGCCATCGCCGGCAACGTCGCTTGGATCCCAAGGGCCAAAGGAGCATACCTGGACGGCGCCATGAAGGAGAGGTGGGAAGAGTGGCGGGGCCGGTGGTGTTATATCGAGGAGGAGAACCCGCCGGCGTTCTGTGAGGTCCGTCAGGTGGCGCCGGTCCGTGGAAAGGACTGGGGTGACGTCGACGTTATCAACGAGAAGCTCACGATTGCCACCACCAGGATCCTCAGGCTTACCCGGGCCGGGCTCACCCTTGAATTGATCGGTGCGGACTTTATCCGTCGCCGGATCGCCCCTCTACACGATAAGAGGAGGCCAGCCTGGCTTTTTGTGAATGCTGTTGATACCATGCGGCTTCGCCCCGGCCTCGACCATAACCTGACAGTGTTGAGGCATGCTCATCTCTGCCAGCGAATCTTCCAGCTCAAGGTTAATGAAGAGGGCGAGGTGGAGCGGTCCGGTAAGGTGGCGAGAGCTGCCGCGAAGGTCGGCAAGGTGGACAAGGAGCCCGTCTTCAAGTTGCCGACGGGGGTCGTCCCGCTCAGCAACAACTCTCGTCAGTCGGATATCATTGCCATGATGCCGCTTTTTAATGCGCATGGCCTTTACCCGAGATGGGTCGATCCTGACGAGCTTAGGGTGCAGGAGTTTTTCGACACCTTGCACGAGGCATATGTCACCCATGAGCCACGGCTTGTCCAGGACACTTCTCAGGTGGAGTTGGACTACATCGCCCGCAGGTTGCGGGAGGCGAGGCTTGCCGAGGAGTCCGCGAGGCTTGCCGTGGAGGCCGGCAGCGTCGGCGGCACGGTGGATAGTGTCGTGGCGGAAGTGGAGGAGGAGGACCTCTCCCGGTGGGCGGCGGCCGCTGGGGAGGCCAGCGGTGCCAGCGCCGGGGCCCCCCTGGTTAAGGACGTCGTCGACGGGGCTTCGGAGGAAGATGAGGAGGAGGAGATTGCAGCCTCCATCCCTCCGGCCACCAGGAGGGGGTGAGTTCTGCGGCGGGCTGCCTCCGGCGAGCCGGTTCGCCCTGGCCGGGGCCGGGCAGCTGCGGTTGGCGCAAGGAGCGGCAACACGCCAGACTAGGCCCGCGGTGATGAAGAAGGCGGTGGAAGCCGAGGCAGCGAGGAGGAAGACACCTGCTTCCTCGTCGTCCAGGCGGGCTCAGACGCCATCGCCTTCCTCGCCGCCGGCAGGCGTTGGCGCGGGGGTTGCCTTTGACTTTGGGCCCCTTAGCCCGGACAGATACTCCGGCTCACCCAGCCCGGCGAGGAAAAGGAAGGCACCAGAGGAGGAGGAGGAGGAGGAAGGAAATGACGAGTAAGCCTCTGCTTTCCCCTCTCATTCCTCGCACACCCCCGACGGTGTTACTCACTTTCCTTCATTTTGCAGGGATGTAGAGACGCTGGCCCAGAGGATGAAGAGGGCTCGGTCGTCGGCGAGTAGCCAGCCCTCGGCAGGCACCTTCGGCACGCCAGTGGTGGTGTCGAGTAGCCCGGACAGCAGCCCCCGGCCCAGCCCCCAGCGTGAGTCCATCACCCGCCCTCCATTAACGTGAGCTATGCGTGATGCTTCAGTGCTAACCATGCCGTGGGTGCAGGAGGGGAGCAACACCAAGGGGAGCCATGAAGGGATTCTCCTATCATGCCTCCCCCGTCAACCACACTGCCCCGAGGGGCGTCCCCGCAAGGGCACCGAGCCCCGAGGCCATGCACACGGAGGAGGAGGAGGAGAACGCAGGCGCCGATGGCTTCCATTCAGCGCCGGACCTTGGCAGGGAAAAGGCTTCTGCCCCTTGGCCTAGCACAGGTAGGCTACCCGTTTTTTTCCTTTCTTCCGCCTTTCCTCATCGGCTTTTGATCTTGGCTCCACCCCGTCTCTCTCTTGGTGTCCGGGCCCTTCTTTGGAGGACGTCGACACCACCATCGAGGATGTCGCCGCGGAGGCCGCGGTGGAGGCGGAGAAGATTGCTGCCGAGGAGAGCGCCAGGGACACCGCCGAGGACGCCGCCAAGGGGCCCACTGAAGGCTCCGACAAGGAGCATGCCGAGGAGCCCGGGAAGGGACCTGCCAAGGGAACCGGCGAGGCCACTGCCGAGGAGGCAGTGGTCGATGATCAGCCCTCCTCCTCCGCCGCCCCTGGCTCTGACAAGTACCTGAAGGTGGGCAATGACCTCTTCGTACACCTTCCAGGCGCGTCAAGCTTCAGAGCCCCCGTCGAGGGGGAACTGTTTGACAACGAGGTGCTCGCCGGCGCCGGTCTTGACGTCATTGACGAGCCGAGCGTCGATGGCGATGGCTCCCAGGAGGAGCGGCTGCTCCGGGCCATGGGTGCCAACTTCTGGAAACTCCAGGCTCTCCACCGCGCTTGCCTGGACAAGGCCAAGTCCAAGACGGCGGTGGTGGAGAAAATGGAGGCAGATTTTGAGGAGCGCGTCGCCGAGGCCCAGGGTTGGTGGCACCAGGCTCAGGACGAGCTGAAGGCCGCTCAGGGCGAGCTGGCCAGGCGCGACCTGGAGCTCACTATGAGGCTGGCCGACATTGAGAAGGCCTAGGAGACGGCGAAGAGGCTGGCCGACGAGGCCGCAGCCGTCCGGTCCCAGCATGAGGCCACCCTGAAGACCCAGGAGGAGGACCTTGCCACGCGCGAGGAGAAGCTTGCCTCCATTCTCCACAGCAAAGATGAAGAAGTGGACAAGCTTGTCCTACAGCGGACCCAGGAGCTGAAGCGGAGGCATCAGGAGGCACTCAACGCCCTTGCTCAGGCCCACGCCGGCAAGGTGAAGGAGCTGGAGGATCGAACTCTGAAGCTGTCCCGCGCGAAGGACACGCTCAACAGCACCCTGACAGAGGCGCAGGGCGAGATCATTAGCAAGTCTGGAGAGCTCTCCGAAGCCAATGCCTCCATCAAAGATCTCAAGAAGAAGCTGGGAGACCTCGAGGAGGTGCTGTCGGGGGCCTTGACCCAGGAGGGACTCCTGACAAAGGAGCTGGAGACGGAGAAGCAGCTGCTGAAGAACGAGACCGCCAACCTCAAGGATCACAAGGCGGATGAGAAACGCTGGCTTGAGCGCCTTACCGCCGTCGCAAACTCGGCCGCCGACCAGCTGGCCATTATGGGGGTGCCGGGCATGGAGTACGCCCCGGAAGCGAACCTGAGCCCCAATGCCAGCCTGACCATATACTTTGAGAGGGTCGTCGGTGCCTTGGAGCGGCTCCACTCCAACCAGGCGGCCTCCCTTGCCGAAGAATCCCGGATTCTTTGCCAGGGGGTCATCACCAGGGTGCTCGTCAAGATAGCGCACTGGCATCCTGACCTCGAGTTCGGAGCGGTGCCGAAGAGCTTGCCGGAGGATGCTGACATCGCAGCGCTCAACGGGCGTATCCAGCCCATCCTCACCCGCATCGACAAAATCAAGAGGTTGGAGGGCCAGCGCCGGGACTGAGCACTTCATTTCTTACCGCCGCTGCAGGTCCATGACCAAGACAAATGCTATCTTTAGTTAGAACCACGGCGGCAATTTATGTAATATGACTCTGCAGTACCCGTGAAACTATGCATGTTATTCTCCGGTTAGGTTCTCCTTTGTATGTATGCCCTACATCGATTGGGTAGGCTTGCCGACGCGTAACCCGGGGCGGCGCCCTGAGGACGGATCCTCATTAGCCTGCCGGGCATGCTTGCCGCCGGCGAAGCACCTTACCGCCGCCAGCGCGGCCGCCCAATCTGTCGAGCTTGACTCGAGTCAGAAACGAGAGCGTGGCTGGTGGCGGAAGGCTACCCTGCCTCTCTCGACGCGGCCGCTCAAACTGTTGAGCAGGCTCGAAACAAAAGAAAGGCATTGCCAATCGCAGGAGGGCCCCACCGCGTACAGGTTTCCCATACATAGGCAGAACCGCCGAGGAAAACAAACTTATATTTAAGGATAAAAACTTAAAGTTTAGCATGACTTAGCTATTTCGCCGCCGCCTCGGCATCCTTCACGCCAACGGGCAGCACCGCCATCTTGGTCGCCTTCTCCACAGATGTCGCGGCGGTGATGAACCGCCAGGCCTACCCCTAGGCCAGATTCTCGGAATAGCGCGAAGCCCCCTACCTGGCGCGCCAAAGATGTCGGTGGGAAACGACAACTATGGGATCACTGGAATCCCTTCTGCGGTTGCGGGGCGCGAAATCGTGAGAAGAGCAGGACTAGGGGATGGCACACTGAGCATTTACCCAGGTTCGGGCCGCAAAGATGCGTAAAACCCTATGATCCTGCTTTGGTGGTTGTATTAGTGTTCTTGAGCTCTTGAACTAGCTCTGGGGCTGCGAGGTTCAAAAGAGCCGAATCCCCTCTCAGTATGCCATGGGCCTCCTTTTATAGGCGAAAGGGGCTGCCACAGTGGCACACAGGAGGTGGAAAGTGCTACAGCATTGTGAGGTTATCGCTAGTATTACAGGACAAGATGCATTAAATTCGGGGCTTAGGTGTCCGTCACTTTATTGGGGGACGGTGGTTAGGCCCGTCCCGTCCGTCGCCGCCCCTCCTGGCTTCGACATGCGCCCCGGCCAGCCATGCATGCAGCGCCACGTAGGCAGGCAGGCAGCTGAGGTGGCGCGATGGTGGAGCCTCCACGAAGGTCTGCATGCTGCCACGCAGGTGCCTGCTCAGCTGGTTGGGTTGGCGGCTGCGCACGAACGGCAGTAGGAACCTGGCTGGTGCGGGCCTGGCGGTGGCCTTGCCGAGATGCTTGGCGACGGTCTTGCCGGGTGGCCCGGCAAGGGTCTTGCCGCAGCGCATCGGCTTCCCCGGCAAGGATCTTGCCGGGGGATCCTGTGGATTTCTTTGGTGGGGACGGCCGCCTTCCTATCCCCATTTGATCTTGATTGTTCTATGTCTTCACAAAGATCTGCATGCCACCACGGAGGTGCCTCCCGGACCCTGTCCTAACGCGACTGCTCAGCGTCGGTGGGCTTGAAGGTGGCTCACTCGGTGGGTGTGGACTAGCTGCCCCGACAAGGATCTCGTCGGGACTGCTGGGGCTGCCCTCGGCAAGGGTCCTTGCCGGGGCAGCCTATATTGCTCGTGCAACCTTTGTGGTCTTGGTCCTTTTTTGTTTTTCTTTGCTTGTCCCTGTGGCCCTGGCTTTTCTCCGGCTTCCTTCCCTTGCCTTGCTCATGTGCGGTCGTGGCAGGCGGCTCTGACTGCCCGTGCACAAGTAAAGGGGTCAAAAGCTAGGCCCCTACTTTTGTACACCGACACCCCCTGACTGCTAGGACCCACCGGATGGGCCACCGTATTTCACGAAAAAAATGTTTCCCCCTGACTGCTGGGACCCACCAGACAGACCAACGTATTTCGTGAAAAAACGTTCCCCCCGCTGTCAGCTCGGACCCACCGGAAGTGCCTCCTTATTACGCACAAAAAAATGAATACTCCCCCTGCTAGCTGGGACCCACCATGGTGGGAGGCTGACTTGTGGGCCTACTAAGTTGACTGGGATGGGGGCCTTTGTCAACTTTAGTCACTATGAATGATTCTAGCTCCAGTGACCGTACGATGTCCATCCAACAGCCGTAGTGCTTCCTCAACCTCTGGTCTTCTTGCTCCAGCCGCCCAAAGCAGCGCCGGTCGTGCCCATGCTCCTGCCTCCCATGGCCGGTTGTGATGCCGCGGAGGCCTCACCGCCTCCTACTACTCCCACCACTGGCCAGGCCATCCCTCTACTCACCCCACACACCTTGTTATTCTGTGGCGACGGCAGCCGCACACCGCAGCCGGACCAGTGGACCCTCGTACTCCTCTCCGCATGGGCATCCACTGCCGCGTCTTCCCCGGCTCCGCATCGTCCCCTCCCTAAGCCTCGTCATCGTCCACCGCCCTGGTGCTCTCGGCGTGGCGTGGTCAACATGGTCAAGGAACGACTTCCATCTTACGTGGACTGTACGTGGAGAGGCTGACAGTTGGGTCCACGGCCGCAGCAAGGTCCTTATTACGCGGAAAATAATGATACCTCCACCTGACAGCAGGGACCCACCGGACGGGCCACTATATTTCACGAAAAAAATGTTTCCCCCTGACTACTGGGACCCACCAGCTACATCTTCGCACGCAAGGAAGTGCGTCCAGGCAAAAAAAATGATTCACCCCCTTGACTGCTGGGACCCACTAGCTACATCTTCGCACGCAAGGAAGTGCGTCCGGACAAAAAAAATGATTCGCCCCCCTGACTGCTGGGACCCACCAGCTACATCTTTGCACGCAAGGAAGTGCGTCCGGGCAAAAAATAAAAAATCAATTCGCCCCCCTGACTGCTGAGACCCACCATCTACATCTTCGCACGCAAGGAAGTGCCTGATAGTCGAGACCCACCTGGTCGAAGCGTACGTAGCGTTGTCATTCTGGTCGCGAACGTGTACGTACATATATACTGGTCGATGTAGAGGCGCGCACGTGTCGTAATAGAGGCACGCATGTAGCATGTACACGTACGTACATCGACCAGTGTGCAAGAAAGAAAATACGGCTACGTATGTGTACATACGGGCGGGGTCTCGAACACCTACTCGCGCATACGTACGGCTAGGGCTCGTGTACATGGCTGGGTCGGAACGGAGAAACAGCATCGTCGTCGTGTTCATGGGGAGCCAACTGGCTGGGTCGGAACAAAATGTGTCGTCGTGTTCGACCGGCCACGTTCGAAACGGGATCTTGTTCATCGGGAGGGGTCTGGCGTACCGCAAAACGGAGGAAACGGACCTCCTACGGTCGAAACGGAGGTCCTGTTGATCGGGAGGGGTGTGGCGTACCGCAAAACGGACGAAACGGACTTGTGTTGGAGCGCTACGGTCGAAACGAGGGTTCTGTTCATCAGGAGGGGTGTGGCGTACCGCAAAACAGGACTATACGGGATACTGTTCATCTCCACTGTCGACCTCCTCCAGCCTCCACGGGCTACCGTCGACCTCCTCCAGCCTCCACGGGCTCCTGTTCATCCAGCCTCCACCGCGCGCTACTCCACCGGCTACTGTTCAACCATCCCTCCATGGGCACCCCTGCACCGTCTACTGTTCATCCAGCCCTCCACGGGGTCATCCTATTCATCCAGCCCTCCACGGAGTCCTGTTCATCTAGCCCCAACCGGCTCGATCGGGGCAACGCCACGGGGTCCTGTTCATCCACCCCCACTGCTCACTGTTCATCCACCCCCCCCCCCCCCCCCCCCCCCGCCCCCCCGCAACGCTCATACAGAGAGGCAGCACCGATCAGCTTCAGTTAGCAGCAGTAGCGAAGGAATTGCTCGATCGAGTTCAGTTAACAGCCATCGATCAATCGCTCGGGTTCATAACGCGCGCGTAGCCTGCAGTGCAATTGCTCGGGTTCAGTTAGAGCCCAACGCCGCCTCGCTGGGTTTAGTTAGAGCCAACGCCTCGCACACACGCGCGTACGTGTACGAGAGAAACACGCATCACTCGGCCCCCGACCACCTACCGTAACCGGGAACTCCCCAAAATTTCCCTCGCCCTCTCTTCTACCACGGTTTTTTCCATCATGGACGGCCCAAAGAATGTCATGCAGCTGCGTCTCCGGCCCGCCCAGGATGAAAAGCCCATTTTCTGTCATGATTTTTTGTCATAGAAGTAGGAGCCCACCACATCTGTGATGATACCGGGTTTTGTCACAATTATCGTCATAGAAGTGTCATATGTATGACAGAAAAAAATACTTTCGGCCCAAAATGTCACGGATGTGTCTTTTTTTGTAGTGTATGTACCGGGTGTTGCTTCTTATTTCAATTATCGGACATGACATGTGTCACTTGAACTATGTACCGGGTGTTGCATCTCACTTTTTTTTCATTTTCCCCTGTGCAACATAGTCTACCACACCCATCTCTAACTACTAGGGGTTTTGCAGGGATCAACACCTACCGCCACTGCACCTGGCGGTAGGCCACTACACCCTACCGCCATAGCCTGTGGCGGTAGGGTGCGTCCTATTGCGGTCCTACCGCCAGAGGCTATGGCGGTAGGGGAACATAGCCTACCGCCACTGCCCCTGGCGGTAGGGTCCCTTCCTGTTGTGCACCCCAACAGACAAGTGTCTATCTCGGCGCGCGAGTTGGGGACCTACCGCCACTCCTGCTGGCGGTTGGGTGCCACACCCTACTGCTGCGGCCTATGGCGGTAGGGTTGAAATCTTTGCAAAATGAAAAAAAAGCAAACAATTATAGACGATTAAACAAACAACAATCAAATATAGCTGACAATTTTTCAGTCACAAATATAGTTCGACACTAAAGATCACAAATAATTCATACATAGTGGAATAAAATAGTCTCAAACATAACAATATCATCAAATATCCGGCATACAAAATACCATCAAACAGTCATACAACTTCAATAGATGCATCTAAAGATCATTAACGAAACATGGGCCCTTTTACCTTCTTGTAACGTGCCTCATCCTCCTCTTGTGCATCACAAGCCCTTGTAAGCTTTCTTGCCCTCTCTTCTTCATGAGCACCCTTCTCTTTGCGTGCCCTCTCCTCCTCGCGTTTCTTTCGTTCCATCTTCTCCTTCTGACGACGCTCTTCATCCAAGCCTCTCTGAAATGCTTCTTCAAACCGCCATTGCCTCCTAAGACAATCTTGATATTGGTCCTTTTTGACATCCTCTGGAACATCTTGATCTATCCATGTGAAGTATTTGCAAAGAGGAGGCGGTGACTGCATAGGATAAACAAATTTGTTGTTAGGATTATGAGTTGAAGTTGGACAAAATTTGAGATTACTCTTTGACCATACCGGTGGTACGTCATAGGCGTTTGTTGGAAGCGCCCGATCATGTGCATAGTTGGGACACACAAAAAATCTTCTCCCTTCCGTCCATGACTTCTTGCGGTCGGTGGACACCTTCACCTTGCAAACATCTCCACACCAACAAGATGGAGTTTTCATATCTTTTTCCTTCACCTCGTCCAGCTTGGCATTTTCCCACTTGTTCGGCATGTCTTCACGATCAGCACACGGTGGCCTCGTCATGGAACCGGATGAAGCCATGCCTACAAAAAAAATGAGTGGTTGTTAGTGAAAGGTATCAACATAATGAATAGAGAAAATGAAATAAGAGTGATTACACAAAACAACAAGTACCATTCATATTATTTCAACCATCCGGATTAAGAAAAACGTCAATAGGCCTTCCTCTATCGATCCTCCTCGTCCTAGTAAGACCGGAAGAACGACCACCTCCACCGGCACCTCTAAGACTCGCCCATCCTCCACGCACACCAATAGTAGTTCCTCCTCGTGCACTACCTCTAAGGCTAGTGTGTCTTTCACGGCCACCAGTTCTACCTCCTCGTGTGCCACCGGAACCTCCTCTACGAACACCCGTTTGGCTAGAGCTCGTGTTGGCATCAGTCCTTGGTTTTTTGTTGCATGTCCTAACATTGTGTCTTGGATCGTCGTTGTTGATGTCTGGTGGCTCCATGAAATGACCACTACCAAACTGTTTCATTCCGGTGTAACCAGCTAGATCATCCATGTCACTCCTAAACCTCTTCTTTCTTCTTCTTCCCTTTGTAGGCACCATGAGTTCAGGGTCAGGCACAATATGTGGGCCATCATACTCAGGCCATTGTGACTGGTCAAGGAAAGGATGAAATAGAGGCGCCCATGTCAACCTCGTGGCTTCCAATGTGAACTCCTGCAACTACACGGTCCTTGTCGTGGTATTCTCACGGGGGGTGCTAGACGACATATGCCACAAGGTGGCTTCGTGTGAGGGCAAGACTGCTGCTGATAGGCCCGGGAGCGGGTATGCGAATAGCACGCGGTAGTTTACCCAGGTTCGGGGCTCTCCGGAGAGATAACACCCCTACTCCTGCATGTCTGAGTATATATCTGGGATGTACATCAGGCAGTACAAAGTGCTCCTGGAGCTGTATCTGGGATCAGTGTCATGGGCATCTGACTCTGTATATGTGTGTGTCCGGAGTGAGCATGCGTGCTCTAATGGCCAAGCATGGCCGTGAGGGAGTGTGTGGCCGTGGTAGTCCATCCTCCTGGATGGATGGATGAGGCCTCCTTTTATAGTGTGTAGCTAGCTTAATGTGTAAGCTAGCTAGTGGCATGGGTGGTAGTGGCTTTGGTTGTAAGCTACCTTGGGTAGCTTACAAGCCAAGCTATGTAGGCATAGCTAGTGGCATGGTGCATGTCATGCTTGTCCCCTGGGGTACTTTATAAATCAGTACCCAGGGGACACGGTACACTGTAGATGACATCGCAATACGGCCGTCTTGTCCGCGGTATGGCCGCCACGTCGGGGTCTTGTCGGTGTCGGGTCGGGTTGCAGTCGGCAGCCGGCTAGTTGGCGCAGTGGGCAGCCGACTGGTTGGCGCAGCAGGCAGCCGGCAGCCGGCCGGGCAGGGCAGTCGGAGGGGAGCCGACAGGAGTAGCTGGGCAGTCGGACTGAGGGGCTTTGCTAGCCCCGATGTCTTGATTTATTATCTCGCCGTCTTCGGGGTATCCATGTCCAATTACTCCGACAGTAGCCCCCAAGCCTCCGGGCAACTTGGCAAAGTTGGGCGGAGGTTTTTTGGCGAGTGTTCATGGAAATGATCATGAAAAAGACAAAGTTAGTCCACGCAGTTATATCATGTGTTTGCTTTTAGCATTGCAAGCTTTATGCGGAGGGTGCCGACTCGGTTTCGTCCGAGCCCCCTAAATCTTTTCGTGTTCCCACCGCTTTTTGGCTTGTGCTCTTGCTCGCCGGACAGCCGCTCTGTGGTCTGTGGCTGAGAGTGGGCCGTGTAGCGGAGTGTACAGTACTCAGAGTCTAGGAGCAGATTCAACCGAGTAGATACTTGTAAAGGAAACGGTCGGGTCGCCCGAAGCGTTTTTCTTCCCAGACGTTTTTTTGCGTGGGTGGCCTCCAGCGTTCACTCTTGCTAGTCGGACAGCCGCTCTGCGGTCTGTTACTAAAAGTGGGCCTTTGGTACCGCGCACGGTACTAAGCCGTCTGCGGGAACTAACGTCTCAGGCCAAGCGGCCAGCCCCCGGGCCAACTCTGGCTGGCGCCGGGGCGAACAGTGATGCTACTGTAATAAAATGTGGAGACAGCCCCCGAGCATCGCTCGGGGTTATCCGTGCTTGCGTGGTGCAAAAAATATGTGGGTGAGGAGCTCACATTGTTTTCGCGTAGCCGAGGCGGAGTTTGCCGAAGACAGCCGGCGCGGCTCAACGCTTGCTGAGCGCGCCGGCGCACTCGCTGGGTGTAGTCTTCGAGCCTCCGGGTGCTCGAAGGGGAGTCCCGGCTGGTCAGGCTCGACCAGCCAGGCGGCGAGGCATCTTGCAATGCCCATTTTTCTTCTTTTTCTCTTCTGTCGGCTGCTGCCAGCCAGACAAAACTCTTCTCTTGTCTGCAATCTTCGCGGAGGCGCGCCAGCGCACCCGCTAGGTGTAGCCCCCGAGATTCGGGCCGACTGCTGAGCAGTCGGGCCGGATCTCCCGGCGACTACTTTGTCTTCTTCTTCGCGGGGGCGCGTCAGCAGACCCGCTGGATGTAGCCCCCCGAGATCTGGGCCGACTACTGAGCAGTCGGGCCAGATCTCTCGGCAACTACTTTGTCTTCTTCCTCGCGGGGGCGCGTCAGCGCACCCGCCGGATGTAGCCCCCGAGATCTGGGCCGACTGCCGAGCAGTCGGGCCGGATCTCCCGGCAACTACTTTGTCTTTTTTCTTCTTCTCTTTGTCCAGCTGCGGGCAGACGGACGCATATTTTTTTCCATCCGGCTGGGTAGTCGGACTTCTGGAAACGAGCAGCCGGCTCGCGTCCTATCTCTCTCTCTTTTCTTCTTTTTGCCGGCTGTGGGCACTCGGCCACCTCTTTTCTAGCCGACCTCTTCTCTTTCTTTCTTTTACTTCTTCACGTCTCCACCCGGCCGCTCTTTTTTTTCTTTGGGCCGGCTTGACTCTTTTTTTTTCAAAGCCAGTCGGCTGTTTCTTCCTCAGCCGGCCAGCAGGCACTCGGCCTCTTCTCAGCCGGATTGGGCACTCGGCCTCTTTTATTTTCCCCGAGCACCCGACCTCATCTGGCTTTCTTTTTCTTTTCTTCTTCGGGCACGCAACCGCAGCAGGCGGCCGCAGTGGGAGCGCAGCAGCCGGCCTCTTCTTTCTTTTCTCTAGCCGGATGGGCACCCAGCCCCTTTCTTTCTTCGGCTTTTTTTTTCAGGTGTCGGCCACAGCAGACGGCCGGAGCGGGGACCCGGCGGGGCACAGCCGGCCACGGCGCTCGCAGCAGGTGCTATAGCCGGCGAGGCCGGGTGTCGGCGATGCGGGGCCGAGTGGCGGAGCCGGCCAGGGGCGGGTCGCGGGCGCACCGAGCCGAGCGCGCGAGGCGCAGCCGGGCGGAGGCGGAGCCGGGAGGAGCGGAGGCGGCGAGCCGGCCCGGGCCGGACGCGGGGAGGCGACCCGGACGAGCCGGCCAGCGGGCGCACGGCGACCTAGCCCGAGCTCGGGAGGCGCGGCGCGCGGGGCGGAGTCGACACGCGGGAGGGCGAGGCGACGCAGGAGCCGGACCTGGTGCGGCGACGCGGGAGGAGCCGGACCCGGCAGCCGACTGGAGCGGAGGCGACGCTCAGCCGGCACGCATGGAGAAGTCGGCACGGGGGCGGAGAACCCGGCCGCCGTCTTACAGAAGTGGAGCCAGCCGGACGGGTCGAGGCACAAGCCGGAGCCGGCCGCGGCAAGCCGGCGAGGGGCACCCGACCGCGGGTCGGAGCACGGGAGAGCGAGGCCGGCGCGGGGCTCTACAGCGGCGCGGGAGCCGGCAGGCGGCCAGGTGGCGGGGAGCTGCAGCCGACGCAGCGGGCGACGCGGCAGTGTGGTCGGGCGGAGGCAAACGCGTGCGGCCGAACCGGCGCGGGGAGGCGGCGGGGCACTGCAGGGCGGGCGGAGCCGGGGTGGAGCAGCACCAGGGGCGGACCGACGGGGCGCGGATGGCTGGGCCCCGACGGGGGAGCTCACGCGGAGGGAGACCAGGGACGGCCCTGAGATGGCGAAGGGGCCCGCGGACGTGCGGCTGCGCGGCCGTGGAGGTGGTCAACGGCGCGGCGGACCTGGGGTGGAGCAGAGCACCGCCGGGGTTGGTAGGAGTAGGTCGAGGCCCGACAGAGTCGCCGGCCGGAGCGACGGCAAAGCTCGAACGGCCCGCCGGCATCGTGCGCGCGTACGAGCCCAGCTAGCTAGCTAAGCTAGCACGGAGGCAGCTCAATCCATCAGCCCTGCTAGCTAGCTAGCTGGGAACGGGTGCGTGCGCGCACAGCGACGGAAGGTGCGGAGACGGGCGAAGCAGCAGGCAGGTGCGGCGGCGGCAGCTGCTGTTGGGGCGCGGTCCGGCACCAGCGCGAGCGCGGCGGCGACGAGCCGCGCCAGCACGGGGAGCGCGACGACGGCCGCGAGCGGTGGAGGGCTGGGCGTCGGGTCGAGCCCATTGTCTGACTGATGTATGGTTACTACCTGACCAATACACGGGCAATATCCAACTTGCATCTGGCTAGCGAATGGATGGTGTATGGCTATGGTTTGACCACTATCTGACTTGTATCTAGCCAGCTAGTGTGGATGATAAATGGAGTAGCAAACGCGTGTTCCGGACGGGGCAAGGTGCAGGGCAGAGGGAAGCAGACGCGAGCGACGCGCCGCGGGAGGCGGCCGACCGAAGCGAGGCCCCGCGCGCGGCGCATGCGCGGATGGACAGCCGGCGCCGCAACAGTGGTGATGATGAAGGCGGCGAGGCCGACGACGAAGACGCACCGTCCCACGCGGCCGCTCCGGGGGCGGGTCGAAGTCGAGCCCCCGAGTGCTACCGGAGAGACGGCGCGACGCCGTGGCAGAGATGACGAAGATGGTCCCGCCCGGACTGCGAAACCAGCAGCAGCGCGGTAGCATAGTACTGCCCCATGGTGGGCGCCAAATGTCGTGGTATTCTCACGGGGGGTGCTAGACGACATATGCCACAAGGTGGCTTCGTGTGAGGGCAAGACTGCTGCTGATAGGCCTGGGAGCGGGTATGCGAATAGCACGCGGTAGTTTACCCAGGTTCGGGGCTCTCCGGAGAGATAACACCCCTACTCCTGCATGTCTGAGTATATATCTGGGATGTACATCAGGCAGTACAAAGTGCTCCTGGAGCTATATCTGGGATCAGTGTCATGGGCATCTGACTCTGTATATGTGTGTGTCCGAAGTGAGCATGCGTGCTCTAGTGGCCAAGCATGGCCGTGAGGGAGTGTGTGGCCGTGGGAGTCCATCCTCCTGGATGGATGGATGAGGCCTCCTTTTATAGTGTGTAGCTAGCTTAATGTGTAAGCTAGCTAGTGGCATGGGTGGTAGTGGCTTTGGTTGTAAGCTACCTTGGGTAGCTTACAAGCCAAGCTATGTAGGGATAGCTAGTGGCATGGTGCATGTCATGCTTGTCCCCTGGGGTACTTTATAAATCAGTACCCAGGGGACACGGTACACTGTAGATGACATCGCGATACGGCCGTCTTGTCCGCGGTATGGCCGCCACGTCGGGGTTTTGTCAGTGTCGGGTCGGGTTGCAGTCGGCAGCCGGCTAGTTGGCGCAGTCGGCAGCCGACTGGTTGGCGCAGTCGGCAGCCGGCAGCCGGCCGGGTAGGGCAGTCGGACGGGGAGCCGACAGGAGTAGCCGGGCAGTCGGACTGAGGGGCTTTGCTAGCCCCGATGTATTGATTTATTATCTCGCCGTCTTCGGGGTATCCGTGTCCAATTACTCCGACAGTCCTCCCATCAAAAACATGCAAGTTTCTCACCTTGGCCGCCGTCATCAAATGCGAGCACGGCAAGTGGTACTTATGAGGCCTCTCACACTGACACCACCGGTTCTTGAGGTCCACCTTATACGCAACACCGCCGTAAGCCACACCGTCTCGTGTTGTGCCACCTGGCTCGTCCACTTGGTAGATCATTTCTTTGTCGTTGAATCTAATGATTTGTTGATGCAAGGACTTCCCTGCTTGAAACCTCAACCAATCATCAACCTTGTCGGGATACTCTTTTTTCTCACCTATCCATTTGGCGGTGGTTTCGGAATGCCTAAGAAAATACTCGTTCAGCTTGAAGAAGGTGTATTTCAGTATTGCAGTCACTGGCAAAGAACGGACTCCCTTAAGCACATTGTTGAAGCATTCAACCATGTTGCTCGTCATGTCACCGTATCTCCAACCTCCTTCATTGTAAGCGCGTGACCACTTATGATTCTCCCCATAATTCCTTTCCAAGAATGCTCTTCCACCTTTGTTCTTTGCCAAAGCCTTGAAGAGTTTATCATACCGGATTTTGAATGAACTGACGGTGAATTCCACACAAACATGGGTAAGGTCTTTGCAAAACTCCTTGCTCTTGCATGCCCGGTAAAAGTTCGCCACGAAATTCCTCATGCACCATCGGTGATGAAGCTTTGGAAGCCCAGGAATGACAACTTCTATGGCTTTGAGAATGCCATGGTACCGGTTCGATATAATGCATACCTGCCTCTTCCCAATCACCTTGGTCCTCACATGCCCCATGAACCACTCCCAATTATCGTCATGCTCGGAAGGAACTAAAGAAAATGCCATCAGCAACACGTTATCATTGGACGAATGAGCCATTGCCACCATTAGTGTGCCCTTGTATTTGCCGGTCAAGAAAGTACCATCTATAGATAACACCAGACGATAATGCTTAAATGCCTCGATGCATTGCCCAAAAATCCAGAAGGCACAATGAAACACTCCGTCAATGTCCTCAACCCCATGCTGCATGCCTGGGTTCTTATGTGCAATGGCTCCCAACATCCTCGGAAGAATATTGTATGCAGCCGCATAATCACCGTGCAACATCCTAATAGCATTTGACTTGGCCTTCCATACCTTCCCATAGATGACCTTTTATCCGTACATTTTTTCAACAATACTCATCCGAAACTTCACCTTCACGGTTGGGTCATAGTCCTTTCGATAAGTAATAGTGTCGAACCCAACGAGGAGCAGAAGGAAATGACAAGCAGTTTTCAGTAAGATATTCTCTGCAAGCACTGAAATTGTAGGTAACAGATATTTTGTGATAAGATAATTTGTAACGAGTAACAAGCAATGAAAGTAAATAAGGTGCAGCAAGGTGGCCCAATCCTTTTCGTAGAAAAGGACAAGCCTGGACAATTTCTTATAATGAGAAAAGCGCTCCCGAGGACACATGGGAATTATCGTCAAGCTAGTTTTCATCACGCTCATATGATTCGCGTTCGGTACTTTGATAATTTGATATGTGGGTGGACCGGTGCTTGGGTACTGCCCTTTCTTGGACAAGCATCCCACTTATGATTAACTCCTATTGCAAGCATCTGCAACTACAAAATAAGTATTAAGGTAAACCTAACCATAGCATGAAACTAGTGGATCCAAATCAGCCCCTTACGAAGCAACGCATAAACTAGGGTTTAAGCTTCTGTCACTCTAGCAACCCATCATCTACTTATTACTTCCCAATGCCTTCCTCTAGGCCCAAATAATGGTGAAGTGTCATGTAGTCGACGTTCACATAACAGCACTAGAGGAGAGACAACATACATCTCATCAAAATATCGAACGAATACCAATTTCACATGACTACTAATAGCAAGACTTCACCCATGTCCTCAGGAACAAATGTAACTACTCACAAAGCATATTCATGTTCATGATCAGAGGAGTATTAATATGCATTAAGGATCTGAACATATGATCTTCCACCAAGTAAACCAATTAGCATCAACTACAAGGAGTAATCAACACTACTAGCAACCCACGGGTACCAATTTGTGGTTTTGATACAAGATTGGATACAAGAGATGAACTAGGGTTTTGAGAGGAGATGGTGCTGGTGAAGATGTTGATGGAGATTAACCCCCTCCTGATGAGAGGATCGTTGCTGATGACGATGGTGATGATTTCCCCCTCCCGGAGGGAAATTTCCTCGGTAGAACAGCTCCGCCGGAGCCCTAGATTGGTTCCGCCAAGGTTCCGCCTCGTGGTGGCAAAGTTTCGTCCCGTCAGCTTGCTTATGATTTTTTTTCCAGGGTAAAAGCCTTCATATAGCAGAAGATGGGAACCGGAGGGGCACCAGGGGGCCTAGGAGATAGGGGCGCGCCCAGTAGGGGGGGTGCCCCCCACCCTCCTGGCCAGGGTGTGGGCCCCCTCTGGTATTTTCTTCGCTCAATAATTCTTATTAATTCCAAAAGTGACTTCCGTGGAGTTTCAGGATTTTTGGAGCTGTGCAGAATAGGTTTCCAATATTTGCTCCTTTTACAGCCAGAATCCCAGCTGCTGGCATTCTCCCTCTTCATGATAAACCTTGTAAAATAAGAGAGAATAGCCATAAGTATTGTGACATAACGAGTAATAACAGCCCATAATGCAATAAATATTGATATAAAAGCATGATGCAAAATGGACGTATCAACTCCCCCAAGCTTAGACCTCGCTTGTCCTCAAGCGGAAGCCAAAATTGAAAAATATGTCCACATGTTTAGAGATAGAGGTGTCGATAAAAATAAAATACGGACATGAGGGCATCATGATCATTCTTACAACAACAACATATAAGGATTTAATCATATGATTTCTTATGCTCAAGTAACAATCTATTCACAATGTCAAGTATGGATCATAAACTTCACTGGGAGCTAACAAACTAAAATCTCAGTCATTGAGGCAATTGCGATTTATCATAACATCAGAAAGAGTCAAGAATAGAGCTTTTCAGCAAGTCCACATACTCAACTATCATATAGTCTTATACAATTGCTAACACTCACACAATACTTATGGTTATGGAGTTTTAATTGGACACTGAGAAAGATAGGGGCTTATTGTGTTGCCTCCCAATGTATTCACCTTTGGGTGATGTCAACAATAATAGTTCATGCTAACTTACATCCAATTGGATATATATATCAGAATCTTTCCAACACGAGGTGCTTGCCAAAGGATAAAATGAAAAAGGGAAAGGTGAAAATCACCTTGACTCTTGCATAATGTAAAGACATAAAGTAAAAGATAGGCCCTTTGCAAAGGGAAGCAGAGGTTGTCATGTGCTTTTAGGGTTGGATGCACAAAATCTTAATGCAAAAGAATGTCACTTTATATTGCCACTTGTGATATGAACCTTTATTATGCAGTCCGTCGCTTTTAGTACTTCCATATCACACGATCATATAAAGCTTATTTTCTCCGCACTAATAATTCATATATATTTGGAGAGCAATTTTTATTGCTTGCAACATGACAACTTACTTGAAGGATCTTACTCAATCCATAGGTAGGTATGGTGGACTCTCATGGCAAAATTGGGTTTAAGGATGTTTGGGAGCACAAGTAGTATCTCTACTTGGTGCAAGGAATTTTTGGCTAGCATGAGGGGGAAAGGAAAGCTCAACATGTTAGGAAGATCCATGACAATATACTTTAACTGAGATGTGAGAAAACATAGACAATTACGTTGTCTTCCTTGTCCAACATCAACTCTTTAGCATGTCATACTTAATGAGTGCTCACAATCATAAAAGATGTCCAAGATATTATATTTATATGTGAAAACCTCTCTTTCTTTATTACTTCCTATTAATTGCAACGATGACCAAAACTATGTTTGTCAACTCTCAACAACTTTTATGCCTCATACTCTTTATATGTGAAGTCATTACTATCCATAAGATCAATATGAACTCTTTTATTCTTTTTATTCTTTCTATTTTCTCAAGATCATAGCAGGATAGCAAAGCCCTTGACTCAACACTAATCTTTATTATAAATAGCTCACGAATTCGATTACATAGAAGGGATCACAAAGCAAAACTCAAAACTAATTCATACCAAAACTTCAATCTACTAGATCAAGATATGACTAAAAAGGATTGAACTAAACAAAATTGTAAAGATAGGAGTGTGATGGTGATACGATACCGGGGCACCTCCCCCAAGCTTGGCAGTTGCCAAGGGGAGTGCCCATACCCATGTGATTATGTCCTCGAAGACAATGAAGGTGGTGATGATGATGGGGGATAATCGCACATCGAGCGTAAGAGCTCCTCCAACTTGTGGATAATGCCCTTGAGTTCGACGATATGATCCTTCAACAAAATATTTTCTTTTGTGAGATACTTGTTTTGTATGCGAGCTAGCTCAATCATCTTAAAAGCTTCAATCTCAATTGGAGTAAAGAGGTTAGGTAAAGGTTGAGGGATGTTTTCTTCTTCCACCGTCGGAGCTTGATCCTCCATGGCCTTCTTGATCCCTTCATCCTTGTTGATCTCCTCAGGTTCTTCTCTTTTCAGCTCTATCTTCAATAGCCAAGCATCCTTGTCTTCATTGTTGAAGGAGGGTGACGTCATGATGCTCTAGATCTGTCAGACAAGCAGCTCGAAACGAAAACAGAATATTTTTGCGTGATACGGTGGTCAAAACCTTCGGGAGATTATATAATGAATTTTTACTGACCAAAAGAAGTAACATGCAAGAAAACAGAGTCCAGGAGGCACACGAGGTGGCCACGAGACAGGGGGCGCGCTCTCCACCCTCGTGGAGGCCTCGTGTCCTTCCCAGATTACTTCTTGCTTTCCAAAATTCTTGAATATTCCAAAACAGAGGAAAATTGCCATTAGAATTGTTTTGGAGTCGGTTTACTTACCGTACCACATACCTATTCCTTTCCAGAGTCTGAGACATTCTGGAAAGTGTCCCTTATGTATTCCTCCGGGGTTATGGTCTCAATAATATTAGTTTCAACATTGATAGGATTACCTGAGATATAATGTTTGATTCTTTGACCGTTCACCACCCTCGGACTTGTGCCTTCGAAGCTGTTGATTTTTATGACACCGGAACGATAGACCTCCTCGATAACGTAAGGACTGAGGGAGTCCTGGATAAGGGGGTATCCGGACAGCCGAACTATATACATCGTCCGGACTATTGAAGCGTGAAGATACAAGACTCAAGACTTTGGCCCGTGTCCGGATGGGACTCTCCTTGGCGTGGAAGGCAAACTTGGCGATCCGGATATTGTGTTTCCTTCCTTGTAACCGACTCCATGTAAACCCTAGCCCTCTCCGGTGTCTATATAAACCGGAGAGGTTGGTCCTTAGAAGGCCGATCACAATTACAATCATACCATCATAGGCTAGGTCTTAGGGTTTAGCCTCTACGATCTCGTGGTAGATCTACTCTTGTACTACCCATATCTTCAATATTAATCAAGCAGGAAGTAGGGTTTTACCTCCATCGAGAGGGCCCGAACCTGGGTAAACATCTGTGTCCCTTGCTTCCTGTTGCCATCAGCCTAGACGCACAGATTGGGACCCCCTACCCGAGATCCGCCGGTTTTGACACCGACATTGGTGCTTTCATTGAGAGTTCCTCTGTGTCATCGCCGCAAGGCTCGATGGCTTGTCTCGTCTTCAAGGACAACATTACCTCGAGGGGAGCTCTGGCTGTAGGCCAAACTCTCCGACTTGGCGGCTTTATCATGGCCGCCCCATTGGCGGTAGCGCCGACGATGGCCTCTCGGGTCATCAATCGTAACCTTCGCGTCAGTTCGGAACTTGCCAACAGATAGATCCGATGGAGCTCTCATCCTTTAATGAGCTCTTGGATCGCATCGCCGCTCTGGGAGTCACTATGGACTATGATTGGATCGGGCTTAAACCCAACCAAAGGGACATCAGATCCCTGCCGGCCACCCATGAGATAGCGGTAGTGGAGGAACCACACACGGACTGCCCCTCGACTTTGAGGATGAACTATGTCTGGAACACCGAACTCCTTGAGCTGAATACCTGCTCAAAGGAAGACATGACTCAAGTCCCGGACTTAGAACTAGGCATTGGGCCGAAGAAATTGGGCGGCACTCCGGATCCCGAGCTGTCAGGCTCGGAGCCTCCCACGCCCCTGGGTGTTAGATCAGATCAGAATCCGGATTCAGCTAACAACACCCACTAGGACCTAAAACATCTCTCTCGCATCAGGCAAGAGCCCCGGGAGACTGTACATCGCTACTGGGCCAGATTCCTCCTTGCACTTAACAAGGTCAAGGACTGCCGCGAGGAGGACGTAGTCTTACTCTTCTGCAAAAACTGCACGGACAAAGGACTCCTTAATGCTATAAGCCGCCGTGACATAGTACGCTTCGCAGATTTGGCAATCATAGTACAGAAGTACTGTGTGATGGAAAGCGCATGGAAAAGCCAAACAGAATTTTGGGACAGTACGGCTCCCACCAAGACCTTTGTCCAAACTAAACGAGCAAACTCTCGTAAGTCGGCCGATCCTGTCCCCAAGAAACCAAAACACACCCCAGGGCAGGGAACCGTATTGGAAGAATGGCTCAATGGACCATGTAAACTCCACAGCACTCCAGACACGACACCAACTCATAGCCTTAGAGCATGTTGGATACTCCGGCGGGTTGCAAAAAGTGGCGAGGACCTTCTTGCAAGCCATAAATCAGAACAACATCCCGCCAACGAACACAATGTGGTATTAACAGTCTTCGAGACTTTCGCCTTAAACAATAGGCGCAAGCAAGCTCATCGAAGCTCCGCTGAAATTTGCCATGTGGCAAAGATAAACTCCTGGAATGACACTGCTATAACTTTCAATGCCAGTGATGAACCTTGATTCTAGACTGTCCGGGCACCGGCCGCTCTGGTCCTTAGCCCAATCGTGGACGGCTTCCAGCTTGCTAAAGTACTCATGGACGGCGGAACCGGATTAAATTTGATCTATGAAGAAACGCTCAACAAGATGGAAATTGATAAAGGCCGCATCGAGCAAAGCGGCACCACCTTCAGGGGAATCATCCCTAGTCGGGAAGCGCGGTGTGCGGGAAAAATCACACTCGATGTGGTATTCGGCACCCCGGAAAATTACAGGTCCGAAGAAATCACATTCTAAGTGGCTCCCTTTAGCAGCGGATACCACGCCCTTTTAGGGCGGGACGCGTTTATGAGCTTTCAAGCCATACCCCATTACGGGTACATGAAGCTTAAAATGCCCGGGCCCAATGGAATCATCACTCTAGCCAGTGATCTGGACGTCGCACTTCGCGCCGAAAACAAAACCGCAGCACTGGCCCTGGAAGCATTATCTGAGGCCCTAGCAGCCGAAGAATTAACAAAGCTACGGGCCACCATGGACAGGGACGACGTGATACTCGACAAGCGACCCAAGTCCACCTCATTTAAACCCGCAGATGAGATAGTCAAATTCCAAGTCCATCCAACGGACCCCATGAAGACAGCTTCCATTGGGACACAGTTGAGCCCCGTAATGGACACCGCACTACGAGACTTTTTACGCGAGAATTGGGACATTTTCGCCTGGCACCCATCGGACATGCCGGGCATCCTGCATGGATTGGCCGAGCATGGACTTAATATACTAAAGGGATATAAACCTGTCAAACAGACCCTAAGGCGATTCTCAGAGCCCAAACGACAAGCAATGGGGGAAGAGCTAGCCAAGCTACTTGAGGTCGGATTCATTAGAGATATTAAACATCCGGATTGGCTGGCAAATTTGGTAATGGTACCAAAGAAGGACAAATCCTAGCGCCTATGCGTCGACTTCAAAGACCTCAACAAGGCTTGCCCCAAGGATCCCTTTCCCCTCCCTCGCATCGATCAGATCATCGATGCCACAGCTGGACACGACTCGCTGTATTTTCTTGACGCATACTCTGGATACCATCAAATAAAGATGGCAGAGTCTGACCAAGCTGCAACAGCTTTCATAACGCCATATGGCCCTTTTTGCTTCAACACTATGCCTTTCGGGCTCAAGAATGCCGGTGTAACCTATCAACGCATGATTCAAACATGCCTGGAAAAACAAATCGGCAAAAGAGTGGAGGCATATGTGGACGACGTGGTCATAAAAACAAGACACGTCAAAACCCTAATAGATGACTTGAGGCTTACATTTGATAACCTCTGGACATATGACATCAAGTTGAATCCGGAAAAATGCGTTTTCGGCATCCCCTCTGGGAAACTGTTGGGCTTCATTATTTCCAATAGAGGAATCGAAGCAAATCCGGCGAAAATCCGAGCTCTGTCGCAGTTGGTTATACCAACAGAACTCAAGCACATCCAGAAACTAGCCGGATGCATGGCTGCTTTGAGCCGCTTTATCTCCAGGTTAGGAGAAAAGGCATTACCTCTTTACCGCCTCCTGCGGCGCACCGAACACTTCGTGTGAATGGATGCAGCCGCGGCCAGACTCAATGAAATAAAGACCTTACTGTCTAGTAATCCAGTCCTAACAGCGCCGAACATCGGCCAGCCTATGCTACTATACATAGCTGCAACGCATCAAGTTTAAGCGCAGTGCTCGTCGTCGAACGAGAGGTTGACGGATACAAATTCCCGCTCCAAAAGCCGGTTTATTACGTATCCACGGTCCTCACTCCATGCAAATCCTGATACCCACACTATCAAAAAATAGCATACGCGATCTTCATGGCATCCCGGAAGCTGCGACACTACTTTCAAGAGTGTTCGATTACAGTAGCCTCCGAAGTACCACTCAATGACATAATAAATAACCGCGACACTACGGGCCAGATTGCTAAATGGGCTATCGAGCTCCTTCCGTTTGACATAATGTACAAACCATGGCGGGCCATCAAGTCGCAAGTACTGGCCGACTTTGTCGCCGAATGGATGGAAGCCGAACTCCCTAAAGAGTACGGCGCGTACTCCAACTGGATCATGCACTTCGACGGCTCTAAAATGCTGGCAGGATTGGGAGCAGGTATAGTCCTAACGTCTCCCACCAGAGACACGGTCCAGTACATCCTCCAAATATTATACACAGACTCCAACAATGCAGCCGAATATGAGGCTCTGTTGCATGGTCTTCGGATGGCAGTCTCTATGGGCATCCAACGCCTGGAAGTGCGCGGGGATTCGAACCTCGCAATATCACAAATAAACGGAGACTTTGATGCCAAGGATCCGAAAATGGTGGCCTACCGTAATGCCATCCTCAAAATGTCAGCTCGGTTCATGGGGCCCGAATTCCACCATGTGGCTCGAGAAAACAATCAAGCGGCGGACGTCCTCGCCCGCATCGGCGCTAAACGCGACCCTATCCCACCTAACATATTCTTGGAAAGGTTGTTCAAACCATCTGTAGTATGGGAAGGGGAGTCCGGCAATACTAGCACGGATCCGAATACACCCCCAAATTCCGAACCATCAGACACAATCGGAGGCTCTGCCACCAAAATAACATCTTCGGCCCACGAAATCATGGCCGTAATCACCCCGTGGACTGAGCCTTTCTTGGCCTACCTAAATAGGCAGGAGCTCCCCGAAGACCAAAATGAAGCACGCTGCATTGTCCGGTGTTCTAAAGCTTACAAAGTCCATGAAGGGGAACTCTAAAAGAAAAGCGCGACCAGAGTGCTCCAAAGGCGCATCTCTGAAGAGGATGGGCGGCAGCTCTTGGCTGAAATCCATGCCGGACTGGGCGGACACCACGCCGCGGCTCGAGCGCTAGTTAGCAAGGCCTTCCGTACAGGCTTCTATTGGCCGACAGCCCAAGCAGACGCACAGGACCTTGTACAACATTGCGTCGGTTGCCAGCTCTTCGCCAATCAGAGTCATATGCCCCCTACCGCTCTCCAAACAATCCCCATAACTTGGCCCTTCGCGGTCTGGGGGCTGGATATGGTCGGACCTATTAAAGGGGGAAGCCATAAGAAAAAATACCTATTGGTCATGGTGGACAAGTTCACCAAATGGATAGAAGCCAAACCAGTCAAAACGGCCGAATCTGGACCAGTAATAGACTTCATATCCGGGGTCGTACACTGATACGGTGTCCCCCACAGCATCATCACTGATAATGGCTCAAATTTCATAGCTGATGAAGTGAAAACTTGGTGCGGCAAAATGGGCATTAAGATCGACTACGCTTCCGTCTACCATCCCCAAACAAACGGCCAGGTCGAACGGGCAAATGGTCTCATCATGAGCGGCATCAAACCCAGACTAGTGCGATCTTTAACAGAATCGGATACGCACTGGGTGGAGGAGCTCGACTCCATACTCTGGGGGCTGAGGACCACACCGAATCGCACCACCGGATATACACCATTTTTTATGGTGTACGGTGCGGAAGCAGTACTACCCTGCGACATAATACATGATTCGCCACGCGTACGCATGTACGAAGAGAAGGAAGCCGAGTTAGATCGGCAGGACAACTTGGATGCCCTGGAGGAGGAGCGCGATGTCGTAAAAGCCCGTTCCGCATTCTATCAGCAGCAGGCCCGACGATATCAAAGCAGAGAAGTGCGGGCCAAAACTTACAATATTTGCAAGATCGTTCTATGCCTAGCGGAGAAGAAGAAGGACAAACTCAAACCCAAGTGGGAAGGTCCCTTCCTCATTGACAAAGTTCTCACCGGAGGAGCGTACCGCTTACGTAATGCGTCCAATAACAAACCCGAGCCAAACCCATGGAACACGGCTAGACTCCGGAGATTCTACGCCTAAACGCCGAACTCAGTGTTCATCTCCTCACTCCCTCCCTTTAAATTATGCTCCACCCCACTTTTCCTTTCTCGACCTTTTTTCTCTTCACACAAAGTACTTAATACAGTGCGGACTGCCGGATTACTCAGGGCGCACTATGTGTGTAAGCAATAACTGGGGGCTTCCTATATGGAAGCTAAAAATAATTACTCAAATGGCTTTTTGCCCATCACATATGAGCTTCTTTTTCATATGTGCCTTTTCTTCACCATTATATGCATCGATATGACTTAAGATGTGGCCAAGCTGGGTTGCCTGGCTCTTGTGTTTATTCCCTACGTTCTCGTTAATTGGGCTAGGGCATAAAGGGAGCATCTCTGCGATTGTTACTGCCGGTTCAACCGGATGTGTACCTCAGACTGGGTGAAGCCGAAAGCTAGTTTCCTTAAGAGAATATTCGATCGGTGAACAAAAGATGTATTCGTTTATTACAACATAAATCCCCAGAAGTCTTGTATCCTGCACCATCGTTCGCAGCCCGGACATGTGCATTGCCGCATGCGTACCCAGGGAAAGGAACCCCTAACGGAATTATTCTCCCTGGAAGATGTTTCTTGCTATCCATGTAATATAACATAACTAGTTGGGTACTTGTCTGTTCAAGCACTTATGACCCCTACACCTGGTCTCCACGCATACCCCGGTTTTGTATAACTGAGTGAGTATTCAGACACACCCCGGACTATAGGATCCGGGGGCTGAAGCAAAAAGGTCCGCCATGACAAATGATTTTAATCCGGCTAGGGGCTACTTATGCCCATTAAATTACACAGTCACTTGGACTGACTATATTCCTCCTCTATACCATCCAACAGACTATCTAGCTCACAATCCTGTTGAGAATATTCAGCGGCTAACGCTACCTGGTCATATACTAGACTTACTAGAATTTCTTGCCCATCGGGCCCCGCCGGTCCTACTTCGGCCATATGGTTCCGGTCCAGCTTGGTGTAGCGCGTCTTCACCATCGCCCAAGCTTCTCTTGCACCTTGCTGGCACGCTGATATCTTCCATAGTCGGAAGCGCCGCCGGGCTCCTTGAAGCAGGTCCACAAGCTCCCCCATGCCATTCGGCAGGAGGCTTGATGGCCACAAGGCCTGAACAACGCCGTGCATCACCCGCCAAGCTCGCTCGTGCAACTGTGAAAGTTCTTGCAGTAAATCACTTGCAGATGAGGGCATCTCCTCTTTAGGGCGACCCGTTAACATTCCTGCAAGCAAAATTCTTTCAATATACTTCCTCGCCGAACTATCGTACAGTTCGTCAGGGCACTCACCATAAATGCCGTGTCGAAGCCTTTTGTTCTCCTTCACGGAGTCCGCCAGTTGAGCACGGACGTCTTTTAATTCCACGTCCAGCCGAATATTGGCATCTTGAAGATTGTTCTTCTCTTGCTTCACTTGCGTCGAGATGCGCTCGCCAGCCTTTAGTTGCCTTTTGAGATGCGAGTCGTCATCCGTTACACCCTCCGGATTCACCCCGGGATTGTCTGCAGAATCTTCAGTTAGACTAGTCACACCAGCCATTTACTAACTGGTGCATCTTCGTACAATTAAGACAAATGTTACCAGAGGAGGCCTTCTGGGATTCCTCTAACTTGGCAACCGCATCCCTCAGCTGGGACTTACATTCCTCCAGCTCCCGAGCCAATTGTTCATTCTTGTCCACAAGAACCTGTGCATAAATTGATCCTTCAAATAGTTGTTCCAACTATTTCAAGTCTTAGGGGCTACTGCTATACATACTTATCAAAATTTCTTACCCGTATATCTTTGGTATACTGGTTCGTCGCTTGGGCAAGCCCGCCTTGAGCAGCTCGGACGTATGTGCCTGCCGAATTGAAGGCATTAAAAGCCTCTTCGGAAAAGGTGTTGTTCCGAAGCACGGCCCTCCGGCGCCGGTGATTCATGGCACTCTCCACTTCGAAGTTCGTGGTCGAACACATATCCGCATCCTCTGTCGGAGAACTATGCGGTACTAGCCCCGTGTCCGCCTCCGCCCTCGAAGCCGGTTCTGGAACCCGTCTAGTGGAGGCGTGATTGGCGGGATCCCCGGTTATAGTCCGGTTGCTCCTCTTCCTGCCAGACACAAAGGGCGCTGTCATATTTCAAATACTATAATTGCAGGACAGGTTATTGCTTTACCTCTTCAGCGGTGTGTCAACCCTCACCGCCTTCCTCTTGAGCCTGCCCGATCCTGACGCCTGTGGTCGATGAGTCCCTAGGGGCTCGGCCCCGCGCTCCGGTCGTCGTCTCTGCAAACAGCACAACGCCTCAAGGGTAAATCATAATACCGGAGGCAAGTCCTCTTTAGAGGATGGGGTTTTTAGTTCGGCTTACACGCGACACAGGAAGCAGTCCGGGATAGTCGGCCGTAATGGCCACTGAGGCACCATCCCAGCTCGCTTGATAAAATACCCCGTTGACAAGCTCCACGGTAATATCCGGATCTCCTTTGAGTCCTGGATCTAGGGCCCTTCCGGGGTCCTCAGGCTGCGGGGAGGGGCTGAAGATTCCTTCTATGGCCCTCCTCAATTCCTGCTCGGAAACATCGATGCAGGTAATCTTAGCAGAAGAACGCTAAAGTAAGTAAAACAGGGAAAGGAATGACGACTTACCCATTCTGGGGGGTTGTACATGGAGAATCCGTCCCGTGTTTTAATGCGAAGGAATTCCTCCTCTTCCCCTTTGTATAAATCGGACAATATCCTTGCCAAAGCAGTGGTGGAGTCCGGACCCTTACGGCCGCAGCGGGTGGCGTCGTCTTCCCCGTTGAAGTGCCACATGGGCTTCCCCCGATATTGAAGCGGTTGCACTCCCCGCCTTATGCATATTGCTATAACCTTTACTATCGTCAGTCCGGATTTGGCCAGTAACTTTATCCTGCTCGTCAGGAAGTGTATTTCCCTCGTATCCTCTTCTTCAGGGCCCCGGGGGCGCCACCTTAGGCATGCCCTCGGCGGGGCATTACTGAACTTGGGGAGACCTGTCCGGACTGGATCCGGAATGGGAACGTCATCAATGTAAAGCCACTCTGAAGGCCAGTTTTCTGGTGCCTTCTTAGGAGTATCGGATAGGTATCCGGTCTCAACAATGCGCCATACTTCGGCCCCGCCCACTTGACATAGGGATTCTCCCTGGGTGCAGGGGACAAGGCAGAACAGCTTCCTCCATAATCCGAAGTGCGGTTCGCAGCCTAAAAACAGCTCGCAAAGGGCGACGTACCCCACTATATGCAGAATGGAGGCAGGGGTGAGGTTGTGCAACTGGAGACCGTAGAACTCCAGGAGTCCGCGAAGAAACGGGTGGATGGGAAACCTGACGCCCCTCAGCAGATGCGGGACGAGGCATACACGCTCCTCTGGAGATGGATTTGGAGATCCCTCCGCTTGTTCCCCTCCGTCATAATTGGCTATTCCGGCTCGGACAGGGACCATGAACGCCGGTGGGAGAAACCTTTGGGTTTGTAACTCTATCAAACGGCTATGAGGAACTGAACACTCTCCCCAATCCCCCGACTTGGAACGAGGAGGGCGAGCAGAAGAGTTGCGACAGCCGGCCATGTTGGAATGATTTTTCGTGGAGCGCTCTGTTGGATACTAGCTCAGGGAGGGAGAGTGAGGTTTGGATCTGAGAATCCCCGTCCCTTTAAATAGACGGTCAGCCCGGAGGATTGAGGGTGGCAAATGCAAAAATGCCTCGACCCTTTGCATTCGCTCGACACATGGAGATGGTCATTATTGAGACACTAAAGCCGAGGAGTACAACACTGATGGGATGTCGGACACTATTCGTCATAGCAGGTACTTTGGAGTATTCGGAGATGGAACCCGCCTTGCAATGCCGAAGACAAGACTACGCACCGGACTCATCGTCATTGAAGCCTGGTTTAGGGGATACTGAGGGAGTCCTGGATAAGGGGGTATCCGGACAGCCGGACTATATACATCGTCCGGACTATTGAAGCGTGAAGATATAAGACTCAAGACTTCGGCCCGTGTCCGGATGGGACTCTCCTTGGCGTGGAAGGCAAGCTTGGCGATCCGGATATTGTGTTTCCTTCCTTGTAACCGACTCCATGTAAACCCTAGCCCTCTCAGGTGTCTATATAAACCGGAGAGGTTGGTCCTTAGAAGGCTGATCACAATTACAATCATACCATCATAGGCTAGCTCTTAGGGTTTAGCCTCTACGATCTCATGGTAGATCTACTCTTGTACTACCCATATCTTCAATATTAATCAAGCAGGAAGTAGGGTTTTACCTCCATAGAGAGGGCCCGAACCTGGGCAAACATCTGTGTCCCTTGCTTCCTGTTACCATCAGCCTAGACGCACAGATCAGGACCCCCTACCCGAGATCCGCCGGTTTTGACACCGACAAGGACCTTCCCACTTAGAAAGAAGTTTTCCTGCAAAAAATCTTAAACGAGAGTTGAATAGCAACACATAATTACCTACATTAAATTCTCTCTTTTGTATTCTTTTGTCATGCCATCTTTTAACTTTTTCTTTGAACAGCTTGGCATTCTCATAGGCTTGGGTTCTCCATTCATCTAGTGAGCTAATATCAAATAACCTCTTCTCACCGGCAAGTTTGAAGTCATAGTTGAGCTCTTTAATAGCCCAATGTGCTTTATGTTCAAGTTCAAGAGGTAAGTGACATGCTTTTCAATAAACCATCTTATACGGAGACATACCCATAGGATTTTTATATGCAGTTCTATAGGCCCATAATGCATCATCAAGTTTTTTGGACCAACTCTTTCTAGATCTATTAACAGTCTTTTGCAAAATTAATTTGAGCTCTCTATTGCTCAACTCTACTTGACCACTAGACTGTGGGTGATAAGGAGATGCAATCCTATGATTAACATCATACTTAGCAAGAATTTTATGAAAAGCACCTTGAATAAAGTGTGAACCACCATCAGTCATAAGATACCTAGGGACTCCAAACCTCGGAAAAATAACTTCTTTAAGCATCTTAATAGAGGTGTTATGATCAGCACTACTAGTTGGAATAGCTTCTACCCACTTAGTAACATAATCAACAACAACTAAAATATGTGTGTATCCATTAGAGGCAGGAAAAGGTCCCATATAATCAAAGCCCCAAACATCAAATGGTTCAATAACAAGAGAATAATTCATAGGCATTTCTTGACGTCTACTGATATTACCAATTCTTTGACATTCATCACAAGACAAGACAAACTTACGAGCATCTTTGAAGAGAGTAGGCCAATAAAAACCGGATTGCAATACCTTATGTGCAGTTCTATCTCCAGCATGGTGTCCTCCATATGGTTCGGAGTGACACTTGCGTAAGATCTGTTCCTGTTCATGCTCCGGTACACAACATCTAATAACAGCATCTACTCCTTCTTTATAAAGGTGTGGGTCATCCCAGAAGTAATGTCTTAAATCATAAAGGAACTTTTTCTTTTGCTGATATGTGAAACTAGGTAGTATAAATTTAGCAACAATGTAATTAGCATAATCAACATACCATGGAGCAGAATGAGAAGCATTAACGGCCGCGAATTGTTCATCAGGAAAGCCATCATCAATAGGTAGTGGGTCATCAAGAACATTCTCTAACCTAGACAAGTTGTCAGCAACGGGGTTCTCAGCTCCCTTTCTATCAATAATATGCAAATCAAATTCTTGGAGCAAGAGAACCCATCTAATAAGTCTAGGCTTAGCATCTTTCTTTTCCATGAGATATTTATAGCAGCGTGATCAGTGTGAATAGTAACTTTAGAATCAACAATATAAGGTCTGAACTTATCACAAGAAAATACAACTGCTAAGAATTCTTTTTCAGTAGTAGCATAATTTCTTTGGGCAGTGTCAAGAGTTTTACTATCATACTGGATAACATTCAATTTCTTATCAACTCTTTGCCCTAGAATAGTACCTACAACATAATCGCTAGCATCACACATAATTTCAAAGGGTAAATTCCAATCGGGTGGCTGAACAATAGGTGCAGTGATCAAAGCTTTCTTAAGTATTTCAAATGCTTCTACACAATCATCATCAAAGACAAAAGGAATATCTTTTTGCAATAAATTAGTCAGAGGCCTAGAGATTTTAGAAAAATCCTTAATGAACCTCCTATAAAAACCGGCATGACCAAGGAAACTTCTTATACCTTTTATGTCCTTGGGACATGGCATCTTTTCAATAGCATCAACTTTAGCTCTATCAACTTCAATACCTCTCTCAGAAATCTTATGCCCCAAGACAATGCCTTCATTAACCATAAAGTGGCACTTTTCCCAATTCAAGACGAGACTAGTGTCTTCACATCTCTGCAAAACTTGATCAAGGTTGCTCAAGCAATCATCAAAAGAGGATCCATAAATGGAGAAGTCATCCATGAATACCTCACAAATATTTTCACAAAAGTCAGAGAATATAGCCATCATGCATCTTTCAAAGGTATCAGGTGCATTACATAAACCAAAAGGCATACGTCTATAATCAAAAGTACCGAAAGGGCAAGTAAAAGTAGTTTTTGATTGATCCTCCGCTGACACAGGTATTTGAGAGAAACCAGAATAACCATCTAGAAAGCACAAATGTGTGTGTTTGGATAGTCTTTCTAGCATTTGATCAATAAAAGGTAAAGGGTAATGATCTTTCTTGGTAGCTTTATTTAATATACGGAAATCAATTACCATCCTATAACCTGTAATAATTCTTTGCAGGATCAATTCATCTTTATCATTAGGAACGACAGTAATACCTCCCTTTTTAGGAACGCAATGGACAGGACTTACCCAATCACTATTAGCAACGGGATAAATTATACCTTCCTCAAGGAGCTAGTATCTCCTTTCTTACCACTTCTTTCATATTAGGATTTAACCGTCGTTGAGGATCTCTAACTGGTTTGGCTTCTTTCTCCAATTTAATTTTGTGTTGGCATAGAGTGGGACTAATGCCCTTAAGATCATCCAGAGTATATCCAATAGCAGCACGGTGCTTCTTCAGACTTTTTAATAATCTTTCCTCTTCTTGCTCTGAAAGGTTAGCCCTAATAATAACGGGATATATCTTCTTTTCATCAAGATAAGCATATTTAAGATTATCATGTAAAGGTTTGAGTTCAAACACGGGATCACCCTTGGGTGGAGGGGGATCCCCTAGGATTTCAACAGGCAAGTTGTGTTTCAGAATAGGACCATGTTGAAGGAATACTTCATCTATTTCGCTTCTTTCATTCATAAACATATCATTTTCATGGTCTAGCAAATATTTTTCTAGCGGATCAGTAGGAGGCATGGCAATAGAAGCAAGACCAATAATCTCATCCTTACTAGGCGATTCTTTATCACGGGGTTGTCTATGAAACTTAGCAAAATTAAACTCATGAGACATATCCCCTAAGCCAATTGTAACAATATCCTTTTCACAATCAATCCTAGCATTAACAGTATTCAAGAAGGGTCTACCAAATATAATGGGACAAAAGTCATCTTGCGGGGAACCAAGAACAAGAAAATCAGCAGGATATTTAACTTTCCCACACAAGACTTCAACATCTCTAACAATCCCAACTGGTGAAACAGTATCTCTATTGGCAAGCTTAATAGTAACATCAATACCTTCCAACTCAGCGGGTGCGATATCATGCATAATTTCTTTATATAAGGAAATAGGTACTGCACTAGCGCTAGCACCCATATCACATAAGCCATGATAACAATGATCTCCTATTTTAATAGAAATAACAGGCATGCCTACAACGGGTCTATGTATCTTAGCATCGGGTCTAGCAATATTAGCAGTTTCACCACAGAAGTAAATAACATGCCCATCTATATTATCATCCAAGAGATCTTTAACCATAGCGACACTAGGTTCAACTTTGATTTTCTCAAGGGGTGTATAAGTTCTAGTATTGCTCTTACGAACAACAGTTGAAGCTTTAGCATGATCCTTTATCCTAACAAGAAAAGGTGGCCTCTCAACATAAGTAGTGGGAACAATAGGATCATTATAAGTGATAGTCTTTTCTTCAACTGTAATAGGTGCAACTACTTTTACTTTAGTGGGAGGATTATATTTAAACCACTTCTCCTTAGCGAGATCAACATGAGTAGCAAAAGATTCACAAAAAGCAGCTACTATCTCAGAGTCAAGTCCATATTTAGTGCTAAAATCCACGAAAAGCATCGGTATCCATAAAAGGTTTAACACAATCAAACTTAGGTGCTATACCTGACTCCTTACCATCGTCGAAACCCCAATCTTCAGAGTTGTGTTTAATTCTTTCCAATAAGTCCCACTTGAATTCAGTAGTCTTCAGCATATAAGAACCAGCACAGGATGTATCGAGCATGGTGCGATCATTGAGAGAAAGCCGAGCATAAAATTTTTGAATAATCATATCTCTTGAGAGCTCATGATTGGGGCATGAATATAACATTGACTTAAGCCTGCCCCAATCTTTAGCGATGCTTTCTCCTTCGCGAGGCCAGAAATTATATATGTAATTACGATCACGATGAACAAGATGCACAAGATAGAACTTCTGGTGAAATTCCAACTTCAATCGTTTATAGTTCCAAGATCCCGCATCATCACATAGCCTATACCATGTCAATGCGTCTCCCTTCAAAGATAAAGGGAAGACCTTCCTTTTGACAACATCATCGGGAATACCTGCAAGCTTAAATAATCCACAAACTTCATCCACAAAGATAAGGTGTAAATCGGGATGCAATGTTCCATCTCCTGCAAAGGGATTAGCTAGCAGTTTCTCTATCGTACCCGAAGGAATCTCAAAGTAAAAAAATTCAGTAGGTTGAGGAGCAACTCTTTGCTCTACTCGTCAGGGCAAAGATGCCCCGAACAAGCCCCTCAAAGGATTAGTTTCCATAGTAACAAGTGACAGAAAATTTCAGCGCACTATATAAATGTTTCCTTACCAAGTTCCACTCACCAAAGGCGCTTCACTCCCCGACAACGGCGCCAGAAAAGAGTCTTGATGACCCAAAAGTATAGGGGATCTATCGTAGTCCTTTCGATAAGTAAGAGTGTAAAACCCAACAAGGAGCAGAAGGAAATGACAAGCGGTTTTCAGTAAGATATTCTCTGCAAGCACTGAAATTGTAGGTAACAGATAGTTTTGTGATAAGATAATTTGTAACGAGTAACAAGCAATGAAAGTAAATAAGATGCAGCAAGGTGTCCCAATCCTTTTTGTATCAAAGGACAAGCCTGGACAATTTCTTATAATGAGAAAAGTGCTCCCGGGGACACATGGGAATTATCGTCAAGCTAGTTTTCATCACGCTCATATGATTCGCGTTCGGTACTTTGATAATTTGATATGTGGGTGGACCGATGCTTAGATACTGCCCTTTCTTGGACAAGCATCCCACTTATGATTAACTCTTATTGCAAGCATCTGCAACTACAAAAGAAGTATTAAGGTAAACTAACCATAGCATGAAACTAGTGGATCCAAATCAGCCCTTACGAAGCAACACATAAACTAGGGTTTAAGCTTCTGTCACTCTAGCAACCCATCATATACTTATTACTTCCCAATGCCTTCCTCTAGGCCCAAATAATGGTGAAGTGTCATGTAGTCGAAGTTCACATAACATCACTAGAGGAGAGACAACATACATCTCATCAAAATATCGAACGAATACAAAATTCACATGACTACTAATAGCAAGGCTTCACCCATGTCCTCAGGAACAAATGTAACTACTCACAAAGCATATTCATGTTCATGATCAGAGGAGTATTAATATGCATCAAGGATCCGAACATATGATCTTCTACCAAGTAAACCAATTAGCATCAACTACAAGGAGTAATCAACACTACTAGCAACCCACAAGTACCAATTTGTGGTTTTGATACAAGATTGGATACAAGAGATGAACTAGGGTTTTGAGAGGAGATGGTTCTGGTGAAGGTGTTGATGGATATTGACCCCCTCCCGATGAGAGGATCGTTGGTGATGATGGTGATGATGATTTCCCCCTCCCGGAGGGAAGTTTCCCCGGCAGAACAGCTCCGCCGGAGCCCTAGATTGGTTCCGCCAAGGTTCCGCCTCGTGGCGGCATAGTTTCACCCCGCAAGCTTTCTTATGATTTTTTCCAGGGTAAAAGCCTTCATATAGCAGAAGATGAGCACCGGAGGGGCGCCAGGGGCCTAGGAGATAGGGGCGCGCCCAGTAGGGGGGTGTCCCCCACCCTCCTGGCCAGGGTGTGGGCCCCCTCTGGTATTTTCTTTGCTCAATAATTCTTATTAATTCGAAAAGTGACTTCCGTGGAGTTTCAGGATTTTTGGAGCTGTGTAGAGTAGGTTTCCAATATTTGCTCCTTTTCCAGCCAGAATCCCAACTGCCGGCATTCTCCCTCTTCATGATAAACCTTGTAAAATAAGAGAGAATAGCCATAAGTGTTGTGACATAACGTGTAATAACAGCCCATAATGCAATAAATATTGATATAAAAGCATGATGCAAAATGCACATATCAGGTCATGGGATATCTCATTCAATAATTTGTAGCCCTTGCTTCGGTTAGCTTTGTCTGGAGGTATGCACTCGTGAGTAGCTACACAACTTTTCAACTCCCATTGCCTCGTTTCTTGAATTTTTCTTCCACGAACCTTCCATTTACAACCTTCCTTGTCACACTTCACAGTGTACCGCACCTCTTGGTTCGAATGACCAACAACAAATGGCCTATGGTTCCGAATGGCATAGTCACTCAACCACATCTTAAACTCTTGGAAGCACCCAAACTTGATGCCTTTTTTCAAATGAGCATTCTCGTCCTCACCCTTTGGCCTTGGATCACCGACTCTCGGGCAGGATGTTGGTTCAACCAACCCCAGTCTCATGCCACCATCAACAATGGCTTGGTCGGCAAGGCTAAGATCACGAAACAATGGGGGTCCTCTTTCCTTGCCGTGCACCTCCTTGAAGAATTGATTTTCTTGCACCGTGAATCCATCTTCGTCCAAATCTTCCTCAGGACCCTCATCATCCGAGCCATAACCACACATACGGTTATAAGGGAGGCTACGATCCATGTCTTGTTGATGGACAATGACATCCGAGTTACCTATTAGATTGTAATGAATCTCTTCTTCTTCCGCATAAGCATCATCATCATCAACATGAGCCATAGCTAGAATCTTTGGGTCTTGAATTACTGTGGCTCTATCATTCATCTCCGCTTCATTTGATTGACTACTTGGTGATTGGCTATAAGAATTGGGGACATACACCTCAACCCTAGCACCATGTATTGGGGAGGAGGCATGCCGGTTCAAGTCAATTTGTAGCAGAGGAGCATCAACCTTGGTGGCAAATAATTCAAGTGAGTTGTCTTGTGATTGCTCTACTTTACCCTTGTACACTTTCCAATGCAATTCCGAGGTGATAGGCATACTCTTCAACCGAGACTTCACTCCCACTCCAACATCATACCTTCCAATAAGTTTAACCTCATCACTTGGGTCCATCCAATGTAACACACTTCTAACTTTCACTACTACATCCTCATAGGTTGGGCTATACTTAAATACCATGTGTTCTTCCCCTTCATCGTCATTGCCATTCATAAATGTCTCCTTATCCAAATAATGGAGATTCACGAGACTACCCATCTAAATAAATTTTAGAAAATGTCAACGATAGGCGGCAACATAATATGGGACAATATCCATTGTGCATCCCATGGATCGATAAAAGTTCTATGCAATACATTTAAGCAACAAAACAAATAACAACTAAAGAACAAAATATCATGGCTTAACCCTAACAACTAAAAAATGACTTTGCTTAACACTAACCCTAACCCTAGAAATAACCAAAACAATAACCATAGATCTAGCTACAAACAACAAAGTTAGCACACTACACATGGTCAATCACACATATACAACCCTAGATCTAGATCTACCATCCATCAAATCCATTGATTTCACACAAAAAGTAGCACAACTAGGGTTTGCATAAAAGAAATCAATGCCATCAAATAAGTTGATTCCAACCAACCAAAAAGAAGAGAGTGGGTGAGGTACCTTGAGTGATGAAAATGGCCTCAATCCACCGGAGAAAACTCAAGCAATAGAGATGAATTTTATGGAGCCCTAGGATGGGGGAGAGAGGGGGAGAGGGGCTCAGCTCAGGGAAGAAAGGATTTGGGGGCGAATGGGTGGCTTGTGGGGCCCACCTAACCCCCAGCCATTGGTTTTGTGCATTCAGCACCCTACCGCCACCGTCTCTGGCGGTAGGCTGCCTAGACCTACTGCCACGGTCAGTGGCGGTAGCCACTTATCCACGTCAGCAGGCAGACGGCGCCGTCGACGTTGACCCGGTCCCTACCACCAGAGCCGATGGCAGTAGGGCGTTCTAGCCTACCGCCAGCTCGGGTGGCGGTAAGAAAAGGGTCAGATCTGAAAAACTTTCCAAAGAGGGGTCAGATGCGGCTAAACATGCACAAAAGGGTCAAAACACTGAATTTGGCCGCTAGCCATAGTGGGAGTAACTTACTCCATCCGTCCTTTGAAGAGTGTACTTCCAACTTTGTTGGAAAGTCAAACCTTTTTATGTTTGACCGTATTTATACAATAATGCACCAACATTTATGCCATCAAATTAGTAGCATTAGATTCATGATAAAATATATTTTCATCATATACCTATTTGGTTTCATAAACATTGATATATTTTTGCACAAACTTGGTCAAACATTGAGATAGTTTGACCCTCCAACAAAGTTGGAAGTACACTCTTTAAAGGATGGAGGGAGTAGATAGTAACATAACACATCCCAAGACATATATGCTTATGTGGCGTGGAGTTAATGAAGAGAGAGGTGCTTGTGGTAACATGGTATGTTACCATAACATAACGCACCCCAATGCAAAATGAGTCTACAACATAATAAATGAAGGCTTGCATGATACTACATTTATGTTACTACCCACTATGATGGTACTACCTCCGTCTAGGTGAATAAGTCATTTACGTAGTTATAGGTCATCGATTTGAGGAATTAAATATGTGTTATATGTCATGAAAAGTATATCACTAGATTTGTACAAGCATGTAGTTTTTAAATATATATTTTTTGTCACATATAATACATATTTAGATAGTTAAATCGTCAACCTAGAACTACGCGTATGACTTATTCGCCGAGACAGAGGTAGTAGTAACATAGACTAGTAACATATGCATGTTACTAGTCTAAGTTACTACCCACTATGACTAGCCTAAAGGGTTGTTCAAGTTTCAGCTTTGCGGGTGTTTGGACCACCGTCGCGTAGGACTCCGACACCTTCGGCCTACTCAAATCCCCCACCCAGGCCATTTTTCTTTCACTCCATCCCTGCCCCCCTTGCTCTGAATCCACACCCTCCTCGTCTGCCCGCCGCCGCTGTATCTCTTTGATCGGCGCTCAAGCATTGCCGGATGTCCATAGCCACCACTCACACTATTGCCCGCCTTGGACTACGCAACCATCTACTCAGGACCCGTCCACAGCCAGCCAGCCAGGTACCCTGTGCCCCCTTTTCGACGCCGTCCAAGGTGGACACCACACCTGACAGGTGTTTAGGGTCAAATGTCATTGAGCTTTTTTGTTGAACTTCTCATTGTTTTCAAGAGTAAGCATGATGACGGGGTACTCATTTATACAATGTTGGATGAAACTCGAGGGGCACGGTGCGTGGGAGGACATGTGCCGACTCCGAGTGAGTATCATTGAATTTGGAATCTATGAATTCGAAAACCTTATTGAACATCTGTCCATCTCGGTTGTAATATTTATGAATGATTTTGAACTATTGTTGTACTAGGGATATCTACAAGTTCATAAGTCGCCTCCTCCCCCAAGAAAAGTTGAGGGTTCCTCTTTCTCCCACCGTCGCCGTCGTCGGTCCGCCTCGTCTCCGTTGGCCTTAGGGCCATGGGGACGCGGCCAATCCCGGCCCTTGGCGGCAGGAGGGCTCTGTTTTTAGATGCTCATTCGAGTCTTGTTAGGATTTGTGTCCTGCTCGGGAAGATAAGACGGCGGCGGCTCCTTGAACATGGAATAAGGTTCTCCTCGCCTAGCCCTCGTCTCGATGGTGTGTCTAGCATCATTAGTGGGCGTGTGGAGGTGTGTCTCCGGTGGATCTGTCCGTGGTGGATTTGTTCGCATCTGGTCGTAGTTCGTCTATGTTTGTGTTTCTTCAGGTTGGATCCTTCCGATCTACACTACTCTTCATCAGCGGCCGTTGTTGTTCTGGTGCAATGGTTCTATAGGGCCTTAGCACGACGACTTTCCAACTATCCACTACAACAAGTTTTGCCCGGCTCCGGCAAGGGAGGGACGATGACGGCGGCTCGCTTCGCCTCGCTTCAGTGCTTGTAGTCGTCGCTAAGTGGTCTACGAATATGAATGTAATATTTAATATTTCTGGTGTTCGTTGTACTGTCGTGATTGAATATGAATAATTCAGAAGTTTCTCGCAAAAAAGTTATGGGTGAATTGTAATATTTTCCATAATTATTTTGAGTGCTGCAAACTTAAGGGAAAAAAGTAGGGCCAGATGTTTAGGGGAGACGCCATTTTATTCAATAGATTTCACGGACAAATAGTGTACTGCAGAGGAGGTGAGCTTTTCATACCTCACTAGGTAAACTTTACGTTCCTTCTCATGAACAATACTAGCGAACTTTGTAATGTATTGGCTCATGGTTTAGCAAAGTCTTGGTCTTTGTGTTTTCAACTCTGCTCCGGAGTGTACCCGGGAGATTTTGAATGAGTTTGTTGGTTAATCAATAAATTGTCGACGTTCCCCAAAAAGAAATATACTAGCAAACTTTGTGAGAGGTAGGCGTATATCACGCTACAACCGCACCCTGATGTAGCCACCCCTCGATTTGTCATTCAATATCTTGTCCATATTTTACCCGAATTCTTCAAAAGCTTTTGTATCATCTGCTTCTTACAAAGCACATCTGGGATCTTGTGAATTTGAGGCCAAATTGGCATGTACGCCATCACAACCTCCTCTGCAGGACTGATCCCGTCATACGGGTATAAGGGCATCTCCAACACCGACTCTCAAATCTTCCGCATGCGTCTGAACCGCGTTGTTCGGATCACGAAAACCAACAAACGCGGTCCTATATCGGTCCGCGGCGCGGTCCGAACGCGTTTCTCCCAAGCCCTCTTCTGACCACCCTGGCCCACCCAAAACCTCTCCCCACCCGCGCGCACTTATAGCCCATTGTCCAGCTACCCACATTCATGTCGTTGTGGAGCGCGCCGCTCCACACTAAAGGCGGCTCAGGGTGGACATGGACTCTCACTGCCTCCTCCATTTAAGCGGCACGCTGGTGAGGGCGCCGCCCGCTACACGTCCGGTTAAACACACCTGCTCGCCACATTCAAACGCCTCCACTAAACCCACATGGAAGCCGTGAAACGTACACCGGCCACACGTCCGTTTATGAGCGGGCCGGAAATAAACACAACGTCGGGCAAGCTTCACCCGTCCACCCTCTATTTAAACCAGACCTGACGCTGGGCAAGAATCACACCACTCCACCGCTCCCCATATCCTCCTTCCACCATTTTCTCCACTCTTTCGATTGCATCCGACGAGCCGGAAGAGTAGTTCTCCAGCATAAAAGCCGGCTGGGTGGCCCGCCGATCCTGTCGGATACAAACGAGGCAGCTTGCTGCTCCACCTCCCTCGCCTAGCCCGGCGGAGCAAGTTGCCACCCCAAGCCAGTGAGTGGTTCAGGAACTCGCCGCTCGAAGCCAACTCGTGGAGGAGTGATGAGTTGCTCCATCTCGGCACGGTGGGGAGCACGGCGGCACGGGCATGATCGCCTCCAGTGCATGCGACTGCGTCATCCGCCATCGACTTGCGCGTAGCCGCGCCATGCACGTGAAGAAAGAAGTCGGTTGTGCGGATGTCAACGAGGTGGCGGCCAGCACGTCCGCGCCAGCCGCCATCATCAAGGAGAAGTAGAACATGGGAGGTTGTCGCCGCTTGTATCCCATGGAGGCCACAGCCGGCGCGTAATCGGCTTGTATAACCGGTGACCTGTCGCGTCTTTATATCAGACCATGGGCACACCCGTCTGGGCTCCACATAAGCACCTTCCCCTTCGGCTGAAGTACCCTCTTTTCCACTCCGATGAGCGGTGTAGCTGGACATAGGGAAGATACGGGGGAAGAATATGCCTCGGGGACTCCCGACAGTCCGGTTAGCGGGCTGCCGAACATGGGGAAGACAAAGGGATCCACCGCGGCTGGTCGTAGACTAGTGTAGTGTACCCTTGTCGTGGGAGTGGAGCTCCGCGTGACTGTACTTGCACATAGTGAAAGTACTAGTTATCGACTAGAGGGGGGTGAATAGGCGATTTTTATGAAAGTCTTCAAAACACGAGTGCTTTGAAGACAAATAGGAAATCTGAACCTATATGATATGCAGCGGAATGTAAACTACACTAAGAAAGCAGTAGTCAAGCAAGCAATATAGTAAAAGCACGAAGACTAACAGCAGCTAGGTAGAAAGGATCAGAATGGAAGATAGTATGAAGACAAACAGTTACAAGTCTTCACACGGTGAAGTCAAATGGATCAGGCAAGCAAGTAATGACTTCACGAAGACAAACTGGAGAGTAAGGAGGGTAGGGGATAGAACTAGTTGCTTGGTGAAGACAAGGATTTGGTAGACCAGTTCCAGTTGCTGTGACAATTGTACGTCTGGTTAGGGAGGCTGAGATTGAACTCAGAAGACTGTGTCTTCACCTTATTCCCCTAGGGCTAAGAACACTTAGTCCTCGCCCTATCACTTAGGTAAGTCTTCAAGGTAGACTTCCAAACCTTCACATACTCCGTTTACGGGCAATCCACAATAATTCTTGGATCCTCAGAACGTGACGCCTAACCAACTGGAGGATGCAAAGTCCTCAAGTGTAACAAGTCTTCAGATCACGTGGACAGAAAGACTTCAGTGATGCCTAACACTCTTTGGTTCTGGGTGTTTTGGGCTTTGTCCTCGCAAGGATCTCTCTTCAAAGGCTTTGGAGGTGGGTTGCTTTCAAACGACAAAAGTCGTGCACTAACTTTGAGCAGCCACCAATTTATGGTGTAGGGGATGGGCTATTTATAGCCAAGTGGCAACCCGACCTGATATGTCCGAAATGACCCTGGGTCACTAAGGAACCGATACGTGTCCAACGATCGGATTTCAAACACATGCGACAACTTGGCTTGGGCTACAAGCAAAGCTGACTCATCCAGCTGTGGATAAGATTTGCTCTCATTGTCTTCGCTCGAAGACATATGATTTGGTTGAGCATCACATCAGTCATCTGACTTTGTTCACTTGGATCCCACTTAACAGTACGGTGGTTCCAATGACTCAGGAAAGAAGAAAAGGAAACTACGAAAGAAACTATGTCTTCGCACTCCATAGTCTTCAAGTGAATGTCTTCATCGTCATTATCTTCATCGTGAATGTCTTCACAAACCACCATTGTCTTTAGTGTCTTCATACATTTTTAGGGGTCATCTCTGGTAGGTAAACCAAATCAATGAGGGACCACTACCTGTGTTATCCTGCAATTCTCACAAACACATTAGTCCCTCAACCACGTTTGTCGTCAATACTCCAAAACCAACTAGGGGTGGCACTAGATGCACTTACAATCTCCCCCTTTTTGCTGATTGATGACAAACTGGTTGAAGTTTTCAACGGGGATAAAAGTATGTGAAAGTTTAGGTACATATGCATTGTCTTCATAGGTTAAAAGAGGCTCCCCCTGAAGATGTGCATATAAGTAGTTTGCCTTTGAATGCAAATGCACATGGCAGGTTTTGCTTTGTAGAGATCTTCTTCAACCATGAAGACAATTCATCATGCATATATGAAAGTAATGAATATAATGATATGCATAATGAGAAATGGACGTCTGCAGAATGACTTCATGCGGAATTTATCATCGCATCACAAGGTGGTAGAAGAAAGTAACAGACGACCATCAAGTTTTAAGCGTTACAACTCAAAAAACAAAAGTTTCAAGAACGAGAGTTGTAAAACTTCACAAAAATAAGCAACCGACCCATATAGACCCACTTGAAGACTATCAACTCGCATGCTTCTCCCCCTTTTGTCAGTAAGGACCAAAAAGGTTTGAAGACATAGAGCATCTACTCATTCCCATGCGGAGAAGATGTTGGTGCAAGGTCGACGCTGGAGTTGGGCGATGCAGAAGGGGCTGGTCCAGTATCCTGATGAAGTGAAGCCAATGCTGGTGAAGTGGCATCGTCCTCTTCATCTATGACTCTGGCAACAACAGTTGCAGCCTGTTGGGTTCTACGGTAGGGTGCGTCGATTGCAAATTAAAATTTTCATACACGCAGAACAACCAAGAACATGCTATGGGAGATGGATCACAGATCGTTACCACTAGACGCGCAGTGCCTTGCAGCGGAATTAGAGTTGAGGCAGCGTGTTCCCAGAGTCGCCTCACATTCCCGGAGTCGTCTCCTCCTTGCCGGTCTCCCACGTAGCCGATCGGATCCCGCGAACAGGTTCGCCGGAGCGGCGCAAGTGCACCGCCTCTAACGGTATCCGTGCGTGCAGGAGGAACGTCGCGCGGCGGACTGCTAGGTCTGATCACACAACCGGCGGCGAGTGGAGGTGGCTAGTTGCAACACATGCAAAGCCCTAACGATGGTGCCGAAGCGATCAACTGAATAAGTGTGCCGCACCTCCACTATTTATGGGCATCCGTCGCGAGCTCAACACTTGGGCCTTGCACGGATCCTAAAGCCCAAAGTCTACTCGGTCGCGTTCCAAGTCCAGCTCGGATCACATCCGACCAGTGTCCTCCGAACTGACCTCGTAGGTTCGTTCCCTTAAGCGCGCGACCCCTTAGGTTCAAGTCGGCTTGGTCACAGTCCGTATCACCTCCGACCTACACGGTTGGTAGCGGCCTCTAGCAAAGCGTGTCGACCACCAAGCAGACTATGAAGCTGGTTAGGCAAACCTATACAATGTATCACACTTCTATTCCCTTTGCCTCACGATATGTGTTGTCGGGCTCAAGGCGAGATTGTCATCCTTGTGCTAGCCCGACCTCTTTCTCGTTCCAGTGATACCGACCACAAACCGGATTATCTCATAATCCTTGTCGCATGGCCATGCTTATCCTGGTCGGATCACACGAGGGGCCCAGAGTATATCTCTCCTGATCGGAGGGGCAAATCCCATCTTGCTCGACCATGTCTTGCAGCATGGGACTGGACAAACCCGAAACCTACCTTTGTAACTGCCCAGTCACGGAGTAGCATTTGGTCGGCCCAAAGCAAGTTTGTCACCATCTCGAGTACATGCGTCAGCTCAGGTCTTAGGACATAGAACGCATGTTGTACTAAAGACTCACAGATGACATATCGTTGTGTCTCATAATTGGGTCTGTCCGACTCAGACCTTATCTCGACTCGGATCCGACTACGTCGAATCCGACCAGACCTTTCCAAGTCCATATTATCCGATTAGCATCCAATGCTCCATGGCTAGTGAGACCGATCCATCGACCTTGTCATATGCTAGTCTAGTCGGCTGCGCGTCCACACAGCCCTTTCGACTAGGGACCTTTTAGGACAGTCATCAAACAATGCATAGTCCCACAAACAAGTCACGTACTTGCTGATACACATGATTGATAATGTCCAAGGACTATATTTATTCATAAACACAAGGAAATATCATCATACATGATTGCCTCTAGGGCATATCTCCAACATAGCCGAAGATGAATACTCTGAATCTTCAATGAAAGGGGTTGGACGCCAACTTGCGAATTGTGGTGGCCTGGAATCAAACTTGAAGTGCTCTCTGAAGCCATCTTCGCGAAGATCATCTTCAGAGCAGAGCAGCGTGAGGCTCTTCCAGGACCGCTGACAGGCTTCATGAGCAACGAAATAATTCTTGGAATCCAAGTTGCGGATGTGATTGATATCAACAATGAGACTCTGCATCTGTCGCTTTAGCCAATCGTGATGCCTATCTTGTTTCTGATGAAGTGATACAAGAAGCTCTCGGTCATTGAGAACACGAGATCTCTTCTTCGGCCTTTGAGAAATTGTCCTGGCAGTTGCATCTGTATCTGCACGATGGGGCAGGTGAAGCTGACCAGCAAGATGACCATCAGGAGTAGGAGGGTTTGGCACATGAATACCTTCAATTGGCTGAGTGAAGCTTTGAAACTCAACATTGTGAAGATGCAGTGGCTTCTTGGTAGGATCTGGGTATATGGCTTCATATGGCATGTCAACCTCAGGCAGGAACACCACATGATTGCGTGCTGAAGCCTGATAGTTGATGGAGGACTGAAGCTTAATGAGCCTCATGACCCATGGAGTATAGAATTTGAGGCCAAAAAGATCAATGCCAGAAGCAGCCAACTAACAAATGAAGAAGTCTTGCGAGTTGAATCTGATGCCCCTCAGAATGTAGAAGACCAATGTCTTCATTGTGCCTTCAAGCTTTGCACCAGAGGAATTTCCCTTGATAGGACACAGAGTACGCCTGATGATGTGATAGATGTTGGGGAACGTAGTAATTTCAAAAAAAATCCTACGATCATGCAAGATCTATCTAGGAGATGCATAGCAACGAGAGGAGGAGTGAATCTTCATACCCTTGAAGATCGCAAAGCGGAAGCGTTTACCAACGCGGTTGATGTAGTCGTACACCTTCACGATCCGTCCTGATCAAGTACCGAACGTATGGCACCTTCGCGTTCAGCACATGTTCAGCTTGATGACGTCCTCGCCTTCTTGATCCAGCAAGACGGGCGAAGTAGTAGATGAGTTCCGGCAGCACGACGGCGTGGTGACGATGTTGGTGATGAACAATCTCTGTAGGGCTTTGCTTAAGCACTACGGAAACTATGATGGAGGATAAAACACTATTATCCCATTATGACGGTGAATTCCGGAACCCTTCCGGAGACCAAACACTATTATCCCATATATCAATCTTTATCTTCGGACCATTTCGGAGTTCATCGTCATGTCCGTGATCACATCCGGGACTCCGAACAACATTCAGTCACCAACATACATAACTCATATAATACTATATCATCAACGAACGTTAAGCGTGCGGACCCTACGGGTTCGAGAACTATGTAGACATGACTGAGACACCTCTCTGGTCAATAACCAATAGCGGAACCTGGATGCCCATATTGGCTCCTACATATTCTACGAATATCTTTATCGGTCGAACTGTTATGACAGCATACATTATTCCCTTTGTCATCGGTATGTTACTTGCCCGAGATTCAATCGTCGGTATCTTCATGCCTAGTTCAATCTCGTTACCGGCAAGTCTCTTTACTCGTTCTATAATAAATCATCTCGTAACTAAATAATTAGTCACATTGCTTGCAAGGCTTATTATGATGTGCATTACCGAGAGGGCCTAGAGATACCTCTCCGATACTCGGAGTGACAAATCCTAATCTCGATGTGTGCCAACCCAACAAACACCTTCGGAGACACCTGTAGAGCATCTTTATAATCGCCCATTTACGTTGTGACGTTTGATAGCACACAAGGTGTTCCTCTGGTGTTCGGGGGTTGCATAATCTCATAGTCCGAGGAACATGTATAAGTCATGAAGAAAGCAGTAGCAATGAAACTGTAACGATCATAATGCTAAGCTAACGGATGGGTCATGTCCATCACATCATTCTCCTAATGATGTGATCCCGTTCATCAAATGACAACACATGTCTATGGTTAGGAAACTTAACCATCTTTGATTAACGAGCTTGTCAAGTAGAGGCATACTAGGGACACTATGTTTTGTCTATGTATTGACACACGTATTAAGTTTCCGGTTAATACAATTCTAGCATGAATAATAAACATTTATCATGAAATAAGGAAATAAATAATAACTTTATTACTAGTGCATATTTCCTTCAATAGATAGTGCGAGGCAAGTACTCAAGGTCTTGAACAAAGAAATCCTTGGGATATTCAGCTTCAACAGGCAATGGTTTCATCATGCTGAGCATTTCACTCATGTTTGGCTCAGGCCACTAAAAGATACTCTACAGCTCACGCTCATAAGGAGGACAACCTGGCTCATAGAGATCACCAGCAGTGGGCAAGGAGGTAAGCTCAATGATGTCTTGAGCTTTGGCTTCGTGATGCACGTCGCCTGTCATACACTCGAGGACCCAAGTCTTCGGATCGCTGGTGTAGCCTTGGATATGTAATATGGCATAAAACTGCAGCAGAAGCTCTTCATTCCAGTGCTCTTTTTTAGTGACAAACGAAAGAAGTCCCACTCCACGAAAACAGTCAAGAGCCTCTTCAAGGCATGGCAGCCCAGCAATAGCTTCACAGTCAAGACGCCGGTGAGGAAAATCATGTCTTGATTGTACAATATGCAAGAGTAGTAACTGCGCTGCTGATGGCTCCAGAACCTATCTGAGGAGATCTTTGGCTTCTTGTAGGGGTTCTTGGCGTTGTCGAAGAATGTGTTGTGCTCTCTGAAGCTTAGCACACTGAATGAGCCATGAGTTGTTACTGTGCTGGGAAGCCTTGGCAGACTGGGCTTCGGCTTCTGCGTGTGAGGCATCTGCTCCACATGATAGTCATATTGAGGACCTGGAGCAGTGGGTGGAATCATAATTGTCCACCTCACAGTAACAAGCTCACCACGATTGTAGGCCTGTTCCATAGTATGAGGCACTGGAGGAGGAATGGCTACATTTGAAGTGATTGGCTGCACAATGTCTTCTGTGGCAGCATCAGTTTCAGGCTCCACATTTTCTTCAGCCATGGCCTCGTCATTGGCTTCAGCGGTGACAGTGGTGGCAGTCGTCTGTGCTTCAATTTCAGTGGATCATGAGCTGGGGAGTCGGGCACGATCACATTCTATTGAACAACTGGATCACTTGTAGGGGGACTGGATCTACATTTTGATAGGTTTTTCTTTGTTTTTATTTGGTTCCTCTTTTCCCAATTTTTTATTTAGTTTTATTTCCTTCTTCTCCATTTTTGTTTGGTTTTCCTTCTTCTTCTTCATTTTCCTTTTTCCCTTATTTTTTATTTCGTTTTCACTCTACATTTTCGTATATGTCAAAAATGTGTTTTAATAAGTTAACAGTATTTTTTGTACGCAAGTTCAACATTGTCCGAACGTTTTTAAAACTTTTTTCGAATACTTCTTTAATATTTTAATACTTATTCAACATTTTTAAATACTTGTTCAACATTTTCAAATACTCGTTCAAAAAATTGCATACACTCGTTCAACATTTTTTAATAATTATTCAACATTTTTCAAACACTTGTTCAACATTATTAGTACTTATTCAACATTTTCAAATACCTGTTCAACATTTTTTTAATACTTATTGGGAAACGTTTACCATCATCCAGCGGATTGCAAAGGCTGCGTCCACCAACTTCGCTGGATGACACGTGTCCAAGTGAAGGCTCGCATGCCATCCTTAGTCGGACATGCTTTTGCAACAAGGGTTAATTTTTTGAAATATATGTGATGTTGCAATGGTTTACGACATGATCTACTTTTTGCAGAAAAATCTTTGTTACGAAAATTTTCTGCTACAAGACCCCAGTTGCAAAAGAAATTGCAAAAAATCTCAGCTGCAAAAAAATTGCAACAAAACCTCAGTTGCAACCGGGTTTTTTTTGTTGACAAAACCAACATTGCAAAAAGTTTCTGCAACATGACCTATGTTGCAGAAATAGTTCTGCAACAAGACATCTGTTGTAATTATGAAGGCGCACTCAGGATGCTCCATGCACCAGATCCAACAGGCCGTGACCGAACCAATCTTTTAAAGAGACCGGCCGGCGGACGCGTAGCACGCCCCTTATTCAACATTTTCCTGATACTTGTTCAACATTTTTCCTCATGTGTTTTAAAGTGTTATATGTGTGTGTGTGTGTGTGTGTGTGTGTGTGTGTGTGTGTGTGTGTGTGTGTAGAATATTTTAAAAATATAATTTTTTTTACAAAAATAAAGCAAAAAGTGAGAACATAAAACAGAAAGAAAAAACACTCCAGGCGGCTGGCCTCCCGCGCGGCTGAGCCAGCCCATCTGGGGCTGCCCCGACGAGACAACTACCCCCTAGCTGGCTTAAAGCGAGAAATAGGGGCGCCCATTGGATCTGCCCATATAGACAGTTCTTCTGGTTTTGAGATTCTGTTTTTTCTGCCTTTTCGCTTTTTTCCTTTCTTGCTTATTTTCTATTTCCCCGTTTTTATTTCCATCTTCCCCTTTGAAATCACGGCCACTTTTTAAAATCTGCAACTTTTTAAACTTTTTTGTATTCATGATTGTTTTGAAATTTGTGAAGATCTTTTGCAACTAACGACTATTTTAATATTTGTGAATATTTTTTGAAATTCGTGAAAACTTTATATATTCCATAATTTTTAGAAAATTTACAATTTTGAAGTATCTTACATAATTTAAATTTAGGTACTTTTTTTTATATTTGTGAAATTTTATAAAATCCAGGAATATTTTTCAAATTTGTGAAAGCTTTTAAATTCATGAATAATTTTCAAAATTCTGGAAAATCATTTTTCAAAACTTTTATAATAATCAAATTTTTATTAAGTAAACTATTTTTACATTCCAAAAATAAATTTTCAACAACTTCGTTGACAAATTTTCAAATTCAAACGATGTTTGAAGTTCACAGAAATTTTAAAATTTCACGGATATCTTTATATTTATGAATTTTTTTTATAAATTTGTGAGTATTTTTTATATTTGGTAATATCTTTTATTTAAAAATTTTGTAGCCACTTTTTAAATTCATAAAATAAAATTAATGTGTCTACGATTTAACCATCATGGAAACTTGAAAGTGAATCGTATTGCATGAATAAATCTATGTAATGTGAAAATTCATGAACAATTTTGAAATTCAGTAATATTTTTCAAATTTCTGGAGTTTTTTTAATTTGTGAAATTTTTCTAAATTTCGTGAACATAGTTTTAATTCATGAACATATTTTGAATCCGTCAAAATTTTCAAATCTATCAAACCAGAGCAGGGTTTTGTTTATACAACAACTATTGGTTTTTGTAGAGTTATCCCGATAGGAGCAGAGCCAGACAAGCAAAGCTATTCGGCTGCCCCATAGCGCGTTACTGCAACAGAAGTCCGGTGTACAAGTGAGTTAGCTCCTATTCAATTCTTTAGAATAGAAGAAAGTGTGCAAAAATATAGAAAAAATGATCCTAAATTTAATTAAAATTAAAGTTCAATTGCTACTTTCCGCTTGCATTCTTTCTACCGCTTGGCGAGAAAGTAAACAGTAGAATAAAATGCAATTTATTGCTCGGAAAAAACCAGCAAACCATTTTTGTGAGATTCCGAAATTTTGGAGAGTTCAATAAAATCCGTGGAAATTATTCAAAAATTCGTAAAAAAATTAATTTTGTCAAATTAACAAAATGTTCACAGATGTCTAAAAATAGTCAAAATTTGAGAAATGTTCGCGAAATATTAAAAAATGTTCATGGATTTAGAAAAAAAATCATTTATTTTTAAGAGATCTGGATTATTTGAAACGTGTTCACAATTTTTAAAATATTGATGAATTTTTAAAATGGTGATGGATTTTGAAAAATGCTCAGGAATTTAGGAGGAATGGAAAAGAAATAGAAAAGGAAGCAATGAAAAACAAGAAAAATGAACAGAACCATTTAAAACCAAGAATAGAAAGAAGCATAAGGGGTGAAAATAATCAGGTAAAAATACAGAAAAACTAACAGGCCTAAAGAAATAAAATTTGCTTGTACTAGGTTCCTAGGGAGCAACTATGAATACAGAACGAAATTGTCCCAAATAAATAAAAAATAGCTTGTACGGATTCCTGAGATCATGCGAAGGTAAATAAGCCAAGCCAAATGGGCGAATGGGAAATGGGGCATGAGTTATTTACCAAAAGAGTACTATTGTACGCAATGTGCCTATAATAGGACATTTTTCAAATCATGATTGATTACCTTATATCTGGCTTCGAATGTACTCCCTCCGTCCGGAAATACTTGTCGGTGGAATGGATGTATCTAGACGTATTTTAGTTCTAGATACATCCATTTTTATGCATTTCTGCGACAAGTATTCCCGGACGGAGGGAGTAGATATAACCTTCTTTCCTATAGACCCTGTGATTTACAAAATGAAGAAAGCGGATTAAGCTTGGCAAGAAAATATTTGTAAGTTCTTGTTATCTTAAATCATTCTTGTTTTCTGGACCAATTCATCGCAAAGATTAAAACAATATAAAAGAGATAGACCAGATCTAAGGTTTTACCTACATCGCTGTACACACTTGGGGTGTAAATTAGATGGAATGGCATGTGTAAACACCATTACATATATCTTGTGAACATATTATGTGGGAGTTGTGTCCTAATAACACCACGATCGATTGTCGCCGCCTCGAGGGTCTATTGTCCAACCCCGATCCTAACCCCGATCCTACGCGACTTGTCAGGGTTACCTCGGCTATTTAAGGATGACCATACCAATGCATTGGATGTTTAATGGCTGCACCGTAGTCTGCCCCCAAGACTTGATTCCGGCTACAATACTAACCTTATTGTCACCGGCTTTCATCATAGTATTCCTCTCCTCTCTATCCTTAACCTCTCCTAGTTCCGATTTTCGAAGTCTCGGATACTGGCGAGCCCTGGGATTGAGGTAGATATAAGAGGCTATATAGTCGCACAACAATATAGTAATCTTAATTTGGTTGCTTCCCGTAGAGTATTAATCATATGGATGGTGGAATCTCTTTTGTACGGACCTTAATTATATGAATTATATTTTCTATTGGACGAACAATTGTTACTTGCATGGACTATAGGGCATGACAACATAATTCTTTTGCTCTCTATTATTCTATGCATCGACTAGGAAGAAAGTGAGAGAAATATTATTACAAAATATTTTATACATTAGGATAGGACAAATCATTCTCTGCCAGCCAAAATACCATTTAAACAGATCCACAAGTATGGTGCTAAGACCATCTCGGTGCCATCGTCTTCGCCTCGTGCCTTCGACTGCTCTCTTGTCATGATGCACTGGAATTATGGAATGGAGCAATATACCTATCTGTATTGACTACGCATGTGTGCAAGTGATAAACATGATTCAGGATTCTACGATGGACTGATCCAGAATCTAGATTCGCATTCTTGGTGCATGAAATGAGAGAATTGATGAATGGAGACCGTAGGGTTTATATTACTCATATACGCGTAGATGCCAAAACTATGCAAACTATTTTATGGCATATGCTAGAATTGATTCGCTTGGCTTTGCACCAGACAGTGTTGCCAGACTGACACTGTAATCCTTCCATGATTGAGTAATATGGATGCCTACTTGCGCAAAAAGAATAAAAGCGGTCCATCCTTCTTTTTCATGCAAGACTAAAAGTAGTTTATTTCATTAAGATAGAGTTACAATCCTTCGGCAAGAGTTCCTCAATACATGGTGGTTCTCTGCCAAGCCATACAGTAGTAACTCGCTCAAAGCAACTATATTTTGCCGGACAATCTACAAATCTATTCTGAGATCTATGAAGTTTCTGGAGAATAAACCCTCTATTTGTCATAAGCAATTTAACCTCATCTACTGAATGATCATAAACCGATCGATCTAAACTAGTACTTGAAACACAAGATAAGAAAGTCGAAGAATAAAACTAAACCGTCTGTATGTTGACTAACAAGCGCCATGCCGATCATCAATGCATGAATCTCTGTCTCAAACTAAGGAATGTGTAGAACCAAGTTTGAAGGAATTTTTCGGAATTCCATCGATTCCTGGTAAAAGGATTTCCACAAAAAACAACAACATGTTGATCGTCCCAGTGTTCATTGTTGACTTTATTTTTGACATTTTTTTTGTTTATTCAACTAATCTTGCACTCTATTTCACACCATGTGCCGCATTGAACGGAGAAATATGAACACGAAAGATGCTGGGGACCACATACTACTCGGTCCGCGTCGATGTCAACCGTGAACTAGCATGCACGCCAAAAATATAAGAGCATGCTCATGTGCCTTGCTGACAGCAGGTTATTTAGGCCCCATTTCGATCCAACTCGCTCGATCTTTATTATATGCGCTCTAAGTGTCTCGATAAAGAAATTAGCATATAAAAAAAGTACATAAATTAGGGTGCCCAAGAAATTAAGAACTCAACAGCAGAAATCCTGAAATAAATCCAGGAATAATGCGAGCACCAGGACTTGAACCCTAGTGAGTTGGAGATATCACTGTCACTCCAACCATTCAATCAGAGGTTGGTTCGCGATAGAGGATCTGTTAGGTGTGGCATAAAGGAGTAAAATAGAGTTTATCCTCCATGATAGAGTTATTGGGGATCGGTAGGAATGCCCTAAGACTGTGTCGAGCAACTGAAGGGATTTTTCGTGTTCCATCGATTCCTTTTTTTAGCATCAAATTCCATCAATTCTTGGTAAAAGGATTTACACAAAAAACAACATGTTTTTTTTAGAAACAAAAAACAACGACATGTTGATCGTCTCAATCTCCATCGTAGACTTTTTCTTCGAGGGATTTTCTTTTTGTTTATTGAACGAATCTTGCACTCTATTCACACCATGTGCCGCATTGAACGGAGAAAACTGGACACGAAAGATGCTGTAGATCACTTCTCGGTCCTTGTCAATGTCAACCGTGAACTCGCATGCGCGACAAAAATATCAGAGCATGCTCATGTGCCTAGCTGACAGTACGTTGTTTAAGCCCCATTTTAATCCACTCGCTCGATTTTTATTATGTGCGCTGTAATTTGACAAGTGTCTCCATCTCTATTACTCCCTCCGTTCGGAATTACTTATCTCGAAAATGAATTTATCTAGAACTAAAATACATCTAGATACGTCTATTTCTGTGACAAGTAATTCCGAACAGAGGAAGTAGACATCAACAATAAATAAATTAGCATCTAAGAAAAGGCTACAGAAATTAGGGTGCCCAAGAAATTAGCATTTAAGAACTCAACGGCGGCAGCGACGGCCACTGCCCACATAAGGCTGGTCATAGTGGGGAGTAACTTAGACTAGTGTCAATGACACTAGTCTAAGTTACTACCTTCATAATGCAAAGTAACATAATAGTAGTATCATGGATGGCTTCATTTATTAACTTGTAGACTCATCTTGTCTCGGGAAGCGCTATGTTACAGTAACATATTATGTTACCACCTCTCATTAACTACTTGCCACGTAAGCAAGATTTTCTTGAAATGCGCTATGTTACTACTCCCTCCGGTCCTTTTTAGTTTGCGTATAACACTTGACCCGCATACCAAGATGAGAATTTTGTGGATGATTTTGGACTAGTCTACCTCTCCGTTTGCATGGAGAAAGCTGCAGCCCTTTATTTACTGATGCAAACTGACTGGCTGCATGTAGTGGTATTTTACTCCCATGCATGGTCCCCGCATGCTTACCAGGCCACATGCATCCATAACCTCCCGTGCACAGTCCCGCATGCAAACCGATTGGCCGCGAGGCGCGCCTCTCCCTCGGGAACGCATGCGAATTGCATACAAAGCAAATAATTAGGGGCAAAACAGGAAAAAATGACCAAAACTTCCTACCGCGCAGACTAATACGAGAAAAACGGAAAAATCTTAGACGCAAAGTAAAGAGGACCGGAGGGAGTACCTAAGTTACTCCCACTATGACTAGCCTAACAATGGAATAGAATCTAAGCCCCACACGTCAAAGTTAGCGCCTCAGCTACCTAAACTAGTTCATGCATTCATCCAATCCAAATCGAATCACCATCGGAGACGGCACCGACGACACCTACTGCCTACTGAGCTACCGCGGCCAGCTGCTGCACCCTCTCGGCCATGCCCTTGACGCTGGCGCCGAGGCGCGCCACGAGCGCCGCCTCGCTCCACCCGTCTCCCTTCACGGTGTCGCACTCGAACGCCCACGAGATCACGCACCCGGCTTCGCCGCCGCCGTCGAGGTCCAGGACGCGGAGGGTGGCGACGTAGCGGCCGAACCCCATGTTGCTGTCGACGACGGCGTAGCGGAGGCGCCGCGCGGCGTGGTCCGACTCCAGCAGCTCCTCTCGCGCCCACAGCCCCGCGGCGCTCGAGGCCACGTGCCGGACGCAGCCGGGGGTGACCACCAGCCGGCCATCTTCGTCCTCCTCGCTGGTGGCTCCCGTTACGCGCTCGCACACGTCGATGCCCGGCAGGTAGAGGTGCGCGGAGAAGAAGCTGGCGACGTGCGCCCACACGGCGCCCGCCGGCATGCCCGGCAGCGGGGCCTCCACCAGTGGCGGAGCTTGGGACACATATTAGGAGGGGCAAATGGGCTGGGAGGCAACTAACATGGTTTAGGCTAGATTTCTATGAATCTATGGGCAATTACTTATGATAATATGAACAAATCTTCTGGGTAGGGGGGGCGATGGCCCAGCTTGATCTCCACTAAGCTCCGCCACTGGCCTTCACGGCGCCACGCCACTGCTCCGGCGCCTGCGCAGCCTCCAGTGCCCGCCCTTGCTGCGCACCCTCCTTGTGGATCTCCATTGCCGCTGCCGCGCGCCGATCGACGACTTACTGAACGTATGCACACGGCCGTACTACGTGTTTGGCGAGCTATGTGATGCCGATTAAGCTGGCTAGGTTAGTTGGTTTATATAGTGGAGTGCAAGAAACGACAGCTAAGCTAACGACGTGTCAGTGTGTGAGTAGGAAGCATAAGTACGTGTACTAAGCGACAACAATTGACAGTAGTGACTAGTGAATGAGTGGATCTGTGAATCAGGATTATGCAACTATGATTGGGTGATTGGTACACTGATTGCCAGCAAAAAAATGTGATGAAAACTTTTGGCCGGTGGTCTTAACAAGTACTCCCTCTTTCCATCTATATAGGGCCTAATGCATTTTTCGAGGCTAACTTTGACCAAATATTAGAGCAATAATACATGACATGCAACTTACACAAAGCACATCATTAAATTCGTGTGTGAAAGGAGCTTTCAATGATATAATTTTCACATTATGCATGTCATGTACTATTAATCTTGTCAATAGTCAAAGGCGGTCTTAAAAAACGCATTAGGCCCTATAGTATATTTTTGACAGTTGGTGGTCTAACTAGTAAATTTACCAGTTGCCCCACAGCTGTCGGATTATGAGTCGGCCGGCGGCGGAGCCGTCCATCCGGGTAACGTGGAATAGTGGTAGCCCCACTTTGATTGGTGCACCGTCCCATGTTCGAGATGCAGTCATATGCGGAGAGCAGTATACTTTAGGCCACTCTGTATATTTACTACTCATATCAGTATCAATACTGCTTGAGGTAATATCAATGGTAGTCACTAAACTTGTGTCGAATGTGCAGTTTAGTGCTAGATCTTTGAAAATACGTTTTTTCGGTCATACAACTTGTCATTTGGTTCAAATACAGTCACTCTGTTCCAGTGCATGCGTATTCAGCATGCATGGGTCCACTGTCAGCGACCTGCACTGTTTCAAGGCGACACGTGCGCAACCTTTTTGCCCAAACCCCCCTCGAATCTTGTCTATTTGTGGCCGCCGCGTGCCTCCTAACCGCTTCATCTCCTGACCATTCTGAGGCAGATGTGGAGGCATCGGAGGAGGTGCGTCACGGCGGCCGTCGGAGGAGGAGATGGACGACCCGCATCGTCGACGTCCGGGTGAAGCAGCGTTGTCATATGGTTAGTCTCTTCTCTTCTTTGTCTCGTTTCTCTCCTCTGCTCCCGCTGTCTTTTCTGTGCCGCCTATCGCCAAGGTAGGGTTATGCATTGTGAGTAAACGAGTTTTGCTGTATGCATTACATTTGTAGGATCTAGTTCTCCTATTTGGCAATTCAAGCTAGGCTTTTACTGGGGGTTAAGATGAGGAAGCTTTATGTGTGAAAAAGTAACATCAAAACAACAAATCAATCGTTTTAGGCACAGATCCGCTAAGATGTTCGTTGATCAAATTGTTCAGTAAGGTTGAGGTTCCAGATGTTTACTGAATTTTTGTTAGACTGCATACACTGAATATGTTTGCCAATTCAGTTAACTGAATATGCTGCACATTATGTGACTGAATTTTTTAACTTCAAATGTTATCTGCACATTATGTGTTGTATTGGCAAGTGATAATTATTTGTTTTATTGGCACTTAACTGAATTTGTTATCTGCTGCAGTGTTAACTAAATTTGGGCACTTGTTAACTGAATTTGTGCGTAGAACATGGTGATTGAATTTCTGCAGTGGACATGTTATATTCAAAGCTGCTCTTTGTTCTCTTTTTATGATAACTCTGTTTTCACTTACAAGATGTTTCTGTTACAATTCTTAAAATAGGAAAAATTTGCATATCCAGCTCCTATGGACAGATGACATACATGATTTCCTCTCTCTGTAGTTTAGATGACCAAGTGATGAAGTTCATGAATGAACTTTTCTTTGGCATATGTCTGGTTCATGATGATGGTCACTGTGTGCAGAAAGTTCATTGTTAAATTCAGTACAAACATGTACTGCATCTCTGTTGTAATATTCAGTAGTGAGCTGCATTATTTGTGATAATTTCATGCTTAAATAAAGTACAAAACTGTACTACATTTTGTATGTAAAATTCAATATAGATATGTATTACAGTTTCATCCAAAAATTCAGTACAGAGTTGTGCTGTAGTTTCATCCAAAAATTCAGTACAGAGATGTAAAATGCAGTACTTCCAAAAAAACATAGTGGCATGGGATTGGAACCCAAGGCACCTTGTACCCAGTTGGATAGTGGGAGGATTCAGCTCAGTTCTGTCCACCTACCTCTTTTGTTGCGATGTCTATCATCTCCCTCCTCTACTCTAGTGCCCGTACGCTTGACAGACAGAGACACGCAGCGGCCAAATAAACAGGATTCGAGGGGGGTTCAGGCAAAAAAGCCACGCGCCCTGAAACAGTGCAGGTCGCTGACAGTGGACCCATGCATGCTGAATACACACGTGCTGGAACAGAGTGATTGTATTTGAACCAAATGACAAGTTGTATGACCAAAAAACAAAATTTCAAAGATCTAGCACTAAACTCCACATTCGACGCAAGTTTAGTGACTAGTAGTGATATTACCTCATTGTTTGGGAAATATACATAGTGGACTGTGAACAAACGCTGCGAGAATTGAATGCTCCTTTTGGATCATCAAATTCAACACTACCTGGGTTATCGCGTGCGAGAGGCTTTGACAGAGATGGGATCCTTTTTTTTCTGAAACTAGTAAATTGGCCGTACTTTGCTACCGACAAAAAGAATTCTACAGTATTAGAGGGCGAGAACCAATGGAGTTAAATAAGGCACACATCTTTAAGATTATGAATCATACAACAATAGATTCTGATATGATTTTTGGCAAGTTAGAAATAGAGGCAAGAGCACTCGAGACCCACAAACTTGCGGTGGATGTGATGGTTTAGTCCACAAACTTGTAAAAGGTGATCAACTCATCCACAAACTTGCAAAGCATGTGATGAGTTAGTCCACAGCCAATCAGAAGAGGACAATTGGCGCCTTGCTGACAGCTTCGTGGCAGATTGGCTTGGACAAGCGTTTTTTGCAAAAAAAAAACCTCAACATTTATGGAAATCATGCCCGCAATCCTTGTCTGGGCCGACCTTGGTTATTTGTCCCAAGATTCTCATCACCTTTCATCTTTTCCCACGTTTTAGCACCGGTACCATATTCTATATACTGCTAAAATATCCGATGCAAGAACATGGAAGATCACCTATAGTAGAGGAAATTTAGTAATATGTATCTAAGAATAAGCGGCAGGAACATTTAAAGTTTGTTTCCTTGATGCGGTAAAATCTTCCGTCGACATACGTATAACAACTTTCGAATTGTAGTCATATATAAAGTACATATTTAAAGTTTATTTGTAGGTTTCTAGTGATATGCGAGTGGGTTGCAACGGTCAACAATGCTGATAAATAAATTGAATAGATGATACAAATACAACCTTCAAAACATATGTCTATTGTTTGACAATCATGTTTAAGCAATTCCATTGACCAGGTGGTGAATAACTATTTTTTTCGAAAAGGTGGTGAATAACTATTTGACATCATAATTTTGTCGATCAATCAGTGATTCAAAAACGAACTTTACACACAAAAAGCATATTGTATAACAATCACATTTAAGCAATTTCATCGACTATTTAATACATAACTGTTTGATATCACAACCGGTTCAATTTCTTTCTGTAACATACAATTACCAAGCAGTAAGTTAAACACACACATGACTCCCCACAGTGAAGGTGGCCTGCACAAAATAAATCTCTGGTAATTTGAACCAAAGTACGTAATTTTTTAACTAGTTCAATTCAAGACTAACTAAAGTCCAAAGTTCATCTAGTATGCACGCCATGTCAGTAAATAAGCAAGCGATTGCACCCGGCCGGTTGATCCATGCATCCATGCTCGTAATTTCCTACTCCCTCCGTTCCTAAATATTTGTTTTTCTAGACATTTCAACAAGTGACTATACACAAAACAAAACGAGTGAATCTACACTTTAAAATATGTCTATATACATCCGTATGTGGTAGTTCATTTGGAATGTTAGAAAGACAACTACTATTTAGGAACGGAGGGAGTAGTAGTTACCTAGAAAGAGGTATTATGCATATCAGATTAGGATCAACCCGGCCGGTAGCATGCATGGATGCATGATGCTTCTCTCGTCTCGTCTTTCTTTGCCTAGCATGGCAATTGGCGACGATGATGGTGCATGCACGGTTGGCCCTTTCCAATGCAATTCAACTGTGGCATCATTACATAAGTGCAATACGTGAAACTCAAAACATGGTAGACTCACCTCCCCATCGACAGTTTTACCTCCTCACCGTCGTCTGTGGCCGACATGCAGCGGCGGCGACCTGCGAGGTGCTGCGCATTCTGAAGGTTCCCCTCCTTGTTTTCGTGTGCGGCCGATCTACAGCAGCGGCTACCAGCGAGGTGACGCGCTTTTTGGAGGCGACCAGCAAGGTCATCCTCTACGTTTTGTACGTGATTAGTTATACTTTTTGGAGTAGTCTATGACTTCGATCATATGTATTTGCTACAGATGCAAATATGATTGAAGTGTGTTAGAAATCTGCAGAAAGTTATGACTACAACCTGAGCTCAGCCAACAAGTTATTCTGCTCCATATTGAAACTGCTTCCTGTATTATGGAACACGACACAGAGTAAATTGTAATCCAAGAAAAGCTATCAGCAAGCAATGGCATCATGGATTTTCGCAAAATACCAAGGCCGGCCCATACAAGGACTGCGGGCGTGATTTCCATAAATGTTGAGGAGGTTTTCGCAAAAACGCCGGTCCAAGCCAATCTGTCACGAAGCTGCCAGCAAGGCGCCAATTGTCTGCCTCTAATTGGCTGTGGACTAAATCATCCCCTGCATTTCAAGTTTGTGGATGAGTTGATTACCTTTTGCAAGTTTGTGGACTAAACCATCACATCCATAGCAAGTTTATGGGTCTCTAGTGCTCTTGCATCTTAGAAATATATCTTTGGACTTTACTCCAACAGAAATTAGTGAAACATATCAAGTAGGTTTCCAATCATTTGTGTTACACCCCCCCCCCCCCCCCCCCCCCCGCGCGCCGCCTCCTCGGAGGCGACTCGGGGGTGAACCCTAGCTCCCGTCTCGTTTCGCCCTCCTTTCCCTCCTCTCTGCCGCCGCCAGAGGTGCTCACCGGCGCGGCCGCGTGGCACCGGTGAAGGTGGTGGCGGGGATCCGGGCGGCTCCATCGCGGGTGGAGCGCATTGGTCTCCAGGGCGGCGGCCCTGGGTGGTGGCGCGCGGCGCGGCCTGTGCGGCGGGCAGCGCCGGCGGGTGCTAGTGGGCCTCCTCCCCGGCCGTGTGGGCGGCGTGGAGGCGGTGGGCGTCGGCTGTCGCGGCAGCCCCCCTGCGGGCTGCTGGTCCGCCATGGTGAAGCTCGTCTCCGACCCCGATCTACTCCGATCTGCTCTGGATCCGGTCCCTGGTGGCTCCGGCCGCCGCCCTCGGGTGCCAGTGCTGCGGATCTGGTGGCTGGAGGCGGATCCGGGGGAATCCCTTGGCCGGCGCGGCGGCCACTCCGAAGGCTGCGCCTTTGGGTGCTGTTCCCTTGCTGAAGGCTTCGGCGAGGATCCCCTCCTCCCATCCCTCCCTGGAGCTCAGGTGAAAGCCTCAGAACCCCCTGATCCATGCGACGACGGCACCGTGGTGGCGTGCTCCTTCCTGAAGGCGTCGCTTGGGGGCTGCTCGAGCGGTGGTGGTGTTGGCGGCGGTTCGTGGGCGGCGTGTGGTGGCCAGGCTTCATCGTCGGCAGTCAGTTTGTGCTGCCATTCTCGGCCTTCTCCGTGGTTCGGCGCCTTCGTTCAACATCTCTCGTCCGGCGTTCTGTCTCGCCACTGCCATCGACGGTGCTTGGGTGGTACGGTCCTCGTTGCGTGTGGGTCTGCTCCTGATGTCTCCCCTTGGGCAGCTTGGGCGCCTTGATTTGGGTTCTTGGGGAACCACTCTGCTGGTCGCCGGTGCGGCACCCATCGAGCCTGGGTGAAAGGGTAGTGGCCCTTTGCGACGACAGAGACAAATCTTTGTTGCCCATGTTTGGTCCTTCGGTGGCATTCTGCGATCACATTACTCGCACGGTGGTGCCCTTCTCCCGTGGCCTTAGTTGGTTGTGTGTGTAGGTGTAGCGACGGGTGTTGGCAACGGCGTGTTGTTTGCCCGCTGGTTGTTGCCTTAGAGTTGTTCTACTTTGCTCCTTGTATCCCTTGTTTCCGCTTTTTTCCTTTATGTTTGTTGTTTCCTGTAATCCTGGCCGGTTGATGGCTTTGTTAATTCAAAGCCGGGTTAGGTTCGAGCTCCCCTCGGGCTCGGCCGGCGCCTTTTCTCTAAAAAAAGTAGGTTTCTCAAACAGAAATGCCTAATTGGAAGAAATTATCCCCACAGACTCAGTTAGAAAGAAGAAAAACCTAGTCAATGAATATCACAGCCGAGGAACAAAAGAATTGGATTTAATATAGGGCACTCGCCTGAGCAATGTGGCCGCAACCTAAAATAAAGGGAGAGGGACAGCTAGGTTCCTAAGTTCAAACTTTTACTGCAATCACCATTAAGGCACAACCAGTACAAAAACATGAATAAACACTTGTTGTGGAATGATCAATCACTTGTTTCTCTTTCCAAAAAGATAACGGAAGAAACACTGCTTGCGAGAAGTGTTCATTGAACTGCTTGCAGTTATGCTCTAAAAACTATTTAAATTTTAAAATAATAAGTCAGGAAGAATATTTTTATTACCAGTTAATAAACCAACAAAAGCAGTTAGTTGATACAGAACAACAATATAACTACAATATACTACCATGGCATGGTCTGTACGAAAACTCTCAAAATTAAGCTATGGTAGCTCATTATTTTTGAAACTATCATGAACTCACAGGTAACAACGTGCTGCCCCGTGAAGGCAGCAACTTACTTCTTTTTCTTCATATTTTGGATCTTGCAATGCACATTCAATATTGTATTTTGATCCGGTGCCAAGAGGGATTGAGGACTCCTCTCAGGTTCCATATGTGTAGTCTACCTTTTTGGTATGCAAGGTTGCTCATAAGATGCATTTTCTGGATTACTAATCCGAGCAAGTAAGGTGAAACGATACTCCCTCCACTGGTACATTTCACCATGCGTCTAGTGTAGCCTCAAACTAAGAGAGAGTCATTTCACCATGCGTCTATGTTAGATAGAAGAAAGAAACCTTGTACGTTTAAAATTCCATCTCTTCTTCTGTTTATCTTCTCCTTCGATGTATTCTCTCTGTCCTTCTCGTGTACGATCCCTGGAGTATCCTAGCGATCTCCATGACTTGTAAGCCACGGCAATCCTTCAATATATACAATGCGGCCTGAGACCAAAGGGTTATACACTTCTGCAAATCTTACACGGTCATTAGAGCCTCTTCCTCTCGCATCTAGCCTTATGAGAGAAACCAAACCTAGCGTATACAGAGAGAATCATCGAGAGAACCCAGACAGAAAACCATGGCGGGTACCGCTGCCTCCATCGGTCCTTCCACCCTCTCTGGCACCATGGGTGCCCTAGTTACCCAATCCTCTTCCACCTTTGCATCTTCCTCATCCAGCAGCAGCAGGAACTCCCTCGGTTCTCCACCAACAGAAAAACTCACGAGGACTAATTTCCTCTTGTGGAAGGCGATCGTGCTCCCTCAGATCAAAGGAGCGCAGATGGAGCATTTCCTCGACGCCGCAAGCCCAGTGCCGCCTGCTACTCTCACCATCACCAAAGATGGGAAGGAGGAGCGGGTCGTGAACTATGCCCGGGCAATCTGGTACACCCAATAGCAACAGGTACAAGGATATCTGATGGCTTTGCTCTCCCGTGAAGTTCTTGCATGGGTCGTGACATTACAGACGCCGACTGAAGTATGGAGGGCGATCCATGCTACATTTGCTGCAGAAACCCAGGCGCAAGAGGTGAACAACAGAATTGCCCTCGCCAATCTACAGAAGGGGAACTCCACCATGGCAGAGTATCTCGCCAAGATTAAAGCGCTGGCGGATGAGATCGCCACCACCAGTGCTCCTCTAACAGATCGAGAGATGACCTCCTACGTTCTGAAGGGGTTGGATCTCGAGTACAACTCGGTGGTGTCAGCTCTCGCCGCCCGTGTCGAACCCATCACCACTCCGGAGCTCTACTGCCAACTTCTCAGCTTCGAGGCACGTGTCAATCTACTGCAAGGTATGAACATGCGGCAATCTTCTATCAATAATGTCTCCCGTGGGCGTGGCAATGGCGGCCGAGGTCGTGGTCACCAAGGGCGTGGCCGCGGCAACGGCAATAGCAGTGGGCGTGGGCACTCCAACAACACTGGTCCATGCTCCAACGGTGGCTCATACAGCAATGTGCCTCCTCCTCCTCCAACCGGCGTCCTCGGTGCCAGCTTTGTAAAAAGCCAGGCCATGAGGTGATGGACTGCTGGCACAGGTATGATGAGAACTATGTTCCAGATGAGCGTCATGTTGCTGCTGCAATGAGGGAACAAGCAGAAGAGGAAGGCACCATGCGGTACGCCGATTCGGGTGCAACAGATCATATCACAATTGACCTTGAGAAGCTCGCCATCCGGGAGAAATACTATGACAACAATCAAGTAAACACCGCTGCACACGGAGGAGGTATGGACATACATCATATTCGTCATGCTTTAATTAATTCTCTTACATCTAAATGTGTCTTCTACTCAAAGATGTCCTTCATTTGCCACAAGCAAACAAAAATCTTGCCTCCGTATCTCATTTGACAGCCGATAATAATGTTTTCTTTGAAACTCACTCCGAGTATTTTCTTATAAAGGATCGGGCAACGAGGGAGCTCCTCCATCACGGTAGATGCATTGGAGGGCTTTACCCCATCACATCCGGAGCATTTAGTCGAAAGCGTCGTCGTCGAGTCTACTCCATCGTCAAACCTTCTTTGGCAAGATGGCATCAAAGATTAGGACATCCTTCTTCAATTATAGTTGAGCAAGTAGTGAATAAATATAGTCTTCCACTGTCAAGTAGTCAGAATAACGAGTCTGTGTGTGATGCTTGTCAATGTGCCAAGAGTCATCAACTTCCTTATCCTAGATCTCATAGTATGTCAAATGCTCCTTTGGAAATTATTTTAAGTGATGTTTGAGGTCATGCAAGAGATTCTTTTGGAAGAAAGAAGTATTATGTTAGTTTTATTGATGACTACAATAATTCACTAGGATATACTTGCTCAAATTCAAATATGAAGTTTTCTCTATTTTCCAAGAATTTCAGAAACTTGTTGAATGTCGATTCAATAAGAAAATTACCGCAGTCCAAAGTGACTGAGGAGGGGAGTACGAAAAATTAAACTCCTTCTTTCGAGACATTGGGATTGAACATCATGTCTCTTGTCCTCACGCACATCAACAAAACGGTTCGGCGGAACATAAGCATCGCCACATTGTTGAAGTAGGCTTATCTCTTCTTGCTCATGCTTCCATGCCTCTCAAATATTGGGATGAAGCCTTCATTGTTGCCACATATCTCATTAATCGATTACCTATTAAAGTGATTGGAAATATAACTCCTTTGGAAAAATTGTTTCATCAAAAACTAGATTATAATTCTCTCAAAATATTTGGATGTGCTTGCTATCCAAATCTTCATCCCTACAACCGACATAAGCTTGATTTTCGATCTACCCAATGTGTTTTCACTGGCTATAGTAATCTTCATAAAGGTTACAAATGTCTAGAGATTGCTACTGGACGTATTTACATCTCTAGGGATGTTGTTTTTGATGAGTCTCTTTTTCCCTTTTCCAAGTTACATCCCAATGCCGGTGCTCTTCTCCGTGCTGAAATTTCTCTTCTATCAAATCCTTTGTCCACTCCTGACCACGGGGAAGAATTAAAAGCAAATGACCAAGTGAGTAGTCCAGAAAAAACTGTGGAAGAAATAGCTGATTCTAATGAGAAAAGGGCAGAATATGTGTATGATTTTATGTGTGCAGAAACAGACGAGGGAGGCACCGGATCCCAGGCAGATTCGCCTGTGCGCGACAGCCCTAGAAGCCTGCGATCCAAGCGTACAGAGGTGCGGGCCCTGTCGCCAAGTGGCCTGCTTCAAGGGTCCGTCGAGGGCATGGCCGACCCCACCAGCATGGGCTCCCGCAGCACCACTCGTGACATGCAAGGGTGGGCTGGACCCGAGGCCAACAGGCCGACCAGCGCCGGGCCCAGTTCGCTCCCAGGAACTGGACGCATCTGATCTAGAGCCTGCTGACGCTGCAACCAAGGGGGATTCGCTAGGATTTTCTGTGCCTGAACAATACACTACAGAACAAGTTCCTGCTACAAGGGCACCTCCACAAGTTTCGTCACACCATACCAGATCAAAATCTGGAATTGCTAAACCCAAAGAATACAAGGATGGTACAGTCAGGTATGATAGTCATCGACGCACTTTTCTTACGAGTACGAGTGAACCTGATAATTTGCATGATGCACTTGCACATAAAGAATGGAAAGGGGCCATGGATAGTGAATATCAAGCACTCATGAAAAATAAGACTTGGCATCTAGTACCACCAGGAAAAGGTAAAAATGTGATTAACTACACGTGGGTTTATAAAATTAAAAGAAAATCATATGGCACTATAGATAGATACAAGGCTAGACTGGTTGCAAAGGGTTTCAAACAAAGATTTGGCATTGATTATGAGGACACATTCAGCCCAGTTGTTAAAGCAACCACTATTAGACTTGTACTGTCAGTTGCTATTTTCAGAGGGTGGAGTCTTAGACAGCTAGATGTTCAGAACGCGTTTCTTCATGGTGTTCTAGAGGAGGAAGTGTTCATGCGGCAACCACCAAGGTATGAGATCAAAAGCACACCTCATTATATTTGCAAGTAGATAAAACACTATATGGGCTGAAGCAAGCTCCAAGAGTATGGTACTCCAAGCTAAGCACTCAGTTGCAGAAACTTGGGTTTACTCCTTCAAAGGCAGATACTTCATTATTCTTTTATAACAAAGGCAACATTACTATGTTTGTTCTTGTTTATGTTGATGATATAATTGTTGCTAGTTCCAGTTCAGATGCCACCACTTGTCTGCTTCGGGATCTCAACACGGAGTTTGCTCTAAAGGATTTGGGCAATCCTCATTATTTCCTTGGTATAAAGGTAAAACAGATAAAGGATGGTATACTTCTAACCCAGGAAAAATATGCCACAGATATTCTCAGAAAAGTGGGGCCGGAACATTGCAAGGCTGTAAGTACACCACTCTCAACTTCAGAAAAACTTACAGTTGAGGAAGGATAAGCTCTTGGTTCAGAAGGTGCAACGAAGTACAGAAGTGTTGTTGGTGCTTTACAATATTTGACTCTAACTCGTCCAGATATTTCCTGTTCTGTTAACAAAGTATGTCAATATTTGCATGCTCCTACTACAGTTCATTGGACCGCAGTGAAGAGAATTTTGAGGTATCTAAAATTTATAGTGGGGCCTGGAATTAAAATTACCAAGTCACCATCTATGCTTGTCAGTGCCTACTCTGATACAGATTTGGCAGGGTGTGCTGATGATAGAAGGTCTACAGGTGGATTTGTTGTGTTTCTGGGATCAAATTTGGCGTCATGGAGTGTAAGGAAACAAACCACTGTCTCGAGATCCAGCACTGAAGCAGAGTATAAAGCTTTAGCTAATGCTACTGTGAGATTATGTGGATTCAGACTCTGCTTTATGAACTAGGAATTAAGGTTCCTCAAGCTGCAAGGTTATGGTGCGACAATATTGGTCCAACCTATCTCTCAGCAAATCCTGTATTTCATGCTCGCACAAAACACATAGAAGTTGACTTTCATTTTGTCAGAGAGAGAGTAGCTCGCAAGCTACTTCATATCAAGTTCATTCCAACATGGGATCAACTTGCTGATGGCTTCACCAAACCACTTACTACGAGGAGGATAAATGAATTTAAGTACAATCTAAACCTATACAAGGCTTCATAGGTTTGGATTGAGGGAGGATGTTAGATAGAATAAAGAAACCTTGTACGTTTAAAATTCTATCTCTTCTTCTGTGTATCTTCTCCTTTGATGTATTCTTTCTGTCCTTCTCGTGTACGATCCCTGGAGTATCCTAGCAGTCTCCACGACTTGTAAGCCATGGAAATCCTTCAATATATACAATGCGGCCCAAGACCAAAGGGTTATACGCTTCTGTAAATCTTACAGTCTAGTGTAGCCTCCAACTGTACACTCTGAGCTCCATAAAAATTTTATGGCACATTACTTTTCTAATTATCTGATATCATGTGTTACCCGCATCAACAAATATATCTAGTCTCTCAATAATTCAGCCATCCCTTGAGACTATATAACCAGCAAACCGGGTGGATGATGATATCTACAAAAGCTTTCCTTCCTTGATATTTTGATAACACTAATGGTTTCTTTAATGAAATCAGTGGAGTCATCCCTTTTGATCATTATCAAGAGGATAAATGGCATACTGCTTGGTCAATCTAAAAGCAAGTTAAGATGAGAAATGCACACATGGTATCACCTTTCGGATTGTATACAAAAACCATGAAACACGGTGGTATTGGTACATCTATTGTCCTGCACTACATGAACTTGGACGTTGAACAACACTCGGGGAACAAAACTACCTGACAGGAGTGCGTCCTCCAAGTCCAAGTAGTTCCGACAACGGCAAGTGAGCGACGATAGAGAGTGCAACCTCTACACTGTATTGATGTCGGTCAGCCGCCCCTAGCAGGAGTTTCTGCTGCCACCATGTTGTTCTAGTGACGACAGAGCATGGCGGCAGAGACTGAGCGTGACGGGAGGCAGAGAGGAAAAACTTGTTGGGAAACGTAGTAATTTCAAAAAAATTCCTACGCACACGCAAGATCATGGTGATGATATAGCAATGAGAGGGGAGAGTGTTGTCTACGTACCCTCGTAGACCGAAGCGGAAGCGTTGACGGAACGTAGAGGAAGTAGTCGTACGTCCTCCCGGTCCAACCGATCCAAGCACCGTTACTCCGGCACCTCCGAGTTCTTGACACACGTACAGCTCGATGACGCACCCCGAACTCCGATCCAGCAGAGGTACGGGGAGGAGTTCCGTCAGCACGACGGCGTGGTGACTTTCTTGATGTTCTACTGTTGCAGGGCTTCGCCTAAGCACTGCTACAATATGACCGAGGTGTAATATCGTGGAGGGGGCACCGCACACGGCTAAGGAACGATCTCAATGATCAACTTGTGTGTCTATGGGGTGCCCCCACCCCCGTATATAAAGGAGGGAGGGAGGAGGAGGCCGGCCTAAGGGGGAGGCGCGCCCTAGGGGGGCAAACCTACTCCAAGTAGGTTTGGCCCCCCTTTCCTATTAGGAGTAGGAGAGGGAAGGAAGAGGGGGGAGGAGAGAAGGAAAGGGGGGGCCGGCCCCCCTCCCAATTCGGATTGGGCTTGGGGGGGGGGGCGCCCCCTCCCTTGCTCCTTCTCCCTCCCTTCCACCAAGGCCCAATAAGGCACATATACTTACCGGGGGTTTCGGTAACCTCCCGGAACTCCGGTATAATCCCAATCTCATCCGGAACCTTTCCGGTGTCCAAATATATCCGTCCAATATATCAATCTTTATGTCTCGACCATTTCGAGACTCCTCGTCATGTCCGTGATCACATCCGGGACTCCGAACAACCTTCGGTACATCAAAATACATAAACTCATAATATAACTGTCATTGAAACCTTAAGCGTGCGGACCCTACGGTTCGAGAACAATGTAGACATGACCGAGACACGTTTCCGGTCAATAACCAATAGCGGGACCTGGATGCCCATATTGGTTCCTACATATTCTACGAAGATCTTTATCGGTCAAACCGCACAACAACATACGTTGTTCCCTTTGTCATCGGTATGTTACTTGCCCGAGATTCGATCGTCGGTATCCAATACCTAGTTCAATCTCGTTACCGGCAAGTCTCTTTACTCGTTCCGTAATACATCATCTCGCAACTAACTCATTAGTTGAAGTGCTTGCAAGGCTTAAGTGATGTGTATTACCGAGAGGGGCCAGAGATACCTCTCCGACATTCGGAGTGACAAATCCTAATCTCGAAATACGCCAACCCAACAAGTACCTTCGGAGACACCTATAGAGCACCTTTATAATCACCCAGTTACGTTGTGACGTTTGGTAGCACACAAAGTGTTCCTCCGGTAAACGGGAGTTGCATAATCTCATAGTCATAGGAACATGTATAAGTCATGAAGGAAGCAATAGCAACATACTAAACGATCGGGTGCTAAGCTAACGGAATGGGTCATGTCAATCAGATCATTCAACTAATGATGTGACCTTGTTAATCAAATAACAACTCCTTGTTCATGGTTAGGAAACATAACCATCTTTGATTAACAAGCTAGTCAAGTAGAGGCATACTAGTGACACTCTGGTTGTCTATATATTCACACATGTATTATGTTTCCGGTTAATACAATTCTAGCATGAATAATAAACATTTATCATGATATAAGGAAATAAATAATAACTTTATTATTGCCTCTAGGGCATATTTCCTTCAAAACTATGCAACGAGGAAATGGATGGGAGGACATGACGGATGGTGTTGCAATAGCAAGATCATGTGCTTTTGATTTAAATTTGGAATCTAGAGGATGGAGATCGGAGAAAGAAGGAGAGGGATTGATACGTCTCCAACGTATCTATAATTTTTGATTGTTCATGCTATTATATTATCTGTTTTGGATGTTTAATGGGCTTTACTATACACTTTTATATTATTTTTAGGACTAACCTATTAACCAGAGGCCCAACCCAAATTGCTCTTTTTTGTTTGCCTATTTCAGTGTTTCGCATAAAAGGAATATCAAACGGAGTCCAAACGGAATGAAACCTTCGGGAGAGTTATTTTTGGAATAAACGCAATCCAGGAGACTTGGAGTAGACGCCAGGGAAGCAACGAGGTGGCCACGAGGGTCTAGGGCGCGCCCCCACCCTCGTGGGCCCCTCGTGCCTCCCCTGACCGACTTCTTTCGCCTATATATATCCATATACCTCGAAAACATCCAGGAGCACCATAGATCGGGAGTTCCGCCGCCGCAAGCCTCTGTAGCCACCAAAAACCAATCGGGACCCTGTTCCGGCACCCTGCTGGAGGGGGGATCCCTCACTGGTGGCCATCTTCATCATCCCGGCGCTCTCCATGACGAGGAGGGAGTAGTTCACCCTCAGGGCTGAGGGTATGTACCAGTAGCTATGTGTTTGATCTCTCTCTCTCTCTCTCTCTCTCTCTCTCTCTCTCTCTCTCTCTCTCGTGTTCTCGAGGTGATACGATCTTGATGTATCACGAGCTTTGCTATTATAGTTGGATCTTATGATGTTTCTCCCCCTCTACTCTCTTGTAATGGATTGAGTTTTCCCTTTGAAGTTATCTTATTGGATTGAGTCTTTAAGGATTTGAGAACACTTGATGTATGTCTTGCAGTGCTTATCTTGGTGACTGGGATATTCATGTGATCTACTTGATGTATGTTTTGGTGATCAACTTGCGGGTTCAATGAACCTATGCATAGGGGTTGGCACACGTTTTCGTCTTGACTCTCTGGTAGAAACTTTGGGGCACTCTTTGAAGTACTTTGTGTTGGTTGAATAGATGAATCTGAGATTGTGTGATGCATATCGTATAATCATGCACACGGATACTTGATGTGACATTGGAGTATCTAGGTGACATTAGGATTTTGGTTGATTTGTGTTTTAAGGTGTTATTCTAGTACGAACTCTATGATAGATCGAACGGAAAGAATAGCTTCATGTTATTTTACTACGGACTCTTGAATAGATCGATCAGAACGAATAACTTTGAGGTGGTTTCGTACCCCTACAATAATCTCTTCGTTTGTTCTCCGCTATTAGTGACTTTGGAGTGACTCTTTGTTGCATGTTGAGGGATAGTTATATGATCCAATTATGTTATTATTGTTGAGAGAATTTGCACTAGTGAAAGTATGAACCTTAGGCCTTGTTTCCTAGCATTGCAATACCATTTGTGCTCACTTTTATCATTAGTTACCTTGCTGTTTTTATATTTTCAAATTACAAAAACCTATATATACCATCCATATTATTCTTGTATCACCATCTCTTCACCGAACTAGTGCACCTATACAATTTGCCATTGTATTGGGTGTGTTGGGGACACAAGAGACTCTTTGTTATTTGGTTGCAGGGTTGTTTGAGAGAGACCATCTTCATCCTATGCCTCCCACGGATTGATAAACCTTAGGTCATCCACTTGAGGGAAATTTGCTACTGTCCGATAAACCTCTGCACTTGGAGGCCCAACAACGTCTACAAGAAGAAGGTTGTGTAGCAGACATCAGGGATTGGTGATACGAGATGGCAAGAGGAACATGATTGGGCAGCAAGGGAGGAGCACTAGGAGACAAATGAAGAGGCAGGAGGTCCCAAGGTCTACTGCTATTGCCTTTTTTACCTAGAGCAGGTCTCATGTGTAACAAAGAATGGAATGGGAGGTGGGTGAGCTCACCACCAACTCAAACCTTTATAAGTAGGAAATATTAGGACATACTAGGACATTGCAAAGGGATTTGGGCACCAGGGTGTGGGGGAGGCTGTGGTTTCTGGTGCGCGTGACTTCAAATGATGATCCTTCGACAACTATAATGAGAGAAGGCTTCTAGTGTGCGTGACTACAAGCAATGAGCCATCGCCAACTATAATGCGAGAAGAGTAACAAGGGTGAGAGGAACAGAATATACCAAACGGAGACGCCATATGGGAGGCTGCTCCTATGTCGAGGTACCTGTGCGTGATTGGTAGGAGCTTGGCCTTGCTGCATGTTCATGTTGTTCAGGCTGTGGGCGAGTGCAGTCTGGTCCCACGTCGGAGGGGTGGCACTGGGGGCACTAGCCGGCGCATGTTATAGGGGGTGTGCAGGAGCACCACCGGTTTGCCAGACGACCGCTAGAGCTGAACCGAGCGGTTGAGGGATGACCCCATAGTGCGCATCCATGCCGACAGAAGGAGTGGCACCTCCTGGACGTGGGCTGAGGATGCCGGTGTTGGGAGCAACGGGGATGCCAAGGCCTGGGCCAGGCGTGGACGATGCCAGGCCAAGGCGCTAGGGCGGGATCAGTGGGGCAAGGAGCATATGCACCCCTGCCGGAGTGCGTTGTTTCCCCCCGCTGGAGTTCTTGGCATTTCCCTTGCCTTTGTAGAGGCCTCAAGAAGAAGGAACATTCACGCGCTTCAATAAAATTTATGTGACATTATAAAAAAGTGTTAATTATTATTATTTGAAAAATGTTAAGCGTATCTAAAAAATGTTCTTTATGTAAAAAATGTACAAATGTGTATAAAAAAGTAGACATCAAAAGCATATACCTAAAAAATATATTTATCGTGTATTTATAAAATGTTAAACCTATATTAAAAATATTCACATGTTTCAATAAAAATATATGTGACATTTAAGGAAAATGTTATTATGTATTTGGAAAAATGTTAAATGTGTGTAAAAATGCTCGTGATCTATACAAAAGAAGGTAAAAATGTGTACGAAAAGTAGACATCAAAAACATTTATTTGAAAAAATATTAATCACGTACTTGAAAATGTTAAAACTATATAAAAATGTTCATAATATACAATTAAAAAAATGTACCTTATCTATATAGAAAATGTTCATGCATTTCAATCAACATAATGTTACATTATAAAAGATGTTGATCTTGTATTTGAAAAATCTTAAACGTGTATATGATAATGTTCTTGATTTATACAAAATATATTAATCATGTATTTGAGAAATGTTACACATGTATGAAAAAAGTAGACATCAAAAGCATATATTTGAAAAATGTTAATCATGTGTTATATAAAAAAGTAACTTGCATAAAAATTGTTACTTACTTTTCTGAACACGGTACAGACGCAAATCGCTCATGAATACGCGCATACATTCATCCCTATTAACACACATACGCCTTATAGTCGATGAGAACGCCTCCTCCTACTAAATGCGTGTCGCTAGAAATCCTGAGATAAGTCCATAAATAAACATGAGCACCATGATTTGAACCCTGGTGGGCTAGGGATACCACTGCCCACCTAACCATCTAATCACAGATTGGTTTGCAAAAAAATAGTAACTTATGTACATAAAATGTACATTGTGTAATGTGTATGAAAAATATATATTAAAGCATATATTTAAGAAATAATGTTAATCTTGCATTTGGGAAATGTTAAATATGTATAAATAATGTTCCTCATGTTTCCAGAAAATGTACAATGCTTATGAAAAAATGTAGCATGTGTTGGAAAAAATTGAAAACCAAACAAAACCAAAGAAAATCAATGGAAAAAAGAAAAGACCAAAGAAAAAAAGGAAATAGAAAAAGAAAAAAGAAGAACCAAAGAAAACAAAAAGAAGAAACTAGAAAAGAACCAAGAAAACCCGACTCAAACTGCGAAACTCGAAGAAAGAAACCACACAAAGGGCCCTAGCAGTGAAAACCGAACAAATAAAAAACGCAGGAAAAAAGCACAAAACAATTTATAGTACCAGGCCGGCCAGGTCGCATCGCGCCTAAAGCGAGGGGAGCATACATCCCACTATAAGCGAGATATACTTCCGCATATATCGCCTGTGCCGATTCCTATTGCGTTTAGCCTCTGGTGTCCGCGCGTTTGGGCCAGCCCAGAATCTTGTTTTCTTAGCACATTCAATCTCGGGGTCGGGGCATTTCCTAAACAGCACCTTAAGCGCCGCTTAAAGGGCATTCTGTATAGCGTCCCCCCCCCCCCCCCCCCACCCAGCTCTGGGCCAACCAATTTACTTCTTTTTTCTCTGTTTTTAAACTCCAAAAAAAGCATGCACGCTATGAGATTCGAACCGCACACCTCCCAGGTCAGTATTGGAGGCAGTAAGAAGTCGGACTCGCGAGATGTTGTGCCTAATTTTTTTTTCATTTCTTCAATGTTAAAGACCATAGCGATTTTCTGTTTTAGGTTTCTTTTTCTTCGGTCTTGTTTTGACCGGTTTTCTTCTTTTCCTTTTCTCTTTCTCTTTCTTTTTTTCTTTTTTAACATTCATGAACTTTTCTTGAATTTGTGAATTATTCAAATTCGCAAACTTGTTCAAATCTTGTGAAAAAAATTCAAATTCATGATTTTTTGAATTTGATGAACTTTTTTTCAAATCAATGGAAAATTTCAATTTTATAATTTTCTTCTTCACAATCAATTGACTTTTTTATCAAAGCGGATGAGGTTTTTTCAGAATTGATGACACTTTTTCAAAATTGATGTACGTTTACCAATTTTGTGAACTTTTTTCTCAAAATTCATGACTTTTTTCAAAATTGATGTACCTTTTCCAAGTTATGATCGTGTTGGACGTTTGTTAACAATTTTCTAATCTGTGAATATTTTTGAATTCACGAACTTATTCGATTTTTCATGATTTTTTTAATTTGTTTAATTTTGGTGATTTTTCATGAAAATATCAATCATTCGAATGGTCAACAGTTGACCAGCCAAGCTAGTGAGCGCCCAGCTCGTTTCATTGGGCCTGCCCAAATGAAGCTGCTAAGTTAGCGTATAGGAGACCCCTCGGGTCGGTGGACTAGTCTGGTTATTGAGTTTTTTTTTTTTGGTGTTTTACTTGCATTTTTCATTGGTTTCATTTTTTGTTGCTTTTCTGTTTTGTCGCTTATTCCTTTTCCTGTTTTTATTTTCTTTCATTCGATTTGCTTTGTTTCTTTCTCTGGTATTCATCATTTTTCATCGGATTTTCTTTTTTCCTTTTCAACACATAGCTATTTTACGTACAGATTGTAAAGTTTTTATGTACATTAGGGACATTTTGTCACACATTCAACATTTTTCAGTTACATGATTAACTTTTTTCCAAATATATGTTTTGTGTCTATTTTTTTCATATATATTGTGTATTTTTATACATCTAAATCATTTTTGTATAGATGTTTAACATTTTAAAATACATGATTAACATTTTTAAATACGATTTTGAACATTTATTTCAACATGTTAAACATTTTGTATACAAGTTGACACCTCTCTCGCCCCGTGTCGCCCCCCCCCCCCCCCCGGGTGAGCGACCCGGTCATGCAAAACCAGTCGCCGGGCACTGCCCTCTCCTCCACCCCGCGCTGCCGACGGGATCACCGTTGCCTCTCCTGGAGTGGCGGTCGCTGGGGTTGCTGCTTCAGCCGAAGCGGCACGATTCGGAGGCCAGTGTGTTGAAGCACGGTGGGGCACACAGGCTAGTGGCGGCGCTCGCTGCCTGGCGACGATGCAGCACAACGAAGCGAGAAGGTCCGTGGTGGTGCGATGCAGTTCGTAGAGGCTGGGGTCGGCCGAGCTAGATCCATGCTTGGGTGAGCGTGCGGGTCTGCGGCTGGCTTGGCCTCGGGTGTGACATGATGGGTGCCTTCACTGGCCTGCGCATGGAGTCCCAACATTGGTCTGCTAATGGTTGGCCACGGATTTGGGCAGTGCGGCAAATGGGTCTCATCTGGTGAGTGGGGCGTCTCCAGACGACCTAAGCGTAGTTTCGATGGTGTGGTGTCGTGGGGCCTCGGCTACTTAGGGCATCTCCAGCCGCGCCCCCAAGAAGGCCTCCCCAGACGATTTTCTCGCGCCGGCGCCGAAAAAACGGCCCAGCCGCGCCCCCAGGACGCCGAAAATCGCCGGCTTGGGCCGAAAACAGCGCCGGCGGACCCAGCCCGAACCCGGCGCGCTGGGGGGCGCCCGGGGGCGCCGGGGCGAGTTGTTTTGGCGCGAAGAAGCCGCGGGCCAGCCGCGTCATCGACCCCGGCGCCTCGTCTTCCCCCAACGGCCTCGGTTTCCGCGGGAATCAATGGCAAGGCTGCCGCCGGGGCCTTGCCATTGATTCCTTCACGGGCGGCGCGTCACGGAGCGGCGCCGACGCCTCCCCTCCCTCGCACGCGTACACACGGCGCGGCCCCGGCTATAAAAGCCGGCGGCCTCCACTCCGCTTCCTGTGCACACCAGCCCCGCCCCCGCCTCTCGCCGCCGTCCAGCCCTCCCTCTCCCTCCCTCTCCCGCGCACCGTCGCCGACGCCATGGCCGAACGCTTCCAAGGGGACGAGGCGGCGGCCAACGGCTTCGGCCGCCGTTCGCTTCGCCTCCAGGAGTCCTGGCTTCTGTTCCAGGCGAACATCCCGGCGCCGCCGGACATGCGCGCCGGGCCGTCGGGATGGAGGCTCAGCGCCGGGGGGGTGCCCATTCCCCCTTTGCCCGACGCCGCGGCGAAGCCGGAGTACTTCGCGGACGAGGTTGACATCGTCCGCGCGTCCCTCACCGACGCCGAACGCTCCCTCCCCAGTACGCCGCCGACAACCACGCCGCCTGGGCGGCGTACTTCGAGCGCCGACAGCAGCAGCGTCTCGCGTCCACCAACGGCGCGCCTGTGGTCGCCGGGCGGCAGAACAGCGAGGGGCGCCACCTCTGGTGGGGCGTCCCCGGCCGCACACTCGAGGGCGTGCTCACGCACCTCGAGGGAGGCAACGACCCGCCGTTGGCATACCCCCCGGCGACGCACCGGCGCGCCGGGGCATGGGCGCCAAGGCGGTTCGGGTCATCCTCCTCCTCTTCCTCCTCCCGGTCCTCCCGATCCTCCCGATCCTCCTCGCACTCCTCCGGAACCCCGGCCCTGCTCGCCGTCAAGGCCGAGCCTGCGTCGGAGTCGCCGCTCGGTCGGCGCAATCGCAGCGCCGGCATCGTCATCCACGAGGACGGCCGGCGCGCTTCGTCCTCGGTTCCTCCGCGCTTCGTCAAGCCGAAGACGGAGCCGGGAATGGCGCCGGTGAAGACGGAGCCGGGGCTGGTGCCGGTGAAGACGGAGCCAGGCCTGGCGCTGGCGACGGCGGAGCTCGTCGACGACGACGCGGTCCTGGAATGGGCGCGCCAGGACTCCATTGCGATGGAGAAGGCGCGCCGGGAGAAGGCGAAGGAGCGCCAGCGCGCCGAACTGCGCCGCTTCGCGGAGCGACGACGCGGCGGCGACGAAGGTGGAGTCGTTGTCCTGTGCGACAGCGACGACGATGACGCGCCGCCGCCAGTCCACCATGGCGACGTCGGGACCAGCCGGGGCGTCCGCGTCAAGGAGGAGAAGGCCGACGACGACGATGGCAGCGACGGCGCCGACGACTTCAGCGCATTTATTTTTTAGATCAGCTTAAGCTTTTAATAATGTAATGAAAATGGGCGAATTTGGCCGAAATTCGCCATGTTCGGACGAAATTTAACTGTTCTTCGTCATATCTTCGCCGAACGGGCCCTCCCTATTTTTTTTGCACTCGCCTGTAAAGCGGCCCTGGGGGTCGACGGCTGGGCGACGACTGGCCCCCAGGGCCTTTTTTTTCGCCGGCTCACCCCCAGGCGGCGCTTTTAGACGCCCCCTGGGGGGCCAACGGCTGGAGATGCCCTTAGCGCCATGGTGGTGACTCGGTGTGGAGGTGTTGGCCGGTTCTGACGGTGGTTTGGCGGGGCACAACAAAGGCAGCTTCTTCTACGAGGTGTTGCGGCGGCGGCAGAGTGATCTAACACAAATGGTGTGCCCCATTCCAGTGGGCAGAATTGCAAGTGCGCCATGCCTCAGATCCAAGTCATGCCCGTCTTTGGTCTGTGTTAGCGGTGACGACGCCCGTGGATGTTATTTCCCCTTCTTGAAGGTGTCGTTATGGTGTGTTGGCATTTGCTCTCTCTCTCACTTGACTGGTTGTCTCCGGACGAAAGCTTAGGTTCGGATCACGGCGTTCTTGACGTTGTTTCTTTGTTGGGAGCATTTTTTGGAGAGATGGTCGGGAGGTCCTTTTAGTATTCCTTTGGTGATCGTTGTGGTTCTATATTGTTCATCAAGGACGCTATGTACGTCGTCGCTAATGAGTCCGAAGACGATGACTTTCTTGAGGTTGTCTGAGTTCCACCACCCACCTGCCAACTCTTTTCAACAATTAAGGGTGGTTGGTGTGTCGGCAATTAGAGTTTGCTTGGAGTCATTGCTCTCTATAGGTGACTGGCGTTGGTCGAGATGCGGCTTTGTTGATTAGTTTATGACATGCCCTTTAGGGTTTGAATTGTTTTGCTTACGTTCGAGTTGGTGTGGTGTTTGCTTCTCACCAACTTGTAGTGGGAGCTAGTCTGCGTTCTTGTATTTTATCCTCTGCCTTCTACTCCCTCCGTTCCTAAATAATTGTCTTTCTAGAGATTTCAACAAGTGACTACATACGGAGCAAAATGAGTGAATCTACACTCTAAAACATGTCTACATACATCCGTATGTTGTAGTCCATTTGAGATGGCTAGAAAGACAATTATTTGGGAACGGAGGGAGTATAAAGTTAAGGCACACAATTTACGTGCTCTAAAAAAATACGCATTGAAATATATTTTTTGTGTGGTCAAAACATTTTTCTGAACAATGCGAACTTTTTTTTACATTGTACTATAACACTTTTAAATGTCAACAACATTTTTATGAAACACGTGAATATTTTTAAATGCAACGTACATTGTTTTTGAATGTCAGCCGGCGGATTATCACGCTTTGCGGTCCGCCGCCATGGTTGCACGCCACATGTCCCACATGCCGTGGTGGACCTGACTCCCCATGACCTCTCCTTTCCGCAACAATGCCTTTGTTGCAAAAAAACTGTAACTAGACTCTATTACAAAAATAATAATCACAAAAAAATATAACAAGATCTCTATTGCCAAAAAAATACAACAACACCTCCGTTGTCAAAAAACTGTAATAAGATCTCTGCTGCAAATTGGCCGATGTTTCGCCAGAAATTCTGCAATATGACCCGTGTTGGAGAAGTTTTTTGCAACACGACATTTGTTGCAATGGTAGAGGGTGACACTCCGCAACTCAATTCGGCAGATCCAACGTCACACGAAGCGGTAGATCTTTTTAAAAGATCGTCGTCCAACACGTAACAACCTCCTTTTTTTTAATGGTACAAACATTTTTTAAAAGTTGAGTGAACATAGTTTTTAACCGCAAAAACATTTTTAAATGTGCGACAAACACTTTCAGAAAAATAATAAAAATATTATTCCATAGTATATGTATTTAATATTTTTCAAAACATAAACAAAAATTAAAAACAAAAACAAAAGTGACGTGTAAGTGATGAAAGCACATGGTTACGGGCCGGCCTGTACCGGCTCCCTGTAGGCGACGCGTTCTTCTGTCTCGGCCTCCTGCTTGCAGTTCCAAGATCTTTTTTGAGACGGATAAGTCCCAAGATTGAGGACCTAGAGGCGACAACGCATAGTGGAGGTTGAAGTGCAAATTTGAAAATGATGGATTTGTTCCCATCCGGTAAAGACTTTACTTTCAATCCGAGAATTGTAGCACAGATGCCGAGCGCCCGATACTCTCAGTTTGTATGGCTCCGAGATCGCGGTGTGTGTTGATGCAGCAAACCCGGAGGCAATTTCCGAAGAAAAAAAAAACAAACGGAGGGAAGAGTCGACAACGCACACGGTGACGGTTTAGCAGGAGCAGTCTGAGACCGACGGATTTGTCAACTTTCAACCCGAAAACTGTACCACAGACGCCGAGGCTTGAGTTCGTATGGACCCGGTGCGGCAATGTGTGATGGCCTCATTTTCGGTGAAAATGAAACGTTGGAGCATGGGAGGTGATCAGCTGAAACAGCGCATCACGTCACACCGGAGGCCGAGACATACATACGCCACAGATGGCCTACGTCACGTGCCTGGCCATGTCCGCAGAGCTGCAATAACTTTTGCCCGCACATGCGCGGTTCCGGCTCAGGCCGCGCCACGAGCGGCGGGTGAGCTGTGTGCGTGTGTGGCATCTGCGCACTCACCCGGCAGCTTGATTGCGCGACGAGACGGGGATGAGATAAGCGGGGCATCTCATCGATCTGACCTCTGCGAGCGAGCTCTCCACGAACGGGCATGTGCACCGCCTCCGCTTCTTCGACGCAGTTTGTAATCCAAGATTGTTCTTTTAGGCGAAAATGTAGGAATTTATTTATATTGTATTTTTTGGTATAAAAATATCCAAGAACTCGCTGCACGAGCGCTTACCCCAACTAACACGTGTAAACGCACACTATACCCTATGCACACCTCAGAAAGACTGGGTTGAGATAAACAAAGTTACCGCACGTGTTTTGTTGTTGATCTCTCACTCAAAAAAAAAAGGTCGCTACCAAGTCCAAAATAATTTCAGGATTAGAAACAAACACTGAAAACCCCTTGAAGAAAAAATGGAGAAAAAAAATGTGAAAACTTGCAGGTGAGACTGCTAGCTAGTGTTGGAAGAATCACTCTGATTCAGTCTTTTCTTACTGGAATTCCATACTTTATGATGTCTTTTTATAGGTTATCAGTGGGTATTTTTAAGAGAATGGGATTTTTTAAGGCTAGACTTTTATGACAAGCATTGATAAGAAAAAGTACCATCTTGTTAAATGTTCTGAGGTCTGTAGGCCCGTCCAAAGACATGGGCAGTCTGGGAATTCAAAATCCGGCCCCGATGAACAAAGCTCTGCTTTGTAAGTGGTGGTGGAAACTTTTTAATTCAGATGGGTTATGGCAGGAGATTATTCTTAATAAATATTTAAAAAGAAAATGCATGAATGCAGTCACAGCCAAATAGGGAGATTCTCAATTCTGGGTGGAAATCCTCAAACATAGAGAACATTTTCTCTCCCTTTGTAGGTGATGGGGAAAATGTGAGGTTTTGGGAGGATCGGTGGATTGGGCCAAAAGCACTGAAACATAGTTTCCCCAGATTATACAATCTGTGCTTTGATGGAATAAATATGTAAGGGATGTTCTTGAGGATGGGACTGCTAATGTGAAATTCAAGACTCTGACTGGAGATTCTTTGGACTTGTTCAATCATATTAAAGAGGCTTGTGCTTCTTTTGCTCTGTGTGATAGAAAAGATGAGGTTAGATGGACTCTAACTAAAAAAATGGAGTTAAATACCCACATCTCGTTACGTGGAAAGTTAAAATGCCACCTAGAGTGAAAGTTTTTATGTGGTTAGCTCACAGAAATAGTATTCTTACTAAAGACAACTTACTCCGAAGGGGTGGAGGGGTGATAGGAAATGCCCTTTTGTAGGCGAGAAGAAACTATCAATCATCTCTTTCTCACCTGCTCGGTAGCCCGCTTGCTTTGGAATGTGTTGAAATGTGCATTTAATTTGTCTGATGTTCTTGAGTACATGGATTCATCGCTTGGTACCTGGGGTAAGAAAATTTAATAAGGATGAGAGAGGGCTAGTAATGGTAGGGATTTATGCCACCTATGTCATTTGCTGGACCTTGTGGAAATTGCGCAATAGTGTGATTTTTGATAACAACAAGGTTGTTGATCCTTGTACTTCTATTAGTTTGTCTCTGAAATGGCTTCATGATTGGAAATTTTGCAGAGAAACCTGTAAGAAATAAACTGACGGCGGCAGGCGTGAGACAAGTTGGAAGAGTTGCCAGGGAGGTCTTCATGGCGGCTCATGGATGGCGTCTAGGAGGGAGAAGAATTAGAGCGGGGTGTTGCCGGCGTTCTGAACCCAAGACTATACCCAAGCGAGTTCGTTGTGTGGATGCTCCTCCGAGGCATGTTTCCTTTCTTCTGTCTTTGCCTTCTGGCGGTGGTTTCTGGTAAAGGAAATCGGAGAGGCAAGCTCTCTTTTATCAAAAAAGAGAGTCAAGTCTACACACTCTAAATTTTGAAATAAGATAAGTAGTATTTATACTTTTAACATACCAGAGAGGGTAAAAAAGATACACCAGTGCATTGTTCAAGACATAACAAAGAAAACAAGTACTTCGTCCGGATGGGAATATAAGCCGGAGACGAGAATTTAGTTCGTCGATTTAAATTGTGAAACATATATTATATGTCAAAAAATGTATTAAAACTCCATTAGACAACAAGTGTAAAAATGTTACATAGTTTTTTTTAAAAAGAAGGATAACCACTGGTCTCTGCATAGAGCGATAAAACTTATTTTTTATGACAGACAAAATATTTTTGCGGTGATCAAATCAAAGACCTATAAATCCATGCCATAAATTATATTTTTAGTTTTGCTAAAGCACATCTAGATGTGATTTAACTATTGCACATCTAAATTCTATATCATTGATTTTACGTTGAGATTCCTGCAAGCATTTTCTTATGTTTTTTATCTTTATTTTTGTTATTTTGATTGAGTCACTTACGTGTGCAATAACTAGGGCACAAGATAGAACCATATATTTTCATAAGTGAGTACTCCCTACATTTCTAAATATAAGCCCTTTTAGATATTTCAATGTGGCCTATGTACAAAGCAAAATAAGTGAATTTACACTCTAAAATATGTCTATATATATTTGTGTGTAGTCTCTAGGGAAATCTCTAAAAAAAAGCTTATATTCAGAAACGGAGGCAGTGGTATTAAGATGGAAAAAAGGCTGCACATGCACTGATCACTTTTGCATATATTACTACGAGTGATATCATACATTTATTCCCGGCACAGCTGTATAGGGGCACTACCGTACTGTAGTAAACGGTACGTACGCGCACATATATAACGGCAAGCAGACAAAGGGCCGGAACAAAACAAAGAGAAAATATCATCAGACAACATAGTACCGCGAGAAAAGAACGAGACGAGATCACAACCAAACGTACGTCGTCGGTACGTGCACACAGAGGTGGAACCGGGTCTGTCGTGTCCGTCGAGTGCTCAGAGCTCAGGCCGCGATGGAGCTGTCCAGCTTGAGCTCATCGGCGGCCTCCAGCCCTGCAGTCACGGCGGTCGGCGGCGCGGCGGCCGCGACGGCCCCGCGCGCGGACATGAGGTGCTCGCGCACGCGTGCGGCCATTCCGTCGAGCCCGGCCTGCAGCCGCGCCTCGAGCGCCTCCTTGGGCGTGCCCCGCACGGGCTCGCACTCGAACTCCCACCGCAGCACGCAGCCGCCGGCCGCGGCGGGGACGACGCGGAACGCGGCGAAGAAGGCGCCGAAGCCCATGTTGTTGTCGTTCATCTCGTAGCGGAAGAAGCGGCGGGCCTGGTCGTGCTCGAGGAGCGTCTCTTGCGCCCAGTCGGCGGGCGTCCCGTCGGCGGGCGGGGTGCCCTCGCAGTAGCGCACGCACCCGGGCGCCGCCGCTGCGCCGGAGGACGCCAGGCGGCACACCGCCACGCGGGGGTGCCACTTGTGGAACGCCAGGAAGTCCGACAGCAGCGCCCACGCCTCGTCCGCCGTCGCCGTCGGCACCGGGGACACCACCCGGCCCTCCCACTCCCACGCCTTGCGCTGCGGTACAGCGGCGGCCTGTCCGGCGGTCGGCACGTCCATGGACGACGGAGCCCCTTGGCAGCTTTTTCGGTGCTGTAGTGTATTCGACAGTACGAGCCAAGTAGTGAGTGTGGGCGTATGATGCCTCGCTGTGATGTCCGAGCGCAATTTATAGATGAGCGCGCGCTCGGTTCGGTGTTTTGGGTTATGGCAGCCCGGATCGGCCAAGATAGGTGCACTTGTGCGGCTGACACGATGTTTGTGGGGTGGCCACTTCCATTCACTTGGATATGGATTAGATTAGTGTCCATTTCATCGATATATTTTTCTTTTATTTCCAAGTCGAAGACCTGCACCACTGAATTACAATTTTTTATCCCTTCCCGCAATTTTTTTTTTAAATTCTTAGCCGTGTTTGCCAAACTGTCCGAAGTCCAGGACCGGACACGCAACACTAGCCACACAAAGAACTTGGGGTGACCACGGTTTCCATAGCAGATGCTACCATCCGCAGTTGATGCAACCAGCAAAAGTGACGAGATACGTGTCTTTGTAGTGTGCTGCTCAGAGGCGGTTCAATTCTAAATCCACTTGTCCGAGCCCTCGAGAAGCTCCTCGCCCGAAAAAAAAAATCCATTTGTTACTCCGTGGCTCCCGACCCTCGCGCCGCCCGAGCTAGGTGAATCAGGGGGAGCCCTTCTCGCCGGTGGCCCGCCCGACCTCCCGCCCACCCCGCGAAGCCGCGCCGGGCCCTGGGATGGCGGCAGCGGGGCTGTTTCTCTTCCCCTCGCCCCCTTCCCTCCCCTTTGCCACTCCGCCCCTTCCCCCAGACCCGGACCCTGGCGGCACCGCCGGCCTCCCCCGATGTGTTGGTTGCTTGGGTCACCTCCCACGGTTGCGGTTCCGCCCCAGATGTGATCTGGGGTCACCCCGGCCAGTCGCAGTGCTCCCCGGCGTCCTTCGTGATGGCCGGGCGCGCTCAACTCGCTGCGGCACCCCATACCCCCCCGATCCTCCCCATCCCTTGGCTCGGCTTTGGGTCGACTTCTTCGGGAGGTGGCAATGGAGGTGCCTGGTTATGCCCGGTGGCGGCTGCTTCCTGTAGCGCGCCGGGAGGTTTGGCTGCCCGTTAGTCCTCTTCACCACCCACCCACCCCCGGTAGGAGCGGCTTTGGACCGGTGACCATGGACATGCGCCCCCTCCTGTCTTCATGGTCGGTCAACGCGGCTTCGGGTCCGACGCGCCTTGGAAGTTGCACCCTTTCCGGCTTCTTCGGTTTGTTGACTCCTTGGCATCCCCGCACCACCATCACCCTGCTGGCGCCCTTGGTTCGTCGTCCATCCCGGCGCATCGTCAATTTTGTCACGCTTCGAGAGTTGCGTCCCCTTCGAGCTCTTTGAGCATGATAGCATCCCTACTGCTCCGGTCCCCGTGGCCTGAATCTGCGCCCCCTTCCGGATTTTGGCTTACCCAGGTCTCCGGCCACTGTCGCATCCCCGTCGCCTCATTCCGCTCGGCCACACAACCTTGCCCTCCTCCAAGGCTCGTCCAACGGTGCCCTGTGCCTCCGTCAGCATCGGGCGAGGCTCCCCTTCCTACATTCACAACTCTGGCCTATGCTCAACTTCCTCTTCTCCGTTTTGTGCTCGGATGGCTTGGGATTGTTCGGATTTTGGCTAGAGAGAAATCCCTGCATCCTATGCTGGCAGCGGCGACACCCGAGGGTGCCGTTCCCTTCTTGGAGGCGCTGTCATGGTCATTATCTGTGCCCCTCTTCGAGCAGCAGGGAAACCCTAGGTACGGGTTTCCGGATCGGATGATGACGACGTCTTGATGTCGTTCTCCTTTGTGAAGGTGTTGTATTGTTTGCTCGTGGTGTCCTCGGTGTTGGATTTGGAGATGTTGGTCACCTAGTTGTCGGTGGGACTGCTTCTTTGGTCGGCGAGTCTAGCTGTGTTATCTTTATTTGGGTTGAGAATCTCATGTCTCTTTACTTCCGGCACCATGTTCACGCGTCTTGCTTCCGTGTCATGTGTTGTACCGCCTCTTGTATTCATTTTAACTTCTTCTATCAATGAAATGATACGCATGCTTTGCGCATTCTTGAGAAAAAGAGAAGCTCCTCGCCCAAGATCAAATGTCAGGTATCCAAGAATTAATGGCAGCAATCAAAAGGGATCCACGAAGATCACTAGTTCAAGAGTTGTTGGCTATGTTTTCCCACACCGGACACTGCGCCCAAGGTGCTGGTTTGACCAGAGCACACAAATAAGGGGTAAGTTGCTGGAGGGAGGCAACAATAAGTCACTGTGCCAGAAGAGAGAGGAAGCACCATTCTGGACCTCGAGGGTGGTCGATACCCTGAAGATGGTCGTATCCTCACTGGAGGCCTCGGTCTCTAGCGAGGACCACGGGAGAAGGATGGATATCTTAATGATCTAGAGCCAGTTTGAGCATAGGGCGTCGTTGAGAGCTTTGAGGTTGTAGAGACCGAGGGATCCCAGGTGGGCAGGAGTGCACACATTTTTCCATGCCACCAAGCATTCCCCCCTTTCACGCAGTTCGAGCCTGACCAGAGAAAGCCGCATTGGATCTTGTCTGCCGCCTTCAGAAACCATTATTTGATTTAGCAAAGTACAATTATGGGAATCAAAGGTGGAGGTGTACTATGGCAGTGAAAAGGGGATAAAGTTGAAAAAATAAACCAAACAATTATTTGCATGCTCCTTTTGTTTTATCTCATTGCATCTTGTATTTTCCCGCTCTTGATAAATAGTCATAATTTTTGACCATTAATAATTTTAGTTCATATCAAAAAAAATACTTTATAGGAAGAAAATAAATTTAGTGTGCCATGGTAGTTACTCCATTTCTTTTTTCCAGGTCTTGATCCATGTCTATTACACGACCCTCGCCTTCTTTTGCAACATGATCATCTCACTGTGTGTCGCATTATGCTTCATTGTTTGCTTTCTTTCAATGCCTTCAATGAAGATGGTGCAACCGGTGTGGTCTGATTGATTGCGCCAAGCAGGACCGTCAAATTGTAGGAGTTTGATGTCTGCTAGAATTACGTCAGTATTTCCCCAAAGAGGAAGGGATGATGCAGCACAACAATGGTAGGTATTTCCCTCAGTGATGAGACCAAGGTTATCGAACCAGTAGGAGAACCACGCAACATAACGTAAACAACCCCAGCACACAAATAACAAATACTCGCAACCCGGCGTGTTAAAGGGGTTGTCAATGCCTTTTGGGTAACGGCGCCAGAAATTGGCGAGGAGACGGGTAAAGTTGTAATAGACAGGATAAATGGAGCGCAAATAAAATAAAATGCAGCGAGGTATTTTTGTATTTTTGGCTTAATAGAACTGAAAATAAAAGCAAATAAAATAGATCGTGAAGGCAAATATATTAAAAAAGAGACCCGGGGGCCGTAGGTTTCACTAGTGGCTTCTCTCGAGAAAAATAGCAAACGGTGGGAAAACAATTATTGTTGGGCAATTGATAGAACTTCAAATAATCATGACGATATCCAGACAATGATCATTATATAGGCATCACGTCCAAGATTAGTAGACCGACTCCTGCCTGCATCTACTACTGTTACTCCACACATCAACCTCTATCCAGCATGCATCTAGTGTATTAAGTTCATGGAAAAATGGAGTAATGCAATAAGAACGATGACATGATGTAGACAAGATCTATTTATGTAGAAATTGTTGGAAATATGCCCTAGAGGCAATAATAAAATGGTTATTATTATATTTCCTTGTTCATGATAATTGTCTATCGTTCATGCTATAATTGTGTTCCGGAAATCGTAATACATGTGTGAATGCATAGACCACAACATGTCCCTAGTGAGCCTCTAGTTGACTAGCTCGTTGATCAATGGACGGTTACGGTTTCCTGACGATGACATTGGATGTCATGGATAACGGGATCACATCATTGGGAGAATGATGTGATGGACAAGACCCAATCCTAAGCATAGCACAAGATCATGTAGTTCGTTTGCTAGAGCTTTTCTAATGTCAAGTATCATTTCCTTAGACCATGAGATCATGTAACTCCCGGATATCGTAGAAGTGCTTTGGTTGTACCAAACGTCACAACGTAACTGGGTGACTATAAAGGTATACTACATGTATCTCCAAAAGTGTCTGTTGGGTTGGCACAGATCGAAACTGGGATTTGTCACTCCGTATGACGGAGAGGTATCTCTGGGCCCACTCGGTAATGCATCATCATAATGAGCTCAATGTGACCAAGTGGTAGGTCACGGGATCATGCATTACGGTACGAGTAAAGTGACTTGCCGGTAACGAGATTGAACGAGGTATTGGGATACCGACGATCGAATCTCGGGGAAGTAACGTACCGATTGACAAAGGGAATTGTATACGGGATTACTTGAATCCTCGATATCGTGGTTCATTCGATGAGATCATCGTGGAACATGTGGGAGCCAACATGGGTATCCAGATCCCGCTGTTGGTTATTGGCCGGAGAGCTGTCTCGGTCATGTCTGCGTGATTCCCGAACCCGTAGGGTCTACACGCTTAAGGTTCGATGACGCTAGGGTTATTAGGAAGACTTGTAAGTGATTACTGAATGTTGTTTGGCGTCCCGGATGAGATCTCGGATGTCATGAGGAGTTCCGGAATGGTCCAGAGGTGAAGATTTATATGTAGGAAGTTGTCATACGGTCACCGGAAAAGTTCGGGGCATATCGGTATTGTACCGGGGCCACTGGAGGGGTTCCGGGGGTCCACTGGGAGGGGCCACCTCTCTCGGAGGGCCTGATGGGCCGTAGTGGGCAGGGAACCAGCCCCTTGAGGGCTGGGCGCACCCCCCTTGGGCCCATGCGCCTAGGGTTTGGGGGGGAACCCTAGAGGGGGCGCCCCCCTTGCTTGGGGGGCAAGCCCCCTCCCCTTGGCCGCCGCCCCCCTCTAGATCTCATCTAGAGGGGGCCGGTCCCCTTCCCCCTTCCCCTATAAATAGAGGGGCGAGGGGAGGGTTGCACACCACATCCAAGGCGCAGCCCCTCCCCTGCCCAACACCTCTCCTCCTCCGTTAAGAGCTTGGCGAAGCCCTGCCGGAGTACTGCCGCTCCACCACCACCACGCCGTCGTGCTGCTGTTGGAGCCCTCTTCTTCAACCTCTCCTTCCCCCTTGCTGGATCAAGAAGGAGAAGACGTCACCGCTCCGTACGTGTGTTGAACACGGAGGTGCCATCCGTTCGGCGCTAGGGTCATCGGTGATTTGGATCACGACGAGTACGACTCCATCAACCCCGTTCTCTTGAACGCTTCCGCTCGCGATCTACAAGGGTATGTAGATGCACTCCTCTCTCTCATTGCTAGATGACTCCATAGATTGATCTTGGTGATGCGTAGAATTTTTTTATTTTCTGCAACGATCCCCAACGGTATCAGAGCCAGGTTTATGTGTAGTTTCTATGCATGAGTAGAACACAAGATTGTTGTGGGCGTTGATTTTGTCAATTTTCTTGCCACTACTAGTCTTATCTTGTTTCGGCGGCATCGTGGGATGAAGCGGCCCGGACCGACCTTACACGTACGCTTAGGTGAGACTGGTTCCACCGACTGACATGCACCAGTTGCATAATGTGGCTAGCGGCTGTCTGTCTCTCCCACTTTAGTCGGATCAGATTCGATGAAAAGGGTCCTTATGAAGGGTAAATAGAAACTGGCATATCACGTTGTGGTTTTGGCGTAGGTAAGAAACGTTCTTGCTAGAACCCTATTGCAGCCACGTAAAAACATGCAACAACAATTAGAGGACGTCTAACTTGTTTTTGCCGCATATGCCTTGTGATGTGATATGGCCAAAAGGATATGATGAATGAAATATATGTGATGTATGAGATTGATCATGTTCTTGTAATAGGAATCACGACTTGCATGTCGATGACTATGACAATCGGCAGGAGCCCTAGGAGTTGTCTTTATTTTTTGTATGACCTGCGTGTCATTGAATAACGCCATGTAATTACTTTACTTTATTGCTAAACAGTTAGCGATAGTAGTAGAAGTAATTCGTTGGCGTGACAACTTCATCAAGACACAATGATGGAGATCATGGTGTCATGCCGGTGACGATGATGATCATGGCGCCCTGAAGATGGAGATCAAAAGGAGCAAAATGATATTGGCCATATCATGTCACTATTTGATTGCATGTGATATTTATCATGTTTTACATCTTATTTGCTTAGAACGACGGTAGCATAAATAAGATGATCCCTCATAATAATTTCAAGAAAGTGTTCCCCCTAACTGTGCGCCGTTGCAAAAGTTCGTTGTCTCGAAGCACCACGTGATGATCGAGTGTGATAGATTCTAACGTTCACATACAACGGGTGTAAGCCAGATTTACACATGCAAAACACTTAGGTTGACTTGACGAGCCTAGTATGTACAGACATGGCCTCGGAACACAAGAGACTGAATGGTCGAACATGAGTCATATATAAGATACGATCAACATGAAGATGTTCACCGATGATGACTAGTCCGTCTCACGTGATGATCGGACACGGCCTAGTTGACTCGGATCATGTATCACTTAGATGACTAGATGGATGTCTATCTAAGTCGGAGTTCATTATAAAATTTGATTAGATGAACTTAATTATCATGAACTTAGTCTAAAATCTTTGCAACGTGTCTTGTAGATCAAATGGCCCACGCTAATGTTGCCCTCAACTTCAACGCGTTCCTAGAGAAAACCAAGCTGAAAGACGATGGCATCAACTATACGGACTGGGTCCGTAACTTGAGGATCATCCTCATAGCTGCCAAGAAAGCATATGTCCTAGATGCACCGCTAGGTGAAGCACCCGTTTTCCTAGCAAATCAAGACGTTATGAACGCCTGGCAGTCGCTAGTGATGATTACTCCCTGGTTCAGTGCGGCATGCTTTACAGCTTAGAACCGGGGCTCCAAAAGCGTTTTGAGCAGCACGGAGCACATGAGATGTTCCAAGAGCTAAAAATGGTTTTCCAAGCTCATGCCCGGGTCGAGAGATATGAAGTCTCCAACAAGTTCTACAGTTGTAAGATGGAGGAGAATGGTTCTGTCAGCGAGCACATACTCAAAATGTCTGGGTTGCACAACCGCTTGTCTCAGCTCGAAGTTAATCTCCCGGATGACGCGGTCATTGACAGAATCCTCCAGTCGCTCCCACCTAGCTACAAGAGCTTTGTGATGAACTACAACATGCAGGGGATGGTAAAACCATTCCTGAGGTATTTTCAATGCTGAAATCAGCGGAGGTGGAGGTCAAAAAGGAACATCAAGTGTTGATGGTCAATAAAACCACTAGTTTCAAGAAAGGTAAGGGTAAGAAGAACTTCAAGAAGGACGACAAGGGAGTTGCCGCGCCCGGTAAGCCAGTTGCCGGGAAGAAGCCAAAGCATGGACCCAAACCTGAGACTGAGTGCTTTTATTGCAAGGGAAGCGGGCACTGGAAGCGGAACTGCCCCAAGTACTTAGCGGACAAGAAGGCCGGCAACACCAAAGGTATATGTGATATACATGTAATTGATGTGTACCTTACCAGTACTCGTAGTAGCTCCTGGGTATTTGATACCGGTGTGGTTGCTCATATTTGTAACTCAAAATAGGAGCTGCGGAATAAGCGGAGACTGGCGAAGGACGAGGTGACGATGCGCGTCGGGAATGGTTCCAAGGTCGATGTGATCGCCGTCGGCACGCTACCTCTACATTTACCTACGGGATTAGTTTAAACCTCGATAATTGTTATTTAGTGCCAACTTTGAGCATGAACATTGTATCTGGATCTCGTTTAATACGAGATGGCTACTCATTTAAATCTGAGAATAATGGTTGTTCCATTTATATGAGAGATATGTTTTATGGTCATGCCCCGCTGGTCAATGGTTTATTCTTAATGAATCTCGAACGTGATGTTACACATATTCATAGTGTGAATACCAAAAGATGTAAGGTTGATAACGATAGTCCCACATACTTATGGCACTGCCGCCTTGGTCACATTGGTGTCAAACGCATGAAGAAGCTCCATGCTGATGGACTTTCAGAGACTCTTGATTACGAATCATTTGACACATGCGAACCATGCCACATGGGCAAAATGACCAAGAATCCGTTCTCCGGAACAATGGAGCGAGCAACCAACTTATTGGAAATCATACATACTGATGTGTGTGGTCCAATGAGCATTGAGGCTCGCGGAGGCTATCGTTATGTTCTCACTCTCACTGATGACTTAAGTAGATATGGCTATGTCTACTTGATGAAACACAAGTCTGAGACCTTCAAAAAGTTCAAGGAATTTCAGAATGAGGTAGAGAATCAACGTGACCGAAAAATAAAGTTCTTACGATCAGATCGTGGGGGAGAATATTTAAGTCACGAATTTGGTACACACTTAAGGAAATGTGGAATCGTTTCACAACTCACGCCGCCTGGAACACCTCACCGTAACTGTGTGTCCGAACGTCGTAATCGCACTCTGTTGGATATGGTGCGATCTATGATGTCACTCACCGATTTACCGCTATCATTTTGGGGATACGCTCTAGAGACAGCTACATTCACTTTAAATAGGGCACCGTCTAAATCCGTTGAGACGACACCGTATGAATTATGGTTTGGGAAGAAACCTAAGATGTCGTTTCTAAAAGTTTGGGGATGCGATGCTTATGTCAATAAACTTCAACCTAAAAAGCTCGAACCCAAGTCGGAAAAATGCGTCTTCATAGGATACCCTAAGGAAACCATTGGGTATACCTTATACCTTAGATCCGAAGGCAAGATCTTTGTTGCCAAGAACGGGTCCTTTCTGGAGAAAGAGTTTCTCTCAAAAGAAATAAGTGGGAGGAAAGTAGAACTCGATGAAGTACTGCCTCTTGAACCAGAAAGTAGAGCAGCTCAGGAAGATGTTCCTGTGGTGCCTGCACCGACTAGAGAGGAAGTTAATGATGATGATCAAGGTACTTCGGATCAAGTTGCTACTGAACTTCGTAGGTCCACAAGGACACGTTCCACACCAGAATGTCCTGGAAATCATGTTGTTAGACAACGGTGAACCTTCGAACTATGAAGAAGCGATGGCGGGCCCAGATTCCAACAAATGGCTTGAAGCCATGCAATCCGAGATAGGATCCATGTATGAAAACAAAGTATAGACTTTGACAGACTTGCCCGATGATCGGCGAGCGATAGAAAATAAATGGATCTTTAAGAAGAAGACGGACGCGGATGGTAATGTTACCATCTATAAAGCTCGACTTGTTGCTAAGGGTTATCGACAAGTTCAAGGGGTTGACTACGATGAGACCTTCTCACCCGTAGCGAAGCTGAAGTCCGTCCGAATCATGTTAGCAATTGCCGCATTCTACGATTATGAGATATGGCAAATGGACGTCAAAATGGCATTCCTTAACGGCTTCCTTAAGGAAGAATTGTATATGATGCAGCCGTATGGTTTTGTTGATCCTAAGAATGCTAACAAGGTATGCAAGCTCTAGCGCTCCATCTATGGGCTGGTGCAAGCATCTCGGAGTTGGAACGTTCCCTTTGATGAAATGATCAAAGCGTTTGGCTTTATGCAGACTTATGGAGAAGCCCGCGTTTACAAGAAAGTGAGTGGGAGCTCTGTAGCATTTCTCATATTATATGTAGATGACATACTTTTGATGGGAAATGATATAGAACTTTTGGACAACATTAAGGCCTACGTGAATAAGTGTTTTTCAATGAAGGACCTTGGAGAAGCTGCTTACATATTAGACATCAAGATCTATAGAGATAGATCAAGACGCCTCATAGGTCTTTCACAAAGCACATACCTTGATAAGATATTGAAGAAGTTCAATATGGATCAGTCCAAGAAGGGGTTCTTGCCTGTGTTGCAAGGTGTGAAATTGAGCTCGTCTCAATGCCCAACCACGACAGAAGATAGAGAAAAGATGAGTGTCATCCCCTATGCCTCGGCCATAGGGTCTATTATGTATGCCATGCTGTGTACTAGACCTAATGTAAACCTTGCCTTAAGTTTGGTAGGAAGGTACCAAAGTAATCCCAGCATGAAACACTGGACAACGGTCAAGAATATCCTGAAGTACCTGAAAAGGACTAAGGATATGTTTCTCGTTTATGGAGGTGACGAAGAGCTCGTCGTAAAGGGTTATGAAAGTGCAACTATCCCTAGGTGGTTTTGGTAATTCATAACAACATATAGCTCATTGAGCTAATGCTATTCCAAGACAAATATTTCAGGAAAGCTCAATGAATGGCATGGCATGGATGATGAAAGTGGATCCCTCAAAACATCAAGGACAAAGGATTGGCTCAAGCTCAAAAGCTCAAGACTCTTCATTTTACATTTTAGTGAGCCAAGATCACATTGAGTCTATAGGAAAAGCCAATACTATCAAGGAGGGATGAGGTGTTGCTTAATGAGCCTTTTGCTTCATGTGCTTAGTGATATGCTCCAAATACCCTCAACTACTTTCTCACATCCACATATGACCTAAATCCAAAGTCAAAATCGGACCCACCGATTCTTTCTATCCGGCGCCACCGAGTTCAAATGTCATAGCCACTGCCACAAACCCTAGGCAAATCGGCCTTACCGATAGGGATCTCGGTCTCACCGAGATGGGGTTGTAATCTCTCTGTTTCCCTTCGTAACATTTCAGTCTAACCGAAGTGAGCGATCGGTCCCACCGAGATTGCAATGTAAACTCCCTGTTTCCCTTTCGTAACATTTCGGTCTCACCGAAATGAGCGAATCGGTCCCATCGAGTTTACCTGACCAACTCTCTGGAAAGCTTATTACCAAAATCGGTCTCACCGAGTTTGTGTAATCGGTCTTACTGAGATTACGTTATGCCCTAACCCTAACCATATCGGTCCTACCGAGTTGCATGTCGGTCCCACCGAAAATCCTAACGGTCACTAGGTTTATCAAATCGGTCTGATCGAGTTTGTTGAGTCGGTCCCACCGAGTTTGGTAAATTGTGTGTAATGGTTAGATTTTGTGTGGAGGCTATATATACCCCTCCACCTCCTCTTCATTCGTGGAGAGAGCCATCAGAATGAACCTACACTTCCAACTTATCATTTCTGAGAGAGAACCACCAACTCATGTGTTGAGGCCAAGATATTCCATTCCTACCATATGAATCTTGATCTCTAGCCTTCCCCAAGTTGCTTTCCACTCAAACCTTCTTTCCAGCAGATCCAAATCCTATGAGAGAGAGTTGAGTATTGGGGAGACAATCATTTGAAGCACAAGAGCAAGGAGTTCATCATCAACGCACCATTTGTTACTTCTTGGAGAGTGGTGTCTCCTAGATTGGCTAGGTGTCACTTGGGAGCCTCCGACAAGATTGTGGAGTTGAACCAAGGAGTTTGTAAGGGCAAGGAGATCGCCTACTTCGTGAAGATCTACCTCTAGTGAGGCAAGTCCTTCGTGGGCGACGACCATGGTGGGATAGACAAGGTTGCTTCTTCGTCGACCCTTCGTGGGTGGAGCCCTCCATGGACTCGTGCAACCGTTACCCTTCGTGGGTTAAAGTCTCCATCAACGTGGATGTACGATAGCACCACCTATCGGAACCACGACAAAAACATCCGTGTCTCCAATTGCGTTTGAATCCTCCAAACCCTTCCTTTTACTTTATTGCAAGTTGCATGCTTTAATTTCCGCTGCTCATATACTCTTTGCATGCTTGCTTGAATTGTGTGATGATTGCTTGACTTGTCCAAAGATAGCTAAAATCTGCCAAACTCTAAAATTGGGAAAAGGTTAAGTTTTTAATTGGTCAAGTAGTCTAATCACCCCCCTCTAGACATACTTCAAGGTCCTATAAGTGGTATCAGAGCTTTGGTCTCCATTTGCTCTGATTTCCATAGCTTTTGGTGGTCATAGCCTTGGTTTCACAACCTAGGAGAGTATAGCGTCTAGTGAGGGAAATTATCACCGTAGAGGTCCTTACTTTGATGGTACTAATTTTGCTAGTTGGAAGCATAAGATGAAAATGCATATTCTTGGACATAACCCTGCTGTTTGGGCTATTGTGTGTATTGGCTTGCAAGGTGAATTCTTTGATGGGAGAGAGCCAAACTGTGAAGCTAGCGCGGAAGAATTGAAGATGCTGCAATACAACACTCAAGCTTGTAATATCCTCTTCAACGGATTGTGCCCCGAGGAATTCAACAAAATCAGCCGTCTTGAGAATGCAAAGGAAATTTGGGATACTTTGATTGATATGCATGAAGGTACCGACTCCGTTAAGGAATCCAAGTTGGATGTGCTCCAAAGTCAGCTTGACAAGTTCAAAATGAAGGATGGTGAAGGTGTCACTGAAATGTACTCTAGGCTTGCTCTTCTCACAAATGAGATTGCCGGCTTAGGAAGTGAAGAGATGACCGACAGATTCATCATCAAGAAGATCCTAAGAGCATTGGATGGAAAGTATGATACCGTGTGCACATTGATCCAAATGATGCCAAACTACAAAGATCTCAAGCCAACGGAAGTCATTGGAAGAATTGTTGCTCATGAGATGTCACTCAAGGATAAGGAGGAACTTCACAACAAGTCAAGTGGTGCTTACAAAGCCTCATGTGAAGCCCCCACATCATCAAGTGAGAAACAAACCTTCAATGAAGAACTGAGCTTAATGGTGAAGAACTTCAACAAATTCTACAAGAGTAGAAGCAAAGAAAGAAGCTCTAAGTCAAGGTCCTACAATGACAAAAGATCTTCTACTCGAGAGCGCAATTGCTACAATTGTGGGAGATCCGGACACTACTCCAATGAGTGTACGGCACCCTACAAAAGAAGAGAAGATTCTCCAAGAAGAAGAAGCAAAAGAGAAGAATCACCACCAAGAGAGAGGAGGAGTAGAGATGATCGTTATGAATGAAGACCCTCACGGAGAAGCAAGGATTCGGAAAGGAAGGACAAGTCATCAAGGAGCTACACAAAACGAAGACATCAAGCTCATGTTGGTGAAAGGGTATCCGGCTCCGACTCCGACAATCACTCCGAGAGAAGCTATCACTCCGACTCCAAATATACTCAAGATGAAGGTGTTGCCGGTCTAGCACTTGTGTCAACCAACTCCTACGACATATTTGACTCACCAAATGAAGGAATTGGAAGATGCTTCATGGCCAAAGGTCCAAAGGTAACACATCCCGATTATGTTGATTTCAATAGTGATGAAGATGACTTGCTAGGTGATGATGATTTACTTGTTGACAACTCTAGTGATGAATACTATGATGAAACGTCAATCAATCATGCTAATCAAGATAAAACGAATGACAATGATAAGGAGAAGATTGAGCTTCTAACTAAAGAACTAAACACTCTTAAGTTAGCTCATGAAACTATCTTCGAAGATCATCGAGAACTTTTAAGAGCTCATGAGAAGTTACGCTTTGAAAAGCTCAATCTTGAGCAAGAGTATGAATTCTTAAAAGCAATCAATGATGATCTCCGTAAGAAAAGTTCTTACATTGCCAAGCGTTTACTCTTATCCACTTACATGCCTCAAGTCAAGTCTAGTAACAAGTACAAGAAAGATCCTTCCTCTAGTAGTAACAATAATAATGCCAAATCCAATATTGTTGCTTCTAGTAGTTTTCTTGATTCCACTAATGATTCTCTTAGCCAAGTTACACTTGAGCAAGAAAATAGCTTATCGAAGGGAATTATAGAGAAAGGTGTTTACAAGAGCCTTGCCGGGAGTAAGCAATTTGAGGAAATTGTACGCAAGCAAGGAAGGCACCGGAAGAATCAAGGTGTTGGTTTTGAACGAAAGTTCAATGCCAATGGAGTTGAGTGGGAAGAAGATCAATACCCCAAGACGAAGTTTCTTCCTCAACAAGAGAAGTATGATCCTACTTCCTTCAAGGGAACACAAGCACAAGATGATCTTCCACCACAAGACCACAAGAACAAAGGCAAGGACAAGCTTCAAGAGGAGATTGATGCATTTGAAGAAGCACCTAAGGCCTCGGTCAAGTGGGTTCCCAAGACTACGTCAAGTTCTACTTCATCAAGTACAACTACAACTCCAAGGATTCCCATCAACATGATGTGGATCCCGAAGAAGAAGAACTAGAGAGTTCTTGAGGGTGACTCCGCCAACATTCTTCACTCATATCATTATGGCAAGGACAAGTTCAATCAACTTCCACATCTTGCACTAGTTCAAGGAGTCACAAACCCTCATGTTGGTAAGGCAAGGGACAAGGTAACCTAATGATTTCATGGACATCATATTGTGTGTGCATCACTCTATGTCTATGGATATTCTTGTTTGTTCCTTGTGGGACTAACCCATGTAGGTATGTTGAAAGTGCAACTCACTCCAAAGGATTGCTCCAAATGATCTACATCAACATTGAGCACCCACATCTTCAACACCTACATGAAGTCATCATCGACAAAACCCAAGGTTAGTTCATCCCTCTAAAAGGGGATCTCACATCTAGGGGGAGCTTAACTCTAAGAATTGAGTCAAAGCAACTCTAATGGTGTGAACACATCAATGCATTATGTAAAAGTGGTAACCCCACTTGAGCTTAAACGATGAGTATGACCTATGATCAAATGTTCTCATTTGACTCCTAAGTCAATATACTCATATATAGATGACCTAGTCATCACCAATTGTTTGATAGATGCTAGAATTGGTTGTGCATGCTTTGCCACATATTTCATTTGCCATCTTATTGTGTGAGCATGTTGGTTGCATATTTTACTCATTCGAGGACATCCACTTGTTGCTTTGATTGATTGGCTTCTTTTTCTTTGGCCAAGTGGATGGACAAGACTGCCTAAGAACCTTCTCTAGCTATCCATGCTTTTCTTGTCTCAAACTCTATTCATGCTACATCACAAAATTTGATCAAGTCAGATTCGAACCACTCTGTGTGAGGAGCACTCGGAGTCCCCGATTCGTCATAGACTTAAACTTCCAAAACTTCTTTGTGAAACTCGGTCTGACCGATTCCTCCATTTCGGTCCTACCGAGATCACTAAGTTGATCTAGGTTTTCAATCTCGGTGCAACCGATTTGAACGTTTCGGTCACACCGAGTTGCAGTAACTGTATACAGTTATGCATCTCGGTGCCACCGAGTCGTTCCACTCGGTCACACCGATAGGGCCGGGCTATATATACTCACGGGCAAAAATTTGGAAATTTCTCCGAACCTCTTCGCCCGCGCGATAGCTCGCTCTGCCACCAAGGTCTCCGGATCGTCTCCTCGTCGCCAGCCGCCTCTTGTCGCTGGTCTCCGCCGCCGTCAACAGAATCCCCCCCCCCCGCCGTTGCTGCCGTAGCGAGTTCATCACCAAGTTAGGGTATGGACTCGATCACAGTGCTATCCTCGTCCAATTCCTAGCACATTGTGTTCATTATGATTCTTGCCACGATTGAAACACTCCTATCTAGTCGATACAATCCTTAGATTAGATGCGATTTGAAAATTTAGGGTTAGGTTTCCGCCGAAACCATCTCGAACCCACCGAGTTGAAAAACTCGGTCCCACCGATTTGGCTAACGCCATTGCACTATTAACTCTCGGTCTGACCGAGAATTGCTAATCGGTGTGACCGATTTTAAAACTTTGTGAAACCCTAGCAGTCTCAGTGCCACCGAACTGTGACTCGGTCCGATCGAGTTCACCAGTTTAGGTTCCAAAACTGCTTCGGTATCACCGAGTTTGAAAATCGGTTGATCCGAAATGCTTTCTGTGGAAAAATAAAACTGAATTTTTGAATCATTCTTTTGCAAAAATCTCTGCATTTTGTGATGCTCATCCATTCTATCTCATCTATAACTATTCACAGGGTCAGCAGTTAGTGATTTGCAGCATGTCAGACCAAAGTGATAGTCAGAACAAGTCAGAAGAGCACAATCACATGAGTGAGGGAACTAGTCGCTCTAGCACTTCAGATGATGGCAGCAGGAGCACCCCAAGCAATCTGCCTAAAGCTGCCACCAGGACAAGGAAGAAGATAACCTCAGAATCTAAAGATGAGGATTATATGGCAGAAGAAGATGAGGCTACCTCCAAGAAGGTAGTGCTCAAAAAGGAGTATGCCTCAGCAAAGAACACAAAGCCTGGACTAAATAGGAAGGTCCCTGCCAAGAGGACACCTATGCTGAAAGTCAGAGGATCAACTCAAGTGCCTGAAAAGATTGAACCCAAAGAGGCACCTGCAAGAAGAGTCACAACTTCGAAACCCAAGAAAGTTCCCACTGGAGAAACTATGAAGTTTACCATTGAATCAGAAGATGAAGTTGTTGGTCAAGATAAGAAGAAGAAGAGAGCCAGAACCACTACTGCCCAGGTTCTTGGAAATCCCTCTATGAGGAGAGACTCAGAAGAAGAAGAAGAAGCTGCTGCACTAGCACCCAAGGCACAAAAGCTAATGGGTGATGCTATTAAGTCAGGGGCTGCAACATCAAAGCCCAAGGAAGCACCCAAAGCTGCTCCCAAGCCAAAGATTGCACCGAAGAGGAATACCAGGAGTATTCCAGCTGCTGAGAAGAACAAGACCCCAGTGCCTGAAGTTGCTGATGAGGAAGATGATGAAGGACAAGTCCTGAGGAAGCTAAAGCCCAAGATTCCAGACCACAATGATGCTCATCCTGTGGCTGAGAACATGCAATTGAGAAAGGATGCAAGACTCAGATTGTGGAGGCTGACTGATCCATATGCTACCAGGAGAAGAACTGCTGTTGATTACAGGTTTCACACTAAGGAACAACAGGACTTCTATGAGACAGTGCTGTTGGACAAGAAACCAATAGTGTGTGATATGAGGTGGGTCGACTGGACCTACATGAAGGACAATGAGGAACACTATCCAGGAGTGCAAGACAGTTTTGTTGCTTGTGGAGTTGCAGGCAGAAGCTCACAAAGTGTAATGATGAGCTCATTATGCAATTCTACTCCACAGCACACTTCTATCCAGATGGCAGGATAGTCTGGATGTCTGAAGGTACAAGGTACCAGTCAAAAATTGAGGAATGGGCCAGTCTGATCAATGCCCCAAAGGAGAGTGAAGATGACTTGGATGTATATGCCAAGAAGAAGATGGACCACAACACCATGGCTCACATGTACAAGGAAATTTCTGATGCTGCTGTTGAGACTCATAAGTTTGGGTTAGTCCACTTCCTTCTGTCAGGGCTGCCAACCATCAACTGGATCCTAAGGCACACTCTGTTGCCCAAGTTAGGTGACCACAACATGATTAGAGGACATGCTATCAACTTGCTACACTTGTTTGATGTGCCACAAAAATTCAAGGTCATGAGCCTCATTGTTGAGACCATTAAGAGGACATCAGCAGATCAGAAGAGAAGTTGTGGGTATGCCCCACAGATTCAGGAGTTGATTAACTCAAAGATGGGCACAGGAACTTACTTACTGGATAAGGAACATTTTTCCATCTATCCAGACTTTGAGGACAATCAAGTTGTGATGAATGAGAATGAACCATCATCAGTGCAAGCTCAAGAGAAGAAGGAGAAGGCAAAGAGAGAGAAGGCTACCAAGATGCCAACTCAAGAGGAGGCATCTGAGTACTTTTTGAAGAACAAGCAGGAGCAGCTTGGTTACTTGATAGCATCAACACTGAGGATTGAGAAGGGGCTGGCCACCCTAACTCAAAACCAGGAGAGCCTGGAAAGAATCATGGAACGAAAATTCTATGATCTAGATATCAAAGTAATTGAGATTCAGTCAGTTGTGGAGCAGCTCCAGGATGACATGCAGGAGAGGAAGGGCAAGACAACCACTGATGCATTTGCCAGAGTGCCTAGAGCTCATAGGTCAGCTGCAGTGCCTGTGACAGACTCCAGAGCCACATCATCTGCACCAGCTACAGCTCCTATAGCTTCAGTGCAACCAGCTCCAGCACCAACTCCTCCAGCTCCATCCACTTCAACTGAAGCCTTCGTCCAAGGAGCCATCTCTACACCACCACATGAAGATCAAGCTATTGCCCTTGCCAAGGAGCCCAGGTTTCACAAGAAGACCAGGCACATCAAGCGTCGCTTCAACTCCATTCGTGAAAATGTTCAAGATGGAGACATAGATATTTGCAAAGTACATACGGATCTGAATGTCACAGATCCGTTGACTAAACCTCTTCCGGAGCAAAACATGATCAACACCAGAACTCTATGGGTGTTCGATTCATCACAATGTAACTAGATTATTGACTCTAGTGCAAGTGGGAGACTGTTGGAAATATGCCCTAGAGGCAATAATAAAATGGTTATTATTATATTTCCTTGTTCATGATAATTGTCTATCGTTCATGCTATAATTGTGTTATCCAGAAATCGTAATACATCTGTGAATGCATAGACCACAACATGTCCCTAGTGAGCCTCTAGTTGACTAGCTCGTTGATCAATGGATGGTTATGGTTTCCTGACAATGACATTGGATGTCATTGATAACAGGATCACATCATTGGGTGAATGATGTGATGGACAAGACCCAATCCTAAGCATAGCACAAGATCGTGTAGTTCGTTTGCTAGAGCTTTTATAATGTCAAGTATCATTTCCTTAGACCATGAGATCATGTAACTACCGGATATCGTAGGAGTGCTTTGGGTGTACCAAACGTCACAACGTAACTGGGTGGCTATAAAGGTATACTACATGTATCTCCAAAAGTGTCTGTTGGGTTGGCACGGATCGAGACTGGGATTTGTCACTCCGTATGACGGAGAGGTATCTCTGGGCCCACTCAGTAATGCATCATCATAATGAGCTCAGTGTGACCAAGTGGTTGGTCATGGGATCATGCATTACGGTACGAGTAAAGTGACTTGTCGGTAACGAGATTGAACAAGGTATTGGGATACCGACGATCGAATCTCGGGCAAGTAACGTACCGATTGACAAAGGGAATTGTATACGGGATTACTTGAATCCTCGACATCGTGGTTCATTCGATGAGATCATCGTGGAACATGTGGGAGCCAATATGGGTATCCAGATCCCATTGTTGGTTATTGGCCGGAGAGCTGTCTCGGTCATGTCTGCGTGATTCCCGAACCCGTCGGGTCTACACACTTAAGGTTCGGTGACGCTAGGGTTATTAGGAAGACTTGTAAGTGATTACCAGATGTTGTTCGGGGTCCCGTATGAGATCCCGGATGTTAGAAGGAGTTCTGGAATGGTTCGGAGGTGAAGATTTATATGTAGGAAGTTGTCATACGGTCACCGGAAAAGTTCGGGGGCATATCAGTATTGTACCGGGGCCACCGGAGGGGTTCCGAGGGTCCAACGGGAGGGGTCACCTCTCTCGGAGGGCCTCATGGGCCGTAGTGGGCAGGGAGCCAGCCCGTTGAGGGCTGGGAGCACCCCCCCTTGGTCCCATGCGCCCAGGGTTTGGGGGGGGGGACCCTAGAGGGGGCGCCTCCTTTTGCTTGGGGGGCAAGCCCCCTCCCCTTGGCCGCCGCCCCCCTCTAGATCTCATCTAGAGGGGGCTGGGCCCCTTCCCCTATAAATAGAGGGGCGAGGGGATGGCTGCACACCACATCCAAGGTACAGCCCCTCCCCTCCCCAATACCTCTCCTCCTCCATTAAGAGCTTGGCGAAGCCCTACCGGAGTACTGCCACTCCACCACCACCACGCCGTCGTGCCGCTGTTGGAGCCTTCTTCCTCAACCTCTCCTTCCCCATTGCTGGATCAAGAAGGAGGAGACGTCACCGCTCCGTACGTATGTTGAACAAGGAGGTGCCGTCCGTTTGGCGCTAGGATCATCGGTGATTTGGATCACGACGAGTACGACTCCATCACCCCCGTTCTCTTGAACGCTTCCGCTCGCGATCTACAAGGGTATGTAGATGCACTCCTCTCTCTCATTGCTAGATGACTCCATAGATTGATCTTGGTGATGCGTAGAAATTTTTTATTTTCTGCAATGATCCCCAACAGAAATAGACCCCATCTTGTTATCCTTAATAGCAATGATACATACGTGTCGTTTCCCCTTCTGTCACTGCAATCAAGCACCGTAAGATCGAACCCATCACAAAGCACCTCTTCCCATTGCAAGATAAATAGATCAAGTTGGCCAAACAAAACCCAAGTATTAGAGAAGAAATACGAGGCTATAATCAATCATGCATATAAGAGATCATAGAAGACTCAAATAACTTTCATGGATAAAAACATAGATCTGATCATAAACTCAAAGTTCATCGGATCCCAACAAACACACCACAAAAAGACTTGCATCATATGGATCTCCAAGAGACCATTGTATTGAGAATCAAGAGAGAGAGAGAGAGAGAGAGAGAGAGAGAGAGAGAGAGAGAGAGAGGAAGCCATCTAGCTACTAACTACGGACCCGTAGGTCTACAAAGAACTACTCACGCATCATCAGAGAGGCACCAATGGACATGATGGACCCCTCCGTGATGGTGTTTAGATTGGATCTGGTGTTTCTAGAACTTGCGGCGGCTGGAATTGATTTTTGTCGACCCCCCTAGGGTTTCTAGAATATTGGGGTATTTATAGAGCAAAGAGGTGGTGCGGGGGGCCACCGAGGTGGGCACAACCCACCTGGGCACGCCTGTACCCCCAAGCGTGCACTGGTGGGTTGTGTTCCCCTCAGAGCACCCCTTTGGTACTTTCTGGGGCCATACAGTGTCTTCTAGTCCAGAAAAAATCCACAAGAAGTTTTGTTGTGTTTGGAATCCGTTTGGGATTTCCTGCGATGTAAAAACAAGCAGAAAACAACAACTGGCACTTGGCACTATTCAATAGGTTAGTCCCAAAAAATGATATAAAATTGCTATAAAATGATGGTTAATCATCCAAGAATGATAATATAACAACATGGAACAATAAAAAAATTATAGATACATTGGAGACGTATCAGCATCCCCAAGCTTAATTCCTGCTCGTCCTTGAGTAGGTAAATGATAAAAACAGAATTTTTGATGTGGAATGCTGCCTAACATGTTCATTACATAATCTTTTCTTTGTAGCATGGACATTTGGACTTTTATATGGTTCAAAGCAATAGTCTAGTTTTGACATGAAGATTTCAACGCTCAAGCATATCAACAAGCAATTATGTCTTTCAAAATATCAACACTAAAGCAAGTTATCCCTAGCCCATTATGCTCAATCATTGATCCATTCAAGAAACACACTCGAATATTAGCTGCACCCAATGCTCAAATACGATCATAGTGCCCCTTAGTTGGTGCTTTATAAGAGAAGATGGAGACTCAAATTCAAAATAAAAAATGCATAAAGTAAAAGAAAGGCCCTTCGCAGAGGGAAGTAAGGATTTGTAGAGGTGCTAGAGCTCAAAGCGAAAATTGAGAGATAAAAACATTTTGGGAGGCATAATTTTCCCACCAACAAAAACGACTTAGGGTTCCCAATACTTTCCATGCTAGATACATCATAGGCGGTTCCCAAACAGAAAATAAAGTTTATTCCTTTTTTCTCCATACTTTCACTTTCCATGGCTAACCGTATCCACGGGTGCCCTCCATACCAACACTTTCCAAGGAATTTGTTATTTCATAACATAAAGTAAATTCATTTTTCATTTCGGGACTAGGCATCCCTAATACCTTTGTCATATTCTCGTGCAATGACAAGTGAATAAACACTCATCGCGAGAATAACACATCTAGCATGGAAAAAACAGGCCACCCTCACCGCCATGCGAGCGGTACAAGCACACAAAAGAGAAATTTATTTTGAAAATTAGAGATGGCACATGCAAATTTGCTTAGAACGACATGGAAATACCGCATATAGGTAGGTATAGTGGACTCATATGGCAAAAGTGGTTTAAAGGGTTTTGGATGCACAAGAAGTAATCATACTTAGTGCAAAATGAAGGCTAGCAAAAAGATTGAGAAGCGTCCAACCAAGAAACATAAAATCTCGTACCCGAGCATTAAGCATAAGTAACACCGAATAATGCACCACAAGTACGATGTAATTTCATTGCATAACTATTGACTCACATGCTTGCATAGGGAACCACAAAGCTTAACACCAATATTCTTACTAAAGCATAATTACTCATCAACATGACTCGCATATCACATCGTCATATCTCAAAACCATTACTAAGAACCAAGTTTATCTTGTCCAATGATCTTCATGAAAGTTTTTAATATATCCTCCTTGGATATCTATCACTTTGGGACTATTTTCATATGTTGCTTTTAATAAGCTCAAACAAATTTAAGTGAAGAACATGAGCATAATATTTCTTTCTCTCAAAATAATCTAAGTGAAGTAAGAGAGAATTTCTTTAAAAAAATTACTAACTCCCAAATAAATCTAAGTGAAGCGTGAGAGCACTTCTTCAAAAATAACTAAGCACGCCGTGCTCAAAAAGATATAAGTGAAGCACCAGAGCAATTCCAAGGCTCCAAAAATTTAAGTCAAGCATAGGAGCAAGCATAGCATATTTTTTGGCTCTCTCAAAAAGGTGTGTTCAGCAAGGATTCAAGACTTAAAACGCAAAGCAAAACAATCAAAGACTCATATCACACAAGACGCTCCAAGCAAAACTCATAATATGTGACGAATAAAAATATAGTTCCAAGTAAAATACCACGATTGTTAGAAGAAAGAGGGGATGCCACTCGGGGGCATCCCCAAGCTTAGTTGCTTGCTACTTCTTGAATATTATCTTGGGGTGCCTCGGGCATTCCCAAGCTTAGCCTTTTGCTAATCCTTATTCCTTCATTCATCGTAAGATCACCCAAAACTTGAAAACTTCAATCACACAAAACTCAACAAAACCTTCGTGAGATCCGTTAGTATAAGAAAGCAAACCACTACTGTAAGTACTATTGCAAACCCATTCATATTTTATTTTTGAATTATATCTACTGTATTCCAACTTTTCTGTGGCAAAATCTCTTCAAAGAAAACCATAGAGTCATCAAAACAAGCACACAACGCAAAGAAAACATAATCTGTCAAAAAGAGAACAGTCTGTAACAATCTGACTACTTCGAATACTTCTGTAACTCCAAGAATTCTTAAAAATTAGGAAGACGTGAGCAATTTGTTTATTAATCTTCCACAAAAAGAATCAAATCAAAATTACTCTTCTGATAAAAATGAAAAATAATTTCGTGAGCGCAAAACATTTCTGTTTTTCAGCAAGATCAAATCAACTCTTACCCACATCATCCCAAAGGCCTTGCTTGGCACAAACACTAATTTAAACCACAAAAACATATCTAAACATAGTCATAATTGTGTATTTTGTTGAAAACAGCAAGAAAACCAAAAAGCAAAAAAGATACAAGTTGGGTTACCTCCCAACGAGCGCTATCGTTTTACGCCCCTAGCTAGGCATAACGTGAAGGATCTAAATTTTGTCATCTTTAGTTCTGGATCCATATGATGCCCTCATGGTTGATTAATATAGTGGCCTAATTCTTGTTCTAGTTAAGTGTTCCATGCCCTTCGTTAGTGGAAATTGGAATTTAATATTGCCTTCTTTCATATCAATCACGACACCAATAGTACGTAAAAACGGTCTACCAAGTATAATTGGACAAGACATCAAGAACAATAAAATATATGGGCACATAATTACTATTTTCAAGAATAATAACATCATTAATTCTTCCCATAGTCTTTTTAATAGTAGAATCCACCAAGTACAAATTTAAAGAGCATTCTTCAATATCGGTAAGACCAAGCACATCACATAAAGATTTCAGAATTGTAGAAACACTAGCACCCAAGTCACATAAAGCAAAACACTCATAATTTTTAATCTTGACTTTGATGGTAGGTTCCCATTCATCATGTAATTTTCTAGGAATTGAAACTTCTAATTCCAACTTTTCTTCAAAAGCTTTCATCATAGCATCAACAATATGTTTAGTAAAAACTTTATTTTGTTCATAAGCATGGGGTGAATTTATCATGGATTGCAACAAACAAATAAAATCAAACAAGGAGCAACTATCATAATTAAAGTCTTTATAATCCAAAATAGTGGGCACATCACTAATTAAAGTCTTGAGCTCTTCAAACCCACTTTTATCAAAAAAAAATAACAAGATTTTCACCCTCCGAATTATAGGGACGCCTTCTAACTAAAGTTGACTCTTCTCCAGTCACTTTTTCACCAATCTTAATTTTACTAAACAAAGAATCAATAGAAGAAACGCCAATCATTTTAAGATCTTCATCACTTTTATGAAAGCAATCACCAAAAAATGCTTTTTTAAAAAATTCTCTTTTAGATCTAAGCATAGTGGTTCTTTTCTTACTTTCATCCATAGAAATATAAAGAGCTTTAATTGATTCTTCAAATTTAGGCACAAAATTTTTCATCTTGAGAGTTTCTACATCATGAGAAGTTCTATCAATACTTCTAGACATATCATCAACTTTATTCAGCTTTTCTTCTATCATAGCATTGAAAACTTTTTGAGTATTGATAAACTCTTTAATATTATTGTCAAGATCAGAGGTGTTTCTATTATTATTGTAAGAAGGATTACCATCGGAATTACCATAATTATTAGAGGAAATTGCTAGGAAAAGGCCTAGGATTAAAATCGCATCTATAAGCATTGTTATTGAAATTGTTTCGCGAGACAAAATTCACATCTATGGCATCACTATTTTTCTCAATCAAAGTAGACAAAGGCACATCATTAAAATCAATAGGAGCACTTTTATTAGCAACCAACTTCATAAGAGCATCAACTTTTTCACTCAAAGAATTTATCTCTTCTACCTAATTGACTTTTTTAATACTAGGAGCCCTTTCTGTGTGCCATTGTGAGTAATTGGCCATAATATTTTCTAGCAATTTAGTAGCTTCATCCAAAGTAATTTTCATAAAATTACCCCCCATGGCGGAATCTAAAATATTACGAGAAACAAAATTCAACCCCGCATAAATTTTTGTATGATCATCCAAAGATTTAACCCATGAGTTGGGAAATTCCTTAGCATCAATTTCATCCTTTCCCAAGATTGTGCAACATGCTCATGTTGAAGTTGCTTGAAATTCAAGATCTGGGTTCTAAGAGAAATGATTTTTGCAGGCAGAAAATAATTAGTAATAAAAGAATCCTTGCACTTGTTCCAAGAATCGATACTATTGTGAGGCAAAGAAGAAAACAAATTTTTGTTTGATATCACAAAGAAAACGGAAATAATTTCAACTTCACAACATCATTGTCCACATCTTTTTTCTTTTGCATATCGCATAATTCCATGAATGTGTTAAGATGGGACGCGACATCCTCATTAGGAGTACTGGCAAATTGATCTTTCATAACAAGATGCAACAAAGCAGTATTAATATCACAATACTCCGCACTAGTGGCGGGAGGAGCAATCGAAGTGCTAATAAAATCATTATTGTTGGTATTTTAGAAATCACACAACTTGGTTTTCTCTTGAGTCATGATGACTACACAATAAGATTGCACACAAAAACAGATCTGATGAGAAAACGGCGAGCGAAAAAGAGGGCGAATAAAACGGCAAAATTTTGTGAAGTGGGGGAGAGGAAAACAAGAGGCAAATGGCAAATAATGTAAATTGCGAGGAGGTGAGATTTGTGATTAGGAACCTGGTTGATGTTGATGATCCTCCCCGGCAACGGTGCCAGAAATTCCTTTTGATGTCTACTAGAACTACATCGGTATTTCCCCAAAGAGGAAGGGATGATGTAGCACAACAACAGTAGGTATTTCCCTCAGTGATGGTACCAAGGTTATAGAACCAGTAGGAGAACCACGCAACACAACATAAACAGCCCCTGCACAAAAATAACAAATACTCGCAACCCGACGTGTTAAAGGGGTTGTTAATCCCTTTCGGGTAACGATGCCAGAAATTGGCGAGGAGATAGGGTAAAGTTGTAATAGACAGGATAAATGGAGCGCAAATAAAATAAAGTGCAGCAAGGTATTTTTGTATTTTTGGTTTAATAGAACTGAAAATAAAAGCAAATAAAATAGATCGCGGAGGCAAATATATTAAAGAAGAGACCCGGGGGCCGTAGGTTTCACTAGTGGCTTCTGTCAAGAAAAATAGCAAACGGTGGGAAAACAATTACTGTTGGGCAATTGATAGAACTTCAAATAATCATGACGATATCCAGGCAATGATCATTATATTGGCATCACGTCCAAGATTAGTAGACCGACTCCTGCCTGCATCTACTCCTATTACTCCACACATCGACTGCTATCTAGCATGCATCTAGTGTATAAAGTTCATGGAAAAATGGAGTAAAGCAATAAGAACGATGACATAATGTAGACAAGATCTATTTATGTAGAAATAGACCCCATCTTGTTATCCTTAATAGCAATGATACATACATGTCGTTTCCCCTTCTGTCACTGCGATCAAGCACTGTAAGATCAAACCCATCACAAAGCACCTCTTCCCATTGCAAGATAAATAGATCAAGTTGGCCAAACAAAACCCAAATATCGGAGAAGAAATACGAGGGTATATCAATCATGCATATAAGAGATCAAAGAAGACTCAAATAACTTTCATGGATAAAACATTGATCCGATCATAAACTCAAAGTTCATCGCGTCCGAAAAAAAACACCGCAAAAAGACTTACATCATATGGATCTCCAAGAGAACATTGTATTGAGAATCAGGAGAGAGAGAGGAAGCCATCTAGCTACTAACTACATACCCGTAGGTCTACAAAGAACTACTCATGCATCATCGGATAGACACCAATGGACATGATGGACCCCTCCGTGATGGTGTCTAATTTGGATCTGGTGTTCCTGGAACTTGCGGCGGCTGGAAAATTTATTTTTGTCGACTCCCCTAGGGTTTCTGGAATATTGGGGTATTTATAAAGCAAAGAGGTGGTGCGGGAGGCCACCAAGGTGGGCGCAACCCACCTGGGTGCACCTGGGCCCCCAGGCGCGCCTTGGTGGGTTGTGCTCTTCTCGAAGCACCCCTCTGGTACTTTCTTGGCCCATACAGTGTCTTCTGGTCTAGAAAAAATCCACAATAAGTTTTGCTACATTTGGACTCCGTTTAGTGTTGATTTCCTGCGATGTGAAAAACAAGCAGAAAACAGCAACTGGCACTGGGCACTATGTCAATAGGTTAGTACCAAGAATGATATAAAATTATTATGAAATGATTGTAAAACATCCAAGAATGATAATATAACAGCATGGAACAATCAAAAATTATAGATACATTGGAGACGTATTAGAGTTATGCCGCATCTTATGGATGGTGGCCTTTCTATTCTGCAATATATCAATGATAAAATTCTTTATGAAACATTACCTCGATAGGGTTGGAAACATGAAGCTCTTGCTTTCAACGTTTGAGCAAATGTGGTTCTTAAAATTAACTTTCATAAAAGCAAATTATCCTTGATACGTCTGCAACGTATCTATAATTTATGAAGTATTCATGCTATTATATTATCCATCGTAGATGTTTTATATGCATTTATATGCTATTTTATATGATTTTTGGGACTAACCTATTAACCTAGAGCCCAGTGCCAGTTTTTGTTTTCCCCTTGTTTTTGAGTTTTACAAAAAAGGAATACCAAACGGAGTCCAATTGACGTGCCAATTTTTGATGATTTTTTATGGATCAAATGAAGGCCCTGGAGTAAAAGATTTGGGCCGGAAGAGTCCCGGGCTGTCCACGAGGGTGGGGGGCACGCCCACCCCCCTTAGGCGTGGGCCCCTATCTCGTGGACGATTCGGAGACCCCCCCTGACGTGAGACCGACGCCAAAAATTCCTATAAATATAGAAACCTCCAAAAATAACCTAGATCAGAAGTTCCGCCGCCGCAAGCCTCTATCCACGAGAAATAAATCTAGGCCCTCTTTGGCGCCCTGCCGGAGGGGGCCATCATCAGTGGAGGCCATGGAGGAGGATCTCGGAGGGGCCATCATCGCCATGAAGGCCAAGGACTAGAGGGAGAACCTCTCCCCATCCAGGGGGGAGGCCATGGAGGAGGAAGCACAAGGGGAAGGACCTCTCCTCCTCTCTCTCGGTAGCGCCGGAGTGCCATCAGGAGGGGAATCATCGCCGCGGTGATCGTCTTCATCAACATCACCATCCTCATCTCTTTTAAGCAGTCCACCCTCCTGCACCCCGCTGTAATCCCTACTTGAACATGGTGCTTTATGCCACATATTATGATCCAATGATGTGTTGCCATCCAATGATGTTCTGAGTAGATATCTTTTGTCTTTGGGTTGATTGATGATCTAGATTGGTACGAGTTGTACGTTTTATTTTGGTGTTGTCCTATTGTGCCCTCCGTGTCGCGCAAGCGTGAGGGATTCCCACTGTAGGGTGTTGCAATACGTTCATGATTTGCTTATAGTGGGTTTCTTGAGTGACAGAAGCATAAACCCAAGTAAGGGGGTTGTGGCGTATGGGATAAAGGGACTTGATGCTTGAATGCTATGGTTGAGTTTTACCTTAATGATCTTTAATAGTTGCGGATGCTTGCTAGAGTTCCAATCATAAGTGCATATGATCCAAGAAGATAAAGTATGTTAGCTTATGCCTCTCCCTCATATGAAATTACAATGACGACTACCGGTCTTGTTAACAATTGCCTAGGATAATTCCACATACCGATCCATCCTTATTCCACACTTGCTATTTACAATATTTAGTAATATATTCTAACTTTATGATAACCGCATCTACTTTTATATTTTAGCTCTCCGATATCATGCAAAGTTATCCTCTTCATACCCACAACGTAGTTTTATTTCTTGTATCTAGTTGGAAGCAAATGTTCGGTGTACGTAGAGTCGTATCAGTGGCAGATAGGACTTGAGAGAATACTGATCTTACCTTTAGCTCCTTGTGGGTTCGACACTCCATACTTATCACTTCCACCTTTGGAAATTGCTACGATGATTCCCTGCACTTGGGGATTATCAAGCTCTTTTCTGGCGCCGTTGCCGGGGAGCAATAGCGTGGGTTTGATATTCTCATGTGTGCTTATTTGCTTTCTTCACTAAGTAGATTTTGTTTTCCTTTTTGTTTCTGTTTAGTTGTGGTTGAAACATGCAAAAAAAAATTAAAGAATGAAAATACAAAAAAAATTACATGCTTCTCATGCCTAAAAAAGTTTTTCAAAAAGAGAAGTGATTGGAAAGTTATGCATTGAAGAAGTGAGGGTCGACCTTGAGCACTTGTGTTCATGCTCACGGAAACAATGTAGAATTTTTCATGGAAGTTTCTCTGTAAATAATTATCCCCTTGTATGTATCCATTGTATTGTAAAAATAATGTGCCAAGCTTTGGTTTTAGGATGATTAGATTGCTTGTTTACTATGTGCAGAACAAAAACAGAAACTTTGGCTGTAGCGTGTGATTTTACATTTTTTACTGGAAGGTCAAATGGGTCTGAAACTTATTGCACATTACTTATGTACAATGTTTTCAAATTTTCATATTTATTCCATAATTTTTGGAGTTACAGAAGTTTACTAAACTTCCAGATTACTACAGACTGTCCTGTTTTTGACAGATTCTATTTTTCACGTGTTGTTTGCTTATTTTGATGAATCTATGGCTAGTATCGGGGGGTATGAACCATAGAGAAGTTGGAATACATTAGGTTTAACACCACTATAAATAAATAATGAGTTCATTACAGTACCTTAAAGTGGTAGTTTGATTTATTACACTAACGGATCTCACAAAGTTTTTGTTAAAGTTTTGTGTGGATGAAGTGTTCGAAGATCGAGGAGCTATCAATATGAGAAGAATAAATAGAGGCAAGAGTTCAAGCTTGGGGATTCCCAAGGCACCCCAAGTAAATATTTCAAAGGATACTCAAGCATCTAAGCTTAGGGATGCCCCGGTTGGCATCCCATCTTTCTTCTTCAACAAATATCGGTATACCTTGGTTTTTGTTTTGTTCACATGATTTGTGTCCTTTGTTTTTTTGTTTTTTTCCTTTAAGAACCATGCTAGTATGAGTTAGCCCTTTATTTATTTATAGAATACTTCATGTGCTTAACTCATATCTTTTAAGTATGATCTTATAGAATTGCTCTTTGTGCTTCACTTAAATCTTTTGAGTATGGTTTTATAGAATGCTTCGTGTGCTTCACTTACATATTTTGAGCTTGGATATTGGTTAGTCTATATTAATTGTAGAATGCTCCATGAACTTCACTTATATATTTTGGATTTTGAATAATACTATCATCTAAAGTGGGTTTGGAAGAGTGTCAACTTTAGGAATTAGTGATCCCACTATTCCGAATGAGAAGAATTTTGCTTATGTGGAGAGTAGAAAAATTTATATGCTTGTAGATCATGAAAAGAATGCTTTATGTGATGGTTATATTGTTGAATTCATTCATGATGCTACTGAAAATTATTATGAGGGAATAATTTATGCTTGTAGGAGTTGCAACACTACCAAGTTTCCTCTCTATGTGCTTAAAGTTTTAAAGTTATACTTGTTTTGCCTTCCTATGCTAGTTGATTCTTGTTCCTATAAATTATGTGCTCACAAAATCCCTAGGAATAGGAAGTGGGTTAGATTTAAATGTGCTAGTCATATTCTTCATGATGCTATCTCTATGTTTCAATTATTTTTTTTATGTGAGCATCATTGAAATCATCATGCCTAGCTAAAAGGCATTAAAGAAAAGCGCTTGTTGGGAGACCACCCAATATCTACCCTTGCTTTATTTGTGTGTTTACATGATTAAGCTACTGTAGTAATCATGTTTTATAGCTTTTGTTTCAATAAATTTCCAAGTAAGACCTTTGGGAAGACATGGGTGAAAGTTAATGTGATCTTGCCGTAAAAAACAGAAACTTTGCGCTCACGGGATTAGCTGCCATTTTTTTACATAAGAGTGATTTTGAGTTGATTCTTTTTGCAGAATATTAATATACAAATTGCTCACATCCACCAATTTATTTCATAATTTTTGGAGTAGCAGAAGTATGGTTGTTGTTCAGATCATTACAGACTGTTCTGTTTCTGACAGATTCTGTTTTCATTGCATAGTTTGCTTGTTTTCTAGTTTCTATGGCTTATATTTCTCAATATAAATTGTAGAAATGATATGGTACAGTAGGAATTGTGTGAGAACAATTATGAACCTTGTATTTGACAGAACCAAAGTGAATGGTTTACTCTTTATCATACTAACCTATCTCACGAAGTTCCGTTAAGTTTTGTGTGATTGAAATTTTCAAGCTTTGGGTGAGATATTGATATGAGGAGAATAAGGAGCGGAAAGACCCTAAGCTTGGGGATGCCCAAGGCACCCCAAGGTAATATTCAAGGAAGACTCAAGTGCCTAAGCTTGGGGATGCCCTGGAAGGCATCCCCTCTTTCGTCTTCAAAACTATAGGTATACTTTACTCGGAGCTATATTTCTATTCATCACATGATATGTGTTTTTCTTGGAGCGTATTTTCAATTTTACTTGCTGTTTGCATAAAATCATTGGATCTGAAATATTGAATGAAAAAGAATCCTCCCATGGCTAGTTAATTATTTGACTACTAAGTGTTCTTCACTTATATCTTTTTGGAGTAGTTTGTCATTTACTCACGCGCTTCACGTATATCCTATGAGTAAATGGTTGAATGAATTGAATATCATAAATCTGAATTTATATATGTTTCATATGCTTATACCATGGGGAGTAATGACTTCACACAGAATAAGTATAGGTAGTAAACTTATTGAAAGTTAGCAAACGCAAAATTGATCACTTGAACAATTCATGATAGAATATTGAAGGAAGAGAGATTTCACATATAAATATACTATCTTGGACATCTTTTGTAACTGTGAGCACTCATTAAAATATGACATGCTAAAAGGTTGATGTTGGACAAGGAAGACAACTTAATGGGATATGTTTTCCTATATCCGAAACGTTATATTGTCTTGGATCATCCAACATCTTGAGCTTGCCTTTTCCTCTCATGCTAGCCAAATTCTTTGCACCAAGTAGAAATACTACTTGTGCTTCCAAACACCCCTTAAACTAGTTTTGCCATGATAATCCACCATACCTACCTATGGATTGAGTAAGATCCTTCAAGTAAGTTGTCATCGGTGCATGCAATAAAAATTGCTCTCTAAATATGTATGATCTATTAGTGCAAAGAAAATAAGCTTTATACGAACTTGTGATAGGGAAGAAATAAAAGCGACGGACTGCATAATAAAGGTCTCTATCACAAGAGGCAATATAAAGTGATGTTCTTTCGCATTAAGATTTTGTGCATCCAACCTTAAAATCACATGACAACCTCTGCTTCCCTCTGCGAAGGGCCTATCTTTTACTTTTATCTTCTACCCTTATACAAGAGTCATGGTGATCATCACCTTTCCTTTTTACCCTTTTTTCCTTTGGCAAGCACTTTGTGTTGGAGAGATTAAGATATATATATATATATATATATATATCCACTTGGATGTAGGTTTTCATAAAGTATTATTGTTGACATTACCCTTGAGGTAAAAGGTTGGGAGGCAAAACTATAAGCTCCTATCTTTCTCTGTGTCCGATTAAAACTTTGAACCCATAAATATCACATGAGTGTAAGCAATTGTGAAAGTCTATATGATAGTTGAGTATGTGGGATTTGCTAAATCAAAGCTCTTACATAGACCCTTCCTGAAAATAAGTTGAATTGCAATTGTTTGATGACTAAGAGCACTATTTGTTAGTTTTCAAGAAACTTTATGATCTATACTTTAACATGTGAATAGCTTGTTACTTGATCATGAAATTTTTTATGAGATGAGCTACTGTTATGAAATATAATGATGCTAGAAAAGGTGATTGAAATTATCATTGATCAAACTTGTGCACCTGCTAGCATTCACACTTCATAAATTATTTCTTTTATCATTTACCTACTCGAGGACGAGCAGGAATTAAGCTAGGGGATGTCGATACGTCTCCAACGTATCTATAATTTATGAAGTATTCATGCTATTATATTATCCATCGTAGATGTTTTATATGCATTTATATGCTATTTTATATGATTTTCGGACTAACTTATTAACCTAGAGCCCAGTGCCAGTTTCTGTTTTTTTCCTTGTTTTTGAGTTTTACAGAAAAGTAATACCAAACGAAGTCTAACTGACGTGCCAATTTTTGATGATTTTTTATGGACCAAAAGAAACCCCTGGAGTAAAAGAGTTGGGCCAGAAGAGTCCCGAGCTGTCCACGAGGGTGGGGGGCGCGCCCACCCCCCTGGGCGTGGGCCCCTATCTCGTGGACGATTCGGAGACCCCCCCTGACGTGAGGCCGATGCCAAAAATTCCTATAAATACATAAACCTCCAAAAAATAACCTAGATCGGAAATTCCGCCACCGCAAGTCTCTGTAGTCACGAGAAATCAATCTAGGCCCTCTCTGGCACCCTGTCGGAGGGGGCCATCATCAGCGGAGGCCATGGAGGAGGATTCCAGAGGGGACATCATCGCCATGAAGGCCAAGGACTAGAGGGAGAACCTCTCCCCATCTAGGGGGGAGGCCGTGGAGGAGGAAGCACAAGGGGAAGGACCTCTCCTCCTCTCTCTCGGTGGCGCCGGAGTGCCATCGGGAGGGGAATCATCGCCGCGGTGATCGTCTTCATCAACATCACCATCCTCATCTCTTTTACGCGGTCCACTCTCCCGCATCCCGCTGTAATCCCTACTTGAACATGGTGCTTTATGCCACATATTATGATCCAATGATGTGTTACCATCCTATGATGTTCTGAGTAGATATGTTTTGTCTTTGGGTTGATTGATGATCTAGATTGGTACGAGTTGTGCGTTTTATTTTGGTGCTGTCCTATTGTGCCCTCCGTGTCGCGCAAGCGTGAGGGATTCCTGCTGTAGGGTGTTGCAGTACGTTCATGATTCGCTTATAGTGGGTTGCTTGAGTGACAGAAGCATAATCCCGAGTAAGGGGGTTGTGGCGTATGGGATAGGGGACTTGATGCTTTAATGCTATGGTTGGGTTTTACCTTAATGATCTTTAGTAGTTGCGGATGCTTGCTAGAGTTCCAACCATAAGTGCATATGATCCAAGAAGAGAAAGTATGTTAGCTTATGCCTCTCCCTCATATGAAATTGCAATGACGACTACCGGTCTTGTTAACAATTGCCTAGGATAATTCCGCACACCGATCCATCCTTATTCCACACTCGCTATTTATAATATTTAGTAATATATTCTAACTTTATGATAGCAACACCTACTTTTATATTTTAGCTCTCCAATATCATGCAAAGTTATCCTCTTCATACCCACAACGTAGTTTTATTTCTCGTATCTAGTTGGAAGCAAATGTTCGGTGTGCGTAGAGTCGTATTAGTGGCAGATAGGACTTGAGAGAATATTGATCTTACCTTTAGGTCCTTGTGGGTTCGACACTCCATACTTATCACTTCCACCTTTGGAAATTGCTACGATGATTCCCTGTACTTGGGGATTATCAATCCTGCTTTGGAAAAGTTGATGAGGTAGTGGGTGATTATGCTCACCTGTTTGGTTGTGCGCCAGGTCATTTCCCCATATTTTTATTTTGCTCATTATCGGTGTCTCACTAATGCAGAGTGTAAACAAGTGGAGGAGTGCTTGAAATAGTTGAGCAGATGGAAAGACAAGTTGCTTTCTGTTGGAGGGCGACTAGTTTTGATCAATTATGTCCTTCCACATATTGTTTTCTATATGCTTTTTAACTCCAAAGTGGTCATGCAAAGGCTAGATTATTTTAAATCAATGTTCTTCTGACAAGGAGACCGTGAAAAGAAAAACTACAAGCTTGCCTATTGAGTGTGGTTTGTAGGCTGAAACACCAATATGACCTTGGCAATCATGACCTGGAGGTTAATAATGATGTCTTACTTAGTAAATTATTGTTTAAAGTTCAAAATACTTATTGAGAATGGTGTTTGTCAAAGCATGTTGCACAATAAGTATCTAGGCCAAAAAGTTGTGTCCCAGACCTATTGGAAACCTGGTGACTCACATTTTTGGGTTGGTTTAATGGCGGCAAAGAAACATCTTTTCTACTTTGAATTCTTCATGATAAAAGATGGGTCGAAGATCCGTTTTTCAGAGGAAAAATGGCTAGGAAATGCTAGCCTCCACAAACAATATCCAACTCTGAACACATTGTTCATGATAAGAATTACAATCTTGCACGGGTGCTCAATTCATTCTCGTTGGATATTTATTTCAGGTGGGGACTTGATTGACCCCGTCTTATGCCATGCAAAAATGTTTTATCTCGAGTGAATTCAATTAACCTAACACAAGGATGTGATAAATTTTGCTCAAATCTCATTATATCTGGGTCCTTAACAGTGGAATTTATGTACAGTGCGCTCACGCATTCAGATGATCCAGTGAATACAACAAGAAAATTTGGAAATCAAAGATTCCACTAAAAGTGAAAATCTTCATGTGGTATCTTTGGAGGAGAGTTGTGCTAACCAAAAACGACCTCACCCATCGCAATTGGCAAGGAAGCAAGATGTGTAACTTTTATACTCACGATGAGACAATTAAACATCTCTTTTACTCATGCAAGTTTACGCGTTCTACGTGGTTATTCATCCAAATAATGTCTAATTTTAATTTGCTCGTAAGTGTTGTCAATATTTTTTTCATTGGTTGGATGGTATTTTAGATAGGTACAGAATGCTAATAAAGTGGTGGTGTATGCCTTGTTATGATCTTTCGTTATGTAGAACTGATTTTCGTTTTAATGATGAAAAACTATGCTCCTTTGCATGTTATTTACCCCTGCATGCACTTGCTTCATATGTGGTCCACGCTACCTCTAATGGCGTACCAACCACTGTTCAAGATGATGTATACGTGGTTGGAGCAGGGGATCTTTGGATTGCTCCATCACCTATTTGGACATATGTAAAGTATCAGTCCCATATGACTATACCATTGTCAATACACTACAAAAAAAATACACTTCCGTGATGATACGTGTTTGTCACAGTAGGTCGCGTTTTTTGTCATGCATGTACATCCATGACAAATTTATGACAGAATCAAGATAGTCATACCTGTTGAGGGAGTCCCGGATTAGGGAGTGTCCGGATGGCCGGACTATAACCATTGGCCGGACTCCTGGACTATGAAGATACAAGATTGAAGACTTCGTCCCATGTCTGGATGGGACTTTCCTTGGCATGGAAGGCAAGCTTGGCGATATGGATATGTAGATCTCCTATCATTGTAACCGACTCTGTGTAACCCTAACCCTCTTCGGTGCCTATATAAACTGGAGGGTTTTAGTCCGTAGGACGAACAACAATCATACCATAGCCTAGCTTCTAGGGTTTAGCCTCTCGGATCTCGTGGTAGATCTACTCTTGTACTACCCATATCGTCAATATCAATCAAGCAGGAGTAGGGTTTTACCTCCATCGAGAGGGCCCGAACCTGGGTAAAAACATCGTGTCCCTCGTCTCCTGTTACCATCCGCCTAGATGCACAGTCCGGGACCCCCTACCCGGGATCCGCCGGTTTTGACACCGACATTGGTGCTTTCATTGAGAGTTCCTCTGTGTCGTCATCTTTAGGCCCGATGGCTCCTCCGATCATCAACAGCGATGCGGTCCAGGGTGAGACTTTTCTCCCTGGACAGATCTTCGTATTCGGCGGCTTTGCACTGCAGGCCAATTCGCTTGGCCATCTGGATCAGATTGAAAGCTACGCCCCTGGCCATCAGGTCAGATTTGGAAGTTTGAACTATACGGCTGACGTCCGTGGAGACTTGATCTTCGACGGGTTCGAGCCACAGCCAAGCATGCCGCACTGTCACGATGGGCATGATCTAGCTCTGCTACCGGACAGTGCCCTGGAGGCCGCACAAGTGTCCGCTCCGACCCTCAGCTCGGAGCCGACTGCGCCGATCGAGGATGGGTAGCTGGACACCGCCTCGGGGGCTGCTACCTCTACGGAAGTTGAGCCAAACACCAACCCTGTCCTTTGTGAAGCTCATGACTCCAAGGTGCCGGACTCCTCTCCGGACTCCTAACCTTCCGCGCCCCTGCCAATCGAATCCGGTTGGGCGCCGATCATGGAGTTCACTGCCGCGGACATCTTTCAGCACTCGCCTTTTGGCGACATCCTGAATTTACTAAAATCTCTCTCTTTATCAGGAGAGCCCTGGCCGGACTATGGTCAGCAAGGTTGGGATGCAGACGACAAAGAAATTCGAAGCCCACCCACCACCCACTTCGTAGCCACCGTCAAAAGTTTAAACGACGTGCTCGACTTCGACTCTGAAGACATCGACGGTATGGACGACGATGTAGGAGATAAGACTGAATCAGCACCTATAAGGCACTGGACAGCCACCTCATCTCACGATGTATACATGGTGGACACACCTAAAGGAAGCGACAACGAGGAACAACGGGACGCCACGAGGGATCATTCCCTCGAAAAGCAGTCAAAACGGGGACATAAGCGCCGCTCAAAATCCCGCCTCGACAAAGACAGCAACCATACAGACCTAGCCATAGAGCAGGGAGAACCGGTGGATGGAAAACATGCTATCGAGCAACCGTCCGAACAGGACAATATGGATAAACAATCCGTCCCCGGCGAAGATAATAGTCCAGGCGATCTCACGCCGGACAAGTTGCCGGAGCAAAAGAACCTCCACAAAAGGCTCGTCGCCACTGCGCGTAGCCTGAAAAAGCAGAAGCGGAAGCTCAAAACAGCGGAAGATGCGCTCAGAATCAGATGGAGCAAAGTACTCAACACTGCAGACAAATATGGCGATAGTCGCTGAACAAAGAGCTACCCGAAGCGAAAACTACTGCCCGAATTCGATGAGGAGGCCGTAGAGCCCCCGCAATCAAAGCACAAGGAGACCACCCGGTTGGATAGACGACCCCATGGCAAACATAGAGCGGCAAACGGCGCCGCACACAAGCCGGCCCGCGATCCGCACACGGATTCGCATCAAAAAGATGGCCCAGTTAGATCTATCTACCAGCCAAGAAAGCAAGCTCTAGTAAGCAATGCAACACATCAAGTATCCGAATATTACGGCACACCTAAATATAGGGGTGCCGCACACCCCCTATGTTTTACCGATGAGGTTCTGGATTATGAATTTCCAGCGGGATTCAAGCCCGTAAACATAGAGGCATACGACGGAACAACAGACCCTGGAGTCTGGATCGAGGACTACATCCTCCACATACACATGGCTAGAGGAGATGACCTCCACGCCATAAAATACTTACCCCTCAAGCTCAAAGGGCCAGCCAGGCATTGGCTCAAAAGCCTCCCCGAAAACACCATTGGAAGTTGGGAAGAGCTTGAGGATGCTTTTCGGGCAAATTTTCAAGGGACCTATGTCCGACCTTTGGATGCAGACGATTTAAGTCACATAACTCAACAACCCGGAGAGTCAGCCCGAAAATTCTGGAACAGATTCCTTACTAAAAAGAAACAAATAGTTGACTATCCGGACATTGAAGCCTTAGCAGCTTTCAAACACAACGTCCGAGACGAATGGCTCGTTAGACACCTCGGCCAAGAAAAGCCAAGAACAATGGCCGCATATTAACAAGCCTCATGACCCGCTTCTGCGCGGGAGAGGATAGCTGGCTGGCAAGATGCAGTACCAGCGACCCAAGTACATCCGAAGTCAGGGATGGAAACGGGAAACCGCGACGTGGCAAGGACCAGCGTCGGACCAAGGGAAACAGCCCGAAGAGCACGACAGTCAACGCCGGATTCAAAAGCTCACGGTAGAATCATAAAAAACTGCCCCCTAAGGATAACAGGGACGAGCTATCTAACTGAAGCAAAATCTTGGACAAGGTATGCCAAATCCACAGTACCCCCGGGAAGCCTGCAAATCATACCCACAGAGATTGTTGGGTCTTCAAGCAGTCCGGCAAACTCAACGCCGAACACAAGGGGCTCAACACACGAAGCAAGGACGATGACGAACCCCACAAGCAGAGCACCGGAAAACAAAAGAATTTCCCACAAGAGGTCAAAACAGTAAACTCACTTTACGTGACAAAAGGGAAAAAATAGAATGGCACCCATAGATATACGCGCCATACGGCCTATCCCAGAGGAGTCCCGCCACTGGTTGTTAAAACCAATCACCTTCGACCATCTGGATTACTCTAGAAGTATCCGGAATGCAGGATGGACTGCCTTGATATTAGATCCGATAATCGACGGACTCCAATTTACACAAGTCCTAATGGACGGCGGCAGTGATCTAAACCTGCTATATCAGGACACAATCCGCAAAATGGGGATAGACTGAACCAAAGTTCGCCATAGCAACACTTCCTTTCAAGGGGTACTGCCAGACCGATATGCCCATTGTACGGGCTCTCTATTGCTAGAAGTTGTGTTCGGCTCACCCGACAACTTCCGCCACGAAAAGTTAACCTTCCACCTCGCCCCATTTACAAGTAGCTATCAAGCACTACTGGGGCCCGAAGCTTTCGCCCACTTTAACGCAATACCACATTATGCATCCCTCACACTTAAAATGCCCAGTCCACGAGGCATCACCCCCTTAAAGGGAAATATCGAGTGTTCCTCGAGCGCGGAAGATTGTGTGACTGCCTCGACAGCCACACACTAAACCGGCTTCACTAATCCAAGCACCTAAACAGGTCGTTCAGACCCCGGACACGGTTAGACGAGTCCGGCGTAAACATACAGGGGCTTACCAGCCGCACACCCCCGCACAAGGGGCTCTGTGCATATACAACAAGAGACAATAAAGCTCATTTTTATTCATTTTTTGAAACGTACTTTGTTTATTTAATATAACGTACATTTTCGCATGATCTTTTTCAACTAAATTCCTCTCTTTTACAGATGAACACCGTGCGACAACCGTCCAGGATACGGCACAACGGAGATACAGGCGCAGACATGCAGTAGGGACCCGTTCAAAGGATTCTTTTCAGATTAAGACCCTGCGTAAACCTTTTTTACTATCTCTTGTTGATACACATCCCCCGGTTTCTTGCTATAACCGAGAAGGAGGCTGGTGTTTTGGCATGGGCCACGTCAGAATTTTGCGCGTACCTGGACACCAGGGGCTTATTACCAAGGGCGTTGTTTGGCCCATTTTCATAAAGACCGAATACCTTAGGGAGTGTTCGGCGTCTCGAGTTAGGCCTTATATGCATCAGCTCCGAATCATGTCTTTGATCAAATGTTGGGTTTGCCCGGCTCCTGTGTTTTGCTGCCTTATGTTCTGCTCTATCGGCTAACGCGGCACCAGGAGAACTACTGCGATTGTGCCCCGGTTCGTCCAGGCGAGCACCTCAGTAGAGAAAGCCGAAAACTGACTATCATGATATAGCGTGAGATTGGTCAACCACTCGATGACCCCCCAGAATCTATAGGATTCCTCCGCATTGGCGAAGGGTCATTTCCCGGTTAGGTACATACGTGCCCCGAATTCGGGTGAGCGCGGTGCCCCTAGGGGCTATATAGTAGCCTCACTGTCAAACTCCTATGGCTAAGTGAAAGTGATAAAGCATTATAGTCTGGTTGCCTAGTTTGCTACGCTACCACCTCCTTTATAGGACCAAGACGTTGGATCAAGTGTGAAAATGCACCTTTTGCAAACACCCCCGCATTATATGCGTGGGGGATGAAGCCGAAGACTGCCATCTTTCAGGTTATATACACATATACATTAACGGCCGCACATGAGGTACTTTAATTCTTGAAGGCACAAGTATAAAAAGCTTTTATATTTCATCGAAACATTGTTTCACAATAATACATGTTATTCAAACATAATATCCTTCGAGCACTGCGTCTCTATTAAACGAGCGCCCTGCAGAACTTCCTGAAAATATTGCTCGACAGGTACTCGACTTCCGTCCAAATCGGGGGGTGCAACATCGGTGGCCTTCATCTCTGCCCAGTATGTCTTGACACGGGCAAGAGCCATCCGCGCACCCTCTATGCATGCCGACCTCCTCATTGCATTGGTATGCGGCACCGCACCAAGGAACTGCTGCACTAATCCAAAATAACTCTTTGGCTCGGGCCTTTTCGGCCACAAAAGACTCACGACATCCTTCATTGCAAGTCCGGATAAACTATTCAGCTCCACCCATTTGGCCAAGCGATCGGTTAATGGAAGAGGGCGCTCTGGATTATGGAACTGCGACCAAAAAACCTTTTCCATTTCGTGATCCTTTTGATCTCGGAAGTGTTCGACCGCGTCCGCGGCACTTGCCGCCAAGTCCAGATAAGCATCCTCCGAGCTCCACAGCCGGTCCAACTGAGCATATTTAGGATCCGTGAACTTCCTCCGCAGCAGGAAGGGCTTTCCAGCCGCGATATCTCCGGCCTGACGCAGCTCCTCCTTCATAGCTCTCATCGCAGAGCGAGCATCCTTGGCCTCGGTAGTGGCCTTCTTCAGGTCCTCTTGTACCGCTCGATCTTCTTTTTCAAGAAGCTTGCAGCGGTCGGTAGCATTCTTCAACTCCACGGCCATCTCAGCCATTTCCTTCTTGCTTCGGCCGTGAGCAGCCTGTTCGGCTTTTAGCTCTTCGGCCGCCTTTAAGGCAGTCGCGTCACTCTTTCTGGCCTGCTCCTTGGCTCGGGCGAGCTCCGCTCGAAGGTTCCCCATGGCAGCAGCACCATCTGCATCAAGCTCCCTTACCAGGTGTCCGCGGAGAAATCACATACCTTGTGACTCGTCCAGCCACTTATTGACAAGCGCGAAGTCGGCATCCGCCACGTCAAGTTGCCGCTTTAGTTCGGCAAATCCATCAGTCCGGCTGGCCACCGGACACTTCGCCACCTACATAGGAAGGGCGACATATTATACCTGGGATTATGATCCTCGGCGCATTGTCATTTTTGACAACACACCGTGTCTCAGGGGCTACTATCTACACAGGGCGCATTTTATATGCGGAACTGTCAAAAGGTACATCATTTTGCGTACCTCAAAACCTGTCAGTAAACTTCTGACGGCTTCGTGCAATCCGCTCTCAGCGGATGAAATCCTTTCAATCACCGCACCATTAACGCACGGTGATCTTCTGAGATAGACGCTCGCCCGAGCAGATCCTTCAGCTCCTCCGACCGTACACCAGGTGGTGACGGACTCGTCCGATGGCCTTTTTCGAAGGCCGGACGCGGAGGGCATTGAGGGGAAATATGACTGCCTTCCGGCCCCGCTGGACTCGGAGAAACCCTCCACGACGACACCTCAGGGTCGCCCGCCTCGCACGACGGTACGACAAGGGGAGGCGTTTCGCTCTCTATCATCTCCGGACGAAGATCCCCCGAAGATGAGCTCTACTGAGAAGGGCTGAGATCCGAAATACAAGGTAAAACTTCGGTTATCTTCATCAGAAATAGGGCAGGGATATCCTTTATTTTAATAAAAACTCCCCTCTTTACTTACGGCTCGGTGGAGGGCTGATCCCCTTGGGGGCATAATGCGGCCGAGGCATCTCTCGGCGCAGGACCCTCTGACGAAGATTTTTTCCCCCGCTTTGAGACCATGGTCTCCGGGTCTTCAGAGGCGGTCCTCTTCTTCCCTTGGATGGAGGGATTCTCGATCCCTCCTTTCCTGACAGCCTCCTTCACGGAGGCGGTAGCTTCCTTGTTCCCCCATTCGCCTTCTTCCAAAGGCGCAACCTCCAGCATCCTGGTTAACACAGGATCCGACATGGTCTCGGGGAGGGGGGCCGGACACCTGATTAGCTTTGCTTTCGCTATCCACTCCTGTTCAAGGGACAACTCTTTTTGAGAGCAAATTCATGATAAATATGGGATAGCATGTCCGGGTACAGGGCTACTTACTTGAGTATCCGGGCGATTGCAGCTCAGACCTGCGTCCTCGGTCAAGGCCGGACACATCGCTTGTGATCCGAAGAAAAGCTTGTACATCTCCACGGGCATCGCACCCATAAAATGTTGGAGAGCTCGTGGTCCCTCCGGGTTAAATTCCCACAGGCGAAGGGGACAACGTCTGCAGGGCAGGATGCTACGAATCAGCTTGACCTGCGCTACTACGACCAGAGTGATCTCTCTCTCTCTAGGAGATCTTGAATGCGGCCCTGCAGCAAGGGCACGTCCTTGGATGGCCCCCAGTCAAGTCCTTTATTGACCCATGACGCCAGCCGCGGTGGAGGACCCGAGCGAAAGGCAGGTGGCGCCACCCATTTGGTGCCCCTGGGAGCTGTGATATAAAACCACTCTTGTTGCCATAGGCTGGGCTCCTCTTGAAAAGAGCCTTCAGGCCACGGAGCGTCAACATTCTTGCTTATAACAGCCCCTCTGCACTCTGCCTCCTGCCCATTGATCATCTTCGGCTCCACTTTGAAGGTCTTGAGCCACAACCCAAAGTGAGGGGTAATGCGGAGGAAGGCTTCGCATACGACAATGAACGATGAGATGTGGAGGATGGACTCCGGATCCAAGTCATGAAATTCCAACCCGTAATAAAACATGAGCCCGCTCACGAAGGGGTCCGTCGGGAAGCTTAGCCCCCTAAGGAAGTGAGACGCGAACACCACGCTTTCACCAGGCTTGGGAGTGGGAATAACCTGCCCTTGGGCAGGCAGCCTATGCGAAATTTCACCGGTTAGATACCTGGCATCTCTTAGCTTTAGCACGTCTTCTTCCGTAACGGAGGAAGGCATCCACCGGCCTTGCAGGTCGGAGCCGGACATTATCGAAGGTCCGAAGCGCCTGTATCTGGAGCTTTGGGTGTTGGAACTCGAGGCGAGGGGCGGTGTCAGTGTCAAAACCGGCGGATCTTGGGTAGGGGGTCCCGAACTGTGCGTCTAGGCGGATGGTAACAGGAGACAAGGGACACGATGTTTTTACCCAGGTTCGGGCCCTCTTGATGGAGGTAAAACCCTACTCCTGCTTGATTAATATTGATGATATGGGTAGTCCAAGAGTAGATCTACCACGAGATCAGAGAGGCTAAACCCTAGAAGCTAGCCTAAGGTATGATTGTTGTTCGTCCTACGGACTAAAACCCTTCGGTTTATATAGATACCGGAGAGGGCTAGGGTTACACAGAGTCGGTTATAATGGTAGGAGATCTACATATCTGTATTGCCAAGTTTGCCTTCCACGCCAAGGAAAGTCCCATCCGGACATGGGACGAAGTCTTCAATCTTGTATCTTCATAGTCTAGGAGTCCGGCCAAAGATGATAGTTCGGCTATCCGGACACCCCCTAGTCCAGGACTCCCTCAGTAGCCCCTGAACCAGGCTTCAATGATGACGAGTCCGGCGTGCATATTGTCTTCAGCATTGCAAGGCGGGTTCCTCCTCCGAATACTCCATAGAAGATTTTGAACACAAGGATAGTGTCCGGCTCTGCAAAATAAGTTCCACATACCACCGTAGAGAGAATAATATATACACAAGTTCAATCTGCTGACGTATTCCGTGGCGTGACATCACACCATGGCCAAGCCTTTATTCGAATCGTTTTTACTGTTCCACCTCAGCGCGTTTAGCGAAGCGGTTTCCTTGGCACGTCTTTGTCAAAGCAGAGATTGTGTCCCCTTATTCCGGGATTCTCATAAATATGGGTGTGGGTAACCCAACCATGCCCGTTGGCACGCCCCTTTATCAAAGGCGAGTCCCAAGCGGCCACGGGGTGGGCTCTTGGTATTCAACCTCTTTATAACAAGACCAAGGCCTGCTCCTTTCTTTTAATCTCAATCGAATCCGCCCCTCGCCTCGAGTTCCAACACCCAAAGCTCCAGATTCAGGCGCTTCGGACCTTCGATGATGTCCGGCTCTGACCTGCAAGGCCGGTGGATGCCTTCTTCCGTCACGGAAGAAGACGTGCTAAAGCTGAGAGACGCCAGGTATCTAACTGGCAAAATTTCGCATAGGCTGCCTGCCCAAGGGCAGGTTATTCCTACTCCCAAGCCTGGTGAGAGCGTGGTGTTCGTGTCTCACTTCCTTTGGGGTTTAGGCTTCCTGACGGACCCCTTCGTGAGGGGGCTCATGTTTTATTATGGGCTGGAATTCCACGACTTGGATCCGGAGTCCATCCTCCACATCTCATCATTCATTGTCGTATGGGAAGCCTTCCTCCGCATTACCCCTCACTTCGGATTGTGGCTCAAGACCTTCAAAGTGGAGCCGAAGATGATCAAGGGGCAGCAGACAGAGTGCGGAGGGGTTGTTATAAAAAATGCTGACGCTCCATGGCCCGAGGGCTCTTTTCAAGAGGTGCTCGGTTTATGGCAACAAGAGTGGTTTTACATCACCGCTCCCAGGGGCACCAAATTGGTGGCACCACCTGCCTTCCGCCCAGGTCCTCCACAGCGGCTGGCGTCATGGGTCAACAAAGGGCTCGACTGGGGGCCGCCCAAGGACGTTCCTCTGCTGCAGGGCTGTATTCGAGACCTCCAAGAGAGAGAGATCAATCTGGTCGTAGTGGCGCAGGTCATGCTGATTCGGTGCCTTTTGTCCTGCAAACGTCGCCCCCTCCGCTTGTGGGAATTTAATCCGGAGGGACCACGAGCTCTCCAACACTTCATGGGTGCGACGCCCGTGGAGATGTATAAATTGTTCTTCGGATCACAAGAGATGCGTCCGGACTTGACCGAGGACGCAGGTCTGAGCTGCAATCGCCCGGATACTCAAGTAAGTAGCCCTACGCTCGGACACGCTATCCATACATTTATCATAAACTTGCCCTTTAAAGAGCTGTCCCTTGAACAGGAGTGGATAGTGAAAGCAAAACTAATAAGGTGTCCGGCCCCCCTCCCTGAGACCACGCCGGATCCTGTGTTAACCAAGATGCTGGAGGCTGCGCCTTTGGAAGAGGGCAAAGGGGGAACAAGGAAGCTACTGCCTCCGCAAAGGAGGCTTTCAAGGAAGGGGGGGATCGAGAATCCCTCCCTCCAGGGGGAGAAGAGGACCGCTTCTGAAGATCCGGAGGCCAAGGCCTCAAAGCGGGGGAAGAAATCTTCACTAGAGGGTCCTGCGCCAGGAGAAGCCCCGGCCGCACTATTTCCCCAAGGGAATCAGCCCTCCAACGAGCCGTAAGTAGAAAGGGGAGTTTTGTAATAAGGGACATCCCTGTTTTTATTTTGGACAATAACCGAAGTTTTACCTTGTAGTTCGGATCTCAGCCCTTCTCAGCAGAGCTCATCTTTGGGGGATCTTCGTCCGGAGATGATGGAGAGCGAAACGTCTCCATCTGCCGCACCGTCATGCAGGGCGGACGACCCTGAGGTGTCGTCGTGAAGGGTTTCCCCGAGTCCAGCGGGGCCGGGAGGTCCGGCACCAACTGGTATACGGTCGGAGGAGCTGAAGGATCTGCTCGGGCGAGCGTCTATCTCAGAAGATCACCGTGCGTTAATGGGTATGGTGATTGAAAGGATTTCATCCGCTGAGAGCGGATTGCATGAAGCCGTCAGAAGTTTACTGACGGGGTTTGAGGTACGCGAAAATGATATACCTTCTGACAGTTTTGCATATAGAATGCGCCTTGTATAGATAGTAGCCCCTGAGACTCGGTGCATTGTCGAAAGTGACAGTGCGCCGAGGATCATAATCTCAGTTGTAAGATGTCGCTTGTCCTATATAGGTGGCGGAGCGTCCGGTGGCCAGCCGGACTGATCAATATGCCGAACTGAAGCGGCAACTTGACATGGCGGATGCGGACATCGCGCTTGTCAATAAGCGGCTTGATGAGTCACAAGGTATGCAACTTCTCCGCGGACACCTGGTAAGGGAGCTTGACGCCCATGCCTTACAACATGTATGCTTTATGCAGATGGTGCCGTTGCTATGGAGAACCTTCGGGCGTAGCTAGCCCGAGTCGAGGAGCAAGCCAGAAAAAGTGATGCGGCTTCCTTGAGGGCGGCCGAAGAACTAAAAGCCGAACAGGCTGCTCACTGCCGAAGCAGGGAGGAAATGGCCGAGATGGTCGGGAAGTTGAAGAATGCTACCGACCGCTACGAGTTTCTTGAAAAAGAACATTGAGCGGAGCAAGAGTACCTGAAGAAGGCCACCGCCGAAGCCAAGGATGCCCGCTCCATGATGAGAGCTATAAAGGAGGAGCTACGTCAAGCCGGGGATATCGCGGCTGGAAAGCCATTTCTGCTGCGGAGGAAATTTACAGATCCTAAGTATGATCAGTTGGGCCAGCTGTGGGGTGCGGAGGATGCATATCTGGATTTGGCGGCGAGCGCCGCAGACGCGGTCGCACACTTCCGAGGCCAAAAGGATCACGGAATGGAAGAGCTTTTTTGGTCGCAGTTCCATAGTCCAGAGCGTCCGCTTCCATTGACCGATCATTTGGCCGAATGGGCTGAGCTGAATAGGTTGTCCAGACTTGCCATGAAGGATGTTGTGACTCATTTGTGGCCGAGCAGGCCCGAGCCGAAGAGTTATTTTGGCTTGGTGCAGTAGTTCCTTGGTGCGGTGCCGCATATTGGTGCAATGAAGCGGTCAACATGCATAGAGGGTGCGCGGATGGCTCTTGCCCGTGTCAAGACATGCTGGGCGGAGATGAAGGCCACCGACGTTGCATCCCAGGATTCGGACAAAAGCTGAGTACCCGCCGAGCACTATTTTGAGGAAGTCCTGCATGGCGCTTGTTTAATAGAGACGCAGTGCTCGAAGGATATTATGTTCTAATGACATGTATGATTTGTGAAATGATGTTTCAATATAATATAAGGGCTTTTTATACTTGTGCGTTCAAGTATTGAAATACCTCCTGTGCGGCCGTTAATGTATATGTGTATATAACCTGAAAGATGGCAGTCTTCGGCTTCAGCCCCCACACACATAGTGCGGGGGTGTTTGCAAAAAATAGTGCATCTTCACACTTAATCCAACGTCTTGGTCCTGTGAAGGAGGTGATAGCGTAGCAAACTAGGCAACCGGACTATAATACTTTATCACTTTCACTTAGCCATAGTAGTTCGATGGTGGGGCTACTATATAGCCCCTAGGGGCACCGTGCTCTCCGAATTCGGGTCGCGTATGTGCCTGACCGGGAAACGGTCCTTCGTTAATGCGGAGGAATTCTAAACATTCCGGTGGGTCATCGAGTGGTTGACCAGTCTCACGCTATATCATGACAGTCAGTATTCGGCTTTCTCTACTGAGGTGCTCACCAGGCCGAACCGGGGCACAATCGCAGTAGTTCTCCTGGTGCCGCGTTAGCCGATAGAGCGGAACGTAAGGCAGCAAAACACAGGAGCCGGGCAAACCCAACATTTGACCAAAGACATGATTCAGAGCTGATGCATATAAGTCCTAACTCGAGACGTCAAACACTCCCTAAGGTATTCGGTCTTTATGAAAATGGGCAGAACAATGCCCTAAGCCCCTAGTGTCCAGGTACGCGCAAAAATTTCTGACGCGGCCGATGCCAAAATGCCAGCCTCCTCCTCGGTTATAGCAAGAAACCGGGGGATGTGTATCAACAAGAGACAGTAAAAAAGGTTTACGTAGGGTCTTAATCTGAAAAGAATCCTTGCAACGGGTCCCTACTGCACGTCTGCGCCTATGTCTCCGTTGTGCCGTATCCTGGACGGGTGTAGCACGGTGTTCATCTATAAAAGAGAAGAACTTAGTTGAAGAAAGGTTGTGCGAAAAATGTACTTTATATTAAATAAACAGAGTACGATTCGAAAAGCGAATAAAATTGAGCTTTATTGTCTCTTGTTGTACATGCATGCAGCCCCTTGTACGGGGGTGTGCGGCTAGCAAGCCCCTTGTTTATTTATACCGGACTCGCCTAACCGTGTCCGGGGTCTGAATGACCTGTTTAGGTGCTTTGATCAGCAAAGCCGGATTAGTGTGTGGCTGTCAAGGAGTCTCATGTTCTTCCGTATTCGAGGAACACTCGAAGTTTCCCTTTAATGAGATGATGCCGCGTGGACCGGGCATTTTAAGTGTAAGAGATGTGTAATGCGGTATTGTGTTAAAGCGGGCGAAAGCTTCGCATCCCAGAAGTGCTTGATAGCTACTTTTAAATGGGGCGATGTGGAAGACTAACTTTTCACGACAGAAGTTGTCAGGAGCCGAACACAACTTCTAGTGGTAGAGAGCCCGTACAATGGGCATATGGGCCTGGCATCACTCCTTTAAAGGAAGTGTTGCTATGGCGAATTTTGGTTGGGTCTATCCCCATTCTGCGGATTGTGTCCTGATATAGCAGGTTTAGATCACTGCCCCCGTCCATTAGGACTTGTGTAAATTGGAGTCCGTCGATTATAGGATCTAATATCAAGGCAGTCCATCCTGTGTTCCGGATACTTCCGGAGTAGTCCTGATGGTCGAAGGTGATTGGTTTTGACAACCAGTTTTGGGACTCCGCTGGAGTAGACCGTGCGGCGCGTATTTCAATGGGCGCCGCTCTATTTCTCCCTGTTTTCACTTAAAGTGAGTTTACTGTTTTTACCTCTTGTGGGAAATTCTTTTGTTTTCCGGTGCTCTGCTTGTGGGGTTCGTCATCGTCCTCACTTGGTGTGTCGAGCCCCTTGTGTTCGGCGTTAAGTCGGCCGGACTATTTGAAGACCCAACAATCTCTGTGGGTATGGTTTGCAGGCTTCCCGGGGGTACTATGGATTTGGCATATCTTGTCCAAGATTTTGTTTAGGTTGGATAGCTCGTCACTGTTGTCCTTAAGGGGCAGTTTTTTATTGTTCTGCCGAGAGCTTTTGAATCCGACGTTGACTGTCGTGCTCTTCGGACTGTTTCCCTTGGTCCGGCGCTGGTCCTTGTTGCATCGTGGTTTCCCATTTCCATCCCTGACCTCGGATGTACTTGGGTCGCTGGTGTTGCATCTTGCTAGCCAGCTATCCCCTCCCATGCAAAAGCGGGTCATGAGGCTTGTTAGTGCGGCCATTGTTCTCGGCTTTTCTTGGCCAAGGTGTCTGGCGAGCCATTTGTCTCGGACGTTGTGTTTGAAAGCTGCTAAGGCTTCGGCGTCCGGACAGTCGACTATTTGGTTCTTTTTGGTGAGAAACCTGTTCTAGAATTTGCGGGCTGACTCTCTGGGCTGTTGAGTTATGTGACTTAAATCGTCTTCATCCGAAGGGCGGACGTAAGTCCCCTGAAAATTTGCCCGAAACGCATCCTCGAGCTCTTCCCAACTTCCAATGGTATTTTCCGGGAGGCTTTTGAGCCAATGCCGGGCTGGCCCTTTGAGCTTGAGGGGTAAGTATTTTATGGCGTGGAGGTCATCTCCTCTAGCCATGTGTATGTGCAGGATGTAATCCTCAATCCAGACTCCAGGGTCAGTTGTTCCGTCGTATGCCTCTATGTTTACGGGCTTGAATCTCGCTGGAAATTCATGATCCAGCACCTCATCGGTGAAACATAGGGGTTGTGCGGCGCCCCTGTATTTGGGTGTGCCGTGATGTTCGAATACTCGACGTGTTGCATTGCTTTCTAGAGCTTGCATTCTTGGCCCATAGATAGACTTGACTAGGCTATCCTTTTGGTGCGGATCCTTATGCGGATCGTGTGCCGGCTTATGTGCGGCGCCGCTTGCCGCTCTATATTTGCCATGTGGTCGTCTATCTGATCGGGCGGCCTCTTTGTTCTTTGATTGTGGGGGTTCTATGGCCTCCTTGTCAAATTCGGGCAGTAGTTTGCGCTTCGGGTAGCTCTTTGTTTGGCGACTATCACCGTATTTGTCTGCGGTGTTGGCTACTTTGCTCCATCTCATTCTGAGTGCGTCTTCTGCTGTTTTGAGCTTCCGCTTCTGCTTCTTCAGACTACGTGCAGTGGCGACGAGCCTTTTGTGGAGGTTCTTTTGCTCCAACGATGTGTCCGGTGTGGGATCGTCCGGACTGTTATCTTCGCCGGGGACGGATTGTTTATCCAAGTTATCCTGTTCGGATGGTTGCTCGAGGGCATGTTCGTCGTCCACCGGTTCACCCTGCTCTATGGCTGGGTCTATATGGGTGCTGTCTTTGTCGAGGCAGGACTTTGAGCGGCGCTTGCGTCGCCGTTTTGACTGCTTTTCAAGGGAATTATCCTTCGCAGCGTCCCATTGTTCCTCGTTATCGCTTCCTTTAGGTGTATCCACCATATATACATCGTGAGTTGAGGTGGTCTTCCAGTGCCCTGTAGGCGCTGGTTATTGGTCGTCACCGGCATCGTCATCCATACCGTCGATGTCTTCGGAGTCAAAGTCGAGCATGTCGGTTAAATCATCGACAGTGGCTACAAAGTGGGTGGTGGGTGGGTGTTGAATTTCTTCGTCGTCCATGTCCCAACCTTCCTGACCATAGTCCGGCCAGGGCTTTCCTGATAAAGAGAGAGACTTTAGCGAGTTCAGGATGTCGCCGAAGGGCGAGTGCTGAAAGATGTCCGTGGCAGTGAACTCCATAACAGGCGCCCAACCGGATTCGATTGGCAGGGGCGCGGAAGGTTCGGAGTCCGGAGAGGAGTCCGACACCTTGGAGTCACGGGCTTCGCAAAGGACAGGGATGGTGTTCGGCTCGATCGTCGTAGAGATCGTAGCCCCCGAGGCGGTGTCCAGCCACTCATCCTTGATCGGCGAAGTTGGCTCCGAGCTAAGGGTCGGAGTGGGCTCTGGTGCGGCCTCCAGGGTACTGTTCGGCGGTAGAGCTAGATCGTGCCTGTCGAGACAGTGCGGCGCGCTTGGCTGTGGCTCGAATTCGTCGAGGATCAAGTCTCCGTGGATGTTGGACGTGTAATTCAAACTCCCGAATCTGACCTGATGACCAGGGGCGTAGCTTTTGATCTGCTCCAGATGGCCTAGCAAACTGGCCCGCAGTCAAAGCCGTCGAATACGAAGATCTGTCCAGGGAGAAAAGTCTCACCCTGGACCGCGTCGTTGTTGATGATCGAAGGAGCCATCGGGCCTAAAGGTGACGACACGGAGGAACTCCTAATGAAAGCACCAATGTCGGCGTCAAAACCGGCGGATCTCGGGTAGGGGGTCCCGAACTGTGCGTCTAGGCGGATGGTAACAGGAGACAAGGGACACGATGTTTTTACCCAGGTTCGGGCCCTCTCGATGGAGGTAAAACCCTACTCCTGCTTGATTAATATTGACGATATGGGTAGTACAAGAGTAGATCTACCACGAGATCAGAGAGGCTAAACTCTAGAAGCTAGCCTATGGTATGATTGTTGTTCGTCCTACGACTAAAACCCTCCGGTTTATATAGATACCGGAGAGGGCTAGGGTTACATAGATTCGGTTACAATGGTAGGAGATCTACATATCCGTATTGCCAAGCTTGCCTTCCACGCCAAGGAAAGTCCCATCCGGACACGGGACGAAGTCTTCAATCTTGTATCTTCATAGTCTAGGATTCCGGCCAAAGATGATAGTTCGGCTATCCGGACACCCCCTAGTCCAGGACTCCCTCAGACGGATTTGATTGAGATTGAAAGAAAGGAGCGGAGCCTTGGTCTCTTTATAAAGAGGTTGAATACCAAGAGCCTTCCCCGTGACTGTTCGGGGCTCGCCTTCGATAGAGGAGACGTGCCAACGGGCACGACTGGGTTACCCACGCCCGTATTAATGAGAATCCCAGAATAAGGGGACACGATCTCTGCCTTGACAAGATGTGCCAAGGAAACTGCCTCGCTAAACGCGCTGAGGTGGGACAGTAAAAACGATTCAAATAAAGGCTTGGCCATGGTGTGATGTCACGCCACGGGACACGTCAGTAGATTGAATTTGTGTAAATATTATTCTCTCTACGGTGGTATGTGGAACTTATTTTGCAGAGCCGGACACTATCCTTGTGTTCAAAATCTTCTATGAAGTATTTGGAGGAGGAACCCTCCTTGCAATGCAGAAGACAATATGCGCGCCGGACTCATCGTGATTGAAGCCTGGTTCAGGGGCTACTGAGGGAGTCCCGGATTAGGGGGTGTCCGGATGGCCGGACTATAACCATTGGCCGGACTCCTGGACTATGAAGATACAAGATTGAAGACTTCGTCCCGTGTCCGGATGGGACTTTCCTTGGCGTGGAAGGCAAGCTTGGCGATACGGATATGTAGATCTCCTACCATTGTAACCGACTCTGTGTAACCCTAACCCTCTTTGGTGCCTATATAAACCGGAGGGTTTTAGTCCATAGGACGAACAACAATCACACCATAGGCTAGCTTCTAGGGTTTAGCCTCTCTGATCTCGTGGTAGATATACTCTTGTACTACCCATATCATCAATATCAATCAAGCAGGAGTAGGGTTTTACCTCCATCGAGAAGGCCCAAACCTGGGTAAAAACATCGTGTCCCTCGTCTCCTGTTACCATCCGCCTAGACGCACAGTCCGGGACCCCCTACCCGAGATCCGCCGGTTTTGACACCGACACCTGTGCTGTCGTAGAAGTGTTCCATGACATTACCAAAATTATCATCACGGAAGTGTCCACTTCCATGATGATAAATTGCATGTCACAGAAGTGCTTTCGTCAAGGGTGACCGACACATGGCATCCACCATAACGGAACGCCGTTAAGCTATCGGGTCGGGTTTTGGATCCGATTACCCGTTAATATCCCCAACCAATGGGGATTTTCCACGTGTAAAATCATCATTGGCTGGAGGAGACACGTGTCAGGTCCGCGCTGGCACAGGTGTCACTCATCCAATGGGCGAGACGCACCGATGATATGTTGACACGTGGACCGGCACATCAAGTTCAAATGGGCAGACCCAACTAAAGGCCCACAAGATTTTGCGGACCATAATGGGCCGGCCCAGCTAAAGGCCCACGAGATTTTGTGGGCCATAATGGGCTGGCCCAGCTAACGGCCCACAAGATTTCGCGGGCCATAATGGGCCGGCCCAGGTAAAGGCCCACAAGATTTTTGTTTGCCATAATGGGCCAGCCCAGGTAAAGGACCACAAGATTCTTGCGGATCATAATGGGTCGGCCCGGCTAAAGGCCCACGAGATTTCGCCGACATTAACGGGCCGTCCCAGTTGTAGGCCCACAAGAATTTGAGGGCCCTAGTAGGCCGGCCCATTAACCGGCTGCCATGTTTTGGGCCAAATGCCGGCCCATATTTGATCCGGTCCATTAATGGCCTGCCACGTTCCGGGCCTAATAGTGGCCCATATGAGATCTGGCCCGTTAAAAGCCTACCATGTTTTGGGCCAAATTACGGCCCAGATCAGGTACAGACCTTTAAGAGGCTATGGGCTCAATTATGGCCCATATCAGATTCGGCCCGTCAACTGGACACTATGCTTTTGGGCCCACTTGCTAGAGGCCCACTTAGTAATTCATCCTGACATTAGTTTTGGCCTCTTAAGGACCTGTTAAACATTTCGGCCCTATATTAATTTCGGTCTGTTAAATGCCCATCATATAGTTGGGCCTAACTACGGCCCGGTTTGCATCCGGCCTGCTCGCAGCCGATATCTGATTGGGCCAAAGAAGGACCGAGACAATTTTGTCTTGTTAAAAGCCCGTGATTTGATTCACACAATCATGGGCGGGGGTTCATTTCGGGCTGCTGCTGGCCCGTTAGCTGTTCGGCACGTTTCAGGCCCAACCTACATCGTGATTGCATGACGGCCCAATTATGTACCGTATTTTTACGGTTTGGCCGGTTTACTGCGAAGACGGTAAAATAACTGCAGCATCGTGAATAAGAAAAAACCTAGACTATACAATAAAGAAATTACAGCATATTACATCCACTGGGCATCAAAGTTCGCCACTATGATAATAAAGCACAAGCAGACAGCAGATTTACATACACTGGGCAGCAAAGATCGCCACCAGTGCAAATAAACACGCCGACAAAATAATATACAAAACCGACAGCACTTCAATAGAGTTCAAGAAAGGTTAGCCCTGCTGGGGAGCTGCAGCGCAAGCAGCTGAGCAAGATGATGAGACTGCGCTTGTTCAACACTTCAATCTTCCTCACTCTGAAAGATAAACAAGCAGACAGATGACAGGTTTTGCACATAAAAGTATCAGTGCTGACAATTCATCACATTTCTTACTGACGAATAAAGTGACACAGTTTAAAATTGCATTAACATAATATGGTATTGTTCAGGTCAAGACATGGCAGGAAATGACATTGTGAAGGAGTTGGCAGCTTCACGACACCACTGGATTACAGATCAAGAACTCATAAGTATCAATGGTTAGTGTGCTGTCAATTTATCCCATTTCAGATTGGCAAATAAAGAGATGGTTTAAATAATACTCCCTCCGTCTGGAATTACTTGTCATCAAAATGGCTGTGTCTAGAACTGAAATACATCTAGATACATCCATTTCAATGACAAGTATTTTCGGACGGAGGGAGTAGTAGAATGATATGACATTGTCCATAGTTAAGACATTGCAGAATATGACATTGTGCTGTAGTGGGTAGGTTCACCACACCACTGGATTACGGATGAAGAACAGAAGCATACATGCAGTGCAAAAGAAGATCACTTGCTCTATATACTTTAATTTACATGTTATGAATAAGGAACTTGGTTGTACAACTGAAAACTTAAATTTAGAAAGGACAAACTTTTTTTTATGAACTACTCCCTCCGTTCTAAAATAGATGACCCAACTTTATACTAACTTCACTACAAAATTGGGTCATCTATTTTGGAACGGAGGGAGTACATAATAAATTTTAAACATGCAATTTGATGCAAACACCAAAAATAAACAGTTGTTGCAGTCATGCCTAACCAAATATATACAACAAAGTTTGAAGACTTGAGATGGACAAACTTACATTATTGGTGAAGACAAGCTCTATAAAGGCCTTGTCCATGCTGATGGGGGGGGGGGCAATTCAAGAAGTTTACCACAGAATCTTCTTCATAAGCATTGCCTTTATTCTACATTTTGTTAAGAGTAAATATAGATGTGATAATATACGAAAAATGGAGAATACTTAAGATAAGATGAAGAGTGATGCTACATAACCAAGTAGCTATAAATGTAAGTGCAGCAATACAGGCAAAAGGTACAGCCAAGAGCAATGCACAGCTAAACTTCTTCAGTACCAACCTTATGGTAAGAGTAAATATAGATCTGATGTGTAGAAAATGGAGGGCAAAGGAAAATAAGCTGCAGAGTGATGGTACATGAACAACTACCTGTCATTATAAGTACACTGATAAAGGACAACATGTACTTACAAGAACAATGCAGAGCTAAAAAAACATTGGCATTGGATACTGAAGAATTTGGAGCGAACAATTGATAAGCAAGCTATCATGCATGCTGCTGTCACATAATGAACCAGGTATGTATGCAAGTACAGTGATACAGGACAACAGGTACCAACAAGAGCAAAGCAGCGGGCAGCATATTTGCGATATCTTGTCATTCTTTTCAAACCGGAATTCTTCTTCGAGCAGATTTCCTGCAAACAAGATCCGTAAGGCACATGCAGAAAAGTAGAAGTTTAAATTGTCATGTGATTTCATAGACAGTACCTCATCCTGGGAACGAGACCAGTGCATAACAATGTTTTTTCCATTCAATGTCTTCTAAATTTAGCACAGGAGACTTCACCGGAAATTCGTTTATAGATTTGCCACCAAAGTGTGATTTCCTCAGGTAACACCGATACTGCTGCAATGCTTCCTTGAAAAGCACAAGCAAGCTTTCCTCGTCATGACTATCCAGATTAACCCTCGCCTAGTTACAACAATGTAATGTAAATCATTGATGTGTTCAATCAGCAGAAAACAGGAAAATAATAACCATGAATAATAGCACTTACACGTAAGTTGGACAAGAAGATGTGAAAATGGTGTTTGTCTTCACAATAATCTTCCCATGATGGGAATATATGCACGTAGTCCCTAACAACATTGAAAGCATTGTCTTTTAAACTGGGAATAAATGGAATGGGGTTCCAATCTGCAGGAATTGGCCGTCTTTGCAGTTGGGATAGGTCTTCGGCCGGTGGACTTGCTGTACTTTTTGCTTGACTAGGATTTTTCTGTGGTACAGCTGGTGCTATGGCAAATGAAATCGGTGTACCTTTTGCTGGAGTGCAGGTCCTGTGTGGTGGGGCTAGTGGTGTGGCCAGTGAAGTATGGGTACAGTCTACTGGAATCGGTCCTACGTTTTGTGTCACAGCTCTATCGAACATGGTAAAGAAGAGCAAGCAGATTTTGGATAATAAAATGTTGGTTGCGCAGTGCCCACACATGATGAACTAGAGCGCATTAAGAATGCAACTCCCAGCTGTCTCTCGAACATTTCAGGCGGTTGGATGAAGATCCCACGTCTCCTAACCCTTCTTCTTCCTCGTCTGTGATTCTTCCCATACAGAACACCGCACGGGCCGCCGGCCGGACCACCGTCCCCCATTGCCTGTGTTCCTCCGCCACCCCCACCCCCACCCGCGTTGAGTTTTCTTCATTCGGCGAGGCCCCACAACCACCCGAGCCCCTTGGATCGCACCGGCGAACTCCGGCGAGCTCTGGAAAATCGACTGACCCAATTTTGAAATTTAGCCTACTATGATTTAACTAGTGTGGAATATAAAAGGGGAAAACCATAAGCATTGGGAGTATAGTGTTGAGCGTGCCATGGCGGATCTGAAGGTGCAAACCGGACAAAGGCAACTTCGCAACCAAGACAAGAAATCAGAGTAAAGCAGTGGCGATCTATTTTCTTGCTGCGATAAATAAGTTGAGCAGATACGAAAGAGTACCGCCTCTGGTGCGGCGCCGTGTACGCATCTGGTGAGAATTTGACGGTGCTGCGGTAGCGATGGCTGTCGGCGGTGTGGAAGCAGATCTAGGAGGGTAGACGGTGGCTGCGGGGCGCGGTGGATGAGACGGTCGTAGGAGCGGCGCCGGCAAGGTGGACGACGGCGGGGATGAAGCGAGAGGACGGGATGCAAGGATCCCAGTCTGAAGGCATGGATGAGAGAGGTCGATCTCTTGTAATGGACGGCAGCGTCGGGGTATTAGATCCGGCATGGTGGAGGAGGACGGCGGTGGATGGGGTTGCGGACGGTGGCGAACGGAGGAGGGTGGGGTGGAGAGGGTGTATTGGCGCCCACGGAGTACGAATGGGGAGAAGGAAGGTAGAGAGGAAAGGGGGAACCATGTAGTCAGGGCGCGCTTGTCTCAAATGCGAGGAAATTTACAAACTTAGCCCCCGTTTCAAATTTCTACTACATCATAGCAACATTAGTCGGTTGGGGATAGGACGGTAATCTCGCATACACCAAATATTTGCTGACGAGAGTTTGTTTTTGGCGCCCACCGTGTATGAATATGAATCGGGGAGGGAGTCAATTTCGGTCGAGGGCACATTGTGTTTTGGCGCCCACCGTGTATGAATCCGGGTGAGAGGCGGTTACGTCACGTTTGTGTGAAATTACAAACCTACCCCTATCGAAACCTATAGAAATCCAGCAGATAGGCTTTGCGTGGCAGGGATAGGCAGTAGTGATTTCTATCTCGCAGATTTTGGTTTCGGGCGGTTACTGCGACTTCCCCCGCTTCGATCAAATTTTGCATAGTGCACTTTTACCGTGCCAACTCAATTCGAATCCCGTTTGTATTCTACTATTTTTTTCGGGTGGGATCCATTTTCAATTGGAATTACATTCTATATACATCATTATTTTTACATATATACTTTCAAAAGCACAACAAAGAATTCTGCTCCTTTATATGTATAATATGATTTACAAATACAACGATCTCGAAATATTAAGGTTGAATTCAAAAAATTTAACCAGATTATATTCTACCAAAATGTATGGATAAGTAATATCTACATATTAAATAACATAGATGTGCGTGAATTCATATGAGTATGCATGTTTGATAGATCAATTTTGGTTCGAGTATGGATTACATGTATCATCATCTCAAATTCAAATATTTGAATCCCTTTTTTGTTCACTCCTTTCACGCCCATCTCTCTCGCATGCATGCTCCTTCAGGTAGCCATCACTCTCTTTTCTCCACCTCACCCGCACGCTCACTTCATGTTTCTCCTATCCTCGAAAACATGGTCTCTCGACGTCTCCCTTGAGAAGTGTCACACTCTCCCTATCATTATACATTACACGATTTTCAATATCTCTCACGTCTCTACTGTTCTTTGGTATCACTCGGAACCTAAGCTTTCTTTTTCACCGCCACACACACAGTCTCCACTCGTCTTTCACTTTGTCTTTCTCTCTATGGGATTCTCTCACACACCCTATATGTGTCTACATATGACTCATACCACTAAAATTACTCTCTCTCTCTCTCTCTCTCTCTCTCTCCTGTAGACACAACATTTGTTGCGGTCTCCTTTTCGTCTCCATCCCAGACTGACACCGATCAGACAACCCCGACTACCGTCTCCTCAATCTCTCTCTCACAGACACACACACACAACTCCTGCTTCCAACCCCCTTCCCGACTACCGTCTCTCTCTCTCTCACACACACAAAACTCTTGCTTTCACACCCCGACTCGTATTTCTCTCACAAGCATTTATCGACTAGCTAGCCTCTAGATAGGTTTATACACTCGCACACTCATGCTTCCACCATCGCATACATGTCTCTCTCTTGCTCCTTGTATCTATGTAGCTTTTTCTTCTCTTCTTGAGACACGCCCTCTCGATCGTGCACACACACACACTATCGCCTCATTTTAAGCTGATACCTATCGCACACACACTACTTGTGTCTTTGTCACACATGCACTCCGTCCTCCTCCACTCTCCCTCTCTCTCACACACACATGGGCTTTTTGCAACAACTAGCAAGATGACATGCGTTGCACGGAACATCAAGATGCATTTGTATGAGTAGTTTATCTTGTGGGGGAAAAGGATGAATGAGAGAAGACCTTATTTGCAAATGTGGAGAGGGGTGTGGGTATCTTTTTGCAAAATTGCCATAGTTTGCTTCCTATCCGTCAGATATAGATCGGACGGCCCATATTGCAGGATGGCAGGCACACGATCATCACCGACAATGCTTTTTATAAGAGTAGGGATAAAAAATAGAGTTGGTGATGATGGTGGGCCTGCCATCCTGCAATGTAGGTCGCCCGATTTATATCTGACGGATAGGAAGGAAAATATGGCAATTTACCCACACTCTTCACCACATTTGCAGATAAGGCCTTCCCTCATTCATCCTTTTCTCCCACGAGATTTTGATGTTCCATGCAACGCACGGGCATCTTGCTAGTAAGAGTAGAAATTAGACATATACCACTTCTCGAATCTTGAAACCAACAACATGCCTCCCTTATCTCATCAAAACCGCCATAGGAATATATTTTGAGTGAAACATAACATATTTTTAGTGATATACGTATTTCAAAACTAGACTTTTTTTTCTATCAAATCGGTGAATATGTATTAATCTACTTTGATCGTGTGGCAACGCATTGGCACATTGCTAGTAGTTATTATAATTTTTTGGACACCAGACAAACGGTGGAGTACATATACGAAGAGAAGAGGCGCACGCACGCAGTCGGCCTCTCGCTGTCTCGCACACATGAGTGTTACATAAAGGCGACGTTAACAAATAAACCCTAAAACCCTTGGTGCATGATTGCTGCATTCGCGGGTACCTGGTACGTGGTGGAGCACCTTTGTAGGAGTTGATGGTCGGGACCACAGGTGAACGACTTGGAGCGCGCTGGCTCGCCAGTTGCCACAGACCGAGTAGCCACATTTAAAATATTGTTTTTTTAGCGGGGTTAAGAGTTCCAATTTTAAATGGCACGTTATAAGTAGTAAGTAGTTTTTAGAACGATTGGTATGGAGCAAAAATGGAATTCATAGTACTACGTACCTCCTTGGCGTATGGTTGTATGGGTTTATGTTACAAGATGTTGAACCTGGTAGTTCTAGGGAAAATACTATGGTTTAGATTTAGATGCTGGTTTTCAGTAATCGGAAGGGGAAACCCTTCTTTGATTAAAAAAACTGCTATCTCCATTCTGGTTTACTAGTCCTCATCGTACTTTGGGTCAAAGTTTGTCCACGAATTTTACTTGTAAAATGTGAATGGAAAACGAGATTTTGTTATACCCAAACAAAAAAGGAATGGAGGGAGTGATTGCTCTGACACGGAAGCGACCTCTCATAGCGGCGGCATTGAACCGGCGCGCCGGCCAAGAGGGCCGCACTCGCTGCAGGCCCGGCTGAGCACGCCTCCTCGCCGCGTGCAACCAGCTTAAGACTGCCCCGCCTGCCTTCATTGAATCCGCGCGTGTGCCGGCAACACGTCCTTCCGCGAGCCGGCAGGCATTTTAGAACACAAAAATGACTAAAATGTAATTAATTTACGCATGGTCTTGACTTGTTGTGCTCGCACTGGTAGCAGGAACTAGTAGAGGTTTTTCTTTATTTATAACTCTCCTCACATTTTTTTGGCTTTGAAGGGAATCATGGTTGTGGACATTATGTATGAATGTGCAGATATCTGTGAACATGAGTTTGATGTGGAAGTTGGACTTGGACTGTCGGGCTTGCGCGTGAACTATACCATGTCCAATGCTTCGTCTGTTATTGTTTGGAAAGTAATTGCTGTTATTACATGCCCGAAAAAAACATTTTGTGCCACATCAGTAGATGCACAGACATCACTACAGGCATGCTGACTGGATAAACATTTGAACCTAGCTATTATGAAGGAAATTTTGTATTGACAACATTTTTAGATAGCAGGAGACGCCTAGCCTGCTCTGCCTCTGCTAGCTTATTTCTGGCTTCTTCCATCTCTTCTTTGGCTTGGGTGAAGAGAGCATCTGATTGCTCTTTTCGCTTCTTCAGGAACTCAGCTACATTCTCAAGGGCTACTGCACGCTTTCTTTCAGCCTTTACTAGTGCCACGAGGACACGAACAGCTGACGACTCCACCAGGCTTGTGTGTAATCCAGCATCATTTGGGAATTTGCACCTTGTGTCTAATCCAGCATAATTAGGGAACTGGCACCTTGTGTTTAATCCGGCCTCATTTTGGAAACATGATCTCGAGGTGGACCATACTTCCCTCCTCGCAGAAACTGCATCTTGACATGAAGTTACTTCTTTTTTAGATCAATACTCAGGGAAACCTAGATCCATTTAGTAGAAGCCAGATAAACATAACTCGGAGAAGTGAATTCAAAAGGAAAAGAAATATAAAAACAGACTACACGGTGAGAACACCCACTTCGTACATCAAGTTAAAAACGAAAGCATTAGGACGATTAAGACTCTTCTTATTACACATCGAAGAACACCACGCTTAAGAGAAACAAAAACTACAACATATACACATCGAAGAACACGAGGCTAAACGAAAGTAATTGAAAGGGTGTTACTTACCAAAGCTCGTTTTACAGGTTCGGAGCAGCTCCTCTTTAACTTGCCACGCTCCTTGAAGATGTCCTGAATATCCCGTGTTTGGTCTTCATTGCTCCTTTGCATGTTCACACTCGTGGTTTCAAAATCTCAACATGGCAAAAAAAATACTACTAGTAATACTCGCGCATCTTGTGGGCAACACTAAAGCACTCGTCTGCCATGTTAGAGCATCTCCAACAGAACCGCAACGCGCGGCGCTTTAAAAAAGCGTTTACAGTGCTGAGATCGAGAAGTAGATACTAGAGAGTAGAGGATAGTTCTCAGCATAGATAGATACAAAAAGATAATTCAACTACTCCTCGTCGTCCGACTGCTCCTCAGTGATGTCCTCCTCCGACGTCTGACTGTAGGCGTGAAGATACCGATCATCGTCGGATTCCCAGGGCGACGTTGCTCCTAGCCTCATGTTGAATTGAGCGTCCTCTTTTCGCCTATGCTTGTCCTCGCGATAGGCGGCTCGCTCCGCCCTCCTCTTATCCCTCTCCGCCCTCCTTTGCGCGTAGAACTCGCGCTCGTTGATGATGTCCTACGGGAAGTGTTGGCGCCACAGCGCAATGGCTTCCTCGTCCATATCGGCAATGCCGAGACGGTGCTCCCGCCTCCGGTTGTCGCGACAATCCTCGTCGGTGCTAAGCCGCGGCAGAGGCGCGAGCTCCTGCGCCCGCTCCCGTGTCGGCACGTTGGGGAAGTTCAATGTTCTATGAGGCCACCAGAGGCGCCACGCCGCCGCGTCGTATGTGCGGGCGGCCTCGGTGGCGGTGTCAAAATTGCCGAGGCCGAGGCGCATCCCGTGGAACCGGATCTCGGCGGAGAAGCCGCCGGAGGGGCGCGCGCGGACGCTGCGGTATCCCCAAGTTTCCCAGCGAGACGGCGGCATGGTGGCGCGGCGGCGGCGAGGCGAAAAAGAGCGGGGAGAGAGTGGTGGCGAGGCACAGAGCGGTGGCAAGGCACAGAGCGGTGGGAGGGCGTTGGATTTTACAAAGCGCGTCGGACGCCGCGCGCCAAAACTAGCGCACGCCCGGCCGCTTTTTCCCGCACACGCGCGATCCTTTCCCGATGTCTCTGCTATCTCTACTCTCTTCTCTACGGTTATATTTATTTTATATTTTATATTTAATATTTATCTCTACTTCCTTTACTGTCTAGTTTTTATTCTCTATACTTTTTTTCTTGCAATATAGGCCGTCCGATTTATATCTGACAGATAGGAAGGAAACAAATGGGAATTTTGCAAAAAGATACCCATACCCCTCTCCAGATTTGCAAATAAGGCCTTCCCTCGTTCATACTTTTCTCCCACAAGATAAACTACTCATAAAAATGCATCTTGATGCGTGCAACGCATGGGCATCTTGCTAGTTCTACATTTCCATCATTTGCCACACTGCTGGTTGCAGATGAAAAACCTACCCAAGCACAGCGCGATACAGGAGCGACGCACAATTACAAGCTGATATTCTGTTGGACATGGAGGCTATAACCAATTAATTTTACGGGAACAATAGCACCCAGGAAAATTGAAGGGTAGGTATGAACAAAATTGGAACTGCACATGTACTGCTAAGTGATTCAATACAAACATTACCAATCGAGGAGGAGAACGATGGTCGCGGCAGCCTCTGTGAGTCATGGTCGGCAACGGGAGTCAGTTCATTGTCCACGACGGTGGTACTTCTGCGCTTGGCGTCGGCTTCCGAGAAGCAGATCCGAGACCGTGGAAGACGATGCCGGGAAAGAGGCTCCATCTATGACGACGACGGTGGACCGGCTCCAGTGCGGCGTACGAGGTCATCGATGAGGCAGATGCGCTGCGGTGGACGAGTGCGCCGATGTAAAGGGGAGGAGCACGAAGGCTGCGGTGCCGTGGAGAAGTCTATTTTGCGGTGGGGATAGAAAATGGGGAGTATTCAGGTGTACTACTGTCACGCCCAATATGCGACCCTATCCAACAGGAACTCGAAGGTCCCACCAAGGATAGACCCGCATATTGGAACGCTTTTGCAAGGTGGATATCATTACATCCACATTACATAATAGATGGGGATACATCCAATACATACAATGTCACATGAAAACAACAATACAACATACAAGAACAACATCCGACTATGGAGGAAACACAAACAGAAGCTCAAACGACATCCACCCTGCTAGCCCAGGCTGCCGACCTGGAACCTATCCCCTGATCAAAGAAGAAGCAGAAGAAGAACTCAAAGCAAGTAAGCATCGCTCTCGCGTCATGACCATCGCATAACCTGTACCTGCAACTGTTGTTGTAGTAATTTGTGAGCCACAAGGACTCAGCAATCCCATTACCATGGGTATCAAGACTAGCAAAGCTTAATGGGAAAGGAAGGGGTAAAGTGGTGAGGTTGTAGCAGCGACTAAGCATGATATGGTGGCTAACATACGCAAATGAGAGCGAGAAGAGAAACAAACGAACGATCGTCAACTAGTAATGATCAAGAAGTGATCCTGAGCTCCTACTTACGTCAATCATAACACAGAAACCGTGTTCACTTCCCGGACTCCGCCGAGAAGAAACCATCACGGCTACACATGCGGTTGATGTGTTTTAATTAGGATCTGGTGTCAAGTTATCTACAACCGGACATTAACAAATTCCCATCTGCCACATAACCGCGGGCACGGCTCTAGAAAGTTTATAACCCTGCAGGGGTGTCCCAACTTAGCCCATGATAAGCTCTCGCAATCAACGAAGGATATTCCTTCTCCCAGGAAGACCCGATCAGTCTCGGAATCCCGGTTTACAAGACATTTCGACAATGGTAAAACAAGACCAGCAAGACCGCCCGATGCGCCCACAATCCCGATAGGAGCTGCACATATCTCGTTCTCAGGGCAACACCGGATAAGCTAAGCGTACAGGTACCAACGTAACCCAAGTTGCCAAGGGATGGTCCCGCACGGTGCTCTAGTTTGGACCAACACTTAGACAAGCATTGGCCCAGGGGGGCTATAATAAAGATGACCCTTGGGTTAATTACTCCCAAGGGAAAAGTAGGTGGTGGTGAGGCAAATGGTAAAACCAAGGTTGGGCCTTGCTGGAGGAGTTTTATTCAAAGCGAACTGTCAAGGGGGTCCCATAAATCACCCGACCGCGTAAGGAACACAAAATCCGGGAATATAATACCGGTATGACGGAAACTAGGGCGGCAAGAGTGGAACAAAACACCAGGCATAAGGCCGAGCCTTCCACCCTTTACCAAGTATATAGATGCATTAATTAAATAAGAGATATTGTGATATCCCAACATAATCCTGTCCACCATGGAGCAATCTTCAACTTCACCTGCATATAACAACGCTATAAGAGGGGCTGAGCAAAGCGGTAACATAGCCAAACAATGGTTTGCTAGGAAGGGTGACAAAGGTTAGAGGCTGACATGGCAAATTGGGAGGCTTGAAGAGCAAATGATAGGTAGCGCAGCAAAGCGATAGAACGAAGCAACTAGCATAGCAATGATAGTAGTGAGATCCAGGGTAGCAGTCATCTTGCCTGAAATCCCGCAAGGAAGAAGAATGAGTCCATGAAGAAGATGAAGCCACAAAGACGAACCAAGCGTAGATGAACGAATCCTCACGATCGCAACGAAACGGGAACTATCGAGAAGAAGCACACAACATAGTAAACACACCACACATGAACAAGACATGATGCACAACAAGCATGATGCGTGACAAAGCTACATGAAGCTACTCATGGCAAGAGATGATGCATACAAGACCAACACATCAAGGCAAGTTTAAATGAGGCCGGAAGCAACATATAACAATTCCGGTAAGTCCTCATATGAAAATTTCGAAATTGGTCCAGATCTGAATAAACCTTATGTTAAAGTTGTTAAACAGCAAGTTAAAGAGCACCAAGAGGAGCTACACGAAATTCTAGTCAAGTTACATATAAAGTTCATTAGATTTGGAGCTACGGCCTAGAAGATATGAACAAATCAAGTTAATCATGGCATTGATGCAAAATGTACCCAAACATCAAGCAAACACACCAAAACAAGGATGCAACATGATAATATGAAGCTACATGCAAAATCAAGCAAGTTTCATATAGAGCACACTCAAAACGGAGCAACGGTTCAACACATACACTCTATACAAGTTATAGCAACAATCTGTCCATAACAGCAACTAGGCATCTTACAAGCATCAAAAAAACAAGCTACAGCACCCCAACATAAGAACAAAAGGCATGAGCATGAAGTACAGGTAAACCATAACAAGACATGAACACTGAGCTATCTCCAGAAACAACTAGAACATGCTCAAAATGACATGGGAAGATTGCAAATAATAACAGTTTCAGACTTTGCAGAAATAACATCAGGTTGCAATGTTTAGAGCTATCAAACAACATGTTACAGGAACTTAACATGGCAAACAAAGAAATGGCATGATACTACGAAATGCTTAAAACAAGAGTCCCTTACTGAACATGAGCCAAAAAGGCATAGAAAATATGATGGCACCCATGTAAACATGGCAAGTTATATTACAGATTCAAACATGGCAGGAACAACAATAAGTAGGCATATTGGTGAGCTTGAACCACTCACCAAAGAGCAATACATGGCATGGCAAGGCAACCAACAGTAAGAAGACGTGTTTATGAAGCTATACATGGCAAGATCAAGGTCATAGGGTGCATGGATCACTAGAAAAGCATATGGCCAAAACTGAACTTCATGTTAACAGGTTGACAACAACATTATTTAGTAACTTTGGAGCAAGATTACAACAAGCTACATTAGTCTATAAATGCAACTAGGGGCATGAATGGATAGAGCAAGACATGTATAACAAAACATCCTTAGTGAACATCTCCAGAATAATGCACGAAATGACTTGTAGAAGCATGTTAACATAGCAACAAAATATAACAGAATCTGTCAGGAAAACAGCAACAGCAAGTAACCTCCTTAACAAGCTCGATGCACTCACTACACAAGCCACAAAAATACATGGATGGCCCCTTTGGAAATATGGCATATCACAGATCAAAACACATGTAGGGCTCATGCTCATAGGATGCACACATCAAACATGGCAAAAATGACAAAAGAGCATGTTATAACAGTTTCAGCAGATTAACATCAACATGCACTCTTCCAACATCATTTCGGACATCAAGATGAGATCAAATGAAAATGATGCGATGGAATGAAATGAAGTACTCGTCGAGACGAACAATTTGACATATTACACGCACGAAACGGAGCTACGGGTGCAGAGATACAATGCGATGAACATGGTATGATTATGCAAAATATACGGGACTTGGGAAAAATTCGGGGAGGGAAAGTCAACCTTCAGATCTGGGCTGCACGGGGCTCGAGGTTGGCCGGAGCATCGCCGGAGGATGGAGGAGGCGGCCAGGGAGGTCGAAGAAGGCGGAGGAGGCCGGGAGGCGCCGGAGCCCAGCGAGGTGGCGTCGGCCGGCCGCGCGGGGTCGGCGAGGGAGCCGGGGCGCTCGGGGAAGACGCGGGGGCTCCGCGGCGGCGGCTGCCGGAGGGCGGCGACAGCGAGCAGGCGGCGGGGGTCGCCGGAGGGCGCGGCGCCGGGGCGGCGGCCGCGGTCGTCGGGCGGCGGATCGGCGGGCGGAGGGCGCGGAGGCACGCGGGAAAGGGCGGCGGGGCACACGGGCCGGGAGGGCCCCGCGCGGGCCTGGCGGGCCGGCAGCGGTGGGCGGCGGCGGTGCCCATGTGGCAGGCGGTGGTTGGCCGGGCGGTGGCGGGCAGGCGTGTCCAGCGCGGCGCGGACATGTCCGGCGGCTGGAGGAGGAAGAAGCTAGGGTTAGGGTAGGATTTGACCGCGAATTTCGGGGGAGGGGCTAGTTTTATAGGTAGAGGGAGCTAGGAGAGTCCAAATGAGGAGCGGTTTTCGGCCACGCGATCGTGATCGAACGACCGAGAGCATGGAGGGGAGTTAGATGGGCTTTGGGCCACTTTGGAAGGGGTGTTGGGCTGCAACAAAAGAGGGCTTCTACGGTTACCCGGTTAACCGTTGGAGTATCAAACGACCTCCAAATGACACGAAACTTGACAGGCGGTCTACCGGTGCTATACCAAGGCCGCTTGGCAAACCTCGGGCCATTCCGAGAAAGTTTAAAACCCGCTCACAACGAGAGATAAAAGGGGAACGCCGGAGGGCATAGGAGCGCCGGATTGCAAAACGGACAACGGGGAAAATGCTCGGATGCATGAAACGAACACGTATGCAAAGTGAGATGCACATGATGACATGATATGAAATGCATAAGATGACATGGAAAAGTGCAACACGCAAGCAAATGACATGGCAACGACGGCGAATAACTGGCAGACACCTGGCGCAACGAATCCGGGGCGTTACAACACTCCTCCACTAACAAGAGATCTCGTCCCGAGATCTTAGGACCAAGACGGAAAGAAAAAAGGAATGAGGTGAAACAAGAACTCAAGAGAAGAAGGAAAGAAATTGAGAGCACTCGGGAAGAAGAGAGGAACGACGAGGATGACAAGAATCGAAAGCTCGCTGAATCGGATAGACTAAGAAAACACTCGTTCTAACCGGAGTGGTTAGAATGAGAAAAGAAACGAATAAGACTGAAAGGATTTAGGCAGCACTCCGGCTGAAACATGGGGGAATAGAACACGAGCTTGAGAGGATGGAATGATACTTGATGAAGACATGACACAAAACCTCCGGAAAAAAATTGAAATAGTGGAATTAAAAGAACTTAGAGGGAAGGATTGAAAGGAGTTGTTGAGAAAATCAACAACGGAAAGGATAAGCTTGTCGTGGACTTATGGATAACATCTCAAAATTATGAGGTGATCTCCGACCACAAGCGGAAATGATTGGATAGCTGATAAGAACGAAGAAATGCAAAACTCCACTTCAAAAGAATACGGAGAATTAATTACACTTCGAGAAGCAAGAAGAAAAGATACTTGAACTCCTCCAACAAAATCTTGATGAACTCTTGAAGAATGAATTAAATCATGAAGAACCACCATGAAGAACTCCGATGACAAAAGGATGGTGATATAGAATGAAGGATGAAAGAATAAGATTAAAGCTTGCGATGATTTAGATGGAGGTTCCGACGAGATGGCCGAGGCAATTGAACTCCGGAAAAGAAAAAAAACGAAAACACTTGGAACTAGAATTTATTCATCAAGAACAAACTCCGAAGAAAAAGGATTACTCACTTGGATGAAATAAGAATAAGATTTTTTTGTATGCTTATCCTTCATCAAATTAAATTGATGACAAGCAATGGATTTTTGCATACTACTTATTCTTCTTGAAAAAGAAATGAGAAGTGACATATCGCAAACTTGAGAAGGTCTTCATGAACCACCGGTAGGATTGAAAAGAACGAATGAATTAATATGATAAACACGGAAAATTATCTTGAACGAACCAGTGTGAGAATTCGAAAATGATTGATGAAAGAGAATGAATCACCGGGAAGAATTAGAAGAACAAATATGCTTGATGGGGATTTAGATGCAAAAGAACAGGAAGAACTCGAGCTGATTAAAGAACATTTGAACGGAGCACCGGGATAATTGGATCACGAAGAATTCTTCTGGAACAATGGCCTCCGGTGAAAAGAAATGGAAAAAACAACTCCTGACATACTCCGGATGGGTGAAAAGAATTTGCATGACTTGAAACAATTTGATAGGATAACATCGAGCTAGCACCGTGAAACTTCGCGAGAACAGACAAGATTTAGAGCAAAACTCTTCTTTGGTCTTCAAATGATGACGAGAAACACCACCAAAATTTCCTGAGATACTCCGGGAGAACAAAAAGTGAAGAGGTTAAGTAAACAATGAAAAGAATTTGAAATCGATCTTAGAAAAGTGTCTGACTGATGAAATTCATACTTACATCATACTTCAAAAAGGATTTGAGAATAACTCCGGGGAATTAGAAGAGTCAGGTAAGATCCTGGGAAAAGACCTGTTGGTTAGGGCCCACTAAAGAGAAAAACACCATTGGAAAGAATGGTTGAACAGATAGATGATGCACCGGAACAATTGAAATATTTGAATGAGGTGACAACCTCGAATTAATTCGAACACAGGAGAATCTCCTGAAATGTCTTCCAAACTCCGAAATGATTGAATGACGAGAGGCAAACGAGTAAGGAGAACACTTTACAAAAGGAAAAGAATGTGATCAACCCGAAAAACTTGAATTGAGTCCACCGGAAAAGAAAAGAGATGAAGAATGACGTACGAGACGAGAATTCACCGGTAGAAATAATTAAGGGAAGACTGAAGAGACTCCGTACGAATGAAAATTGATGCTCGAAAGAGACTCAGGTTCCGGGAAGAAAAGGGTGGGAGGGAGGGAAAAACACAGGCAACTGGAAGGGGGAACCGACGAATAACTTGAAGAGAAAACACCGGTTGAAATCATTGAGGAAAGAAATCAAAGACTTCTCACGAGTAGGATGGATACTCGATTAGGGACTCCGGTTCCGAGATGAAAATGGGGTGGGCGGGTGGGAAAATAAAGCAACTGAGGATTGAACTCAGAGATGAAGAGGCTCGAGTCAACTTGACGAGAAATGCACCGGATGCAAAGAGCTGAGGAACAATGATCGGAAAACCAACTGTGTGATCCTAAAGAAAAATTTGAAGGGGAAGAGGAGTAATTCAAAACACCTACGTCAAGATTCCTCACCAGAGGGACGAAGAGGCTGAGGAGTAAAAAGAAGTCCTACTCTCCGATATAACTAGACTCAGAAAACAGTTTTCTTCTAGACTCAACAACGTCCAAACTACACGATCAATCAAGGGGGCTCCTATGGTCGGTCGAGGCTCTGATACCAACTTGTCACGCCGAATATGCGACCCTATCCAAAAGGAACTCGAAGGTCCCACCAAGGATAGACCCGCATATTGGAACGCTTTTGCAAGGTGGATATCAATACATCCACATTACATAATAGATGGGGATACATCCAATACATACAATGTCACATGAAAACAACAATACAACATACAAGAACAACATCCGACTATGGATGAAACACAAACAGAAGCTCAAAGGACATCCACCCTGCTAGCCCAGGCTGCCGACCTGGAACCTATCCCCTGATCAAAGAAGAAGCAGAAGAAGAACTCAAAGCAAGCAAGCATCGCTCTCGCGTCATGACCATCGCATAACCTGTACCTGCAACTGTTGTTGTAGTAATCTGTGAGCCACGAGGACTCAGCAATCCCATTACCATGGGTATCAAGACTAGCAAAGCTTAATGGGAAAGGAAGGGGTAAAGTGGTGAGGTTGCAGCAACGACTAAGCATGATATGGTGGCTAACATACGCAAATGAGAGCGAGAAGAGAAACAAAGGAACGGTCGTCAACTAGTAATGATCAAGAAGTGATCCTGAGCTCCTACTTACGTCAATCATAACACAGAAACCGTGTTCACTTCCCGGACTCCGCCGAGAAGAGACCATCACGGCTACACACGCGGTTGATGTGTCTTAATTCGGATCTGGTGTCAAGTTATCTACAACCGGACATTAACAAATTCCCATCTGCCACATAACCGCGGGCACGGCTCTCGAAAGTTTATAACCCTGCAGGGGTGTGCCAACTTAGCCCATGATAAGCTCTCGCGATCAACGAAGGATATTCCTTCTCCCAGGAAGACCCGATCAGTCTCGGAATCCCGGTTTACAAGACATTTCGACAATGGTAAAACAAGACCAGCAAGACCGCCCGATGTGCCGACAATCCCGATAGGAGCTGCACATATCTCGTTCTCAGGGCAACACCGGATAAGCTAAGCGTACAGGTACCGACGTAACCCAAGTTGCCAAGGGATGGTCCCGCACGGTGCTCTAGTTTGGACCAACACTTAGACAAGCATTGGCCCAGGGGGGCTATAATAAAGATGACCCTTGGGTCAATTACTCCCAAGGGAAAAGTAGGTGGTGGTGAGGCAAATGGTAAAACCAAGGTTGGGCCTTGCTGGAGGAGTTTTATTCAAAGCGAACTGTCAAGGGGGTCCCATAAATCACCCGACCGCGTAAGGAATGCAAAATCCGGGAATATAATACCGGTATGACGGAAACTAGGGCGGCAAGAGTGGAACAAAACACCAGGCATAAGGCCGAGCCTTCCACCCTTTACCAAGTATATAGATGCATTAATTAAATAAGAGATATTGTGATATCCCAACATAATCCTGTCCACCATGGAGCAATCTTCAACTTCACCTGCATATAACAACGCTATAAGAGGGGCTGAGCAAAGCGGTAACATAGCCAAACAACGGTTTGCTAGGAAGGGTGACAAAGGTTAGAGGCTGACATGGCAAATTGGGAGGCTTGAAGAGCAAATGATAGGTAGCGCAGCAAAGCGATAGAACGAAGCAACTAGCATAGCAATGATAGTAGTGAGATCCAGGGTAGCGGTCATCTTGCCTGAAATCCCGCAAGGAAGAAGAACGAGTCCATGAAGAAGATGAAGCCACGAAGACGAACCAAGCGTAGATGAACGAATCCTCACGATGGCAACGAAACGGGAACTATCGAGAAGAAGCACACAACATAGTAAACACACCACACATGAACAAGACATGATGCACAACAAGCATGATGCATCACAAAGCTACATGAAGCTACTCATGGCAAGAGATGATGCATACAAGACCAACACATCAAGGCAAGTTTAAATGAGGCCGGAAGCAACATATAATAATTCCGGTAAGTCCTCATATGAAAATTTCGAAATTGGTCCAGATCTGAATAAACCTTATGTTAAAGTTGTTAAACAGCAAGTTAAAGAGCACCAAGAGGAGCTACACGAAATTCTAGTCAAGTTACATATAAAGTTCATTAGATTCGGAGCTACGGCCTAGAAGATATGAACAAATCAAGTTAATCATGGCATTGATGCAAAATGCACCCAAACATCAAGCAAACACACCAAAACAAGGATGCAACATGATAATATAAATCTACATGCAAAATCAAGCAAGTTTCATATAGAGCACACTCAAAACGGAGCAACGGTTCAACACATACACTCTATACAAGTTATAGCAACAATCTGTCCATAACAGCAACTAGGCATCTTACAAGCATCAAAAAAACAAGCTACAGCACCCCAACATAAGAACAAAAGGCATGAGCATGAAGTACAGGTAAACCATAACAAGACATGAACACTGAGCTATCTCCAGAAACAACTAGAACATGCTCAAAATGACATGGGAAGATTGCAAATAATAACAGTTTCAGACTTTGCAGAAATAACATCAGGTTGCAATGTTTAGAGCTATCAAACAACATGTTACATGAACTTAACATGGCAAACAAAGACATGGCATGATACTACGAAATGCATAAAACAAGAGTCCCTTACTGAATATGAGCCAAAAAGGCATAGAAAATATGATGGCACCCATGTAAACATGGCAAGTTATATTACAGATTCAAACATGGCAGGAACAACAATAAGTAGGCATGTTGGTGAGCTTGAACCACTCACCAAAGAGCAATACATGGCATGGCAAGGCAACCAACAGTAAGAAGACGTGTTTATGAAGCTATACATGGCAAGATCAAGGTCATAGGGTGCATGGATCACTAGAAAAGCATATGGCCAAAACTGAACTTCATGTTAACAGGTTGACAACAACATTATTTAGCAACTTTGGAGCAAGATTACAACAAGCTACAGTAGTCTATAAATGCAACTAGGGGCATGAATGGATAGAGCAAGACATGTATAACAAAACATCCTTAGTGAACATCTCCAGAATAATGCACGAAGTGACTTGTAGAAGCATGTTAACATAGCAACAAAATATAACAGAATCTGTTAGGAAAACAGCAACAGCAAGTAACCTCCTTAACAAGCTCGATGCACTCACTACACAAGCCAAAAAAATACATGGATGCCCCCCTGGAAATATGGCATATCATAGATCAAAACACATGTAGGGCTCATGCTCATAGGATGCACACATCAAACATGGCAAAAATGACAAAAGAGCATGTTATAACAGTTTCAGCAGATTAACATCAACATGCACTCTTCCAACATTATTTCGGACATCAAGATGAGATCAAATGAAAATGATGCGATGGAATGAAATGAAGTACTCGTTGAGACGAACAATTTGACATATTACACGCACGAAACGGAGCTACGGGTGCAGAGATACAATGCGATGAACATGGCATGATTATGCAAAATATACGGGACTTGGGCAAAATTCGGGGAGGGAAAGTCAACCTTCAGATCTGGGCTGCACGGGGCTCGAGGTTGGCCGGAGCATCGCCGGAGGATGGAGGAGGCGGCCAGGGAGGTCGAAGAAGGCGGAGGAGGCCGGGCGGCGCCGGAGCCCGGCGAGGTGGCGGCGGCCGGCCGCGCGGGGTCGGCGAGGGAGCCGGGGCGCTCGGGGAAGACGCGGGGGCTCCGCGGCGGCGGCTGCCGTAGGGCGGCGACGGCGAGCAGGCGGCGGGGGTCGCCGGAGGGCGCGGCGCCGGGGCGGCGGCCGCGGTCGTCGGGCGGCGGATCGGCGGGCGGAGGGCGCGGAGGCGCGTGGGAAAGGGCGGCGGGGCACGCGGGCCGGGAGGGCCCCGCGCGGGCCTGGCGGGCCGGCTGCGGCGGGCGGCGGCGGTGCCCACGTGGCAGGAGGTGGTTGGCCGGGCGGCGGCGGGCAGGCATGTCCGGCGCGGCGCGGACACGTCCGGCGGCTGGAGGAGGAAGAAGCTAGGGTTAGGGTAGGATTTGACCGCGAATTTCGGGGGAGGGGCTAGTTTTATAGGTAGAGGGAGTTAGGAGAGTCCAAATGAGGAGCGGTTTTTGGCCACGCGATCGCGATCGAACGAACGAGAGCATGGAGGGGAGTTAGATGGGCTTTGGGCCACTTTGGAAGGGGTGTTGGGCTGCAACAAAAGAGGGCTTCTACGGTTACCCGGTTAACCGTTGGAGTATCAAACGACCTCCAAATGACACGAAACTTGACAGGCGGTCTACCGGTGCTATACCAAGGCCGCTTGGCAAACCTTGGGCCATTCCGAGAAAGTTTAACACCCGCTCACAACGAGAGACAAAAGGGGAACGCCGGAGGGCATAGGAGCGCCGGATTGCAAAACGGACAACGGGGAAAATGCTCGGATGCATGAAACGAACACGTATGCGAAATGAGATGCACATGATGACATGATATTAAATGCATAAGATGACATGGCAAAGTGCAACACACAAGCAAATGACATGGCAACGATGGCGAATAAGTGGCAGACACCTGGCGCAAGGAATCCGGGGCGTTACAACTACTCTGGGTGCCGGGGTGGGGCTGGCTGGGTAGGGTGATCCTGAAGTTACGAAAACGGCCCCCTACCAAGCGTCGTACGTAGGCCTGTTCCGAAGGCTATGATGGTAACTTCCCACTTCTCGAATTAGGGTCGCGGGAGATTTTCCCGCCAACGTCAAAATTTTGTGACACTAGACTCCCCGTGTGGCATGTTTAGTGATTCGGCTAAGCAACTAGCGAGTAGTAGTAGTAAACTCTGCATATTAGGTTTGACCGAAGTCAAACTTCCTAAAGTTTGACCAAGTTTATATAAAAATATAAACATTTACCATAACAAATATGTATGATGTGGAAGTAAATTCAATAATGAAGCTAATGGTATTTATTTGTTATTGTATATGTTAATATTTTTTGTTATAAGCTTTCTGAGAGTTTACAAAACTTGACTTTGACCAATGCTAATACGTGGACTTAAATAAAAACGGAGGGAGTAAACATTTGTTTTCTTAGTTTGTAGTGAACTAATCATTTGTTGAAATTGTGAAATAAATATATTAGGCTATTGACTTCGAATGTAATGGTCTATACAATTCAATAGTTACAATCATTGTCGAATCCCAAGATGTATACAAGGTCTATAGTACTTCACAACATGCTCAAACTCACATAATCCCAGTCAAATGAGAATCTAAATGCATTTCATAGTTATTACTTTGTAGGATGCAACAAAAACAACCAAAACTCTACATCAGCCATTATAGAAGCAACATTTTGACATATCCCATTGTGTGAATGAAACGTGCAGAGAGAGCTTTTGAAGATGGAGCAGATAGGGCGGGAAAGATTGTATGTATGTGGATGAGAGTAGGAGACAAACCTAACGAGACACACACACACAGAGAGAGAGAGAAATAGAGAGGAAGAAGTTAGGTCTATGAGAAAGATGGAGACATGTAATATACGTAATTCTGTATACGTGGAGGAGAAGAGACAACATGTTTGATGAGAGAGCTGGAAAAACATGGACGAGAGGGGAAGGATCTCATAGGTTGAGGGATTGACAATTTTGTGTGGGGGAGAGAGTGATTGGTAATTTTGTGCAAGAGAGAGAGAGAGGGTGGGGGGGAGGAGTCAGTCAGCCATCATCACATCACCCTGCTTCCAAATGACCCCGCATTCTCTAGCGTGGTGTGGTCGCCGCCTTCGATCTGCTCGATGCCCTCTTTGAAGATTGAGGTGTTGTGCATGTTGGGGTGCAAAGAAGCACAAGTGAGAGTGGTCGCCGTATAACCTTGGATGGGGATGAATTGTGTGCTCGGGGGAGCGTGTGTGTTGTGTTGCGTGTGTGCGTGTGTGTGTGTGTGCGTGCGTGTGTGTGTGTGTCAGATATTGAGCGAAAACAAACCTAAGGAGAGAAATGGGTATTCACGAAGAGATTGCGCGGGCTCTTAGGTGGGCAGGGGCCGAGTGAGGGTGTCAAAATGTGCGCGTTGATGCATATGTTGCATGCGATCATGCGAGGGACGGACGAATCGAGAGAGATGGTTGTTGTGTTACGGATGCTCCTCTCTCCTCTCTCTCTCTCTCTCTCACACACACACACAAGTGAACTAGAAGACCGTTCTCTCATGTATACACAACGTATCGGCATCTGTCTATGTCTCACTCATGCATGATCGTTTGCACATTCACACCTCTCTATGTCTGTATCACACGCACACCGTCTCCACATTGCCCTTCCGCCACAACACACATATGGACACATACACACATTCTCTCTCAGTCACACACACAAAATAAGTATTAAAAAAACTAGGGCGCACCTAATACGTCCAAATCCAAATAAACACAAACTGGAGCTAAATTCAAATATATGGAAATATTGCAGCATCAAGAACTTTCCCAGGAAAAAAAAGTTGAGTAATATTCGAGGATTGTTTTCGCACACACAAAAAGGTTCGCTGGATGTTCTTCGAGCGCGACACGGTGACGCACCGTTCAATCGATCGCGCGGCCGTGGTTCACGCGCTTGCACAGGATTCCATATCGTGGCTGTGGTACTAACTTCAAAAAAAAGCGTTGCCTAAGTCTAATGTTTACGTGTACTAATACAGTTTTATTTTAAGTTTAACCAACCTCATATAAAACTAAAGTAAGCTCCCATACGCGCACTCATCAATATGCTGCCGCCGCCGTTGCGCATGCCGGCGCCCGCCTGCTCCGGCCAACAATTTCTCGCCCATCACCGCCGTGTCGCCGCCATCCCTGTGCCATGAAGCCAAAGGCTCTCCCGCTCACGTCGTCTGCAGTCCCTCCTCGCCATGCCACCACGCTGCCAAGCACGCGAGCAGCTGGTGGAGCCGCGTCTAAGAACGCAGCGTACGAAGAGGAGGACGAGTGCGTGCTCCAGCACGCCGGCGAGGAGGAACTAGCGTGTCATTGTCGTCTCTGCCCGCGTGGAGGAGGCGCGCATGGTGGCTGTCGCGGCGGAAGCCGGTCGCGCGCGCGTCGAGCCCGCAAACCGGGTGCGGACGCGAAATGTACCTTCGAGACCTTGAATGCCACGTGGATCCTGCAATCTGAAGGAGCAATTTGGGTCAGTCGACTCATGTGAGCCATTTGATGCAACATGGATGGCTAGAAGGGCTTCTTCCACCTCTTCTGCCGTCTTCTTCCTTCGCTCCGTCGAACTTCTTTCACAAATCGACTGACCCAAATTATACTACTAGTACGAACGTATTAAGTACAGTGGGAACATGAAGGTACGAGCAGTAGTACAAACTGCAAGAAGAACAGTAGTAAGAAATAGTACTAGTACTACTCTACGTACTAAACAGTTCAAATAACGAGAAAGAACATAAACATAGTTCTGCTGGGGCCTCAGCACAACACACCCTTGAAAATAAACTAAGCAACTAGTCAGCTTGACACTGCAGTAGAACCAGCATGAGCGACGGCACTGCCACCTACTCGGAGTCCGAGTCCACGTCCTCGACTTCGTCCTCGTCCTTCTTCCTCTTCCTTTTCGCTGACGCTTCTTTGCTTGAACCGGACACTGGGCTCTGCTTCTTCATCCAACCCATGTAGATATTTCAACAAAGGTAGGCATCCATTGCTGCGTACAGGATGTGATCTTCATCTAATGTCTTCGACTCCCATGCATGATGAAACTTGTGATGAGGTTTCTTCAGTTTAGCGTACGAAGGATCAATCATGGCTGCTGCCAGGGTCAGCAATTAAGGCTGAGAGGAGGACACCAGGCTTGCCTTCTGGAGATCGAAGGGCTGGCCTACAACGAGACCTATCTGACGCAGGACTTCTTTGTCGTTCTTAAAGTCTACAGTAACGAATTTCACTCTTTTGTCCTTGAGGAAGTTCTTAAAATCCTGGCACTCAACGTCGGCATGGCATATGTGGTAGACCAAGCAAACGTTATGTACGCAAACCTGGATCACGGCGGGCTTCTTCCTCTCTTCGTCCTTTAGATCCTTCTCTTGTCCCACGACTGTGGTGTACTCAACATCTAGCCCAGCGACCCACTCATCCGTTGAACTGTTGAACATGCGTAGGAAGCGAGCAAGCCATGCTTTCACCGTCGCGGATCCACGTGTGTAGATGATGATGAACTGATCGCCGGTGATGGCTCTAACCTGGCACTCAGCGGCGACCATGGAGATTTGGGAGGCCATAGATTTTGGAGGAGGGTTAGGAGATGTTGAACTGTTGTACCCCGCAAAAACTGGGAGCGAACTAATGTGAAAGGACGGGATGACTGGGAGCGAACTGTTGTGAGGTAGAAGACGGGGACGAGTAGGGCGTGCGAATGGCATGGGGTTGCTGGCTAGCCCGGTGGATAAACGGCTGCAAGCCCCCAAAGAGTTCTCGAGAACTATGCGGGACCCACTAGATGTCATGTCTACTAGACCCATATCGTAGGCCTGACGGTATAGCTTCTGCCTGTTCACACGCCATGTCGGCGCGTGGATGTAACTTCACTTAATTCCGTCAACCGTCACGCCTCCCACGACCTTCGCCTCCCTCGCGCGGTCGCGCCCTTTGAGACTTCGACCGGCTAAAAATGAGCAATTTTTTTGCCTACTCCGCATGCATGATTCTCCCTCTGGTCCTTTTTACTCCCGTCAACCGTATGCAAAGTGTTTGACCAAATATATACTTTTTTTAAACACCACCTTATATTAATTAACCAGCCACACCAGTACACTCATTCGATACAATATTCACCACACAGGGCGGTACGTTATTTACAAGAGTACCATCTAATCTATTGTCAAAGCTATACTTAGCGATTAAGTGTGCCACCTTATTGGCCGAACGGCTAATCTTTGACAATTGAAGATTGTTGATCAACTTCGAGATGCTCAACGCTTTCATCTTCAGGTCACGCATAGCAGACCTGTCATAGTCCCCCGATGCAAGAGACGCTACCACAAAAGCGCAATCAGTCTCTAAAATTACAGGATTATGAAGAGAAATACATATGTAGAGACCAGCAATGCAAGCCCTAAGCTCCGCTTCCTCCACGCTTTGACAGGCATCAATGAAATCCCACGACCAAATTTATACTAAAAATATCAATATCTACAATACTGATTATAATGAGTATAAGAACTACGTTTTATAGTGAGTGTAAGAATATTGATTTGACATTGTGAATGTTGATACTCCCTCCGCCTAGGTCAGTAAGTCATCTTAGGCTGTGCACCGTGATCAAGGAGGAGGGGAAAACGAGAGACATTAATGTTTATTTGCTAATTAAATAGTATTGCATGCAATGAACTAACCACTGCATGTCATGTTTGATAGTCTCAGGTCATTAAAAGCATGCACACCCTCATCTCTTATTTGTTGATATGTCAAGAAACAAGAAACGAGGTAGAAGTTAATGCACCGTGCCTACGTGTTTTGGGATTATTTGGTTTTCGTAAGATGACTTACACACCTAGCTATTAGAGTACCACTACCTCCCTTCTAGTTTAAAGGGCTCGACTCAAAATTTTCACCTACTCTTAGCAAGATAGTAGAGGCGGTGGAATAGTTTTTGAGGTCTGCAAAAGTACTCAACTAATGTTGTTGTTGTTCACAAAAAAATGTGTTTACCAATGCATGCATGAACACTAGTTAGTCTAACCCCCTATCTTCTTTAATTCTTTGCCACATCAGCATGTTTGCTATTCCCGTGTACCAGCTAAGATACCACCATGATGGCCAACCTTAATCATTGCATGCAATAATTTAGTGCACCTTGAAATATGAACATGTGTGGGGCGTGGATGTTTTTAATGACTTGGGACTATACCTAGCCCGGCATGCAAGATGACTTATTATGCACCATTCCCCATACCTGCAGGAAGCCCGTTCGTCTCCAAATCTTTTCTCTCCATGTGTGGAAACAATATGCCTGCCAAACTCTCCTTCTCCCTCCGGCGGTCCCACCACTCCACCCTGTGTGAAAAAATCTGCATGCATGACTCTCCTCCCCCCACGCTCGTCCAATCCGTTGTGACTAGCAATATTTCCACCCCTTCGCTCCCCCGTAATTTACTCCAACAAATATGCCCACATAGCTTTTACTTAACTTCAGGTGCATTGGGTCACTGACATACGGGCCCAGCAGTGTACTAACCCACATGTCAGTGATGCAATTGGACCTGCAGTTAAGTCAGTGCAGCTCAGTCCATATCTTACCTAGGTGTGCCATTGCTCGCTATAAATACTACGCCTCCCACGACATCGCTATCTCCTCCCCCTCACGTTCAAGTTCATCGCTATCTCCTCCCCCTCCCTCTCACGTCGACCACCATGGCATCTCCCTCCCAAGCCCTAGGAGCCCCTCGCCGCACCGCGTGGACGGTCACGCGTCGCCTTTCCGTTCCTCGCCGCCACTAGTCGAGGAGGACGCGTCGGTGTTCCGCTCCTCGCCGCTATGCGACGCGTCGCCGTTCCGTTCCTCGCCGCCACTAGTCGAGGAGGACGCGTCGGCGTTCCGCTCCTCGCCGTGACGCGACGCGTCGCCGTTCCGTTCCTCGCTGCCACTAGTCGAGGAGGACGCTTCGGTGTTCCGCTCCTCGCCGCAACGCGTCAAGGTGGACGCGTCGGCGTTCTCAATCTCGCAGGCACGCGCGTCGGAGGACGCGTCGGCTCCCTGCTACGAGGAGAACGTCGCGCCGCCCGCTGAGCCTCCCAGCCTTGAGGAGCTTTGGAAAGAAATGGATGTCGCCTTGTGGGAGGCTTTGCCTCCAGCAGAGCGCGCCAAAATAGAGGTGGAGAAGAAGGCCGAGGAAGAGAAGTGCACCGTGCAACAAGCTTTCTGGGAGATCTATGTCGCGTCCGAGAGAATCAAGCAATTGGTTCTTTGGCAGAAGGCTCGTGCGAGGGTCGTGAGGGTGGCGGAGGATGCCCATGCAGACGCCCTGAGTGCAGTCGGACCCAAGCGCCTCATCTACGCTTGGCGGTACGTGGACCGGGTCCACACTTCCAGCCAGGAGGAGTACCTGTTGGCGCCGGATCACCACACCGGTGAGATCGCGCTCATCCGCCGGCAAGCCGCCAATCATCACCTCGCGAGTTGCGAGGCTGAGGAAGAGGTGTTGTGTCGGCGCGCTGGGAAACGGCCGCGCACCAGGGCACTCGTGGCGCGCCGCAAGCGCTCCTGCGAGCGTCGTGGCTTTTAGGAGGAGTATAATTTTTGTTTCGTAAGGCGATCTCATTAGTTTTGGGACGCAAATGATAAATCCCGAACATTCAGGAATTTTTAGCGTCCTTAATTAAGTATGTAAAAGGGAAAGTTTGGAAACATTGTGTATTATTACGCATTTTGCAAGTTCGTGCATATAGCACAAACTTTACTATATACTATCGGACTACACGTCTCTCTCGATATATGCTTGCAGACTGTGCTACTCTCTCCGTCCAGGTCAATAAGTCATCTTTAGTTGTGCACGGTGACCAAGAAGGAGGGAAGACTTGTACACCTAGACGGAGGGAGTACTACTATTACTTATGTACGTGCAAATGCATGTTTGAACATTACGATGCGGTTTTTGTAAAAGTGAAAAAACAACACTAGTCAAGCTTGTGAAACGATTCAATGCAAAACAAATGCAAAAATGATCGTTTGATTGTTTACTTTTAGCTTCCTTCTCTGTGGTTACTTCTCTGTGCACCGTGACCAAGGAGGAGGAGAAAACGAGAAACGTTAATGTTTATTTGCTAATTAATAGTATTGCATGCAATGAAGTAACCATTGCATGTCGTGTTTGATATCTCAAGTCATTAAAAGCATGCACACTCTTTATCTCTTATTGGTTGATATGTCAAGAAACAAGAAACGAGGTAGAAGTTAATGCACCACGCCTAAGTGTTTTTGGATTATTTGGTTTTTGTAAGATGACTTACACACCTAGATGCACCGCGCCTAAGTGTTTTGAGTAACATTTTATCAGTTAAATCTTTGGTCAAAATTTAGCACAAATTACAATGGTGAGGAATAAACCAGGACGGAGTAGTAGTTTAGAAGCCCAAATAAATGAGTGAGGCGCCTTATTGTTACTCTCCACTTTGACTAATCTTGTGGGAGAAGTTGGGGAAGCCGCCAAAAGAACTGGCCCTAGGAGTAGTAGCTACGGATCGAGCGTGGGAGATGAACCGAAGAAAGTAAATGCAGAGAGATGAAATGCAAAAAAGATGGAGGGATGTGATGGTTGCTTGTCCGTTTATTTTACCAGGTCATTTATTACTGGGAGTGGTTGGGTTTTGTGATATGACGACTTTACTACCGCGCCACGAGCGGGGTGAGAGGTGAGACTCCCGTGCAGCGCCGCCCTCTACACTTGTACTACATCGGTCGTGGTTTATTAGTCCCCCATTGAATTTGACTGAAGATTTAACTGACAAAATGTTAGTGTATGTCAACAAAAACTATATCGTTGGATTCGTATTTGAACATAGTTTTGAATGATATAATTTTAGGTGACATGCATCAGTATTTATCGTACTATATATAATGTTAGTTCAATTTTTGGTCGTACTAATCTATAGTAGTAAGGTGCCCGTGCGTTGCACCGAAGAGTGAAATGCATTGATCGGGGAGTTGTTTATTTTGACAAAGGATGTGGGGGTCATCTCATGTGTAACAGGTATCAATAGGTTTCTTCGAATATTATCTCATCTCTAGAGCTCACAAACATCTGGTGAAATAGATAAAAAGGTATCTTTTGCAAACAAAAGCGTTCAACTGTTCAACCTGCATCCAAAACTTGTGAAGAAATAACACTTATTGTGCTTTGCAAGAAATGATCTTTAAGAATTAGTTTTTGAGTATCGATTGTTATACATGTTGGCTATAGATGACATGGCACTTTCTTATAGTCAACAGTTGGCTATACTATTAAGTAATATTAACCATGCCCTTATACATCTAGACGGAGGGATTAAATCAGGATTACTTGCAAGGGGGCAGAGGAGATGTAAGAAATGGTTCATCGTAAGTCTTTCACCAGTATTGTAGTAAAAATTCATACACGGAAGATTCTAGACGAAACCATAAACGGATACACTTTTATTCATGCACGATACTCCAATAGAGCAAGATCCTGCATGGAAGTCTCCACATGCTTAGACAGCGGATTACATTGAGCGAAGACTAATGATCAACATTTAACTTGATAATGCGTATTTTTTTAGAAGAATAGGGAGGCTCCTCCCCGGTTCCATTATCAAATGAAACCCAAAGTGTCTTACATCAGCTCACTGAGAGGAGCAGTTCAAAGGAAGGACTGCGGCAAAAGCCACTCAAGTTTAACGACAAGCTTACAGAATCAAAAGCGGCAAAGACACGCGCCATAAGCGCCCACACACACACTACTGTTTTCTAAGTGCACTTGATAATGCGTATGTCCAGGTGAACCTCCTTGGAGTCCCCGTGCACCGAGTCGGCGGGTAAAGGATATAATGGATGCCATGGGTTTTCCAAGTCCACATTGGCGGGATAGTCCCAGCTCCTCAGATTCCAAGTCTGTCCGATGAGGCGGTTTCGCCGCCCACGTGACCCGAAGGGGTAGTAACATTGACCTTGCACCCGTACATCTGCCTCGTGTCAGTGTCAGCATCAGCAGTGACGCCCCTGATGCACGCTACAAAGACGGGGCGGCGGCCTGCGCGGGCCTCGCCGGTGCCCACGATCAAGAGGAAGACGCTGCCGTCCTCCTCCGAGACTAGCAGGCGGCGGTGATCCTCCAGCGACTCCGGCATGGTGAACCGGTAGCACGTGTCGTACTTGATGTTCTCTGCCAAGGGCCAGCAGTGACCGCTGCACGCATCCGTGAGGTGATGCACCATGTCCGCCGGCGAGCCACAAAACAGCATCGGGCACTCATAGCAGTGGACGAAGGGCTCCTTGGAGGCATCGACCAGGCCGTCCATGAAACGGGAGTGGCTGTAGGGGACGTTGCGCCAGTTGAATATGTGAGCAAGTTACTACGAGATTTAATTCGAATAAGCACAAAATAAATCATGACGGCTATAACAGAGATGAAACTAATCATGTGGAATAGCATAGTAGTAGGATACAGAGTAGAAACATGAATTCTACCATGATTTCGAACAGGAAGGACAGAAACACATACGTTGCAACGGGAGCAGCACCATTGGCGTTGAGGTTGTCGCCCATGTCGTTGAGGAAGAGGTTGCCGAGGTTGGGGAAGAAGTCGTCGTCGGTGAAGTCGTGGCTGCCAACAGTCGCGAGAGTGCGCTCCCTAGATTTCAACAGCGCCCGCCGAATGGAGCGAAGGAGGGAGTGGCTGTAGGGGGGGACGTTGCGGCCGCCGAATGGAGCGCAGGAGGGAGTGGCTGTAGGGGGGGACGTTGCGGCCGCCGAATGGAGCGCAGGAGTAGCACACGAAGCAGTAGATGGTGTCCTTACTAGTATTCCCTAGTCTCTATCTATCTATATCTATATATATCTACTCTTATAGAAAACCGAGTTGGTGATGATGGTGTGCCGTGCAATGCACCGGCATCTTGCTATTTTTTGCATATAAGTCCAAACACCACGTAGACACGATCTATGAGCACGGTTCGTAGTCGTTCCATGATCGGGCATCGAAGTTTGTAACTATTTTAGATTAGAACATACTACTCCTCCGGTGCTAGTAATAGAGCAGAGTCTTACTCTACTACTCTACTCTAGCAAGCTAGGGCATAGTACTGTAGTAGGTACTGTAGGGAGTACCAGTACTGTGATCACTCAAGCAAGTTGTCTGGCATCGATATGACCCTACGCTGCTGGTATGTGTCTCGTAAGTCAAGCGGCATGTTGTAGTCATCATCACCTGTCCACTTCCCGCAGCAAATATTCGCTTCTCCATCTTTGTCTGCACATAATCTCGTCCAAGCTTCCATCCCCGCTAAGGCGCCTCCCCCCCTCGTCCGAAACCCAAGCACTAACAATGGCAGAACCGAGCAGCGTCCGCCGAAAGAGTGGCTGGAATTCGCTCCCCACAGAGGTAATCAAGCTCATTGTTTCGCGTGTGGACAGTCTCAGTACCATGCCGCTCGCCGCGTGCTCATCGGGGCTGTACCGTTTACTCAAAGCCCTCAGACCAGAGCTTTTTAAGCCAGCTCCTTGCTTGCTGATGTCGCCTGATCTTCAGAAACAGCGTGTCACGCAGCATAACGATCATAGGGTGGCGAGCATCAACCCCCTTCACTGCGATCCGATACCCGTCAGCCTCATCTACATTAACGGTATGTACTGGGTCGGCATGAACACGTCTTGGATGGTGCTCGTCGACAGTCGCGGCAGCTGGATGCTCGTGGAGGTCTACACCCGGCGATCGATCCCCCTTCCTTCGATTAACACTACACTGCTTTGGCACCGCGGCCCAGAATACTCGGAATCTTACAGTAGCCAACATGATACCAAGTTTGATTTGCTCAAGGTTGTAATCTGCCAAGTGCCCACAAGATCTGGGAATTATAAAGATTTCAGGCTAATTGCGTTCTTCAACCGTGGTCTCGCCTATCTGACAGGTCACTGTGGTAAGTGGATAAATCTGCACGTCCATCGCAGGATCATACATCCTCCATGGTTCTCTGATGCCATTGAACACAAGGGCTTCATTTACGCTATCGACTCCTTCTATGGCTGGACGTATTGCTGGCCTACTCCAGTCATCGCTACAAATGGCTGTTACAACAGTATGTTACTTTCCTATGATATCATGATGGCTTGCTTATATTACTGTCAACATTTACTGAAAAAATATTGATGCTCATAACATGCTGTTCTTAAGAATGACTAAATCAAGAGCCCTTTTTTATTTGACTCCAACTTGATATGATGTTGTAGGCCGCCTGGTGTCCCTACCTTTCCTAATCCCAGAACCTTTCAAAGAAAAGCGTCATGGCAGTTGCAGGTGGTTCCTAGCTCGATCAGACGATGGCGAAAGATTGATGATCGTTCGCACGTACCTGACGTGTTGTTTCGCGGAATACAATCACAGTCACTGCAAGGTCTTTGAGCAGGATCCCAGCTTCTCTGGGCCTTCAGGAATTTTTCACTGGAGGCTGGTAAGTAGCCTTGGCACACGCTCTCTGTTTGTCGGACTGAATTAACCGATTAACCAGGAGATAGCCGACGGCAAGGATCATGATGGCAGCGCGGTTTCGTTCATCAGGCAAAACTATGTGTACACAGCGTACCATGCGTCTCTGCATGCACCATACCCTGATATGTGCCGCCACGCTCTGCAACCCAAAGTAGGAGAGAGGGTCGCAAGTATCAGACTTCGACCTGATGGCTGGAGTTTCCCCCGTCAGGCACCCATCTGGTTCAAGCCGTCAGCCAATCTCCACAGCTTAATAAATAGTAACGTCTAACTGAGCCAGTTAGTTAGATGCGTACACTTGGTGTAGTAGGATCTTTATTTAGTTTGATGCATACACTTGTTCTTTTTTGGTAGCCCTTTTGTAATGATGGCTGATGTTTGGTTTGGAAGAGAGAGTTGCGTCTTCACTCTTCTGGCCTGCTTCATGCTTCTGTTGCACCCCCAGCCCTGGTTGTTGCTGCTGCTGTTTTCAATGTACAATCAGTAGTATATTTCATTTGTTGGTTGAATATAAATGTGTTGTTAGAACGACAAACACAATGTTTTGGAAGTCGTTGCACGGTTCGATCCTTTAGTGCCCCGTACCGTATGTAGCTCATACTATTTTTTGTACGGAACACATTTTCCACTTGTTGATAACATGCAGCCCACTGATGAAGACCCAATAGAGAAGCCCATAATTAACTGGAAGGGACACTCTCACATGAATCCGGCCCAGGTACATGCTCATGGTCCCATAAACATAAATAAGTAAATAAATAAATAAAGCTAAATGCTCATGCACCAGTTCTTTGGGAAAAAAGGTAGCCCATTATTTCTTTTTGAAGAATACCCAAGCTAGGCCTATTTGTTTTCTCCGAATTACTGGGCTGCAAATCTTTCAAGACGAGCAAATGGGATATTAGTTTTTTTTGAATTTTGTTCTTCACTGATATCTTATACGTATTTCATTGGATTTAAAATGACATAGTACTAACTTATTTTTAAATTTGTTTTAGTATGGCTATTAATTTTTGGATTAAGAATATTTCGTTCCCCAGCAAAAATTTCCCACATATTTAGTTAATTTTTTGACCCTGGTACTGACCAGAAAATGGCCGGCAATTCTAAAAATGGAAAACGGGCTGCAATAAATTCCATATGAATTAGAAAATGAGTAAAAATTATAAAAATAATAGCAAATGGGTTGTACACGCCACAGATTTCGAGGCTAACTTGTTTACGCAAGGCTTTGTGAGTGAACACACAATTCTAGCCGCCATGCTCCTTCAATCTCTGATCTTCCTGCTCCAGCCGCCTAAACTAGCGCCGGCGGGACTGCACGCTCCCTCCTCTTGTGGCCCGCTGTGATGCCGCGCAGGCTTCCCCGGCCCACCCTACTCCCTCTGCTGGCCTGGCCGCACGCAATCAACTGCCTCCTTATTACGCGAAAAAAAAGATTCCTCCCACTGACATCTGGGGCGCACCGGTTGGGAGGCTGACCTGTGGGCCTACTACGTTGACACGTACGCAAGGCTTGTCAACTTAGTCGACAAACAACTCTAGCAGCAGTAACCGCTGGATTTGAATCGAACGGTCCTGCTGCTTCTTCAATCGCTGCTCTACTTGCAACGGCCGCCCAAACCAGCGCCGGGGAGACCGCCTGCTCCTGCCTCCAGTGGCCGGGTGTGCTGCCATTGAGGCCTCATCGCCCCCTACTACTCGCACCGCTAGCTAGGCCCTGCGGCGACGGCAGCCTCACACCGCAGCCGAACCAGTGAACCCTGGTACTCCTCTCTGCATGGGCATCCACTGCCGCGTCTTCCCCGGCTCCGTGTCGTCCCCTTCCTAGGCCTCGCCGTCGTCCACCGCCTTGGTGCTCTCGGCGCGGCGTGGTCAATGTGGTCAACGACATTCCATCGGGAGAGTACTGTAAGTGTAGAGGCTGACAGCTGGGTCCACGGCCACAGCCCATTTTTTTGTGATTTGCCAAGTAAGTCGCTTTGTCAGGCCTGTTGGGCTGCAAATCTTTCAAGACGAGGAGAGCTTTCATTCGGCTGGCCGAGAAAATGGCCCATCAGTAATGAGAAATGGCCTGTACATTTTTAAAACACATCAAACCGACAGTTAGTTTCAAATATCTTTTTTTTCATTTCGAGATTTTAAATTACATTAATTTCTATGCGTGGAGAATTTGTTGGATTTTATATTGATGTGCATTTATTTTTAAAATCAGTTTGAATGTGAGTCGAAATTTCGGGATTAAAAACAGTTCGGACCGCACGGAAATATGCAAAATTTCGTATAAGTTTTTAACCGTGGCCACAATATGGGCTGTAATGCAAACAAAAAGAATATGGGCTCCAAAAAAACCTTAAGAATTAGCAAATGGGTTGTAAATTATTAAAAATAATGGCAGATGGGTTGTATGCTGTTTTCCACAGATTTGAGGCTTTCCTAAAAAAAGGTTGACGCACAAGCAGTGACTGTTGGATGGCCATCCAACGGCCGTTGTGCTTCTTCAATCTCTGCTCTTCCTGCTCCAGCCGCTCAAACAAGCGCCGACGGGACTGCCTGCTCCCTCCTCCCCGCGGCCGGCTCTGACAGCTCGGACCCACCAGCTATATCTTCGCACGCAAGGAAGTGCCTCCTTATTACGCACAAAAAAAATGAAAACTCCCCCTGTTAGCTGGGACCCAGTATAGTGGCAGGCTGACTTGTGGGCCTACTAAGTTGACGGGGACGGAGGGCTTTGTCAACTTAGTCAATATGCACGATTCTAGCTCCAGTGACCGTACGATGTCCATCCAACGGCCGTAGTGCTTCTTCAACCTCTGGTCTTCTTGCTTCAGCCGCCCAAACCAGCGCCGGTCGTGCCTCATGGTCCTGCCTCCCATGGCCGGCTGTGATGCGGCGGAGGCCTCACCGCCCCCTACTACTCCCATCACTGGCCAGGCCATCCCTCTACTCACACGCACCCCCTGTTATTCTGCGGCGACGGCAGCCTCACACCGCAGCGAACCAGTGAACCCTCGTACTCCTCTACGCGTGGGCATCCACTACCACGTCTTCCCCGGCTCCGTGTCATCCCCTTCCTAGGCCTCGCTGTCGTCCACCGCCCTGGTGCTCTCGGCGCGGGGTGGTCAACGTGGTCAAGGAACGGCTTCCATCGGACGTGGACTGTACGTGGAGAGGCTGACAGCTGGGTCCACGGCCGCAGCAAGGAAGGGCCTCCTTATTACGCGCAAAATAATTATTCCTCCACCTGACAGCGGGGACCCACCGGACGGGCCACCATATTTCGCGAAAAAAACGTTTCCCCCATGACTACTGGGACCCACCAGCTACACCTTCGCACGCAAGGAAGTGCGTCTGGGCAAAAAAAAACGATCCGCCCCCTTGACTGCTGGGACCCACCAGCTACATCTTCGAACGCAAGGAAGTGCGTCCGGGCAAAAAAAACGATTCGCCCCCCTGACTGCTGGGACCCACCAGCTACATCTTCGCACGCAAGGAAGTGCCTGACAGTCGGGACCCACCTGGTCAAAGCGTACATAGCATTGTCATTCTGGTCGCGAACGTGTACGTACATACTGGTCGATGTAGAGGCGCGCACATGTCGTAGATGTAGAGGCGCGCACGTGTCGTAGTAGATGTGCTCACGTAGCATGTACACGTACGTACAGCGGCAAGGGTGCAAGAAAGAAAATACGGCCACGTACGTACATACGGGCAGGGTCTCCAACGCCTATCGCGCATACGTACGTGGCTGGGTTGGAACGGAGAAACAGCGTCGTCGTCGTGTTCATGGGGAGCCAACCGGCTGGGTCGGAACGGAATGCGTGGTCGTGTTCATCGGGAGGGCTTGGACGGAACAGGCGATGGAAACGAGGCCTGGCGTACCGCACAACGTAGGAAACGGCCTTGTGTTTGACCGGCCACGTTCGAAACGGGGTCCTGTTGATCGGGAGGGGCCTGGCGTACCGCAAAACAGAGGAAACGGACCTCCTATGGTCGAAACGGGGGTCCTATTAATCGGGAGGGGTGTGGCGTACCGCAAAACGGACGAAACGGACTTGTGTTGGAGCGCTACGGTTGAAACGGGGGGAGGGGTGTGGCGTACCGCAAAACGGGACTCCACGGGATACTGTTCATCTCCACCGTCGACCTCCTCCAGCCTCCACGGGCTACCGTCGACCTCATCCAACCTCCACGGGCTCCTGTTCATCCAGCCTCCACCGTGCGCTACTCCATCGGCTACTGTTCAACCACCCCTCCACGGGCACCCCTCCACCATCTACTGTTCATCCAGCCCTCCACACCACGGGGTCCTATTCAACCACCCCTCCACGGCCACCCCTCCACCGTCTATTGTTCATCCAGCCCTCCACACCACGGGTTCCTGTTCATCTAGAGGCAACGCCACCGCTCACTGTTCATCCAAACCCCCCCGCAACGCTCACTGTTCATACAATCGATCGGCTTCAGTTAGCAGTAGTAGCGAAGGAATCGCTCCATCGGGTTCAGTTAACAGCCATCGATCGATTGCTTGGGTTCAGTAACGCGTAGCCTGCAGTGCAATCGCTCGGGTTCAGTTAGAGCCCAACGCCTTGCTCGGGTTCAGTTAGAGCCAACGCCTCGCACACATGCGCATACGTACAGAGAAACGCGCATCGCTCCGCCCCCGACCTCCCACCGTAATCGGCAACTCCCCGAAATTTTCCTCCCCCTCGCTTCTACCACGGTTTTTTCCGTCATGGACGGCCCAAAGAATGTCATGCAGCTGCGTCTCCGGCCCGCCCAGGACGAAAAGCCCATTTTTTGTCATGATTTTTTATCATAGAAGTAGGAGCCCACCACATCTATGATGATACTGGGTTTTGTCACAATTATCGTCATAGAAGTGTTATATGTATGACAGAAAAAAAATTCGTTCGGCCCAAAATGTCACGGATGTGTCTTTTTTTGTAGTGATATGTTGTTTTTTATTATATTTTGTTAGACTATTGATGTTTTCCTAGTATGACCATAAACTAACTTTTTTGGACACTGTACTGTTTGGATCTACGGTAGGGTGCGTCGATTGCAAATTTAAAATTTCCTATGCGCAGAACATCCAGGAACATGCTATGGGAGATGGATCGTAGTTCGTTACCACTAGACGCGCAGTGTCGTGCAGCGGAAGAAGAGTTGGGGCAGCGTGTCCGCGTGGATCGTCTCCTCCTCGTCCGATCTCCGACGAACAGCCGGTCGTCCGATCCCACGTACAAGTTCGCCGGAGTGGCGCAAGTGCACCGCCTCTAATGGTATTCGCGCGTGTAGGAGGAACACCGTGCGGCAGACTGCTAGGTCCGATCACACAGTCGGCGGCGGGTGGAGGTGGCTATTCACAACACATGCAAACCCTAGTTGCAGCGCCAAAGCGATCAATCGCATGAGTGTGCCGCACCTCCACTTTATATAGGCGTCCATCGCAGGCTCAACACTTGGGCCTCGTATGGACCCTAAAGCCCAAAGTCTACTCGGTCACGTTCCTAGTCCAGTTCGGACCACATCTGACCAGTGTCCTACGAACCGACCTCGTAGGTTCCTTCCCTTAAGCGCGTGACTCCTTAGGTTCAAGTGGGCTTGGTCACAGTTCGGATCACCTCCGACCTGCACGGTTGGTAGCAGCCTCTAGCAAGGCGTGCCGACCACCAAGCAGACTATGAAGCTGGTTATGCGAACCTGTACAACATGTCACACTTCTGTTCCCTTTGTCGCACGATATATGTTGTCAGGCTCAAGGCGAGACTTTCATCCTTGTGCTAGCCCGACCTCTTTCTCGTTCCAGTGATACCGACCACAATCCGGATTATCTCATAATCCTTGTCGCATGGCCATGCTTCTCTTGGTCGGATCACACGAGGGGCCCAGAGCATGGGTCTGGACAAGCCCGAAACCTACCTTTGTAACTACCCAGTCACGGAGTAGCGTTTGGTCGGCCCAAAGCAAGTCTATCACCATCCCGAGTACATGCGTCAACTCAGGTCTTAGGACATAGAACGTATGTTGTTCTAGAGACTCACAGATGACATATCGCTGCGTCTCATAGTTGAGTCTGTCCGACTCGGACCTTATCTCGACTCGGATCCGACTACGTCGAATCCGACCAGACCTTTCCAAGTCCGTATTATCCGGTTAGCATCCAATGCTTCATGGCTAGTGAGACCAAGCCATCGACCGTGTCATATGCTAGTCTAGTAGGTTGCGCGTCCACACAGCCCTTTCGACTAGGGACCTTTTAGGACAGTCATCATACAATGCATAGTCCCACAAACAAGTCACGTACTTGCTGATACACGTCATTGATAATGTCCAAGGACTATCTTTATTCATAAACACATAGGAAATATCATCATACATGATTGCCTCTAGGGCATATCTCCAACAAGTACAGGCACAGACTCTCATACATACACACATACACTTGTCCATGTAAACGCACACACGCACTCTACCTCTATGAGCACATCTAAGAGACTGAGCCGGCAAATCATCTTGAGATTGACGAAGTCATCATAAACATTTTTGTAGTCGACATGAACGTCTCCGGAAGGCCTGAAACAAATCTAGGAAAATACAAGCACGAGTGTCAAGTCTAGCACTTGAAGCCTGGTGGGCTAAAAATACCACTGTCCTCCTAACCATCCAACTACTGGTTGGTTCGACCGTTGATTTTTTGGTTATATGCATCTCAATTATACAAAGGCCGAGCATTGCTTATCATGCTTTGTATCCGCTTGATGGTACATATTGAATTGATAAAAGCATCTTTTATTGAAAACAATTTTATTTCTCATCTAAAAAATCATTTTCTAGGCAGAAATGCTTTTTGTGTTGGGAATGATGGACTCCATTTTTGTTGTAACATGATCGCCTAACATTTTCTAAGCCCTATCTCGCCGATCAAGCAAGCACTGCAAGCACCAGGAAGAACTAAACATCTACATCACAAGATCCAGGAGAAGAAGGAAAGCTAAGATGGGAGGATCTTAAGACAAAGGTGTTACTTGACCCTTCACTCTGAGTGGGTCAAGTTTGAGCTATATGATCATGTCGATCCTATCACTATGGTGTGGTGCCTTTCATACCAAGGTGAGGGGTAGGGTCTCTCTTTTGCGTTATAGAGGGGATGTGTTGTATTTCTTGAGTCATGTGTTTCAACCTTGATCAAGACCTCTCTTGTGGTGGTAGGCTGATCCTTATAGTGCTTCCTCCAGTGATTGTCTTTGGTGCCGAAATATAGAGGTCTTCGTCGTTACTAACAGTGCTCTCTGTCCTTTACCTTTGTACTTGTAATGTGTGTTGCTTCTAGCCAGACCCCATTGTCACCGGCCGTTGTGGCGTGTTTTTTTGTAACTCCTGGCCAATTGATAGCTTTGTTGATTCGAAATCAGACCCTGTCGAGCTTCTATTGTAAAAATAATTACGGTAGAAAAAAACCAACCCGGTTAATTGCAAGTCTTTTTTGTTTCTTTTCGATGCATCTAATATTGTTTGCTCTAAAAACATTCCTAATTTCTGACCATTAACAATTTTATTTCACATCTAAAAAATCATTTGCTAGGCATAAATGCATTTTTTTTCTCGACAATGTTGGATACTCCATTTTTGTTGTAACATGATCACCTCACATTTTCTAAGCCCTATCTCATTGATCAAGCAAGCACTGCAAGCACCAGGAAGAACTACACATCTACATCACAAGATCCAGGAGAAGAGTGATACGTCTCCAACGTATCTATAATTTTTGATTGTTCCATGCTATTATATTATCTGTTTTGGATATTTTATATCCATTAATATGCTATTTTATATTATTTTTGGGACTAACTTATTAACCCAGAGCCCAATGCCAGTTTTTGTTTTTTCCTTATTTTTGAATTTTACAGAAAAGGAATATCAAACGGAGTCCAAACGAGCAGAAAATTTATGGAGATTTTTTATGGACCGGAAGAAGCCCACGGAGCATCGGAGTCAAGCCAGAAGAGTCCCGAGGCAACCACAAGGGTGGGGGCACGCCCTACCCCCCTAGGAGCGCCCCCTGGCTTGTCGCTGCCCCGTGGACCCCCGCCCCCCCTCACGTGAAACCGACGCCAAAAATTCCTATAAATCCTGAAACCCCCAGAAAGAAACCTAGATCAGGAGTTCCGCCGCCGCAAGGCTCTAAGTTTACGGAAAATCTATCTAAGCCCGTTCTGACACCCTGCCGGAGGGGGGAATCATCACTGGAGGCCATCTTCATCATCCCGACGCTCTCCATGAGGAGGGAGTAGTTCACCCTCGGTGCTGAGGGTATGTACCAGTAGCTATGTGTTTGATCTCTCTATCTCGTGTTCTTGATTTGGCACGATCTTGATGTACAGCAAGCTTTGTTATTATAGTTGGATCTTATGGTGTTCTTCCCTCTCTACCTTGTGATGAACTGAAACTTTTCCTTTGAGGTTTTGTTATGTCGGATTAAATCTTTCGATGTGAGAGCACTTGATGTATGTATTGCGATGGGATATCCGTGGAGACAATATGATGTTCTATTGATCCACGTGATGTATGTTTTGGTTATCAACTTGCGGATTCCCGTGGTGACATTGGGGTAATCTATGCATAGGGGTTGGTACGCGTTTTCATATTCCTTTCTCCGATAGAAATCTTGGGGTACTTTTGAAGTTCTTTGTGTTGGATTGAATATTATGAATCTGATATCGTGTGATGCATATCGTATAATTGACCCACGTATACTTGTAGTGACATTGGAGTATCTATGTGACATTAGGGTTTGGATGTGCATCATATGGTGTTATTTTAGTACGAACTCTAGGACGGTTTGTGACACTTATAAGAATAGCCCAATAGATCGATCAGAAAGAATAACTTTGAGGTGGTTTCATACCCTACAAGCAATTTCATCTTATATTCTCCGCGATAGGAACTTTGGAGTGATTCTTCATTGCATGTTGAGGGATTTTTATATGATCCAATTATGTTATCATTGTTGAGAGACTTTGCACTAGTGAAAGTATGAACCCTAGGCCTTGTTTTCAAGCATTGCAATACCGTTTTTTGCTCACTTTTGTTACTAGTTATCTCGCTGTTTTTATTCATTCAGATTATGAAAATATATTTCTACCATCCATATTACACTTGAATCACCATCTCTTCGCTGAACTAGTGCACCTATACAATTTACCATTGTATTGGGTGTGTTGGGGACACAAGAGACTCTTTGTTATTTGGTTGCAGGGTTGTTTGAGAGAGACCATCTTCATCCTATGCCTCCCACGGATTAATAAACCGTAGGTCATCCACTTGAGGGAAATTTGCTACTGTTCTACAAAACTCCGAGCTTGGAGGCCCAACACGAGTCTACAAGAAGAAGGTTGCGTAGTAGACATCAAGCTCTTTTCTGGCGCCATTGATGGGGAGGTGAGTGCTTGAAGGTATATCTTTAGATCTTCCAACTAAATCTTTTAGTTTCTTTTTTATCACTATTTTAGTCCATAAAAGACAACTACAAAAAATGGAATTGAGGTTGCCTCATATGCTTCATCTTTTTTAATGTCTTTCATGAAAATAAGGATTCGGAAAATTGTGCCAAAGTGTTAGAAGAAGAAGTCAATAAAATGTTTGGCATAAAAACTTTGAATGATGAGCATGATTGCAATGTTGTTAGTATGAATTCTTTGAATATCCATGTTGCTAATGATACGCAAAGCTACAATCTTGGGGATGCTATGTTTGATGAAGATGATACTTTTTGCCCCCAAGTTTTGATGAGCAAATTTATTATGATGATAGCATGCCTCCTATTTATGATGATTATTTTGATGACATGTATGCTATAAATAATAATGATAACCATGAAACTTGTCGTCATGATTTGAATTTTCAATTGGATTATGCCTCACATGATAGTTATTTTGGTGAGTTTGCTCCCACTACTATTCATGAGAATAAATTTGCTTATGTGGAGAGTAATAAAAATTCTATGCTTGTGGATCATGAAAAGAATGCTTTATGTGATAGTTATATTGTTGAATTCGTTCATGATGCCACTGAAAATTATTTTGAGAGAGCAACATATGCTTTTACATATCTCAGTAATATCAAGTTTCCTCTCTTTATGTTGAAAATCTTGAAGTTTTGCATGTTTTACCTTCCTATGCTAGTTGATTCTTGTTTCCATAAGTCATTTGCTCACAAAACACCTAGGCATGGGTCAGACTTAAAATGTGCTAGTCATATGCTTCATGATGCTCCCATTATGCTTCAATTCTTATCTTTTATGTGAGCATCATTGAAATTATCAATGCCTAGCGAAAAGGATTTAAAGAAAAGCGCTTGTTAGGAGATAATCCAATATTTTTCCTTGCTGTTTTGCAATAAATTTATCTATCCTCTGGTTAGATGTGTTTTCATGTTTTAATTTAGTGTTTATGCCAAGTAAGACCTTTGGGATAGTTTGGAAGATTGTTTATTTGATCTTGCTGAAAAACAGAAACTTTTGCGCCCAGTAAAACAATTTCAAAAATCATAGAAGCATGATTTTGATCTGAATTTTTTTACACAAGATTGATATACAAATTACCCAGGTTGTCCTAATTTTTCAGAATTTCTGGAGTTACAGAAGTATACGAAGTTTCCTGATTAATACAGACTGTTCTATTTTAAACAGATTCTGTATTCTATGTGTTGTTTGTTATATTATTTTGATGAATATATGAGTAGTATCGAAGGGTATGAAACATGGATAAGTTGGAATATAGTAGATATAACACAAATATGAATTTAGAATGAGTTCACAACAGTACCTAAGTGGTGATTTATTTTCTTATACTAACGGAGCTCATAAGATTTTCTGTTGAGTTTTGTGTTGTGAAGTTTTCAAGTTTTGGGTAAATACTTGATGGACTATGGAATAAGGAGTGGCAATAGCCTAAGCATGGGGACACCCAAGGCACCCCAAGGTAATATTCAAGGACAACCAACTAAGCTTGGGGATGCCCCGGATGGCATCCCCTCTTTCGTCTTCGTCTATCGGTAAATTTACTTGAGGCTATATTTTTATTCACCACATGATATGTTTTTTGCTTGGAGCATCATTTTATTTTGTTTATATTTGCTTGATGTTATTCAGAGACGTGCTTTCTATCTTTTAGTTCAATAAAAAGGCCAATTATAGCCTTTACCATGCTTATTTTACAAGTCTATACGTTGTTGTTTTGAAAACAAAAAGTTTTCTATTATTGTATGAATTCTTCTGGGAAGTCAAAATGTGATAAAATCTTGAAATTTTTAAACAATGAGTAACAACAAATTTTCTACAGTGTGGTAATTTTTCATAAATTTTGGAGTTAGGGAAGTATGATTCCTCTTGCATTCTTTACAGACTGTTCTGTTTAGACAAATTGTTGTTATGTTTGCATACATTTGCTTGTTTAATGATTCTATTTGAGGACAGGAGTGTTAAATATGTAGAGGCATTTAGTAGGCAATATCGAATAATAATTTAGTGATTTGCTACAGTAGAGAATGATAAGGTTATTGCATTGATTTATACTAACTTATCTCATGAGTTCTTGTTGAGTTTTGTGTGTATGAAGTTTTTGAGATTTAGGGAAACCGTGATATGAGCGGAATTATGGAGACACAAAAGCTCAAACTTGGGGATGCCCAAGGAATCCCAAGTTAATATTTCAAGAAGTCTCAAGCATCTAAGCTTGGGGATGCCCCGGTTGGCATCCCACCTTTCTTCTTCAACAACTATCGGTCAGTTTTGGTTGAGCCTAAGTGTTTGCTTCTTCACATGATATGTGCTATCCTTGCAATGTCATTTTTTTGCTTGTTGTTTGAATAAAGTAATTAAGATCAGAAATTCTAAAATGGGAGCGGGTCTTCTCATAGCTAGTTAATTATTTAACTACTCATTGATCTTCACTTATATCTTTTTGGAGTAGTTTGTCAGTTGCTCTAGTGCTTCACTTATATCTTTTTAGAGCACGGCGGTGGTTTTATTTTATATAAATTGATGAACTCTCATGCTTCACTCATATAATTTTGAGAGTCTCTAAACAACATGGTAATTTGCTTAGGGAATGAATTTAGTCCTAATATGATGGGCATCCAAGAGGGATATAATAAAAACTTTCATATAAAGTACATTGAATACTATGTGAAGTTTGATTCCTTATGATTGTTTTGAGATATAAAGATGGTGATATTAGAGTCATGCTAGTGAGTAATTGTGAATTGGTAAAAATACTTGTGTTAAAGTTTGTGATTCCCGTAGCGTACACGTATGGGGAACCGTTATGTGATGAAGTCGAAGCATGATTTATTTATTGATTGTCATCCTTTGTGTGGTGGTCGGGATCACGCGATGGTTAACTCCTACCAACCCTTCCCCTAGGAGCATGTGTGTAGTACTTTATTTCGATAACTAATAAATTTTTGCAATAAGTATGTGAGTTCTTTATGACTGTCGGCATTCTGGGAACGGGGGTCCCCAGACTTGCCTGCCTGCGGCCTGCGGCGTGGCTCAAAGGAGGCCCAGCACAGCCCATCTTCACCAACACAAGCTCAAGACCCTCGCGAGGGGCCAAGCCTCGCGGGGCGGACGACAAGGAGCTTCCTCAGTCACGGCCTCGTCAGGCTGGCTCGCGAGGAGGCGGAGAGTTCAAGGCAGGATACCTCGCAAGGTGCCCATGACGCAAGCCATGACGACCAAGGGCGCCAGTCGGGCGCCAGCCCGCGCAGTGTCCTCCTTTCCTCTTTGGTGCAAAGGGAGCAAGCGCAGGCGAGAGCATCAAGCAAAGGCATCCATTTCGGTGCAACAAGACCAAGGCTAGCCCAACGGTAGGGAAGAAGTCATTGTGGAGCCCAAGCAGGCGTCACCACCAGAGCCTTTGATGGGTGAGGGCCAACTTTAGTCAGGATAAGCGTACCCGTTGTTCCCCTTCAAAATGGCCAATTGTTGGCGCCCTTCCCGCTCAATATTTGGGAAGAGGCCCAGGGCCTTTGCCTATAAATAGGCCTAGCCAGCCCCAGGGTAGAGGCATCTGGACCTGACCTAGCAATCTGGATCCTCGCCAAGAAACCAGTAAATAGAGCGATTGAAATCCTCCTAGCAGTTCGTCGCACCAGCCAAGAACAGACCCTCGCGAGGCTGTTCTTCCTTGTATTGTTCATCATTAGTCCAAGAGGCAATCCACCACACTACACACTGGAGTAGGGTATTACACCACAATGGTGGCCTGAACCAGTATAAATCTTGTGTCTCTTGTGTTGTTCTGTTTGGTAGTTTAGATCCTAGCGATTCGGCGAGGTGCAAGCCGGCAGAGGGTTAAATCTCCGTGCGCACCCCAGTGTTCGAACCTCAAGGGTCTGCCGGAACCCGAAATCCGACATTTGGCGCGCCAGGTAGGGGTGCGCCGGAATCTGCCTTCCGTCGTCTCGTTCTTCTCCGACCATCGCATCCATGTTTGACGCCGTCGGGCTTGCGTCGAGCGCTGAGCCGCCCTCGGTTCCCACGTCGCCCGGACGGCTCTCGTCGGCGGGCGCCCTCATCGTTCCCCGTCACCTGCCATCAACGCCGCCACAGGCCCGGCGGGGAACGGGCAGCAAGCATCATCCCAGCATTTCCTCGTGGCCTCTTGGGAAGAGCCACGCGGCCTCTTCCTCACCCACCCCGTTGCGCCGGCTCCCTCGGTCATCGCGGCCCTCCTGGGCGGCTCGCAGGCGCCGCCCTCCAGCCACCACGTCAAGCCATTCGTCTATCGGGTCGGCGCCGCCTCCATGCGGCAGGGGGCTCCCCCGGGCCGGACGGAGCCATCGGCCAGGCTGACCTTCAGCTCTGAGGACCACCCCTCCAACTTGACCTGCTCGGGCGCGCTCCCCATGCTCTGCACGCCCACCATCTGCCAGGTGGCTGTCACCAGGACTCTCATCGACGGTGGCGCGGGCCTCAGCGTGCTATCAGTTGAGGCCTTCAACCTCCTCTGCATACCCCGCGAGCGGCTGCAACCCAGCCGGCCTTTCTTGGGCGTCGGAGGCGGGTCGTCCAGCTCCTTGGGGCAGATCCGGCTCCCGGTAACTTTCGGCACCTACGACAATTTCCGCACAAAGATGGTCGATTTCGACATTGCCCCCATCGTCCTCCCCTACAACGCCATCCTCGGCTATCCAGCATTGGCCAAATTCATGGCCGCAACTCACCCGGCGTACAACCTCATGAAGATGCCCGGGAGCAACGGCGTCCTCACCGTGCCCGGGGACACCGAAGGTGCGCTGCGAGTACTCAAGCTCGCCCTCAAGACGGCGGCGGCGGCGCGGCCCATCGACGCAGAAAACCCAACCTCAAGGGGGCTGCGCCGACCAAGAAGAAGCAGTTGTTCACTCAAGGCAAAGCAGGACCAAAAAGGACTCGCAGAGGTCGCTACCACGGCTGAGGAGGATCAGCCGCCGCAGGGAAGTGTGCCGGGAACGGAGGAGGCCCTTCCCCTAGGCAACCAGCTTCCAGAAGCACCATCGCCTCAGCAGGCGCCACGGCTTCCGGAGGACACCACCAGCACCGATGCTCCAAGCCTCGTCGAGCACCCGGTGTACTTCGTCAGCACGGTGTTGCAGGATGCGAGGGCACGGTACCCCATGCCATAGAAGCTCCTCCTCGCGCTGCTGGTGGCCTCGCGCAAGCTGCAGCACTACTTCCAGGGTCACCCGATCAAGGTTGTCTCGGCATACCCCTTGGAAAGGGTGTTCAGGAGCCCTAACTCGGCCGGAAGGGTCGCTGAGTGGAACATTAAATTGCAAGCATTTCAGCTCGAATTCAGCACGACCAGAGTCATCAAGGGTGCCGCGCTAGCAGATTTCGTGGCTGAATGGACGGAGGCACCGGACCTCAAGGCCGACGAGGACCGATCACTCTCCCCAGGAAGCGAGGCGCCAGAAGGCTGGGTCATGTACTTCGATGGGGCGTTCCAGGCATGGCGCTGGGGCTGGGGCGGTGCTCATATCTCCCACTCAGGACAAGCTGTACTACGCCGTGCAGCTCTGCTTCCAGCAGGGTGAAAAGGTCTCCAACAATATAGCGGAGTACGAGGGGCTGATAGCAGGCTTGAAGGCCGCCGCTGCCCTGGGGGTGAAGCGCCTTACTATCAAAGGCGATTCGCAGCTCCTCGTCAATTTCTCCAACATGGTATACGATCCTAGAGATGAGCACATGGAGGCCTACCTTGCGGAGGTCCGCAGGATGGAGAAGCAGTTCTAGGGGTTGGAGCTGCAGCATGTGCCCCGCGGCACTAATCAAGAGGCGGACGACATCGCCAAACGAGCCTCCAGGCGGTTGCCCGAGGAGCCGGGCGTCTTCGAGGAACGGCTATTCAAGGCCTCGGACCTGCCATCGTTATCGAACACAGCACAGCCTCGGGTGGAGCTTCCTCAGCCACCCGCCTCGGGAGCCCCAGCCTGTGGCCCGGACTCAGGAGCACGCCTGCTCCTGATGATGGAGCCTCAGGAGGGGTGCTGGATCATAGAGCTCCGAAGCTACTTAACGCAAGGGACCTTGCCGGAGAAGGAGGAGGAAGCAGAGCGTGTGGCGCGGCAAGCCACAGCGTACTGCATCAGGAATGGAGAGCTCTACCGGAAACGACCGAGTGATGTGTCCCTGCGTTGCATCACCAGGGAGCAAGGGAAAGAACTGCTGGCAGACATACACGGTGGAGACTGTGGGCATCATTCGTCGTCACGGACCCTCGTCGGCAAGGTGTTCTGCAGCGGTTTCTATTGGCCTACTGCGCTCAATGACGCTGTCGAACTTGTGAAGGCTTGCGAGGCTTGCCAATTCCATGCCAAGCAGATCCATCAGCCGGCAGGAGGTCTGCAAACCATACCCCTCACGTGGCCATTTACAGTCTGGGGGCTGGATATCCTGGGCCCTTTTCCTCGGGCGCCAGGTGGCTATCGCTACCTCTACGTCGCCGTGGACAAGTTCACCAAGTGGGCCAAAGTCGAGGCCGTCCGCACCATCCCTGCTGGTTCGACGGTCAAGTTCATCAAGGGCATCGTGAGCCGGTTCGGGGTGCCGAACCGCATCATCACTAACAACGGTTCGCAGTTCACCAGTAACCTTTTCAAAACGTACTGTGCTAACGTTGGAACGCAGATATGCTATGCTTCGGTGGCGCACCCCCGAAGCAACGGCCAGGCCGAGCGGGCCAACGCAGAAGTCCTAAGGGGCCTCAAGACCAGGACATTCAAGAAGAAACTGGAGGCCTACGGCAGAGGTTGGTATGACGAGTTTCAGTCCGTGTTGTGGTCCATCCGCACCACCGCGACCAAGCCGACTGGGGAGACCCCTTTCTTCTTGGTCTACGGAGCCGAAGCGGTCCTCCCTCACGAGGTCACGCGTCGTTCCGCGTGGGTCCTGGCGTTCGATGAGACGTTGCAGGACGCCATGCGGGGGGACGGACCTCGTGCTGAGGGAGGAGCATCGTCGAGAAGCTGCGCTGCGAGCGGCAAGATACCAGCAGGCACTCCGGCGATACCACTGCCGCAACATCCGCCCCAGAACTCTCGAGGTAGGGGACCTCGTGCTCCGGCGGGTCCTCTCCAGGGAGGGACTGCATAAGCTCTCTCCTATGTGGGAGGGCCCGTTCAAGGTTGTTCATGTTTCCAGGCCCGGCTCCGTGCACTTGGAGACTCAGGAGGGAGTACCTGTACAGAACGCGTGGAACATCCATCACCTCCGGAGGTTTTACCCCTAGAAGGGCCCAGAGCCTGTGAAGAAGGCGAATGCCTGTGAAGCTCATCTTTTTGGAAAAGGCCCAGAGCCTGTGAAGAAGGCGAATGCCTGTGAAGCTCATCTTTTTGGAAAAGGCCCAGAGCCTGTGAAGAAGGCGAATGCCTGTGTAGCTCATCTTTTTGGAAAAGGCCCAGAGCCTGTGAAGAAGGTGAATGCCTGTGAAGCTCATCTTTTTGGAAAAGGCCCAGAGCCTGTGAAGAAGGCGAATGCCTATGAAGCTCATATTTTTGGAAAAGGCCCAGAGCCTGTGAAGAAGGCGAATGCCTGTGAAGCTCATCTTTTTGGAAAAGGCCCAGAGCCTGTGAAAAAGGCGAACGCCTGTGAAGCTGTCGCGTTTTGGAAAAGGCCCGGAGCCTATGAAGAGGGCCAATGCCCGTGAAGCTTGCCTCCCCAAAGAAAGTCCCGGAGCCTGTGAAGAAGGCCAACGCCTGTGAAGCTCGCCGCCCGTGACACTCTCACGTAATAATGAGTTGGGGCTGTACACGCCCCGGAGTCTCAGGGGTGCCGGCCTCAGGCACTGGGGCTCCCTCCCACGCCCAGTGGCAGCACTTAGCTCCGCGCTGGTGAGAAGACGTCGAAGACTAGACTAGGTGCTGGACGCGGCTTTTTCATTTGCTTTCTGCAGTTGGCTAGTTCATTCTCATTTGGAGTTTTATCGAAACTATCGCCACCTTTTGACCTGTGGTTCTTCGACTTTTTCGCTCTCCTGCCTTGATTTCTCTTGCGCGGGGGCTCACGAGGTGGGAGCCCCGGGAGCCCTCACGAGTGTTCCTACCCCTATCGCTCAAGTTTTCACGGCCCAGGTCCACTACAGGAGCGCCCCTCCAGACCATGCCCCACGGGCACAACGACATGAACACAGGGCCTGGGTCGGTCGCCCCCACGGCTGAGACTGAAGATTACTTGCGAATGGGCATGCAACAGAAGGGAACAATACCGGAATAACAGAAACAGTACGATAATTGATGACGTTAACCCAAACACGCCCCCACGGGGCCACACATTGCTGTCTTTTTGCACAGGAAAAAAGAAAGGAAAGAACAAAGCAGGCGCAGCTCGTCCTGCGTCGGCCCTCATGGAAGACACGAGCCGCCTCCGGAGCTCAGGCGGACTCCCTCTCGCGCTTCACCGGGGCGCGACAGCGGGCAGACCCGCTGCCGCCCTCCAAGCAGGCGTGGCGGCGTGGAGGCTGACCGCGGCCACTGCTAGAAGGGTCGCTACCCGAAGAAGAGCTGGTGAAGCTTGAGGAGTCACGGGCGCCGCCAACCATGCGCGCGCTGTCCTCTCCGTCCTCGCCGAGGCTGAGTCCCCGACCGCGGTCGTCATCTTCAGGGCAGCACCCTGCACGGCGACCATCTTCCCCAAACACCCTCACGTAGAGGGTGGCGTCGCCGTCAAACTTGAAGTGTAGAGAGCATCGCCGGCGCAGGCCACGCGCGCGAGCAAACGTCTGCCAGCCGCGGGTCAGGGCCAGGCTCCCGGCTGCGGAGACCTCCAGCGAAGCCCACGAGGCCCGGCTGCAGCAGCCATCTGCCTGGAGCCAGAGGCCACCCAAGGCGCCAGCTGGGAGCTCACCTAGGAGGAAGCGAGGGAGCTGAAGCCGGACGCCGGTTGGCTCCACCGCCCACACAATGAACTCCAGCAGCACCTCCGCAGCATGGAGGCGCGGCCTCGAGGGTCGCACGACCGGAACACGCCCGCCGACCATGGCCAGCCGCTCATCGCTGCGCAGAGAGCCACCTCCGCGACCGCGGGGGGCCGCCGTGGAGGCCACAGGATGTTTGCGAGGGCGACCTCGACCGTGCTTGGGCGGGGGAGAGGTAGACTCTAAAATAAATATGCCCTAGAGGCAATAATAAATTTATTATTTATTTCCTTATATCATGATAAATGTTTATTATTCATGCTAGAATTGTATTAACCGGAAACATAATACATGTGTGAATACATAGACAAACATAGTGTCACTAGTATGCCTCTACTTGACTAGCTCGTTTATCAAAGATGGTTATGTTTCCTAGCCATGGACAAAAGAGTTGTCAGTTGATTAACGGGATCACATCATTAGGAGAATGATGTGATTGACATAACCCATTCCGTTAGCCTAGCACTTGATCGTTTAGTATATTGCTATTGCTTTCTTCATGACTTATACATGTTCCTGTAACTATGAGATTATGCAACTCCCGTTTACCGGAGGAACACTTTGGGTGCTACCAAACATCACAACGTAACTGGGTGATTATAAAGGAGTACTACAGGTGTCTCCAAAGGTACATGTTGGGTTGGCGTAATTCGAGATTAGGTTTTGTCACTCCGATTGTCGAAGAGGTATCTCTGGGCCCTCTCGGTAATGCACATCACTATAAGCCTTGCAAGCAATGTAACTAATGAGTTAGTTACGGAATTATGCATTACATAACGAGTAAAGAGACTTGCCGGTAACGAGATTGAACTAGGTATTGGATACCGACGATCGAATCTCGGGCAAGTAACATACCGATGACAAAGGGAACAACGTATGTTGTTATGCGATTTGACCGATAAAAGATCTTCGTAGAATATGTAGGAGCCAATATGGGCATCCAGGTTCCGCTATTGGTTATTGACCAATAATAGTTCTAGGTCATGTCTACATAGTTCTCGAACCCGTAGGGTCCGCACGCTTAAGGTTTCGATGACAGTTTTATTACGAGTTTATGAGTTTTGATGTACTGAAGGAGTTCGGAGTCCCGGATGAGATCGGGGACATGACAAGGAGTCTCAAAATGGTCGAGACGTAAAGATCGATATATTGGACGACTATATTCGGAGTTCGGAAAGGTTCCGAGTGATTCGGGTATTTTTCGGAGTACCGGAGAGTTACGGGAATTCGCCGGGGAGTATATGGGCCTTATTGGGCCATACGGGAATAGAGAAGAGAGGATGAAAGGAAGGAGGCGCGCAGCCCCCCTCTAGTCCGAATTGGACAAAGGGTGCGCCCCTTTTTCCTTCCTCCTCTCCCCCTCTTTCCCCCTTCTCCTACTCCAACAAGGAAGGAGGGAGTCCTACTCCCGGTGGGAGTAGGACTCCCCTTGGTGCGCCTCCTCCTAGGCCGGCCGCACCCTCCCCTTGCTCCTTTATATACGGGGGCAGGGGGACAGCCCATGTCACAAGTTGATCTACGGATCGTTCCTTAGCCGTGTGTGGTGCCCCCCTCCACTATATTCCACCTCGGTCATATCGTCGCGGAGTTTAGGCGAAGCCCTTCACCGGTAGAACATCATCATCATCACCACGCCGTCGTGCTGACGAAACTCATCCCCGAAGCTTTGCTGGATCGGAGCCCGGGGATCGTCATCGAGCTGAACGTGTGCTGAACTCGGAGGTGCCGTACGTTTGGTACTTGGATCGGTCGGATCGTGAAGACGTACGACTACATCAACCGCGTTATCATAACGCTTCCGCTTACGGTCTACGAGGGTACGTGGACGAACACTCTTCCCTCTCGTTGCTATGCCATCACCATGATCTTGCGTGTACGTAGGAAATTTTTGAAATTACTACGTTCCCCAACAGTGGCATCCGAGCCTAGGTTTTATGCGTTGATGTTATATGCACGAGTAGAACACAAGTGAGTTGTGGGCGATACAAGTCATACTGCTTACCAGCATGTCATACTTTGGTTCAGCGGTATTGTTGGACGAAGAGGCCCGGACCGACATTACGCGTACGCTTACGCGAGACTGATTTTACCGCCGTGCTTTGCACACAGGTGACTAGCGGGTGTCTGTTTCTCCAACTTTAGTTGAACCGAGTGTGGCTACGCCCGGTCCTTGCGAAGGTTAAAACAGCACCAACTTGACGAACTATCGTTGTGGTTTTGATGCGTAGGTAAGAACGGTTCTTGCTCAGCCCGTAGCAGCCACGTAAAACTTGCAACAACAAAGTAGAGGGCGTCTAACTTGTTTTTGCAGGGCATGTTGTGATGTGATATGGTCAAGACGTGATGAGATACAAGTTGTTGTATGAGATGATCATGTTTTGTTGAAGTTATCGGCAACTGGCAGAAGCCCTATGGTTGTCTCTTTGTTGCATAAGATGCAAGTGCCAAATAATTGCTTTACTTTATCGCTATGCGATAGCAATAGTTGCAAGAGCAATAGTTGGCGAGACGACCATGTGACGACACATTGATATAGATCAAGATGATGAAGATCATGGTGTCGTGCCGGTGACGATAGAGATCATGACAGTACTTTGGAGATGGAGATCAAAGGCGCAAGATGATCATGGCCATATCATGTCACATATTTTGATTGCATATGATGTTTATCTATTATACATCTTATTCTGTTTTGTTTGACGGTAGCATTTTAAGATGATCTCTCACTAATTATCAAGAAGTGTTCTCCCTGAGTATGCACCGTTGCGAAAGTTCTTCGTGATGAGACACCACGTGATGATCGGGTGTGATAGGCTCTACGTTCAAACACAACGGGTGCAAAATAGTTGCGCACGCGGAATACTCAGGTTAAACTTGACGAGCCTAGCATATACAGATATGGCCTCGGAACACGGAGACCGAAAGGTCGAGCGTGAATCATATAGTAGATATGATCAACATAGTGATGTTCACCATTGAAAACTACTCCATCTCACGTGATGATCGGACATGGTTTAGTTGATTTGGATCACGTGATCACTTAGATGACTAGAGAGATGTCTGTCTAAGTGGGAGTTCTTAAGTAATATGATTAATTGAACTTAAATTTATCATGAACTTATCCTGGTAGTATTTTGCAAATTATGTTGTAGATCAATGGCTTGCGTTGTTGCTTTCATATGTTTATTTTGATATGTTCCTAGAGAAAATTGTGTTGAAAGATGTTAGTAGCAATGATGCGGATTGGATCCGTGATCTGAGGTTTATCCTCATTGCTGCACAGAAGAATTATGTCCTTGATGCACCGCTAGGTGACAAACCTATTGCAGGAGCAGATGCAGACGTTATGAACGTTTGGCTAGCTCAATATGATGACTACTTGATAGTTTAGTGCACCATGCTTAACGGCTTAGAATCGGGACTTCAAAGACGTTTTGAATGTCATAGACCATATGAGATGTTCCATGAATTGAAGTTACTATTTCAAGCAAATACCCGAGTTGAGAGATATGAAGTCTCCAACAAGTTCTATAGCTAAAAGATGGAGGAGAATCGCTCAACTAGTGAGCATGTGCTCAGATTGTCTGGGTACTTCAATCGCTTGAATCAAGTGGGAGTTAATCTTCCAGATAAGATAGTGATTGACAGAATTCTCTAGTCACCATCACTAAGTTACTAGAACTTCGTAATGAACTATAGTATGCAAGGGATGACAAAAACGATTCCCGAGCTCTACGTGATGTTGAAATCAACGAAGGTAGAAATCAAGAAAGATCATCAAGTGTTGATGATTGACAAGACCACTAGTTTCAAGAAAAGGGCAAAGGGAAAGAAAGTGAAACTTCAAGTAGAATGGCAAACAAGTTGTCACTCCCGTGAAGAAGACCAAAGCTGGACCAAAGCCTGAAACTGAGTGCTTACACTGCAAAAGAAATGGTCACTGGAAGCAGAAATGCCCTGAATATTTGGTGGATAAGAAGGATGGCAAAGTGAACAAGGGTATATTTGATATACAAGTTATTGATGTATGCCTTACTAGTGTTTATAGTAGCCCCTGAGTATTTGATACTTGTTCGGTTGCTAAGATTAGTAACTCGAAACAGGAGTTACAGAATAAACAGAGACTAGTTGAAGGGGAAGTGACGATGAGTGTTGGAAGTAGTTCCAAGATTGATATGATCATCATCGCACACTCCCTATACTTTCGGGATTAGTGTTAAACCTAAATAAATGTTATTTGGCATTTGCGTTGAGCATGAATATGATTTGATCATGTTTATTGCAATACGGTTATTCATTTAAAGTTAAAGAATAATTGTTATTCTGTTTACATGAATAAGACCTTCGATGGTTATACACCCAATGAAAATAGTTTGTTGGATCTCGATCGTAGTGATACACATATTCATAATATTGATGTCAAAAGATGCAAAGTTAATAATGATAGTGCAACTTATTTGTGGCACTGCCGTTTGGGTCATATCGGTGTAAAGCGCATGAAGAAACTCCATAAAGATGGATTTTCGGAATCACTTGGTTATGAATCATTTGATGCTTGCGAGCCGTGCCTTTTGGGCAAGATGACTAAAACTCCGTTCTTCGGAACAATGGAACGAGCTACTGACTTGTTGGAAATAATACATACTGATGTATGCAGACCAATGAGTATGAAGGCTCGTGGCAAGTATCGTTATTTTCTAACCTTCACAGATGATTTGAGCAGATATGCAAATATCTACTTGATGAAACATAAGTCTGAAATAGTTGAAAAGTTCAAAGAATTTCAGAGTAAAGTGGAGAATCATCGTAACAAGAAAATAAAGTTTCTACGATCTGATCGTGGAGGAGAATATTTGAGTTATGAGTTTGGCCTTCATATAAAACAATGTGGAATAGTTTCACAGCTCACGCCACCTGGAACACCACAATGTAATGGTGTGTCCGAATGTCGTAATCGTACTTTACTAGATATGGTGCGATCGATGATGTCTCTTATCAGTTTACGACTATTGTTTTGGGGTTATGCATTAGAGACAGCTGCATTCACGTTTAATAGGGCACCATCTAAATACGTTGAGACGACACCGTGTGAACTATGGTTTAGTAGTAAACCTAAGCTGTCGTTTCTTAAAGTTTGGAGTTGCGATGCTTATATGAAAAAGGTTTTCAACCTGATAAGCTCAAACCCAAATCGAAGAAGTGCGTCTTCATAGAATACCCAAAGGAAACTGTTGGGTACTCCTTCTATCACAAAAACGATGGCAAAACATTCTTTGCTAAAAATGGATCCTTTCTAGAGAAGGAGTTTCTCTCGAAAGAAGTGTGTGGGAGGAAAGTAGAGCTTGATAAGGTTATTTGTACCTTCTCCTGAATTGGAAAATAGTTCATCACTGAAATCAGTTCCAGTGATTCCTACACCAATTAGTGAGCAAGCTAATGATGATGATCATGAAACTTCTGATCAAGTTACTACAGAACCTCGTAGGTCTTCCAGAGTACGGTCCGCACCAGAGTGGTACGGTAATCCTATTCTGGAAGTCATGTTACTTGACCATGGCGAACCTATGAACTATGAGGAAGCAATGATGAGCCCAGATTCCGCAAAATGGCTTGAGGCCATGAAACCTGAGATGGGATCCATGTATGAGAACAAAGTGTGGACTTTGGTGGAGTTGCCCGATGATCGGCAAGCCATATTGTATAAATGGATCTTCAAGAGGAAGACAGATGTTGATAGTAGTGTTACTATCTACAAAGCTAGACTTGTCGAAAAAGTTTTTTGAAAAAGTTCAAGGTGTTGAATACAATGAGATTTTCTCACTCGTATCGATGCTTAAAAGTCTGTCCGAATCATGTTAGCAATTGCTACATTTTATGAAATTTGGCAAATGGATGTCAAAACTACATTACTTAATGGATTTATTAAGGAAGAGTTGTATATGATACAACCAGAAGGTTTTATCAATCCTAAAGGTACTAACAAAATGTGCAAGCTCCAGCGATCCATCTATGGACTGGTGCAAGCATCTCAGAGTTGGAATATACGCTTTGATAAGTTGATCAAAGCATATAGTATTATACAGACTTGTGGTGAAGCCTGTATTTACAAGAAAGTGAGTGGGAGCTCTGTAGCATTTCTGATACTATATGTAGATGACATATTGTTGATCAGAAATGATATAGAATTTCTGGATAGCATAAAGGGATACTTGAATAAAAGTTTTTCAATGAAAGACCTCGGTGAAGCTGCTTACACATTGAGCATCAAGATCTATATAGATAGATCAAGACACTTGATAAGATTCTTTCAATGAGTACATACCTTGATAAATTTTTGAAATAGTTCAAAAATAGAACAGTCAAAGAGGGAGTTCTTTCCTGTGATGCAAAGGTGTGAAGTTGAGTAAGACTCAAGACCCGACCATGGCAGAAAATAGAAAGAGAATGAAAAGTCATTCCCTATGCCTCAGTCGTAGGTTCTATAAAGTATTCTATGTTGTGAACCAGACTTATTGTATACCTTGCTCTGAGTTTGACAAAGGAATACAATTTTGATCTAAGAGTAGATCACTGGATAGCGGTCAAGAATATCCTTAGTGAGGACTAAGGAGATGTTTCTCGATTATGGAGGTGACAAAAGAGCCCGTCGTAAAAAGTTACAACGATGCAAGCTTTTACACCAATCCAGATGACTCTAAGTCTCAATCTGGATACATATTGAAAGTGGGAGCAATTAGCTAGAGTAGCTCCGTGCAGAGCATTGTGGACATAGAATATTTGCAAAATACATACGGCTCTGAATATGACATACCCATGGACTAAACTTCTCTCACAAGCAAAACATGATCATACCTTAGTACTCTTTGGGTGTTAATCACATAGCGATGTGAACAAACCCTTTGGGTGTTGATCACATGATGATGTGAACTATGGGTATTAATCACATACAGATGTGAATATTGGTGTTAAATCACATGGCGATGTGAACTAGATTATTGACTCTAGTGCAAGTGGGAGACTGAAGGAAATATGCCCTAGAGGCAATAATAAAGTTATTATTTATTTCCTTATATCATGATAAATGTTTATTATTCATGCTAGAATTGTATTAACCAGAAACATAATACATGTGTGAATACATAGACAAACATAGTGTCACTAGTATGCCTCTACTTGACTAGCTCGTTTATCAAAGATGGTTATGTTTCCTAGCCATGGAAAAAAGAGTTGTCAGTTGATTAACGGGATCACATCATTAGGAGAATGATGTGATTGACATAACCCATTCCGTTAGCCTAGCACTTGATCGTTTAGTATATTGCTATTGCTTTCTTCATGACTTATACATGTTCATGTAACTATGAGATTATGCAACTCCCGTTTACCGGAGGAACACTTTGGGTGCTACAAAACGTCACAACGTAACTGGGTGATTATAAAGGAGTACTACAGGTGTCTCCAAAGGTACATGTTGGGTTGGTGTATTTCGAGATTAGGTTTTGTCACTCCGCTTGTCGGAGAGGTATCTCTGGGCCCTCTCGGTAATGCACATCACTATAAGCCTTGCAAGCAATTTAACTAATGAGTTAGTTACGGAATGATGCATTACATAACGAGTAAAGAGAGTTGCCGGTAACGAGATTGAACTAGGTATTGGATACCGACGATCGAATCTCGGGCAAGTAACATACCGATGACAAAGGGAACAACGTATGTTGTTATGCGGTTTGACCGATAAAAGATCTTCGTAGAATATGTAGGAGCCAATATGGGCATCCAGGTTCCGCTATTGGTTATTGACCGAGAATAGTTCTAGGTCATGTCTACATAGTTCTCGAACCTGTGGGTTCGCACGCTTAAGGTTTCGATGACAGTTTTATTATGAGTTTTAATGTACCGAAGGAGTTCGGAGTCCCGGATGAGATCGGGGACATGACGAGGAGTCTCAAAATGGTCGAGACGTAAAGATCGATATATTGGATGACTATATTCGAAGTTCGAAAAGGTTCCGAGTGATTCGGGTATTTTTCGGATTACCAGAGAGTTACGGAAATTCGCCGGGGAGTATATGGGCCTTATTGGGCCATACGGGAATAGAGGAGAGAGGATGAAAGGAAGGAGGCGCGCAGCCCCCCTCTGGTCCGAATTGGACAAAGGGTGCGGCCCCCTTTTCCTTCCTCCTCTCCCCCTCTTTCCCCCTTCTCCTACTCCAACAAGGAAGGAGGGAGTCCTACTCCCGGTGGGAGTAGGACTCCCCTTGGTGCGCCTCCTCCTAGGCCGGCCGCACCCTCCCCCTTGCTCCTTTATATACGGGGGCAGGGGGGCACCCCATGACACAAGTTGATCTACGGATCGTTCCTTTGCCGTGTGCGGTGCCCCCCTCCACCATATTCCACCTCGGTCATATCGTCGCGGAGTTTAGGCGAAGCCCTGCGCCGGTAGGACATCATCATCATCACCACGCCGTCGTGCTGACGAAACTCATCCCCAAAGCTTTGCTGGATCGAAGCCCGGGGATCGTCATCGAGCTGAACGTGTGCTGAACTCGGAGGTGCCGTACGTTCGGTGCTTGGATCGGTCGGATCGTGAAGACGTACGACTACATCAACCGCGTTGTCATAACGCTTCCGCTTACGGTCTACGAGGGTACGTGGACGAACACTCTTCCCTCTCGTTGCTATGCCATTACCATGATCTTGCGTGTACGTAGGAAATTTTTTGAAATTACTACGTTCCCCAACAGACTCGACCTGGCGAGCCTTTCCTTTCTCTGCGGCCGAGAACTTCCTTGGTGGAGCCATGAAGAAGAAGGAGAAGCAAGAGGGGATAGACTGGAAGGACGTGCTCCGTTCCATACTTATAGCCGGCGAAGGCCAACCGTCGGCCTCCACGATCGCAGTTAATCATGAACCGCTTTGCATGCAGGGACTTGTCGAATCCGTGCGGTTACCAAGGCATCGTGGGGAAGCGGAGGCGCCCACGTCCAATCAACTGCCACGCGGCGCCCAAGGCCGTAGGCTGTTAGGGCCCGCGAAGATTCGCACTTTCCCTTTTGCCTCTCTGCTCAGCCAAGTGCGGGCACACCATGGGCCCGGGGGCTACTGTCAGCGTTCTGGGAACGGGGGTCCCCAGAATTGCCTGCCAGCGGCCTGCGGCGTGGCTCAAAGGAGGCCCAGCACAGCCCATCTTCACCAACACAAGCTCAAGACCCTCGCGAGGGGCCAAGCCTCGCGGGGCGGATGACAAGGAGCTTCCTCAGGCACGGCCTCGTCAGGCTGGCTGGTGAGGAGGCGGAGAGTTCAAGGCAGGGTACCTCGCGAGGTGCCCATGACGCAAGCCATGACGACCAAGGGCGCCAGTCGGGCGCCAGCCCGCGCAGTGTCCTCCTTTCCTCTTTGGTGCAAAGGGAGCAAGCGCAGGTGAGAGCATCAAGCAAAGGCATCCATTTCGGTGCAACAAGACCAAGGCCAGCCCAACGGCAGGGAAGAAGTCATTGTGGAGCCCAAGCAGGCGTCACCACTAGAGCCTTTGACGGGCGAGGGCCAACTTTAGTCAGGATAAGTGTACCCGTTGTTCCCCTTTAAAATGGCCAATTGTTGGCGCCCTTCCCACTCAATATTTGGGAAGAGGCCCAGGGCCTTCTCCTATAAATAGGACTAGCCACCCCAGGGTAGAGGCATCTGGACCTGACCTAGCAATTTGGATCCTCACCAAGAAACCAGTAGATAGAGCGATTGAACTCCTCCTAGCAGTTCGTCGCACCAGCCAAGAACAGACCCTTGCAAGGCTGTTCTTCCTTGTATTGTTCATCATCATCCCAAGAGGCAATCCACCACACCACACACTGGAGTAGGGTATTACACCACAATGGTGGCCTGAACCAGTACAAATCTTGTGTCTCTTGTGTTGTTCTGTTTGGTAGTTTAGATCCTAGCGATTCGGCGAGGAGCAAGCCGGCAGAGGGTTAAATCTCCGCGCGCACCCCAGTGTTCGAACCTCAAGGGTCTGCCGGAACCCAAAATCCGACAATGACTAATGTTGAGTCCATGGATTATACGCACTCTCACCCTTCCACCTTTGCTAGCCTCTCTAGTATCGCGCAATTCTCGCTGGTACATTACACCCACCATTTACCTTACTCAAAACAGTCACCATACCTACCTATTATGGCATTTCAATAGTCATTCCGAAGTATATTGCCATGCAACTTCCACCATTCCGTTTATTATGACACACTTCATCATTGTCATATTGCTTTGATGATCATGTAGTTGACATCGTATTTGTGGAAAAGCCACCATCCTTATTTTTTATACATGTCACTCTTGAGTCATTGCACATCCCGGTACACCGCCGGAGGCATTCATATAGAGTCATATTTTGTTCTAGTATCGAGTTGTAATTCTTGAGTTGCAAGTAAATGAAAGTGTGATGATCATCATTATTAGAGCATTGTCCCATGTGAGGAAAGGATGATGGAAGCTATAATTTCCTCACAAGTTGGTATGAGTCTACGGACTTTATGAAAAACAAAAGAGGCCAAAGAAGCCCAAATAAAGAAAAGAGGCCAAAGAAGCCCATCAAAAAAGAGAAAAAAAGAAAATAAAAAAATGAGAGAAAAGAGAGAAGGGACAATGTTACTATCCTTTTTGCACACTTGTGCTTCAAAGTAGCACCATGATCTTCATGATAGAGAGTCTCCTATATTTTCACTTTCATATACTAGTGGGAAATTTTCACTATAGAACTTGGCTTGTATATTCCAATGATGGGCTTCCTCAAATTGCCCTAGGTCTTGGTGAGCAAGCGAGTTGGACGCACACCCACTTAGTTTCTTTTTGAGCTTTCATACACTTATAGCTCTAGTGCATCCATTGCATGGCAATCCCTACTCACTCGCATTGATATCTATTGATGGGTATCACCATAGTCCGTTGATACGCCTAGTTGATATGAGACTATCTCCTTCTTTTTGTCTTCTCCACAACCACCATATTCTATTCCACCTATAGTGCTATATCCATGGCTCACGCTCATGTATTGCGTGAAAGTTGAAAAAGTTTGAGAATACTAAAGTATGAAACAATTGCTTGGCTAAAACCAAGGTTGTGCATGATTTAGTATTCTGTGGATGAAGATGGCGCATAGCCAGACTATATGATTTTGTAGGGATAACTTTCTTTGGCCATGTTAAGACATGATTGCTTTATTACTATGCTTGAAGTATTATTATTTTTGTCAATATTTTTTTTAATCTTATGGATCTAAATATTCATGCCACAATAAAGAATATTACATTGATAAATATGTTAGGTACCATTCCACATCAAAAATTCTGATTTTATCATTTACCTACTCGAGGACGAGCAGGAATTAAGCTTGGGGATGCTTGATACATCTCCAACATATCTATATTTTTTTATTGTTCCATGCTATTATATTATCTTTTTGGATGTTTTATATGCATTAATATGCTACTTTATATTTTTTTGGGACTAACTTATTAACCCAGAGCCCAGTGCCAGTTTCTGTTTTTCCTTATTTTTGAGTTTTACAAAAAAAGAATATCAAACGGAGTCCAAACGAGCTAAAAATTTAAGGTGATTTTAATGGACCAGAAGAAGCCCACGGAGCATCAGAGTCAAGCCAGAAGAGTCCCGAGGCAACCACAAGGGTGGGGGTGCACCCTACCCCCCTAGCTTGTCGCTGCCCCGTGGACCCCCCTGACGTGTAACCGACGCCAAAAATTCCTATAAATCCTAAAACCCCTAGAAAGAAACCTAGATTGGGAGTTCCGCCGCCGCAAGCCTCTAAGTTCACAAAAACCAATCTAAGCTTGTTTCGGCACCCTGCCGGAAGGGGGAATCATCACCAGAGGACAGCTTCATCATCCCCGCTGTCTCCATGACGAGGAGGGAGTAGTTCACCCTCGGGGCCGAGGGTATGTACCAGTAGCTATGTGTTTGATTTCTCTCTCTCTCTCTCTCTATCCCTCTCTCTCATGTTCTTGATTTGACACGATCTTGATGTACCGCGAGCTTTGTTATTATAGTTGGATCTTACGATGTTCTTTCCTCTCTACCTTGTGATGAATTGAATCTTTTCCTTTGAGGTTTTGTTATGTCGGATTGAATCTTTGGATGTGAGAGCACTTGATGTATGTCTTGGGATGGGATATCCGTGGTGACAATGGGATGTTCTATTGATCCACTTGATGTATGTTTTGGTTATAACCTTACGGATTCCCGTGGATACATTGGGGTAATCTATGCATAGGGGTTGGTACCCGTTTTCATATTCCTTTCTCCGATAGAAATCTTGGGATACTCTTGAAGTTCTTTGTGTTGGATTGAATATTATGAATCTGAGATTGTGTGATGCATATCGTATAATTGACCCATGGATACTTGTGGTGACATTGGAGTATCTAGGTGACATTAGGGTTTGATTGATGTGTGTCATGTGGTGGTATTTTAGTACGAACTCTAGGGCGGTTTGTGACACTTATAGGAATAGCCCAATAGATCGATCGGAAAGAATAACTCTGAGGTGGTTTCATTCCCTACAAGCAATTTCATCTTATGTTCTTTGTGATAGGAACTTTGGAGTGATTCTTCGTTGCATGTTGAGGGATTGTTATATGATCCAATTATGTTATCCTTGTTGAGAGACTTTGCACTAGTGAAAGTATGAACCCTAGGCCTTGTTTTCAAGCATTGCAATACTGCTTTAGCTCACTTTTGTTACTAGTTACCTCACTGTTTTTATTTATTCAGATTATAAAAATATATTTCTACCATCCATATTGCACTTGTATCACAATCTCTTCATCGAACTAGTGCACCTATACAATTTACCATTGTATTAGGTGTGTTGGGGACACAAGAGACTCTTTGTTATTTGGTTGCAGAGTTGTTTGAGAGAGACCATCTTCATCCTACGCCTCCCACAGATTGATAAACCTTAGGTCACCCACTTGAGGGAAATTTTCTACTGCTCTACAAAACTCTGCGCTTGGAGGCCCAACACGAGTCTACAAGAAGAATGTTGCGTAGTAGACATGAAAGAGAAGGCACTAAGATGGCAGGATCTCAAAACCAAGGTCTTAACTTGATCCTTCACTCTGAGTGGCTCATGTTTGAGCTATATGATCATGTCTATCCTATTATTATGGTGTGTGCCTTTCATACTGAGGCGAGGGGTAGGGTCCCTCTTCGGCGTTATAGAGGGGAAGTGTTGTATTTCTCCAGTCATGTATTTCAACCTTGATCAAGACCTCTCTTGTGGCGGTATGCTGATCCTTGTAGTGCTTCCTCTACTGATTGTCTTCAACACCAGAATGTAGAGGTCTTCGTCATTACTAACAATGCTCTCATGTCCTTTACCTTTGTGCTTGTAATGGGTGCTGCTTCCAGCCAGCCCCCTTTGTCACATGACCGTTGTGGCGTGTTGTTTGTTGTAACTCCTGGCCAGTTGATATCTTTGTTAATTCAAAATCCGCCCCTCTTGAGCTTTTGTTGTAAAAATAACTGAGGTAGAAAAATACAACCAACTCGATTATTTTCAAGACCCTTTTGTTTCGTTTTGCCGCATCTAGTCCTTTTTGCTCTCGATAAAAACATTGCTAATTTCTGACCATTCGAAATTTTAGTCCACATCCGAAAAATCATTTTCTTGGCAGAAGTGCAGTTTTTGTCGGCAATGCTGGTTACTCCATTTTTGTTGTAGGTCTTGGTTTATGTCTATCACACACACATCCTTCTTTTGCAACATGATCACCTCACATTGTGTGCTAGTACTATTTTCCCCTTTTTCCTTGTTGCAAGGACTTAAATGAAGGAGGTGTTCAACATGGTCTTGGTCTATGTCTACTACGTACTCATTCTAATCCCGCCCCAAAATACGCGTTTTAAGTTGGTATAATTTAAATGCTTCCTTTGTAAAGAAATATAAGACTACCACAATGGAGAGTAACTTAGAGTGGTAAGAGCATCTCCAGCCGCGCCCCTAATAGGCCCTCCCCAGGTGATTTTTCCGCGCCGGCACCCAAAAATCAGCCCAGTCGCGTCCCCAGTGGCCTGTTTTTCGCCGTTCGGGGCAAAATTGGCGCCAGCGTACCCAGGCCGATCCCGGCGCGCTGGGGGCGCCCAGGGCGCCGGGGCGAGCGATTCTGGCGCGAACGCACTGCGGGCCCGCCGAGTCAGCGACACTCGCCTCGTCGTCCTCACAACGTGCGGGCGTCGCTGACGGACGAGCAGCGGGCCCTTCCGCAGTACGCCGCCGGCAACCACAAGGCGTGTGCGGCATACTTCCAGCACCGGCAGGCGCAGCGGATCGCCTCCACCAACGGGGCGTTGGTGGTGAGGGGCACCAAGAACAGCGAGGGGCGCCGCCTGTGGTGGGGCGCCCCCGGCCGCTCGCTTCACGCAGTCCTCCGGCACCTCGAGGGCGGCAACGACCCGTCCTTGACGTACCCTCCCACCCCGGCCCAGAGCGGCGACCAATGGATTCCGAGGAGGACGACGTCCTCTTCTTCCTCCTCCTCCCATTCCTCCTCCTCGGGGGTCGCCGACGCTGCTCAACGTCAAGGCCGAGCCTGCCAAGACGCCGCTCGACCGGCGAACACGCAGCGTCGGCATCGTCATCAACAATGGCGGGCGTGCCTCCACCTCGGCTCCTCCCCGCTTCGTCAAGCCGAAGACGGAGCTCAGGCTCGCCGCGGTGGAGACGAAGCCAGGGCTCGCCGTGGTGAAGACGGAGTCGGGCCTCTCCGAGGAGGCGGCCTTGAAGTGGGCGCGCGAGGATTGGGCGCGGACGGAGGCCCGACTCCGTCTTCACCACGGCGAGCCCTGGCCGCGGCGAGGGAGGAGTCGTCGTTCTCGACGACGACGACGACGCGCCGCCACCGGTCCGCCAGGGCGACACCGGACAGGGGTCCAGCAGGGGCGGCCGCCTTAAGGAGGAGAAGGACGACGATGAGGACAACGGCAATGGCGGCGACGACGAAGAGGACTTCGCCGCGCTCAGTGCGTTCTTCCTGTAGTTTAGGCCTTTATTTTTGAAGTTTGTTATGTAAAAACTGTTAAAGTCGCCGAAGTTTATTTTTAAGTTTGCTATATTTCGCCGAAGTTTATGCTCGTTTGCCAAATTATAGTCGAACGTCCGTTAAATGTTTTTTAAAAAAATCTTCTGGGTCGACCCTGGGGTCGGCGGCTGGGAACCCGATCGGCCCCAAACCGATTTTTACGCCGGGTCACCCCCAGGTGGCGATTTTTCGAGCCCTTGGGGGCCAACGGATGGAGATGCTCTAACATGCATATGTTACTAGTCTATATTACTACCTCCATAATGTGGAGTAACATATGTGTGGTGTCATGCAACACTTCATTTATTAAGTTGTAGACTAATCTTGTCTTGATATGTGTGATATTACTCATACTACTAGTATCTAGCTATGTTACCGCATCACTTTTTTTCTTCATTAATTACTTGTCACATCATCTATTTTGTCTAAATATGTGTGATGTTATCATCTATGTTACTTCCATTGTAGATAGTCTAAGAGCGTTTAAATCACTGCACTAAAGTTATAACACTTATTATGATTATTTTGAGACGGAGGGAATACTATTTCTGAAGCCCAAACGGCTTTCTGAATTCTGAACCCAATCCTGGCCTAATTTTGTGACTGAGTTGTATACTACTCCCTCCGTTCCAAATTACTCGTCGCTGCAATGAATGTATCTAGAACTAAAATATATCTAGATACATCCATACGTGCGACAAGTAATTTGGAATGGATGGATACTCCACAGTGGACATTCAACGGATTGTTTTGCCCAGATTGGAGATGGACGCGCGCAGTGCACAGAATAGACCAGACGAGGCGGTGGATGGAAGACCGTACGCGGTACTAGCTGGTAGCGAGCGGGGGCGGTGTCGCCTGATCCGCAGATTGGTCCATCCAACCAGATCGGCAGATGCGCGAATTGATGTGGCCGGCAGCGATCTCTGCCTATTGATTGTGGTATTGAGATTTGAGATGGACCGGGCGTATTCATTCGTTCCCATTTTGGCTTAATCTGCAAATCTGTTCCTGGTTCAAAACTTCTCCGGTATCGTTGCAATGCAAAAGGAACAGCGATGGACAAAACAAACCGGCGGCTTGCGGTTGAACAAAACACACCACCACAACCGGCCACATACCTTCGACATCATGCACTTCATAGACCTTTAAAAAAACATCTCCTTGAAGCATCTACAGCCGGACATCTCAAACCATCTCTCATATGTGCACGGACGCACCCGGTCAATGACCGGACAGAAGAAAGAAGGAAAAAGGTGACCCGACCGGACCCCTCATATCTTTCCTATATGTCCGGATTGTCCGCGAACCCTCATATCCATCTCAAATATGGGGAGGATACGAGGGCTCGCGGACACGCCCGGGCGCGCCCGATCAATCCGCCACATAGGACACGGCCCCACTACGGACCATCTTTTCTTTTTCTTTGTTCATTCTTTTCTTTCTCTTTCTCTTCATCTCCACCAATCACGTGCAAACGACCGAACAAATGAGGAAGAAAATGAGGATTGTGGCTGCGCGGATGGACAAATAGGGGCTCAAAACGGACACGCACGGTCACTGACCGGCCGCGTCCGCAGGCGTTTGAGTGGTCGAATTAGAGGTATGTGGCTGAAGATGATGTTGGATATATACTCCATGAAAGCATCTACAACCGTACTTGACAAATCCGCCCCCCTCCCCCCCCCCCCCCCCCCCCCGCCTAATGCGTCCGCGACGCGCCGGGGCACGCCCGCGGACGCATCGGTCGGGCCCTCGTATTACGCGTTAGCATCCACAAAATCTCAAATCCAGACTCTCAAATCCATGCACGTCGATCATATAAGCCAATGTCACAGGTAAATAATAAATGTTGATACCGAACATAAATAGTGTTTACATAAAATTTCTTTTAAGTGCACAACTCAAACATCAACTCTTTGGTTTCCATCTGTGGTGATGATCTCAAAGATTCTGATGCATCTGCAGAAAGTTCATAAGCTGAGTTGCATCTTGATCTTCCTGGATTTCAACTTGTTCTTTAGGTGCTTCAAAATCATTGGTTTGGACTACACCATCGTCCTCATCCTTGACAATCATATTGTGCAAAATATCACAACATTTCATAAGATGCCATAAGGTTTATCATTCGAATATCATTGCAGCCACACGACAATTTCCCAACGAGCTTGAAGCACACCAAATGCTCTCTCCACGTTCTTCCTAGCCGCTTCCTACATTGTTGCAAAGTGGCTCTGTTTATTGACACGTGGTTCGGATATGGTCTTCACGAACATCGCCCATTAAGGATAGATGCCATCAGCAAGATAGTATCCCATGTTGTAGTCTCGGGCATTGACAGTGTAGTTGCACGGCGGTGATTCCCCATTGCAAAGCCTCATGAGTACCAGAGATCGTTGAACACGTTGAAGTCATTGTGAGAACCCGACATTCCAAAGAAAACATGCCAAATTCATAAGTCATGTGATGTCATCGCTTCTAGTATGATGGTGGCCTCTTTGATGTGACCTTGATACATTTCTCACAAACCATTGGAGCAATTCTTCCATTGCCAATGCATGCAATCAATTGATCTGAGCATTTCTGGAAACCCCATGGCCTCTCCAATTGCCAACAACTTCTCCGTTTCCTACGCATTTAGTTCTCTGAGATACTCAGGTCCAAACACCTCCACCACGGCATGACAAACTTGATAGTAGTCTTCGGGCATGTGCTCTCCCCCATTGTGACCATCTCACCAATGGCATTTGCGGCAGTACCAAGTGCAAGCATCCTCAGAGCAGTTGTGCACTCTGCTTAGCAGAGAAAGAAAGTTGGCCACAGCAATCCCTTGTTAGCTTGAAGTAGTCATCATGTACCTCCACTCCCTCCATAATGCGCAAGAACAATGGTTTCCGCATGCGAAAACGGCGACAAAACCATGGGTCATCCGGAAAAGTTGGGTTCGGGGCAAAGTAGTCCTTCTGCAATAGCTGTGCTTCGGACACCCTATACCGATTGATCACTCTTCTTCCTTTGACTGAGCCCTTGAAGTTGAGAATATGCTCCACCTGCCAGTCCATTTCCTCTTGCATGCCCATGAGCATGATCATGTCCACTTGTTCGTCCGAATCCGAGGAATCAAAGAACTCATCTTGAATCATTTCATCAAGCTCCATCGGTCCATACTCCTCGTCAGACGAAGCATCGAAATCCATCGTTTCCCCTAATAAATTCACAAAAAATCCAGTTAGACAATGTGTCGAACACATCAAGTGCAAGACGGAGCCAGAGAGTTGCCGGACGTACCACGGTGGTGTCCGAGTCGGCGACGACGTCCCCCGCGGCGAGGACCGAAGAGAGGACTGCTCTGCCGGAGCTGGCGATGCAGAGGCTACGAACGGCTGCGAAGCGCGCGTGGCAGCGGAGTTGCGAGACGGACAACACGGAGGAGGAACAAGAGAGGAGATAGAAAATGAAGCCGACAGTTCTTGGGGTGGATTTGGTGCAATTTGCGACGGGGTCGGGTTATCGGGACCGACGTGGCGGGCATGCCCATATCCGCCCCATATTTGGGCTGGATATGAGGGGTGCCGGTCAGCCCAGGCATTTGAGACACTCGTCTGGGTCGGAATTTCGTAACAGGTCAGTGACCGGGCGGGCCGCCCGAGCATTTGAGACCGGTTTGGGGCGTCCGACTTTAGATGCTCTGAAGAAGCTAAGAACATTTGCGACAGAAGCCCTATTTTAGGGCATAATCATTTTATTGGGCTTTTGGACCCTAGAAAAGACCTTCATTAGTTGTCCACGTTGGAAATTTCTGCACAAAGTTTTTTGGCATCCCAGAAAATGGCAGTGCCAACTGCGTATATACGGCACGCGCACGACTACCGCAGTGCGCAACCCAATTGTCCCATCCTAAACCTTCGAGCAGCCGATTTCTCTCCCGCGCCCTTTTTACTCTCCCATCGAATCCGACTGGACCCGGCCACTCTCGCCACAACCGCACCCGCACCACGTGGATCCGCCGCGCCCCTCTTCTAATAGGCCGCACCACCACCACCCCCCACCGCCATCGTCGCATCACCCATTTGCAGCCGTCATCGCGCGACATCTCATGTCCACCGAACCCGGCCATCTTGTCATGTTGCACCGCTGTCGCGTAGCACCGCCGGATGCCGTCGAAACACACCAAGAGCCAGTCTGGATACCGCGGCGTTCGACAGAGGCAATCCGGCTGCTTCGGCGTCGTGTTTCAGTGCGACGGTTGACGGTATTGGCTCGACACCTTTGAGACAGCAGAGATCGCTGTGCGCCTACGACGTCGCTGCGTGGAGGCTCGGCCGGCCGCGACACGAGCTCTCGAAAATCAAGGTGTGGGCGGATGCAGAGTTCATCTGAACGCCGGCGACCATTGAGTTCGGCCCGACAAAGAGGGAGATCGACATCGTCCTCGAGCAAAGGGATACTTACGAGAGTGATGGTGCGGCGACGGTGAGGTTCGTCGTGCAAAATCTGTGCTTCGTCCAGAAGAAGGCCGAGTGGTTCTAGAAGAGGAACAACGAGCGCAAGAAGTCGGAGCAGAAGTTGGAGGACGAGGCTGGCCCCTCCAGTGTCATCAAACTCAAGTTCGACAATGATGTTGAGCCCAACGAAGAGAGTGATGACTCCGACGACATTGACTAGGACAACTGTAACATGTCCATAGGAGTCGATCGTAGTAATGTTAGGGCAATCTAGTACTCCCTCCGTCCCATAATATAAGAGCGTTTTTGACACCAGTGTGGTGTCAAAAACGCTCTTATATTATGGGACTGAGTAATTTATATGTTCGTTTAATCTATGTAGTGTTTGAATGTTTGAAGTGAACTATGCAATGCTTGGATGTTCAAAAAAATTATTTGCATGTTTGAAATGCCATATTTTAGGGCAGCTGTTGGAGATGAACATTTTTGTTTGTCCTAAAAATTACTTTTTGACGTCCCAAGCTTTACTCCAAACAGTTTTTAGGTGATCTAAAATACGGCTGCTGTTCGAGATGGTCCCTGAGGCTGAAATTAGTAAGCTGTGCCTGGCTGCCTGCACCGTCTGCACCGTGCGTGGCATGTTCTGTCCCCCTATAGTTGCCCTGGACCCAAGCCAGGAGGATCTGGAGCACTGAGGATGAGTTTTTCATATATTTTGTATGAGCTGCCGCTGCTCATCAAAGGTTTGGCTGGCCATACGAAGATGCAGTTGATCGTTCGGTCGGACCAAAGGGCCAGGTTCATATCATCTGCACGTAGTTCTGTGCCGCCGGACCCCGGCGGCCGGGCCAGTATTTCTCGTGTTGCTTCACGCATGGTATAGTACTACCCCCAGCCCCCAGGCCCCAGGGGCCAGTGTGATCTGCAGGTTCTGGACTAGACACCGGCGTCACACGCACAGCACAGTACGGAAAAACAATCAGACAAGGGCAGGTGCCGGCCTGCACCGCGGCTGCGCTGTCTTGAAATTGAATGAACACCACCGCTGATCGAGCTCGTGATTGCCGAGGCCACCACCATACCATACTGCGCGCGCGGCCACGCCCCCGTAGGCCCCCGTGTCGTCCCGGTGGGTGGTCACGCCTCATCTCCGGCCGCGCCGCGGCGCCGGACGAGCCCACCGCTGGACGACACACAGCTCGCGGTCCGCCACTCTGGCTCTGCGTCTCTTGGACGCCGGAGCTCCGTCCGTCGGTGCACCCGAGAGGGAGGGATGGTGCGCAGTGCACCGGCGCAACATTTTACATCTGTGGTTAGCGCGCCGCGCGGGTGAAGCGGCCGGAGGGCGCAGCGGAGTGAGGGGCGAAAGCGACGGCGTAGGTTGGGGACTGGAGAGGACGAGGGCCGTGTTTGTTGGGTGGAGACGCGGCACCGTCACGTGCCGGTGCAAATGCCAATGCCACGGATGATGGAGTCATGTATCTAAGGTAGGGTCATAGACCTGATCTAAATACTCTATCCAAGGACACCTTTAAAAAAGATCACCTTTCAGTCGACCTGCGAGGACTCCACTCGACGTACTTGAAGGACTCGACCACGAAGACTCACTCGACCACCAAAAGGTCAAGAAGCACTCTGTACAGCAACGGTCTGTAATTAAGTAGACTTTATGGTAGTTAAGACACTTTATGTGGGGCGTTACCAGTAACGCCCCAGACTTAATGTACTTTAAACCCCGCATTACTGAGGGCCGGAAGGGTCTGGCAGACACTATATAAGCCACCCCCACCTCAGTGTAAAGGGTTCGCACCCCTGTAATCTTTATACACATAATCCACTCGACCGCCTCCGGGCTCCGAGACGTAGGGCTTTTACTTCCTCCGAGAAGGGTCTGAACTCGTATATCTCTTGTGTTTACAACCTCTCCATAGCTAGGACCTTGCCTCTCCATATCTACCCCCCACTCTACTGTCAGACTTAGAACCACGACAGTTGGCGCCCACCGTGGGGCAGGTGTTTTAGCGATTTTTTGGAGAAGTTGCGATTCTTCCGAGTACCTTCATCATGGTTGCTGCTGGAGTTTTGGTCGAGGGCCGCGAGATCCATCTCGACGCTCTCACCTTCATCGCCGATGACTCCGCTTGGCTCCAGGAGGCTCCACTCGACGTTGATGCGCTCCCCGTCCGCGGTGCGACGCATTTTTGCACATGTGTCCGCGGCGTTCTGCTGCGACAACCGTCGACCCCGTATCGGTCGACTCCCCTATCGGTCACCCTCCCGGTCTCCCACCAGCGCAAGCGCTCTGGTCGGTCGAGGCTCCAGCGGTGGGTGAAGCACGCGGTGGCTCGCCAGACGGCCACCGCCCAAGTTGCGGCAATCGAGCCCGACGAATCCCTCTACGGCCTGTTCGATCTGTCGACTGGCTCCGTAGAGACTACATCCGAGTGCGATAACAGTGATCCGGCGGCGAAAATCTTGAGTGTCAACGGACCTCGCAGTCCTCCTGGTTTCGCCCATGAGGGCGGGGCAGGAGGTGGAGGCGACCCCGTACGGGACCACGAAGAGTATCAGCCCGAGCCACTCGACTCTCTGCAGAGGGAAGAGCTCCGCCGCAGGAACATGGATGCCCTGCATACTCCCATCGCGGGAGAAACCCCCGAGGCTCGCGCCTTGGAGGAGGCACGTTTAGCCAATTTGGCTGAACGCGCTCGTCTGGAGAACCTTCAGCGAGCACTCGACGAGCGCGCGCGGCAACGAGTTCCCGATGCCAGTCGACGTCAACTCTTCCCGCCGACTCAGGTATATCGAACCCCAATTCAGAATTTAGCAGCTGCAACCCGTATAGCAGAGTCCATCCAGCCCTCTCAGTCAGAAGCTGGCAGAGGCTTGATGCAGATCAGGGATTTGCTCCGGACAGCAGGAGACCAGAATTCAGCCGTGTCGCAGTCGCGCAACAGAATTCACAGTCGATCCGTCGCTGCGAATACGGTTCAGTCGGCTCATAGTCCCAGATCGCCTCCGCGGCGTGAAGGACGCGAGAATCGGCGAGACCAGTACGGAGACCGACACGATCGTGATGATAGGCGTCGGGTGCCCACTTCCCCCCCCGAGGGGTGGGTCTTACGCTCCTCGGCAGCAAGATGACAGGCGTCAGCTCAGTGTGGGGCGAAGAGCTCCAGTCGACCCCCGGGAACCAGGCTTCGACGCGCGATCCATTATCGTGCAAGGCTTGGTCGACTGAAACAGAGCCCATCAGGGTGGGCTCGACAGAGATGCGCCCACAAGCAGTCGAGCGCATGTTTCTGGTCTAGAATGTTTCAGCAGGGCTATCAGAGCCGCGGTGATTCCCCCCAATTTCAGGTTGGCAACAGGAGTAAGCAAGTTCACTGGTGAGTTTAAGCCTGAAACTTGGCTTGAGGATTACCGAGTGGCGGTTCAGATTGGTGGTGGGAATGACGAGGTGGCCATGAAGCATTTGCCCCTCATGTTGGAAGGTTCTGGCAGAGCATGGTTGAATCAGTTACCTCCTAGCAGCATTTACACTTGGGAAGATCTGTCCCGAGTGTTCGTCAGAACATTTGAAGGAACTTGCAAGCGACCAGCTTGATTGACAGAGCTGCAAGTTTATGTGCAGAAGACGAATGAGACTCTCAGAGAGTATATTCAGAGATGGATCACTTTGCATCATACCGTGGAGAACGTGTCTGATCATCAGGCAGTCTGCGCCTTCAAGGATGGCGTCAAGAACAGAGAATTGAGTTTGAAGTTTGGTCGAACCGGAGACATGACCCTGAGTCGGATGATGGAGATTGCTACCAAGTACGCCAACGGCGAAGAAGAAGACCGACTCCGAAGCGGCAAGTACAAGCCGAGTCAGTCGGAGAAGGGAAACACCAGTCGGAAACAGAAGCGGAAAGCCGAACCAGCGGCTCCTGGAGAGGCTCTGGCTGTGACTCAGGGAAAATTCAAAGGGAAACCTAAGAAGGTGAAGGATAAAGGAGGGAACGACGTGATGGATATGCCGTGTCACATCCACACGAAGAAAGATGAAGAGGGCAATATCATTTACCCAAAGCATACCACTCGCCAATGTCGACTCCTGATCCAGCAGTTTCAAGGAAAACAGTCCAATGACAAGGAAAAGGAGTAAGACAAGGCCGAAGACAAGGAGGACAGTGAGGAAGGATATCCACATGTCAACTCCACTCTGATGATCTTCGCAGACGTGGAAAGCAAGAGCCGACTGAAGGTCATTAATCGTGAGGTGAACATGGTTGCCCCAGCGAAGCCAAGTTATCTGAGATGGTCCCAAACACCCATCACATTCGACCAGTCTGATCACCCGACTCATATTGCCACCCCCGGGAGGCAAGCTTTGGTGGTCGACCCAGTTGTCAAAGGCACTCGACTGACGAAAGTGCTGATGGACGGTGGTAGCGGACTGAACTTGTTGTATGCAGACACACTGAAATGAATGGGCATTCCGATGTCCCGACTGAGCACCAGTAACATGAGCTTTCATGGAGTTATACCAGGAAAGAAAGCTGAGTCACTCGGCCAAATAGCTCTGGACGTGGTGTTTGGTGATTCAAAACATTTTCGCAAGGAAAAGTTGACGTTTGAGGTCGTGGATTTTCAGAGCGCGTACCACGCCATTCTGGGGAGACCAGCTTACGCACGGTTCATGGCTCGACCATGTTACGTGTACCTCAAACTGAAGATGCCCGGCCCCAAAGGAGTGATCACTGTCACCGGTGATCGGAAAAAGGCAGAAGAGTGTTTTCAGAAGGGCTCAAAGATTGCCGATTCCCAGGTGACAGCGGTCGAATTTGAAGAATATAAGCAAAACGCAGATCCAAGTGATTTGCTGCGATCCAAGAAACCCGCCACAGAATCTGCATTTCAGTCGTTCGGTGAGACAAAGCCTGTCCACATTCACCCGACCGACCCCAATGCAGCCCCGACCCACATCTCCACAACACTCGACCCGAAATAGGAAGAAGCGCTCATCCAGTTCCTCCGTGAGAACTGGGACATTTTTGCATGGAAGCCAGCTGACATGCCAGGTGTTCCCAGGGGACTGGCTGAGCATCGCCTTAGAGTCGATTCATCAGCAAAACCAGTTAAAGAGCATCTTCGGCAGTCCGCCGTCCAGAAGAGAAAGGCTATTGGTGAGAAAGTGGCTCGACTGTTGGCGGCAGGATTTATCCGAGAGATATACCACTCCGAGTGGCTCGCTAATGTCGTCATGGTTCCTAAGAAGGACAAATCACTCTGAATGTGCATTGATTTCAAGCACATCAATCGGGCCTGCCCGAAAGATCATTTTCCTCTCCCTCGCATTGATCAAATTGTTGACTCGACCACGGGATGCGAGAGATTGTCTTTTCTGGACGCCTATTCCGGGTACCATCAGATCCGTCTATACGGACCTGATGAGATAAAAACAGCTTTCATCACTCCATTCGGGTGCTTCTGCTATATCACCATGCCACTCGGCCTCAAGAATGCCGGAGCCACATTTATGCGAATGATTCAGAAGTGTTTGCTCACTCAAATCAGTCGGAATGTGGAAGCGTATATGGATGATATCGTGGTCAAGTCTCGAAAAGGTTCCGACCTGCTCACTGACCTCGCCGAAACATTTGCCAACCTCAGAAGGTATGATATCAAGCTCAATCCATCAAAGTGCACATTCGGAGTTCCTGGTGGCAAGTTACTCGGTTTTCTCGTTTCCGAGCGAGGGATCGACGCTAATCCAGAGAAGATCGGCACTATTCTCCGAATGAAACGCCCTGTGCGAGTGCACGATGTCTAGAAGCTTATTGGATGCTTGGCCGCATTAAGTCGATTCATCTCACGACTCGGTGAAAAGGCATTGCCTCTTTACCGACTGATGAAGAAGGAAGACAAGTTCGAGTGGACTCCAGAAGCTGATGCAGCGTTTGCCGAGCTAAAAGCTCTGCTCTCCACCCAGCCGGTGCTTGCTGCTCCAATCAGCAAAGAGCCTCTGTTGCTTTATATCGCAGCCACAGGATAAGTCGTCAGTACAGTACTTACGGTCGAGTGGGAAGAAGAAGGAAAAGCCTTCAAAGTTCAGCGCCCAGTGTATTATTTGTCTGAAGTTTTGACTCCATCCAAGCAGAGATACCCTCATTATCAGAAGCTCGTGTATGGGATATACATGACCACGAAGAAGGTTGCTCATTATTTCTCTGATCATTCCATCACAGTCGTCAGCAACGCTCCACTTTCAGAGATTCTGCACAACAGAGATGCAACTGGTCGAGTGGCGAAATGGGCGATTGAACTTCTTCCCCTTGATATCAAGTTTGAGGCAAAGAAAGCCATTAAGTCCCAGGCAATAGCAGATTTCCTCGCCGAGTGGATTGAACAACAGCAGCCGACTGAGGTTCACTCTGAGCATTGGACCATGTTCTTTGATGGCTCTAAGATGCTAAATGGTTCCGGTGCTGGGGTGGTCTTGGTTTCCCCCAGAGGAGATAAACTCAGATATGTGCTCCAGATTCACTTTCATTCCTCCAACAATGAGGCAGAGTACGAGGCCCTTCTGTATGGGTTGCGCATGGCCATTTCACTCGGCGTCCGTCGCCTTATGGTTTATGGCGACTCGGATTTAGTGGTCAACCAAGTGATGAAGGAGTGGGACGTGAGAAGCCCAGCCATGACTGGATACTGCAATGCAGTGAGGAAGCTGGAAAAGAAGTTTGAGGGGTTAGAGCTCCATCACATACCCCGACTGAAAAATCAAGCAGCTGATGATCTAGCAAAAATAGGTTCCAAGAGAGAAGCCATTCCGAGTGGTGTGTTCTTAGAGCATATCCATACTCCATCAGTCAAAGAAGATCCTTTCAACGAAGAAGCTCCACAGCCCAAGAGTGCCACAGATTCGACTGAAGTTGAGGTCCCAGCAGTGGTCGACTTGGTCATGGAGGTCTTAGTGGTCATTCCCGACTGGACAGTTCCATATATCGCGTATATCCTGAGAAAAGAGCTCCCGGAGGATGAGGAAGAGGCTCGACAGATCGTCCGTCGATCCAAAGCCTTTACCGTAATCAAAGGACAGTTGTACAGAGAGAGCGCGACTGGAGTTGGTCAGAAGTGCATAACGCCAGAAGAAGGTCAAATCATCCTTGATGATATCCACTCGGGGACCTGTGGTCATCATGCGTCCTCTCGGACCATCGTGGCCAAAGCATACCGAGCCGGATTTTATTGGCCAAAGGCGAATGAGATTGCAAAGGAAACAGTGGACAAGTGCGAAGGATGTCAGTTCTACTCAAATATGTCACACAAGCCTGCGTCAGCTCTGAAGACCATTCCACTCGTCTGGCCCTTCGCAGTATGGGGGTTGGATATGGTTGGTCCCTTGAGAACAGGTCGAAGCGGTTTTATGCATGTATTGGTGGCAGTCGACAAGTTCACCAAGTGGATCGAGGCAAAACCCATCAAGAACCTTGACGCCGGTACTGCTGTTAGCTTCATCAGGGAACTGATATTCAGATATGGAGTCCCGCACAGCATCATTATAGATAATGGGTCGAACTTTGACTCAGAAGAATTCAGGGATTTCCGCAACTCTCAAGGCACACGAGTCGACTACGCTTCAGTCGCCCATCCGCAGTCGAATGGACAAGCAGAGCGAGCCAATGGCCTGATCCTCAAAGGGTTGAAACCCCGACTGATGTGTGATCTCAAACATGCGGCTGGAGCATGGGTCGACGAACTTCCCTCGGTGCTTTGGAGACTGCGGACCACGCCTAATCGGTCGACCGGGAGAACTCCATTCTTCTTGGTCTACGGAGCTGAAGCAGTCTTGCCGAGTGATCTTCTCCACAATGCTCCTCGAGTTGAACTCTACAACGAAGCAGAAGCTGAACAAGCGCAGCAGGACGCGGTCGACCTTTTAGAGGAGGAAAGGGAGATGGCCTTGATCCGATCGACCATCTACCAACAAGACTTGCGTCGCTTCCACGCCAGAAATGTGAAGAGTCGAGCCTTCCAGGAAGGAGATTTAGTTCTCCGAGTGGATTAACAGAAACAACACAAGCTTGCTCCTTCTTGGGAAGGACCCTTCATTGTCACCAAGGTTCTCCACAACGGGGCGTACCGTCTCTACAATGTCAAACACAATATCGACGAGCCCCGAGCTTGGAACACGGAACTACTCCGCCCATTTTACACTTAAGTTTATCACTCGGATGAGTTGTAATAAAAGTACTTCTGTAGTCCATGTTTTGCAAGATAATAGTGTCATAATTTCCCAAACGATCTTTGTCACTTTTATTTGTTCAAGTAAAAATTACCCCCTCAGTGGGTGACTTAGCCGCGAATCCGTTTCGCCTAAGTTTGTAAAAAAAATCCTTACCGAGTGGTGAGCCAGCCTCCCACTCGGGGGCTTAGCTGCGAATCCGTTTCGCCTAAGTTTCAATGAAAGCCTATCGAGTGATAAGCCAGACTTTCACTCGGAGGCTTAGCTGCAGTCCAAGTACTCGCCTAAGTTCAAATAAAATCCTACCGAGTGGTGAGCCAGACTCCCACTCGGGGGCTTAGCTGCATTCCTGTGCTCGCCTAAGTTATAAAATCCTACCGAGTGGTGAGCCAGACTCCCACTCGGGGGCTTAGCTGCAGTCTAAACACTCGCCTAAGAACAAATACAATGTGCACTCGCAAGGAGGACGAGGTGCAGGTCGACTGCGACCCTCTCCTCTGAGCTACGCCACAAATACAACGTGCGGTCGTAAGGAGGACGAGGTGCAGGTCGACTGCGACCCTCTCCTCTGAGCTCTGCCACAAATACAATGTGCGGTCGTAAGGAGGACGAGGTGCAGGTCGACTTGTCCCTATCCTCTGAGCTACGCCACAAGTACAACGTGAAAATCCTACTGAGTGAAGAGCAGACCTCCCACTCGGGGGCTTAGCTGCAGCCTTGTGCTCGCCTAAGTTATAAAAATCCTACCGAGTGAAGAGCAGACCTCCCACTCGGGGGCTTAGCTGCAGCCCTGTGCTCGCCTAAGTTGTAAAAATCCTGTCGAGTGTGGAGCAGACCTCCCACTCGGGGGTTTAGCTGCAGCCCAGTGCTCACCTAAGATCTAAAAATCCTACCGAGTGAAGAACAAACCTCTCACTCGGAGGCTTAGCTGCAGCCCAGTGCTCGCCTAAGGTATAAAAATCCTACCGAGTGGAGAGCAAACCTCTCACTCGGGGGCTTAGCTGCAGCCCAGTGCTCGCCTAAGGTATAAAAATCCTACCGAGTGAAGAGCAAACCTCTCACTCGGGGGCTTAGCTGCAGCCCAGTGCTCGCCTAAGGTATAAAAATCCTACCGAGTGAAGAGCAAACCTCTCACTCGGGGGCTTAGCTACAGCCCAGTGCTCGCCTAAGGTATAAAAATCCTACCGAGTGAAGAGAAAACCTCTCACTCGGAGGCTTAGCCACAGCTCAATGCTCGCCTAAGTGAATGGAAAAGAATAAGTCGACTACAGTGGGCGTCTTGCTTTAAACCTGCAAAAGACATTTTCGAGCCAAAAGCAAGCATATTCAAACATCAAATCCAAGTTCAGATCGATACCTAAAGGAACCGAAAGTGCTCAGGCGCTAAGCCTGTTAAGGTTTATCGGTTACAAAATCACTCGGCATACCGAGGCAAATTTAAAGTGTCGAGCTCAAAGAAGTTTTTTACCCCTCCTGTGGAGGGCTGGAAGGTGCAACAAATTCATCAAGATCAATTCCGTCTGCAATCCGAGTGGTGGCAGCGATGAAGGTTTCCATGAAGGACCTGAAGTCATGTTTCTTGGTGTTGGCCACCCGAAGAGCCGCCAGCTTGTCTTCTCGCGCATCCTTGCAGTGGACACGAGCCAGACACAGAGCAACATCTGCGCCGCACCGAGCAAAGGACTTTTTCCACTCCTGCACTCGACCAGGAACCGTGTTCAGTCGAGCCATCAGCGATTCGAGGTCGTTCTGAAGTGTCTCCCCAGGCCAGAGCGTGGTGTCGATGCGAGAAGTGGCGACCTTCAGCCTTGCAAGATAGTCAACGACAGCAGCAACGCGGGACTCAAGTCGGAACACATTCATAGCAACTTGATCATTCACCGGAGAGTTGACGGGGTCCAGGCTCGGTTCCAGTCGACTAGTTTCCTCTTCAAAGTTTTGACAAAATTCTGCAAATACAATCACTGAATCAAGGCAATGGTCGAATGGAAAAGTCACTGTTAAAAATGACTGTCGAATGTAAAGGATTACCTTCGAGCATGAGGAACAACTTCTTAGCGAGTCCACTCAGGAAGGCCTCCAGATCATTCTTCTTCCCAGTCAACTGACTGGCCTTGTCGTTCAGGGCAGCTTTGTCAGTTTTCAGTCGACTGACCTCCTTGTTGGCAATCGCAAGAGCAACCTTCAGATTAGTATTTTCTTCTTCAAGCTTGGTGACTGAAGCTAACTTCTCGTCAGCAAGCCTGATCTTCTCAGCTAGCTCAAGGTCTTTTTTCTTCTGGGCCTCCTTCACCTTGCCTGCAAGTTACAGCAAGGTCAGATTTTGAAACAAATGAAGGAAAAAAGGTGTCGTCGAGGTCTCACCGAACATACCTTTGGTCTCCTCCTTCGCCTTCGTCAGATTCTCCTGAACCAGCTTCAGATCCAGCTCGAGCTGAATGTGCTTGTTCTCCAGCTCGGTATAACGAGCCGCAAGGTCACAGGATTTCTGCGAAGAACCAATCGACAAAATGTCAAGGATAATTCACTTCCGAGTGGATAAGAGAAAATCATGCGTTTCTAAGACTACAGCCGAATACAAACATTCGACCGTAGTCTCAGGGACTACACCCAGTGGGTGCACTCAGCGTGCCCCCACTAGTTCTATTAAAGATAGAGTCGACCAGTCGACCCAAAAAAAACACAAGACGTATTCTTCAGACTGTAATCGACTGCAAGCAGTCGACCACAGTCTCGGGGACTACACCCAGTGGGTGCACTCAGCGTGCCCCCATCGGTTTGAGAAATCCATTCGACTCAGTCGAATGACGGAAAGACTTAACTTATAAAGCCTAAGGCCGACTGCCGGCAGTCGACCTTAGCCTTGGGGACTACACCCAGCGGGTGCACTCAGCGTGCCCCTGCTAACACGGAGTTTCAATAGACACACCCAGTGGGTGATTGCTATGGATTCCGGAAAGAAAAGCTTTTTGATAGCATATCCTAACAGAACAAGCAATTCGACCTACGTGAACATTGCTTTGAAGAGCAGAACTGGCGTCGTAGGCTGCCTGGCTTGCCTCCCGGATGGCTTTCACCTGCTCCATCATGATCCCCGCCTGGCGTATCGCTTCCTTTGCAGCACTGGCTTGGTCCTCCGGGACATGGTGCATCGTGAAGAGGGAAGGCTGCGCAGCACTCGACGAAGCGGGGAGAGCACTCGTTAGTGGAACGGCGAAGGACACGGTGTGTCGAGTGGTGTTCTCCTCCTCCGCGACCAGAGTCTCGGGCGCCGTCACATCCTGGGCCACCCTGCCGGCAGACGCTTTCCTGCTCCTCCTGTGCTTCAGTGGTTCCTCATCGTCATCATCATCAGGAAGAGTGATAACGACATTGGATAGAGCTACAGAAAAGAATCAGAATTAGGGACGAAGAGTCAATCAACTAAAAACGGAATTAAGAGAGTGGTACCAGGTTTTGAGGTTGCGGCATCCTCCATCTCATGGTCGTTAGCCCTGGCTGAGGTCTCGGAAGTAGCAGCACTACAATTCCAAAAAATCAGTCGGCTAACTCAAGTGTCAATCAAAGATAAAAGCTCGCACAAAACAAGAAGACTCAAGCAGCAGGTTTACCCTGATATGGTGGGGATGGACACCTTCATCTTCGGCAGGACCTTGGTCGGCTTCGACGGTGCCACCCTGGACTGCTTCGGAGCCTTTTCAGTCGGCACCGGAGAGGTGGTCCGAGGGCGCTTGGTCGACTGCGCGACAGTCGCGACCCCCTTACCACGTTCAGTCGCAGGGTCATGGGCAAGCTTCGATCGCCTTTCCGAGCGCGGTGGTGCGACCTCCTCCTCCTCCTCTTCTTCTTCCTCATCATCGTCATCATCATCATCATCTTCAGCAGCGTACGGGTCCCACTCCTCCTGGCTTTCTCCCCCACTCGCTTCTCCTTCTTCAGGCGGAGTTTGCGCTCCATTGGGCATCGAGTACAGGTCGGTGAGGACCTGTCGGACATCAAGACAAAGATCAATCGACCAATTTGCGGTGGAAACGGAAATAAATGTAGCAAGAATACAATTGGAGGTAAAATGAGCATACCTTGTCAGGAGTGCTGGAGTTTTCGAGTGGAGGAATTCTCCTAGCCCCACGAGGGTTATCCTTGTTCCCAGTGACCGCAGCCAACCACCTTTCCAGCGTGGCATCGTCGACTGCTTCTGGATTGATCCGAGTCTCATCTTCGGTCCCGCAGTACAGCCACATGCAATGGCCTCTGTACTGGAGAGGCTGGATACGACGTCTAAGGAAAACCTCCAGGAGATCCATACCCGTCACTCCTTCCCGAACCAACTGAACTACGCGCTCCATCAGCATCTTCACATCAGCTTTCTCCTCCGGGAGCACCTTCAGAGAAGAAGGTCTGTTGGCGCGGTCCATGGTAAACGGAGGGAGACCACTCGACAGCCCCGGCGTCGACTCGTCCTTGCAGTAAAACCAAGTCGACTGCCAGCCCCTGACCGACTCAGGGAGGGTCATCGCTGGGAAGGTGCTCTTGTTCCTCATCTGGATTCCCAGACCTCCACACATCTGAATAATCTTGGTTTTATCATCATCTGGACTCGCCTTCTTCACGGTCTGAGAGCGGCACGTGAATATATGCTTGAACAGACCCAGTGCGGTCGGCAACCCAGAAAGTTTTCACACATGGATACAAAGGCAGCAAGATAGGCGATAGAATTCGGTTGAAGTGGTGGAGTTGCGCTCCGAAGAAATTCAGGAAACCACGGAAGAAAACACTCGGTGGCAAAGAAAACCCTCGGTCAACGTGGGTAGCCAGAAGAACACACTCACCCTCTTCAGGCTGGGGATGCCACTCGTTCCCCGGGAGCCTTGCTGCTCCGTGGGGGATCAGACCGTCGTTGGCCATGTCGGTGAGTTCATTCTCCGTAATGGTCGACCGGATCCAATCTCCTTGGACCCAGCCGTTCGGCAGACGAGATCTAGACGAAGACCCGCCGCGACTGGTGGTTCTCCCCTTCGCCTTCCCCGTCGCCGACGCCTTCTTCGCGCGTTCCAGCGCCGCCGTCTTCTCCTTCACCATGGCTGCCGGCGAGGCGCGCGAGGAGCGGTTGTGCGGAGGCGAGAGAGGGCGCAGTAAGCGGAGGTAGGGAGAGCAGAGAGAGAATGCAGAGATACTGTTCAGGGACCCTCGCCGGGCGCCTTTATAAGATCACTTCCGAGTGGATGACAGGTGGGCCCGAGCGATCCAATCACATCCCAAAACAGTCGCGCGGGCGCGATACGTGGCGAAAAAGGTGGCGCGAGAATCGAGGCGTCTATGCCCTATCCCATCCAAGCGCCGCGGTCCGCCCCGCTTCGCGCGCTTCCCCAAATTTCGTATCCCGCAAAATCCGCGAACGGCAGATCGATCTGTCAGGCGCGAGATCTCCCGCGATCCGTCGCTCGGGAATTGTTAAGTCCAAAAGGTCACTCGACAAAAGAAAAGAATGGATCGAGTCGACTGAAGAAAGTTGCTGGTTATCAACGAAGAGATCACTGATCCAGGACAACGCATACCTAGCACGCAAAGGCAAGTCGGAAATAACATCAACTCCTTCCTCAGTCAAGCCTCAATCCATTCGGGGGCTAATGATGGAGTCATGTACCTAGGGTAGGGTCATAGACCTGATCTAAATACCCTACCCAAGGACACCCTTAGAAGAGATCACCTTCCAGTCGACCTGCGAGGACTCCATTCGACGTACTTGAAGGACTCGACCACGAAGACTCACTTGACCACCAGAAGGTCAAGAAGCACTCTGTACTGCAACGGTCTGTAATTAAGTAGACTTTATGGTAGTTAAGACACTTTATGTGGGGTGTTACCAGTAACGCCCCAGACTTAATGTACTTTAAACCCCGCATTACTGAGGGCCGGAAGGGTCTGACAGACACTATATAAGCCACCCCCCACCTCAGTGTAAAGGGTTCGCATCCCTGTAATCTTTATACACATAATCCACTCGACCGCCTCCGGGCTCCGAGACGTAGGGCTTTTACTTCCTCCGAGAAGGGCCTGAATTCGTACATCTCTTGTGTTTACAACCTCTCCATAGCTAGGACCTTGCCTCTCCATACCTACCCCCACTCTACTGTCAGACTTAGAACCACGACAATGGACGTCGCGTCGCTCGCGCGGTTGTACGTACGCCGCGCTCATCGTCATAATGTGTGTGTGTGGGCGCCGCGACCCGCTGCTTCTACAGTCCTGCTGCTTGTACTGCCGCTACTATGCCGAACCCGATGGTTTGATTGGGTTTTGATGTGATCCGTCATTAACCGCTGGCCAGCGACACTATATCTGTCCGTTTGAGACGTCACTAACCTCCTGTCGGTCCGGTACGGCGGTACATGCCCAAACAAAGCTAAAACTATGGAATGATCCTAGCCAGCGCACGATGACCAAAATAATTTATAATCAAGCTTCCGTTTGACTAGTCGGCCGGAAGTCGATCGACCAAGGACGCAAGAACTGATCACCCGCCGCACGTAGGGTCGAAATGGAACTGATCCTCCTCCCATTTTCAGTCGAAATTAAAATGCAACCGACCGGAGACATGTACGTTGTGCTTCCCTTTCAGCACAGGTGAGGCGAGCGCGCCCATACCGACGACGACGGAACCCTTAAGTGCATGCTCGGGATTCATCACAGCATAAGGACTGGACTCATTACTCCCTAACGACAGGAGGGTTAGCAGCGGCAGCAGCAGTACAAGTCGATCGATCATCGATCGTCTCGTTGCGACGCCCCTTTCTATCTATGAAAACCGAGAGCAGGAGAGCGACGGGCTTGGAGACGAGAGGCCACGACGCCCACAACGTCGGCTTTTCCAAAAAAGAATGCCTTGAACGTCCAAATTGCGCGGCGGTCAAGCAACAGGGCGTATAGGTACGCTCACCACTGTCGATAAGGTCTCCGTCGTTGAAATTTTGTTAGCGCTCGTTTTTCACTGCCCGACGCTTGCTGCCTTGATGGCCAGCCTACCGGCGCACTGCCCCGTCAGCAGTCGCTTCAAAGTAGCCTCCTGTTTTACGCGGACAGAAATGTCGATCCAAGTCCAACCAACTGTTGCACGTGCACATCTTCGTTCACAGTGAGTTGTATCGTGGCCGAAGAACAGAGACAAGTTCTTTTTTTGTTGGGCAGAGATTTTCTTTTTGAGAAGCTGCGACGAGATACCATTTCGTCTTGTGTGGCCATGGCGGTGGATTCGTGGGCGATTCTCCGGCCGTGTGGCGGGAGACAAATGGAAAGAATAAGAAGATGGCCTCCAACGGACGACTTTCTTTTAGGGTCCATTTGCTGCTCCATTAAGAGGCGGGCTGAAGGCCCAAATTGCGAAATGCCTAACGGACGTGAATATTGGGCCAACGGCCCAGGAAGCGAGCATTGCGGTCTGTATAGGGCCAGGGGCTTAGAAATCGGGTGTTCGTAACAGCCCACTTACTTGCCTCAGTCAATAAAAAAACCTAGGACGATGTTAGTACTCAGAAAAAGTTTAAAATAAACCTTGAACTGGTAGACGAAAGCTAAATCGAAGCTTGAACTTTCAATACATGAAATCAGCACACCAAACTCCCTGATCACGGCTTATTTTGAACCTTGAGCGCATTCTCAACAGGATTGTTGACGTATCAGGTCGATTTGCGCCTAAACGTGACTTGGCCGGCCCACCATACGTGAAGATTGTTTCCTTTTTCTGTGAAAGGACACTTCAAAATACCAAAATGTGATACTCATGGTGCGACCTAGCGGTGCTGAACTACTCCTGCTATCCACTCTAACGAATGACTCTTCATTATAAATAATTTCGAAATCTTAATATACTTAAAACCCAAAAAAACAATTCTCAAAATTCCAAACATTTCTTCAAAAAATGTGAACAATTTTTGGAATTGCTACATGTTTTAAAACACAATTAATTTTTCTGCGTGAACACTATTAGAAAAAAATGAACATTTCTTTTTGAAAAACGAACAGTTTTTGAAACCTGAACATATTTTTAAAGTGCGAACAAATTTTCAAAACACGAATGTTTGTGAAGCGTAAACATTGTTTTTAAAAAATGAGAACTAATTTTGAATCCTCAACAAAATTTTGAAGTGCGGACACTTTTTCAAAACATGATATTTTAAACATAGACTTTAAAAAAAAGGGGGAATAAAATTTGAAACCTGAACAAGATATTAAAGTGCAAACACTTTCTAAATTTTTTAAGAATGAGAACAAATTTTGAGCACTTTAAAATTTTGTTCAGGTTTCAAAATTGTTCATGTTTTCAAAAAACTGTTCGCTGTTTTTTCAAAAACTGTTCACATTTAAAAAAATGTTGAATTCAAAATTTGTTTTGTTTTTCAAATCTCGACACTGCCTTTTGTTGTTAAATAATTATGCACTTCTTTTTATCACTAACAACACTTAGTTAGAGTGGTTATGAGGAGAAACTCTGCAGCGACAGGTTGCATGTTCCATCCTATGTGTTCCCCCCATTTTCCGTATTTTTTATGTCGCACGCAAAAGAAAACACTTCGTATATGGTCGGCCGACCCAGTCGAGTCAGCGAGTAGCCAACGATCTACATGACACGTCAGCAATTCCTTTTTTTACCGAGCTTAAAAAAATGAGACCAACCAAAGGCTAACCCTCGTTGGATTTTTTTTACAGGAGAAACTCCGCGAGTACCGCGTGTTAGAGCCGAGGCTCAAACCTGGGCGGGCTCCCAACCAAAGGGTCGACGCCCCGTCCTCTGGGAATGAGCTTAAGGCCACTCAAAAAGAAAGGGGGAATGAGCTTAAGAGCATCTCCAATAGATGGTCCAAAATTTGGCGGTCCAAAACCGAAGATGTAAAATTTGAACCGCCAAAAAATGCGTTTTGGAGCTCCGAGAAAAGGCCAACTCCAAAAATTGTCCAAATTCTCACGGTCCAAAAGACCAACTCCAATAGAGGGTCCAAATTCATGGTCCAAAACCGGCCAGTAGCCGCGCGTCTGCTGTTCAGTGGTACATCCATTTTGCATCATGCTTTTATATCAATATTTATTGCATTATGGGCTGTTATTACACGTTATGTCACAATACTTATGGCTATTTTCTCTTATTTTATAAGGTTTATCATGAAGAGGGAGAATGCCGGCAGCTGGGATTCTGGGCTGGAAAAGGAGCAAATATTAGAAACCTATTCTGCACAGCACCAAAAGTACTGAAACTCCACGAAAGTCATTTTTGAAATTAATAGGAATTATTGAGCGAAAGAAGTACCAGAGGGGGCCCACACCCTGGCCACGAGGGTGGGGGCACGCCCACCCCTACTGGGCGCGCCCCCTGCCTCGTGGGCCCCCTGGTGGCCCTCCGGTGCCCATATTCTGCTATATGAAGTCTTTTACCCTGGAAAAAAAATCATAAGCACGCTTATGGGACGAAACTCCGCCGCCACGAGGCGGAACCTTGGCGGAACCAATCTAGGGCTCCGGTGGAGCTGTTCTGCCGGGGAAACTTCCCTCCGGGAGGGGGAAATCATCACTATCGTCATCACCAACGATCCTCTCATCGGGAGGGGGTCAATCTCCAGCAACATCTTCACCAGCACCATCTCCTCTCAAACCCTAGTTCATCTCTTGTATCCAATCTTTGTATCCAAACCCCAGATTGGTACCTGTGGGTTGCTAGTAGTGTTGATTACTCCTTGTAGTTGATGCAAGTTGGTTTATCCGGTGGAAGATCATTTGTCCAGATCTTTAATGCATATTAATACTCCTCTGATCATGAACAAGAATATGCTTTGTGAGTAGTTACGTTTGTTCCTGAGGACATGGGTGAAGTCTTGCTATCAGTTGTCATGTGAATTTGGTATTCGTTCGATATTTTGATGAGATGTATATTGTCTCTCCTCTAGTGGTGTTATGTGAACATCGACTACATGACACTTCACCATTATTTAGGCCTAGAGGAAGGCATTGAGAAGTAATAAGTAGATGATGGGTTGCTAGAGTGACAGAATCTTAAACCCTAGTTTATAAGTTGCTTCGTAAGGGGCTGATTTGGATCCATATGTTTCATGCTATGGTTAGGTTTACCTTAATACTTCTTTTGTAGTTGCGGATGCTTGCAATAGGGGTTAATCATAAGTGGGATGCTTGTTCAAGAAAGGGCAGCACCCAAGCACCGGTCCACCCACATATCAAATTATCAAAGTAACGAATGTGAATCATATGAGCATGATGAAAACTAGCTTGACGATAATTCCCATGTGTCCTCGGGGGCACTTTTCTCATTATAAGAACTTGTCCAGGCTTGTCCTTTGCTACAAAAAGGACTGGGCCACCTTGCTGCACTTTATTTACTTTCATTGCTTGCTACCCGTTACAAATTATCTTATCACAAAACTATCTGTTACCTACAAATTTAGTGCTTGCAGAGAATACCTTACTGAAAACCTCTTGTCATTTCCTTCTGCTCCTCGTTGGGTTAGACACTCTTACTTATCGAAAGGACTACGATAGATCCCCTATACTTGTGGGTCATCAAGACTCTTTTCTGGCGCCGTTGTCGGGGAGTAAAGCGCCTTTGGTGAGTGGAACTTGGTAAGGACACATTTATATAGTGTGCTGTAATTTATTGTCACTTGTTACTATGGAAACTAATCCTTTGAGGGGCTTGTTTGGGGCATCTTAGCCACGACCAGTAGAGCAAAGAGTTGCTCCTCAACCTACTGAATCTACTAAAAATGTTTACTTTGAGATTCCTTCGGGTATGATAGAGAAACTGCTAGCTAATCCCTTTGCAGGAGATGGATCATTGCATCCCGATTTACACCTTATCTATGTGGATGAAGTTTGTGGATTATTTAAGCTTGCGGTATACCCGATGATGGTTGTCAAGACGAAGGTCTTTCCTTTATCTTTGAAGGGAGATGCATTGACATGGTATAGGCTATGTGATGATATGGGATCTTGGGACTATAAACGATAGAAGCTGGAATTTCACCAGAAGTATTATCCTATGCATCTTGTTCATCCTGATCGTAATTATATATATAATTTTTGGCCTCGCGAAGGAGAAAGCATCGCTCAAGCTTGGGGGAGGATTAAGTCAATGTTATATTCGTGCCCCAATCATGAGCTCTCAAGAGAAATGATTATTCAAAAAATTTATGCTCGGCTTTCTCTCAATGATCGCACCATGCTCGATACTTCCTGTGCTGGTTCTTATATGCTGTTCTCAATGATTGCACCATGCTCGATACTTCCTGTGCTGGTTCTTATATGCTGAAGACTATTGAATTCAAGTGGGATTTATTGGAAAGAATTAAATGCAACTCTGAAGATTGGGTTTCCGACGATGGTAAGAAGTCAGGTATGACACCTAAATTTGATTGTATTAAGTCTTTTATGGATACCGATGCTTTTCGTGGATTTAGCACTAAATATGGACTTGACTCTGAGGTAGTAGCTTCTTTCTGTGAATCTTTTGCTACTCACGTTGATCTCCCTAAGGAGAAGTGGTTCAAATATAATCCTCCCATTGAAGTAAAAGTAGTTGCACCTGTTACAGTTGAAGAAAAGATTATCACTTATAATGATCCTATTGTCCCTGCTACTTATGTTGAGAAACCACCTTTCCCTGTTAGGATAAAGGATCATGCTAAAGCTTCAACTGTTGTTCGTAAGAGTAATACTAGAACATATACACCTCCTGAGCAAATTAAAGTTGAACCTAGTATTGCTATGGTTAAAGATCTCTTGGCTGATCATATTGATGGGCATGCTATTTATTTCTGTGAACAGGCTGCTAACATTGCTAGACCCGATTCTAAGATACATAGACCTGTTGTAGGCATGCCTGTTATTTCTGTTAAAATAGGAGATCATTGTTATCATGGCTTATGTGATATGGGTGCTAGTGCTAGTGCAATACTTATTTCCTTATACAAAGAAATTATGCATGATATTGCACCCGCTGAGTTAGAAGATAATGATGTTACAATTAACCTTGCCAATAGAGATACTATTTCACCAATTGGGATTGTTAGAGATGTTGAAGTCTTGTGTGGGAAAGTTAAATATCCTGTTAATTTTCTTGTTCTTGGTTCCCCACAAGATAGCTTTTGTCCCATTATATTTGGTAGACCCTTCTTGAATACTGTTAATGCTAAGATTGATTGTGAAAAGGATGTTGTCACAATTGGCTTTGGGGATGTGACATGAGTTTAATTTTGCTAAGTTCCGTAGACAACCCCATGATAAGGAATTGCCTAGTAAGGATGAAATTATTGGTCTTGCTTCTATTGCCGTACCTCCTACTGATCCGTTAGAATAATATTTGCTAGACCATGAAAATGATATGTTTATGAATGAAAGAAGGGAAATAGATGAAGTATTCCTTAAACAGGGCCCTATTCTGAAACACAACTTGCCTGTTGAAATCCTAGGGGATCCTCCTCCACCCAAGGGTGATCCCGTGTTTGAGCTCAAACCTTTACCCGATAGTCTTAAATATGCTTATCTTGATGAAAAGAAGATATATCCTGTTATTATTAGTGTTAACCTTTCAGAGCAGGAAGATGAAAGATTATTGAAAACTCTGAAGAAGCACCGTTCTGTTATTGGATATACTCTTGATGATCTTAAGGGCATTAGTCCCACTCTATGCCAACACAAAATTAAATTGGACGAAGACGCAAAACTAGTTAGAGATCATCAATGACGGTTAAATCCTAAGATGAAAGAAGTGGTAAGAAAAGAAATACTAAAGCTCCTTGAGGCAGGTATAATTTATCCCGTTGCTGATAGTCAGTGGGTAAGTCCTATCCATTGCGTCCCTAAGAAGGGAGGTATTACTGTTGTTCCTAATGATAAAGATGAATTGATCCCGCAAAGAATTATTACAGGTTATAGGATGGTAATTGATTTTTGTGAACTAAATAAAGCTACTAAGAAAGATCATTACCCTTTACCTTTTATTGATCAAATGCTAGAAAGACTATCCAAATATACACATTTCTGCTTCCTAGATGGTTATTCTGGTTTCTCTCAAATACCTATGTCAGCGGACGATCAAGCAAAGACTACTTTTACTTGCCCTTTCGGTACTTTTGCATATAGACATATGCCTTTTGGTTTATGTAATGCACCTGCTACCTTTCAAAGATGCATGATGGCTATATTCTCTGACTTTTGTGAAAAGATTTGTGAGGTATTCATGGATGATTTCTCCGTTTATGGATCCTCTTTTGATGATTGCTTGAGCAACCTTGATCGAGTTTTGCAGAGATGTGAAGACACTAGTCTCGTCTTGAATTGGGAGAAGTGCCACTTTATGGTTAATGAAGGCATTGTCTTGGGGCATAAATTTTTTGAAAGAGGTATCGAAGTTGATAAAGCTAAAGTTGATGCTATTGAAAAGATGTCGTGTCCCAAGGACATTAAAGGTATACAAAGTTTCCTTGGTCATGCCGGTTTTTATAGGAGGTTCATTAAGTTTTTTCTAAAATATCTAGGCCTCTGACTAATCTATTACAAAAAGATATTCCTTTTGTCTTTGATGATGATTGTGTAGAAGCATTTGAAATACTTAAGAAATCTTGATCACTGCACCTATTGTTCAGCCACCTGTTTGGAATTTACCCTTTGAAATTATGTGTGATGCTAGCGATTATGCTGTAGGTGCTGTTCTAGGGCAAAAGTTGATAAGATATTGAATGTTATTCAATATGCTAGTAAAACTCTAGACACTGCTTAGAGAAATTATGCTACTACTGAAAAAGAATTCTTAGCAGTTGTATTTGCATGTGATAAGTTCAGACCTTATATTGTTGATTCTAAAGTAACTATTCACACTGATCATGCTGCTATTAAATATCTTATGGAACAAAAAGATGCTAAACCTAGACTTGTTAGATGGTTTCTCCTACTACAAGAATTTGATTTGCATATTATTGATAGAAAGGGAGCTGAGAACCCCGTTGCAGACAACTTGTCTAGGTTAGAGAATGTTCTTGATGACCTGATGCGTCTCCAACATATCTACTTTTTCAAACACTTTTGCCCTTGTTTTGGACTCTAACTTGCATGATTTGAATGAAACTAACCCGGACCGACGCTATTTTCAGCAGAACTGCCATGATGTTGTTTTATGTGTAGAAAAGAAAAGTTCTCGAAATGTCCTGAAAATCCACGGAGGCACTTTTTGGAATTAATAAGAATTTATGGGCGAAAGATATACACCAGGGGGCCCACAGGCTGTCCACGAGACAGGGGGGCGCGCCCCCCTAGGGTGCCCCCCCTAGGGCACGCCCCCCTATCTCGTGGGCCCCCTGAACCTCCACCGACCTCAACTCCAACTCCATATATTCATGTTCGGGGAGAAAAAAATGAAGGAGAAAGTTTTATCGCGTTTTACAACACGGAGCCACCGCCAAGCCCTAATCTCTCTCGGGAGGGCTGATTTGGAGTCCGTTCGGGGCTCCGGAGAGGGGGATTCGTCGCCGTCGTCATCATCAACCATCCTCCATCACCAATTTCATGATGCTCACCGCCGTGCGTGAGTAATTCCATCGTAGGCTTGCTGGACGGTGATGGGTTGGATGAGATTTACCATGTAATCAAGTTAGTTTTGTTAGGGTTTGATCCCTAGTATCCACTATGTTCTGAGATTGATGTTGCTATGACTTTGCTATGCCTAATGCTTGTCACTAGGGCCCGAGTGCCATGATTTCAGATCTGAACCTATTATGTTTTCATGAATATATGTGTGTTCTTGATCCTATCTTGCAAGTCTATAGTCACCTATTATGTGTTATGATCCGACAATCCCGAAGTGACAATAATCGGGATACTTCTCGGTGATGACCGTAGTTTGAGGAGTTCATGTATTCACTATGTGCTAATGCTTTGTTCCGGTTCTCTGTTAAAAGGAGGCCTTAATATCCCTTAGTTTCCGCTAGGACCCCGCTGCCACGGGAGGGTAGGACAAAAGATGTCATGCAAGTTCTTTTCCATAAGCACGTATGACTATTTACGGAATACATGCCTACATTACATTGATGAACTGGAGCTAGTTCTGTGTCACCCTATGTTATAGCTATTACATGAGGAATCGCATCTGGCATAATTATCCATCACTGATCCATTGCCTACGAGCTTTTCATATATTGTTCTTCGCTTATTTACTTTTACGTTGCTATTGTTACAACTACTACAAAAACCCAAAAACATTTACCTTTACCTTTGCCACCGTTATCTGTATTATCATACCACTTTTTCTACTAAACACTTTGCTGCAGATATTAAGTTATCCAGGTGTGGTTGAATTGACAACTCAACTGCTAATACTCAAGAATATTCTTTGGCTCCCCTTGTGTTGAATCAATAAATTTGGGTTGAATACTTTACCCTCGAAAGCTATTGCGATCCCCTACACTTGTGGGTTATCAAGACTAATTTCTGGCGCCGTTGCCAGGGAGCATAGCTCTATTCTCTGAGTCACTTGGGATTTACATCTGTTGATCACTATGAAGAACTTGAAAGACGACCGAACTACTATTTTGCCCTCAACTACGAGGGGAGGTAAGGAACTGCCATCTAGCTCTGCACTAGATTCTCCTTCTGTTATTAGTAGGCTTGCGACACCTAAACCTGCTACTGCTATGAATTCTGATATGTCGCATGTTATTGATGATGCCACTTCTGCTATGCATGATGAAACTACTTCTGTGCATGATACTACTTTGCCATTAGGTGAATTTCTTGATGAACAACTTGCTAGAGTTAGGTGGAATGGAGTTGCTGAAGAACCTATTATTGATGATGGTGATGATGAAGGTTCTCCCAATGATTATGTATTTCCTGTTGTTCCTAAGGGTTATGTTATGAATGAAGAAGCTGCTAGGGAAATCTTTGCTTGCAATGATAGATATGATCTTAAGAAATTATTAGTTAAATGGAAGCAGCTGTCTCTTAATGCTAGAATGAAACCTGATCCTGCTTTTGCTACTTCACCTATCTGTGTTACTGATAAGGATTATGAATTCTCTGTTGATCCTGAGATTATTACTTTAGTTGGATCTGGTCCTTTTTATGGCCTTGAATATGAAACTGTTGTGGCACATCTTACCAAGTTGAATGATATAGCTACCCTGTTTACTCATGATGAGAAGTCTTGCTATTTTTATATACTTAAGATATTTCCATTCTCATTAAAGGGTGATGCTAAGAATTGGTATAATTATCTTGCTCCTGGTTGTGTGCGTAGTCCCTAGGATATGATTTATTACTTCTCTGCTAAATATTTCCCTGCTCATAAGAAACAAGCTGCCTTGCGGGAAATATATAATTTTGTGCAAATCAAAGAAGAGAGTCTCCCACAAGCTTGGTGGAGGCTTCTCCAGTTACTTAATGCTTTGCCTGATCACCCTCTTAAGAAAAATCAAATACTTGATATCTTTTATAATGGACTAACCGATGCTTCCAAGGACTACTTGGATAGTTGTGCTGGTTGTGTTTTCAGGGAAAGAACAGTCGACGAAGCTGAAATATTATTGAATAGTATGTTGACTAATGAAAATAATTGGAATCTTACTGAGCCAATTCCTGAAGTAATTCATGAATCAATTGAGCCAACTCCTGAGCCTATTCCTAAACCCACTCCGAAGAAGAGAGGTGTTTTATTTCTCAGTCCTGAAGATATGCAAGAGGCAAAGAAATCAATGAAAGAAAAAGCTATTAAAGCTGAAGATGTTAAGAATTTACCTCCCATTGAAGAAACACATGGTCTTAATATACCGCTTGTTGAAGAACCACATTGTCTTGATAATCCGACACTGGTAGTAAAGGTAAATTCTCTCTATAGATATGATAAAGTTGAAATCCCATCTACTAAACTTCATAGCCCATGCTTAGATGAATTTGATGACTTTATGGCTAGGCAAGAAAGTTTTAATGCTTATGTTGGTAGAGAGTTAAAGAATAATGCTTTCGAGATAGGACGCGTGAGCGATAATATGGCTAGAGTTAAAGGTGAACTCCAACTCGTTAGCAAATATGCCTCTATGGTTGCTACTCAAGCTGAGCAAGTACTTAAAGCTCAAAATGATTTGCTTGATGAATTAAATAATAAAAATGACTTTGCTGTTAGAGTGGCTACTAGAACAGGTAGAATGACTCAGGAACCTTTGTATCCTGAAGGCCACCCTAAGAGAATCGGGCAAGATTCTCAGAGAAATAATTTAGAGGCACCTAGTTCTTCTAAAAAGAAGAAAAAGAAAGACGATAGCAGTTTGCATGCTTCTAGTGAACCTGTCTTAGACACACGTGAGAATCGCAATGATATTTCTATTTCTGATGCTGAAACTCAATCAGGTGATGAACATGAACCTAGTGATAATGTTAATGATAATGTTCATGTTGATGCTCAACCTAGCAAAAACAATGATGTAGAGATTGATCCTGCTGTTGATCTTGATAACCCACAATCAAAGAATCAACGTTATGATAAGAGAGATTTTGTTGCTAGGAAGCACGGTAGAGAAAGAGAACCATGGGTTCAGAAACCCATGCCCTTTCCTCCTAAACCATCCAAGTCAAAGGATGATGAGGATTTCGAGCGCTTTGCTGAAATGATTAGACCTATTTTCTTACATATGCGCTTAACTAATATCCTGAAAGTAAATCCTTACGCTAAGTATATGAAGGATATCATTACAAATAAAAGAAAGATACCGGAAGCTGAAATTTCCACCATGCTTGCTAATTACACTTTTAAGGGTGGAATACCAAAGAAACTTGGAGATCCGGGTGTGCCAACTATACCATGCTCCATTAAAAGAAATTATGTTAGAACTGCTTTTTGTGATCTTGGAGCCGGTGTTAGTGTTATGCCTCTCTCTTTATATCATAGACTTGAATTGAATAAGTTGACACCTACTGAAATATCTTTGCAAATGGATGATAAATCAACTGCTATACCTGTCGGTATTTGTGAGGATGTGCCTGTTGTGGTTGCAAATGTCACTATCTTAACGGACTTTGTTAATCTTGATATTCCTGAGGACGATAGTATGTCTATTATCCTTGGTAGACCTTTTCTTAATACTGCAGGGACTGTTATTGATTGCAACAAAGGCAATGTTACTTTTCATGTTAATGGTAATGAGCATACAATACACTTTCCGAGGAAACAATCTCAAGTTCATAGCATCAATTCTATTGGAAAAGTTCCAACTATCATTATTGGAGGTTTTGAATTTCCTCTCCCTACTATCAAGAAAAAGTATGATATTCTTATTGTTGGGGATTTCCATATCCCCGTTGAGGTAACTTAGTTTTATTCGAAATTTCTCCGGTTCCGTGTTATTCGGAATGAGTTTGTTAACAAGACTTGATCAACCTTGTTAGTGGATTCATTTTGATGATCACGAGATGGATGAAACTAGAAGGCACAACCTTCTATACCCTCTTTTTACTTTCTGTTATTTAGAATAAATAAAGCAAAAATAGTATTATCCGTCTGTTTTCTGAATTATCCATGCAATAAAAAATAGTCTGAAAATAAAATTGCTCCAAATGCCCTGCAAATTTAGTATGATTTTTTCTAGAATATTTGAGGATTTTAGGCACTGAAATCACTACAGGAGGGGCAAGCACCAGGCCACGAGAGTGGAGGGCACCCCCCTATAGGGCGCGCCCCCTGTCTCGTGGGCCCCTGGTGGCCCCCCTCCACTTATGCCAGCACCCACACACTTCATCTTCTACCCAAAAAATCCCCATCCAGCTCAAGCACAAGTTCTAACTCGTTTTGCTACGATTTTTGATCTCCTTGCTCAAAGCTCCATTCACAAAACTGCTTTGGGATATTGTTGCTTGGTATGTGACTCCTCCGTTGGTCCAATTAGTTTTTGTTCTAGTGCCTTATTTATTGCAAATTTTTGCTGCATAGGTGACCCTATTCTTGAGCTTGCATGCTAAATTTTTGAGGTCCCAAGCAATTCTAATGCATGATATAGGCTCTAGGCACTTGTAGGAGTAGTTGCTATCAATCTTGTTTAGTTTTATTCACTTCTATTTTGAAGTTACTAAAATTTCAGAAATTTTCAGAAAATGTTAAGGAAGCTTTTGAGGGGCTCTTCTAGCCAAAGCTCTCAGGAAAAACAAGCCAAAGAGAAGGAAAAAGCCAAGTATAATCTTCCTCGCTTAGCGGAAGTACGATCGTGTGAATGGCCATGTGAGGATTTCTTGAAAGAAGCTGGAATTCATTTAGACTTTTATTCTTTGATCGAGACCGCAGGCCTCACCGATTTCATCAACGACCGAATCGATCAGTATCTCTTACTTACCAATACTTTCATGCAAAACTTTTATTATTATCCTAAGAAGTCATCGCCTGCTGTATCATTTCATTTTTATGATGAATTCAAATAAATGTCTTTACGTCATTTTTGCGCGGTATGTAGGATACCTTATGAGGGAGAATTAGATGAACCTCATCGTGAAGATGTGGGTGGCTTTGTTAATACTATTGCTGTAGAGGAGCCAAATAAGGGCTCCGGGGCAAAAGTCTCTAGCATACACTTTCCTGTTTTATGCTATTTTGCTATATTTGCTAGTAGATGCTTGATTGGCGTGGAAATAGTGGTAACTTGAGTGCTCCTGATATTATCATTCTTCAACATGCCTTGCTTGGAGACAATACTTTTAGCATGGGTGCCGTCGTTGCTAAACGGCTAGCCTTGAATCGTACAAAAGGCCCCATATTTGGAGGTATCTATGCTGCAAGCCTTGCTAGACATTTTTAGATACCCATTAGGCACCATGAGAAAGAGGAGATAAAATTGCCTCCTCACATTTTAGATTACAAGAGCATGGTAGCACACAAGTTTATTGTTGACAACGAAGAAAAGATGCTTTTGTATAAACTTAAATTCAATAAGAAACACATTGAGATTATTATTTTGCCTGCGCCTCTGTTGTTTGATTTGCTTGCAGAAAATTTTCTTGTCACACCGGAAGCGGTGAACAACCATCGAGCCCAAGCTTTCACTCCAGAGCCTGAACCTGAGCCGGAACTTGAACTGGACCCTTATCATGCATCATCTGTCCAGTGGGATCCGGAGATGACCAGCCAGTGGTATCCTGATTACACCTCCCATTACACCGGGGAGAGTAGCGGCGATCCTTGGTACTAGACCAACTTAGGCCAAAAGCATAAGCCTGGGGGAGTACGTATTTCTCACCGACTTTACATTCATGTTCACACACTAGTCGTCGGTGCTCATACTCTTTCATTGTATTATCCATGCTAGTTTAAATTTCTTTTTCTAGTTTTCTTCTTGTGTGTTTGATAAAATTTTAAGAAAAACCAAAAAAATTAGTTAGTTTAATTTCCATGCTTGCAGTAGAAATTAAAAATGAAAACCCAAAAATATTTCTAGTTCTTCTTCTTACTTGTTGGGAGCTTTCCCGTGTAAATAGTTTTATTTTATTTTCTTTCCTTTGAGGGTCGAGAAGACTATATCAAAAATGCTTAGTGGCTCTTATATGCATGATTGTTTATTTAAATTAGAGCCCATATTACTTGTCTTCTCTCTTGAGTTGAATGCTTGTAGATTCCAGCTTAGTCCAATGCACGTGCACTCTTGTTATTATATACATCGTTCGGTCGTGCGAGTGAAAGGCAATAATGACGATATATGATGGACTTATTGAGATGAGAAAAGCTGGTATGAACTCGACCTCTCTTGTTTTTGTAAATATGATGAGTTCATCGTTTCTGAGTCAGCTATTATGAAGTAAACATATTTGCAATGACATTTAGAGATTATAGTTGCTTGTGCCATGCTTGATTAGCTATGAGTTATAATGGTTTACCTTGCGTGCCAGCATGCTATTAGAATGATTATGATGTGATATGATGGGATGGTATCCTCCTTTGAATGAATTGAGTGACTCGACTTGGCACATGTTCACGCATGTAGTTGAAACAAATCAACATAGCCTTCACGATATTTATGTTCATGGTGGATTATATCCTACTCATGCTTGTATTCGGTGTGAATTAATTTTAATGCATGTTTATGACTGTTGTCGCTCTGTCAGTTGGTCGCTTCCCAGTCTTTTGCTAGCCTTCACCTGTACTAAGCGGGAATACTGCTTGTGCATCCAAACTCCTTAAACCCCAAAGTTGTTCCATATGAGTCCACTATACCTTCCTATATGCGGTATTTATGTGCCGTTCCAAGTAAATTTGTATGTGCCAAACTCCAAACCTTCAAACGAAATTCTGTTTTGTATGCTCGAGCAGCTCATGGTACAACTAGGGCTGCCTATATCTTCCATGCTAGGTGGGTTACTCTCACGAGGAGTGGACTCTGCTCCTCATTCATGATAAAGGGCCGGTAACCGGGATACCCAGTCCCATGATCCAAAAAGATCGAAGAAAATCAAAATAATTAAACAAAACTCCCCCAGGGCTGTTGTTAGTTGGAGGCACTCGTTGTTTCGAGAAAGCCATGGATTGATGCTTGTTGGTGGTTGGGGGAGTATAAACCTTTACCATTCTGTTTGGGAACTGCCTATAATGCATGTAGTATGGAAGATACAACCATCTCATAGTTGTTGCATTGACAACAAAAGTATGCCGCTCAAAATGTTATTCATTCTCTGTTTTAAAATCGAGGTCTGGCACCTCTACAAATCCCTGCTTCCCTCTGCGAAGGGTCTATCTATTTACTTTTATGTTGAGTCATCACCCTTCTTATTAAAAAGCACCCGCTGGAGAGCACACCGTCATTTGCATTCATTATTATTGGTTTATATTGGGTATGACTTGACTGGATCTCTTTTACCATGAATTACAATGTTTAGTCAGTCCTTGATCTTTAAAGGTGCTCTGCATTTATGTTTTGCGGTCTCAGAAAGGGCTAGCGAGATACCATTTTGTTATATCATGTTATAATTATTTTGAGAAAGTGTTGTCATCCGAGTTTTATTATTATGGCTCGCTAGCTGATTATGCTATTGATATGAGTAATTCTGAGACCTAGGTGTTATTGTTAGTATGGTTAGTTCATAGTATTTGCTGAAACTTGAATGCTGGCTTTTCATGTTTACAACAACAGGAGCAAACAGAGTTTGTAAAAGTTTTTCTTTATCACTTTCAGTTTATCAACTGAATTGCTTGAGGACAAGCAAAGGTTTAAGCTTGAGGGAGTTGATACGTCTCCAACGTATCTACTTTTCCAAACACTTTTGCCCTTGTTTTGGACTCTAACTTGCATGATTTGAATCAAACTAATCCAGACTGACGTTGTTTTCAGCAGAACTGCCATGATGTTGTTTTATGTGTAGAAAAGAAAAGTTCTCGGAATGTCCTGAAAATCCACGGAGGCACTTTTTGGAATTAATAAGAATTTCTGAGCGAAAGATATACACCAGGGGGCCCACAGGCTGTCCACGAGACAGGGGGGCGCGCCCCCTATCTCGTGGGCCCCCTGGACCTCCACCGACCTCAACTCCAACTCCATATATTCACGTTCGGGGAGAAAAAATGAAGGAGAAAGTTTCATCATGTTTTACGACATGGAGCCGCCGCCAAGCCCTAATCTCTCTCGGGAGGGCTGATTTGGAGTCCGTTCGGGGCTCCGGAGAGGGGGATTTGTCACCGTCGTCATCATCAACCATCCTCCATCACCAATTTCATGATTCTCACCGCCGTGCGTGAGTAATTCCATCGTAGGTTTGCTGGACGGTGATGGGTTGGATGAGATTTACCATGTAATCAAGTTAGTTTTGTTAGGGTTTGATCCCTAGTATCCACTATGTTCTGAGATTGATGTTGCTATGACTTTGCTATGCTTAATGCTTGTCACTAGGGCACGAGTGCCATGATTTCAGATCTGAACCTATTATGTTTTCATGAATATATGTTTGTTCTTGATCCTATCTTGCAAGTCAATAGTCACCTATTATGTGTTATGATCCGACAACCCCGAAGTGAAAATAATCGGGATACTTCTCGGTGATGACCGTAGTTTGAGGAGTTCATGTATTCACTATGTGCTAATGCTTTGTTCCGGTTCTCTATTAAAAGGAGGCCTTAATATCCCTTAGTTTTCGCTAGGACCCCGCTTCCACGGGAGGGTAGGACAAAAGATGTCATGCAAGTTCTTTTCCATAAGCACGTATGACTATTTACGGAATACATGCTTACATTACATTGATGAACTGGAGCTAGTTCTGTGTCACCCTATGTTATAGCTATTACATGAGGAATCGCATCTGGCATAATTATCCATCACTGATCCATTGCCTACGAGCTTTTCATATATTGTTCTTCGCTTATTTACTTTTCCATTGCTACTGTTACAACTACTACAAAAACCCAAAAACATTTATCTTTAGCTTTGCCACTGTTACCTTTATTATCATACCACTTTTGCTACTAAACACTTTGCTGCAGATATTAAGTTATCCAGGTGTGGTTGAATCGACAACTCAATTGCTAATACTCAAGAATATTCTTTGTCTCCCCTTGTGTCGAATCAATAAATTTGGGTTGAATACTTTACCTTCGAAAGCTGTTGCGATCCCCTACACTTGTGGGTTATCATGACCCACTACCTATTGATGATAGCTTTCCTGATTAACAATTAGGGGTCATAAATGCTTCTCGTACTGCTCCATGGTATGCTGATTATGCTAATTACATTGTTGCTAAATTTATACCACCTAGTTTCACATACCAGCAAAAGAAAAAGTTCTTTTATGATTTAAGACATTACTTCTGGGATGACCCACACCTATATAAAGAAGGAGTAGATGGTGTGATTAGATGTTGTGTACCTGAGCATGAACTGGAACAAATCCTACGCAAGTGTCACTCCGAGGCATATGGAGGACACCACGCTGGAGATAGAACTGCACATAAGGTATTGCAATCCGGTTTTTATTGTCCTACTCTCTTCAAAGATGCCCGTAAGTTTGTCTTGTCTTGTGATGAATGTCAAAGAATTGGTAATATTAGTAGACATCAAGAAATGCCTATGAATTATTCTCTTGTTATTGAACCATTTTATGTTTGGGGCTTTGATTATATGGGACCTTTTCCTGCCTCTAATGGTTATACACATATTTTAGTTGCTGTTGATTACATTACTAAGTGGGTAGAAGCTATTCCAACTAGTAGTGCTGATCATAACACCTCTATTAAGATGCTTAAATAAGTTATTTTTCCGAGGATTGGAGTCCCTAGATATCTCATGACTGATGGTGGTTCACATTTTATTCATGGTGCTTTCTGTAAAATGCTTGCTAAGTATGATGTTAATCATAGAATTGCATCTCCTTATCACCCACAGTCTAGTGGTCAAGTAGAATTGAGTTATAGAGAGCTCAAATTAATTTTGCAAAAGACTGTTAATAGATCTAGAAAGAATTGGTCCAAGAAACTTGATGATGCATTATGAGCCTATAGAACTGCATATAAGAATCCTATGGGTATGTCTCCGTATAAGATGGTTTATGGAAAAGCATGTCACTTACCTCTCGAACTTGAACATAAGGCGTATTGGGCTATTAAAGAGCTCAATTATGATTCAAACTTGCCGGTGAGAATAGGTTATTTGATATTATCTCACTTGATGAATGGAGAACCCAAGCATGTGAGAATGCCAAGCTGTTTAAAGAAAAAGTTAAAAGATGGCATGACAAAAGGATACAAAAGCGTGAGTTTAACCTAGGTGATTATGTTTTGCTTTTCAACTCTCTTTTAAGATTTTTTGCAGGAAAACTTCTCTCTAAATGGGAAGGCCCTTACGTTATCGAGGAGGTCTATCGTTTCGGTGCCATAAAAATCAACAACTTCGAAGGCACAAGTCCGAGGGTGGTGAACGGTCAAAGAATCAAACATTATATCTCACGTAACCCTATAAATGCTGAAACTAATATTATTGAAACCGTGACCCCGGAGGAATGCATAAGGGACACTTTCCAGAACATTTCAGACCCCAAAAAGGAATAGGTATGTGGTACGGTAAGTAATCCGACTCCAAACAGTTCTAATAGCAATTTTACTCCATTTTGGAATATTTAAGAAAATAGGAAAATAAGAAGTAGTCCGGGAAGGACACGAGGCGTCCACGAGGGTGGAGGGGCGCCCTACCCTACTGGGCGCGCCCCTGCCTCGTGGGCACCTCGTGTGCTCTCCGGACTCCGATTTCTTGCATGATACTTCTTTTGGTTGGTAAAAAATTATTATATAATCTCCCGAAGGTTTTGACCACCGTATCACGCAAAAATCTTTTGTCTTTGTTTCGAGCTGTTTCTGTTACAGATTTAGAGCAAGATGTCTTCTCAGGTGTTAGTCAGGGAGAGTTGGGTGTCTCACCCGACGCCGGGTCCAGGAGCAAACAGCGATGCTTATCACTTTGGGCCATCAACGGAGGATGAGATGGAGGCCAACTTGAAAAGGATAGATGCCATGGAGGAGGATCAAGAAGTTACCTTTCGCTTCCAAGCAGGATTCATGATGGGGGAACTAGAGAGCTCAGCTATGCCAAACTCGGTCATCCCTTCCAATGTTAAATTTCTTTCTCATGAAAATATGAAAAAGACTGTCACTTGTTCTCCAGAAGCTATGCAGCATCCTTGGGTAAAAGGAGCTTTAGCCGTCACAAGCAAGCTCCGCAAGGAAAATATGGACCTCAAGCAACAAGTCAATAAGATCGAGGAGGAGAATCATATCCTGAGGGGCATCATCGCCAAGAAGATCACAACACCAACTTTGAAGAAGGAGACATAATCACATGGGTATGGGCACTCCCCTTGGCAACTGCGAAGCTTGGGGGAGTTGCCTCGGTATCGTATCACCGTCACACTCCTATCTTTACCGTTTTTCTTAGTTCGATCCTTTTGGTAATATCTTGATTTAATAGAATAAAGTTTTGGTATGAATTAGTTTTGAGTTTTGCTTTGTGATCCCTCTATGTAATCGAGTCCGTGAGCTATATAATAAAGATTAGTGTTGAGTCAAGGGCTTTGCTATCTTGCTATGATCTTGAGAAAATAGAAAGAATAAAAGGAAATAAAAGAGTTCATATTGAACTTATGGATAGTAATGACTTCACATATAAAGAGTATGAGGCTTAAAAGTTGTTGGGAGTTGGCAAACACAGTTTTGGTCATCATTGCAATTAATAGGAAGTAATAAAGAAAGAGAGGTTCTCACATATAAATATACTATCTTGGACATCTTTTATGATTGTGAGCACTCATTAAAGTATGACATGCTAAAGAGTTGATGTTGGACAAGGAAGACAACGTAATGGGTTATGTTTTCTCACATCTCAGATAAAGTATATTGTCATGGATCGTCCAACATGTTGAGCTTGCCTTTCCCCCTCACGCTAGCCAAATTCCTTTCACCAAGTAGAGATACTACTTGTGCTTCCAAATATCCTTAAACCCAGTTTTTGCCATGAGAGTCCACCATACCTACCTATGGATTGAGTAAGATCCTTCAAGTAAGTTGTCATGTTGCAAGCAATAAAAATTGCTCTCTAAATATGTATGACTTATTAGTGCGAAGAAAATAAGCTTTATACGATCATGTGATATGGAAGTAATAAAAGCGACAGACTGCATAATAAAGGTTCATATCACAAGTGGCAATATAAAGTGACATTCTTTTGCATTAAGATTTTGTGCATCCAACCCTAAAAGCACATGACAGCCTCTGCTTCCCTCTGCGAAGGGCCTATCTTTTACTTTATGTCTTTTACATTATGCAAGAGTCAAGGTGATCCTCACCTTTCCCTTTTTCATTTTATCCTTTGGCAAGCACCTCGTGTTGGAAAGATCCGGATATATATATATATATATATATATATATATATATATATATATATATATATATATATCCAATTGGATGTAAGTTAGCATGAACTATTATTGTTGACATTCCCCTTGAGGTAAAACGTTGGGAGGCAACACTATAAGCCCCTATCTTTCTCTATGTCCGATGAAAACTCCAGAACCATAAGTATTGCATGAGTGTTAGCAATTGTGGAAGACTAAATGATAGTTGAGTATGTGGACTTGCTGAAAAGCTCTATTTTTGACTCTTCCCGATGTTATGATAAATTGCAATTGCTTCAATGACTGATATTATAGTTTGTTAGTTCTCAATGAAATTTCCGAACCATACTTGACATTGTGAATAGATTGTTACTTGAGCATAAGAAATCATATGAAAAAAATCTATATATGTTGCTGTTATAAGAATGATCATGATGTCCTCATGTCCGTATTTTATTTTTATCGGCACCTCTATCTCTAAACATGTGGACATATTTTTCGATATCGGCTTTCGCTTGAGGACAAGCGAGGTCTAAGCTTGGGGGAGTTGGTACGTCCATTTTGCATCATGCTTTTATATCAATATTTATTGCATTATGGGATGTTATTACACGTTATGTCACAATACTTTGGCTATTCTCTCTTATTTTAGAAGGTTTATCATGAAGAGGGAGAATGTCGGCAGCTGGGATTCTGGGCTGGAAAAGGAGCAAATATTGGAAACCTATTCTACACAACTCCAAAAGTCCTGAAACTCCACGAAAGTCATTTTTGGAATTAATAAGAATTATTGAGAGAAAGTACCGGAGGGGGCCCACACCCTGGCCACAAGGGTGGGTGAAAGGATCGATATGGTTGACTAGAGGGGGGGGGGTGAATATGCAACTAACAATTTTTAAGCTTTTCTTTACCAAATTAAACTTTGCAACAAAATAGGTTGTCTAGATGTGCAACTAAATGAGCAACCTATATGATGCAATAACAACTAGCACACAAGCAAGCAAAGGATGTAAAACAAGTACGCTTGCAAAAGTAAAGGCACGAAATAACCAAGAGTGGAGCCGGTGGAGACGAGGATGTGTTACCGGAGTTCCTTCCTTTTAAGGGGAAGTACGTCTCCGTTAGAGCGGTGTGGAGGCACAGTGCTCCCCAAAAAGCCACCAGGGCCACCGTATTCTCCTCACGCCCTCACACAATGCGAGATGTCGTGATTCCACTATTGGTGCCCTTGAAGGCAGCGACCGAACCTTTACAAGCAAGGTTGGGGCAATCTCCACAACAATCAGAGGCTCCCAACAACAACAACAACAACACCATGAAGCTTCACCACAATGGAGTATGGCTTCAAGGTGACCTCAACCGTCTAGGGTGCTCAACACCCAAGAGTAACAAGATCCGCAAGGGATAAGTGGGGGGAATCAAATTTCTCTTGGTCGAAGTGTAGATCTGGGCCTTCTCAACCAATCCCGAGCAAATCAACAAGTTTGATTGGCTAGGGAGAGAGATCGGGCGAAAATGGAGCTTTGAGCAACAATGGAGCTTTGGGGGAAAGAGGTAGGTCAACTTGGAGGAAGAAGACACCTTTATATAGTGAGGGAACACATCCAACCGTTACCTCACTGAGCAGCCCCGCACAGAGCGGTACTACCACTGGGCAGGGCGGTACTACCGCTGAGAGCGGTACTACCGCTCCCTGCCCAGCGGTACTACCATGCTGGAGAGGAAGCCAGGCCACTGGCCCCAGAGCGGTACTACCGCGGGAGTAGGAGCGGTACTACCGCTTCTACTACCGCTTTTAGTGCCGCAAAACCCGACACGAGAAAACACCATTTCGAATCGAGGCGGCAGTAGGCGCGGTACTACTGCGGTACTACGGCCGAAACCTGCGAGCGGTACTACCACTCTGCGGAGCGGTACTACCGCTGTAGACCGCGGTACTACCGCTGGCACAGGGCGAAGCAGGTACGGAAGAGAAGTGCAGCTCCAAAGATGCGAAAGGAAGACGACGGGTGTGATAAGGATGTGTACGTGTTGATTCCACCCTAGTCTTACCAAAGCGGATCCCCTCTTAATAGTACGGTGACTCCAACGAAACTAGTCCACCAACAACGAAACGTAGGAGCTACACCGTCTTGAATAAAACACCGAGGGGAGGAAATCGTCTCATGCCAATGGATGATTCTCTGAAAGAACTTAACGCACACGATTAGTCCGCAAAAGCATTGTCATCAATCACCAAAACCACTAGGGGATAAATATGCCCTTACAATCTCCCCCTTTTTGGTGGATTGATGACAATACGGGATTTGCATAAACACGATATAGAGTAAGCGAACAAACCCCACGGTCCTAATATGTAGATGGGCTCCCCCTAGATGTGTGCTATCTAGATAAATGCTTTGGACTGCACAGCACACATACTAGGATCAATGCTCCCCCTACATTTTAGAGACCAACAATCTGAGCAAGATATATGAGAGCAGCATAGATGATATAACAAGAAGAGCACGCAACTCATAAGCTAGATAGTGACATAGATAATGATACTGGAAAGATAGGGTAGCATATGTCTCACACCATATGACTCGTACTTAAGTCTCACTCGAACTTAGGTCTCACAGACAAACCAACCAAAGCAAATGCAAGGAAAACACGAACAAGACACAAAAGACACAACTCGCAAATCCCTAAACTCTCTCCCCCTTTGGCATCGAGACACCAAAAAGGAGAGGGAGTGTTGCTACGACTCCAGGTGAGAGCAAATGAGGGACACACGCATCAGAGCCCAGCGGAATCATCGGCACCACCATCGTCAGTCTGGAAGTGCTCGGCCTCAGAATCGGTCCACGGGCAGTGCTGCTGAATCCACTCCTCCTCCTCAGTAAGCTGGTCCTCAGATCCACTCTTGACTGTAGCACCCAACTGATGCATGAGCTCCTTGTGACGACCTCGAGCCTTCTTCTCAGCCACATGAGTCATGTACTGACCGTGAGCCTCCATGCAGAACAACTTCTTCATCTTAGACTAGAGCTTCTTAGCCCAAGAGGGCTCTGCCTCAGAAGGCATGTAGTCATCATCCTCATCATCATCAGCTGCAGGCTCCTCCTCTGTCTCCATGGCAGAAGCAGACGAAGGAACTCCAGTCCTAGGGGCCTGAGTGCCCCAGTTATCCTTCTTCCTCAGACGCTTGACATCGTGAGAGATCAACTCTCCAGACTCCAGTGGAACCTTAGGATATACATGATCCCAGGCCTTCTTAATGGGCAGCATGATGAACGGACCATAGATCGGGCACTTGCGCTCGGAGATAGCAGACAGCAGCTCAGACACATAACATGAGAGATATCCAAAGACTCTCCGGTGGGATTTTCCTTCTCACGCTGGCAGAAAAGAAGCATGTCCATGAGATAAGAGTGAACCTGGTCCAGATTCCCAATGCGAGGGAAAAGAGTCTCTCTGAAGATGCAGTGAAGGATATCCAGATAGGCAGGCAGCTCATAGGTTTCCTTCTTTGTCTCCTGGTTGATCTTCAGAGTGCAGTATGGCCAGAGAGCTTGCTTGTGAGTGCAATGGGCACGGGCGTGAGGGCGAAAGCCAACAGGAGACTCAAGACCTAGATCTTGCACCCCAATCAACTGCATGAACGCTCTCCACTTGACGGAAAGCAACTTGCCATTGTTCATCCAGGTGAGTGTCCTGTCTGAAGGAAATATGCCCTAGAGGCAATAATAAAGTTATTATTTATTTCCTCATATCATGATAAAAGTTTATTATTCATGCTAGAATTGTATTAACCGGAAACATGATACGTGTGTGAATACATAGACAAACACATAGTCACTAGTATGCCTCTACTTGACTAGCTCATTAATCAAAGATGGTTATGTTTCCTGACCATAGACATGTGTTGTCATTTGATTAATGGGATCACATCATTAGGAGAATGATGTGATTGACATGACCCATTCTGTTAGCCTAGCACTTGATCGTTTAGTGTGCTGCTATTGCTTTCTTCATGACTTATACAAAGTTCCTACAACTATGAGATTGTGCAACTCCCGTTTACCAGAAGAACCCTTTGTGTGCTACCAAACGTCACAACATAACTGGGTGATTATAAAGGTGCTCTACAGGTGTTTCTGAAGGTACATGTTGGGTTGGCATAATTCGAGATTAGGATTTGTCACTCCGATTGTCGGAGAGGTATCTCTGGGCCCTCTCGGTAATACTCATCACCTAAGCCTTGCAAGCATGTAACTAATGAGTTAGTTATGAGATGACGTATTATGGAACGAGTAAAGAGACTTGCCGGTAACGATATTGAACTAGGTATTGGATATCAACGATCAAATCTCGGGCAAGTAACATACCGATGACAAAGGGAACAAAGTATGTTGTTATGCGGTTTGACCGATAAAGATCTTTGTAGAATATGTAGGAACCAATATGGGCATCCAGGTCCCTCTATTGGTTATTGACCGAGAATGGTTTTAGGTCATGTCTACATAGTTCTCGAACCCGTAGGGTCCGCACGCTTAACGTTTCGATGACAGTTTTATTATGAGTTTATAAGTTTTGATGTACTGAAGTTTGTTCGGAGTCCCGGATGTGATCACGGACATGACGAGGAGTCTCGGAATGGTCGAGACATAAAGATTGATATATTGGAAGCCTATGTTTGGACATCGGAATGGTTCCGGGTGAAATCGGTATTTTACCGGAGTACCGGGAGGTTACCGGAACCCCCCGGGGGTTAATGGGCCTACATGGGCCAAGAGGGAGAAGAGGAAGGAGCAAGGAGGGGGCCGCGCACCCCTCCCCCTCCTAGTACGAATAGGACAAGGGAAGGATGGCGGCGCCCCCCCTTTCATTCCCCTCTTCCTCCTCTTTCCCCCTTCTCTCCTACTCCAACTTGGAAAAGGGGAGTCCTACTCCCGGTGGGAGTAGGACTCCCCCCTTGGCGCGCCCCCTTAGGCCGGCGGCCTCCTCCCCCCTGGCTCCTTTATATACGGGGGCGGGGGCACCCCATGGACACACAAGTTGATCTACGGATCGTTCCTTAGCCGTGTGCGGTGCCCCCTTCCACCATATTCCACCTCGGTCATATCATCGCGGAGTTTAGGCGAAGCCCTGCGCCGGTAGAACATCATCATTGTCACCATGCCGTCGTGCTGACGGAACTCATCTCCGGAGCCTTTGCTGGATCGGAGGGCCGGAGATCGTCATCGAGCTGAACGTGTGCTGAACTCGGAGGCTCCGTACGTTCGGTGCTTGGATCGGTCGATCGTGAAGACGTACGACTACATCAACCACGTTGTGCTAACGCTTCCGCTTATGGTCTACGAGGGTACATGGACGAACACTCTCCCCTCTCGTTGCTATGCCATCACCATGATCTTGCGTGTGCGTAGGAAATTTTTTGAAATTACTACGTTGCCCAACAGTGGCATCCGAGCCTAGGTTTTATGCGTTGATGTTATATGCACGAGTAGAATACAAGTGAGTTGTGGACGATATAAGTCATACTGCCTACCAGCATGTCATACTTTGGTTCAGCGGTATTGTGAGATGAAGCGGCCCGGACCGACATTACGCGTACGCTTACGCGAGACTGGTTTCACCGTTACGAGCACTCGTGCTTAAAGGTGGCTGGCGGGTGTCTGTCTCTCTCACTTTAGTTGAACCGAGTGTGGCTACGCCCGGTCCTTGCGAAGGTTAAAACGGAGTCTATTTGACAAACTATCGTTGTGGTTTTGATGCGTAGGTAAGAACGGTTCTTGCTAAGCCCGTAGCAGCCACGTAAAATTTGCAACAACAAAGTAGAGGACGTCTAACTTGTTTTTGCAGGGCATGTTGTGATGTGATATGGTCAAGACGTGATGCTATATTTTATTGTATGAGATGATCATGTTTTGTAACCGAAGTTATCGGCAACTGGCAGGAGCCATATGGTTGTCGCTTTATTGTATGAAATGCAAACGCCCTGTAATTGCTTTACTTTATCACTAAGCGGTAGTGATAGTCGTAGAAGCAATAGATGGCGTAACGACAATGATGCTACGATGGAGATCAAGGTGTCGCGCCGGTGACGATGGTGATCATGACGGTGCTTCGAAGATGGAGATCACAAGCACAAGATGATGATGGCCATATCATATCACTTATATTGATTGCATGTGATGTTTATCCTTTATGCATCTTATCTTGCTTTGATTGACGGTAGCATTTTAAGATGATCTCTCACTAAAATTATCAAGAAGTGTTCTCCCTGAGTATGCACCATTGCCAAAGTTCGTCGTGCCGAGACAGCACGTGATGATCGGGTGTGATAAGCTCTACGTCCATCTACAACGGGTGCAAGCCAGTTTTGCACACGCAGAATACTCAGGTTAAACTTGACGAGCCTAGCATATACAGATATGGCCTCGGAACACAGAGACCGAAAGGTCGAGCGTGAATCATATAGTAGCTATGATCAACATAGTGATGTTCACCATTGAAAACTACTCCATCTCATGTGATGATCGGTTATGGTTTAGTTGATTTGGATCACGTAATCACTTAGACGACTAGAGAGATGTCTGTCTAAGTGGGAGTTCTTAAGTAATATGATTAATTGAACTTAAATTTATCATGAACTTAGTACCTGATAGTATCTTGCTTGTCTTTGTTTGTTTGTAGATAGATGGCTCGTGCTGTTGTTCCGTTGAATTTTAATGCGTTCCTTGAGAAAGCAAAGTTGAAAGATGATGGTAGCAATTACACGGACTGGGTCCGTAACCTGAGGATTATCCTCATTGCTGCACAGAAGAGTTACGTCCTGGAAGCACCGCTGGGTGCCAGGCCTGCCGCTGATGCAACTAACGACGTTAAGAACGTCTGGCAGAGCAAAGCTGATGACTACTCTATAGTTCAATGTGCCATGCTTTACGGCTTGGAACCGGGTCCTCAACGACGTTTTGAACGTCATGGAGCATATGAGATGTTCCAGGACTTGAAGTTAATATTTCAAGCAAATGCCCGGATTGAGAGATATGAAGTCTCCAATAAGTTCTACAGCTGCAAGATGGAGGAGAATAGTTCTGTCAGTGAACACATACTCAGAATGTCTGGGTACAATAATCACTTGATTCAACTGGGAGTTAATCTTCCTGATGATAGTGTCATTGACAGAATTCTCCAATCACTGCCACCAAGCTACAAGAGCTTTGTGATGAACTATAATATGCAAGGGATGAACAAGACTATTCCCGAGCTCTTCGCGATGCTGAAAGCCGCGAAGGTAGAAATCAAGAAGGAGCATCAAGTGTTGATGGTCAACAAGACCACTAGTTTCAAGAAGAAGGGCAAAGGGAAGAAGAAAGGGAACTTCAAGAAGAACGGCAAGCAAGTTGCTGCTCAAGAGAAGAAACCCAAGTCTGGACCTAAGCTTGAAACTGAGTGCTTCTACTGCAAGCAGACTGGACACTGGAAGCGGAACTGCCCCAAGTATTTGGCGGATAAGAAGGATGGCAAAGTGAGCAAAGGTATATGTGATATACATGTTATTGATGTGTACCTAACTAGAGCTCGTAGTAGCACCTGGGTATTTTATACTGGTTCTGTTGCTAATATTTGCAACTCGAAACAGGGACTACGGAATAAGCAAGCACTGGCCAAGGACGAGGTGACGATGCGCGTGGGAAATGGTTCCAAAGTCGATGTGATCGCGGTCGGCATGCTACCTCTACATCTACCTTCGGGATTAGTTTTAGACCTGAATAATTGTTATTTGGTGCTAGCGTTGAGCGTGAACATTATATCTGGATCTTGTTTGATGCGAGAGGGTTATTCATTTAAATCAGAGAATAATGGTTGTTCTATTTATATGAGTAATATCTTTTATGGTCATGCACCCTTGAAGAGTGGTCTATTTTTATTGAATCTCGATAGTAGTGATACACATATTCATAATGTTGAAGCCAAAAGATGTAGAGTTGATAATGATAGTGCAACTTATTTGTGGCACTGCCGTTTAGGTCATATCGGTGTAAAACGCATGAAGAAACTCCATACTGATGGACTTCTGGAATCACTTGATTATGAATCACTTGGTACTTGCGAACCGTGCCTCATGGGCAAGATGACTAAAACACCGTTCTCCGGAACTATGGAGAGAGCAACAGATTTGTTGGAAATCATACATACAGATGTATGTGGTCCGATGAATGTTGAGGCTCGTGGCGGATATCGTTATTTTCTCACCTTCACAGATGATTTGAGCAGATATGGGTATATCTACTTAATGAAGCACAAGTCTGAAACATTTGAAAAGTTCAAAGAATTTCAGAGTGAAGTGGAAAATCATCGTAACAAGAAAATAAAGTTTCTACGATCTGATCGTGGAGGAGAATATTTGAGTTACGAGTTTGGTTTACATTTGAAACAATGCGGAATAGTTTCGCAACTCACACCACCCAGAACACCACAACGAAATGGTGTGTCCGAACATCGTAATCGTACTTTACTTGATATGGTGCGATCTATGATGTCTCTTACCGATTTACCGCTATCGTTTTGGGGTTATGCTTTAGAGACGGCCGCATTCACGTTAAATAGGGCACCATCTAAATCCGTTGAGACGACGCCTTATGAACTATGGTTTGGCAAGAAACCAAAGTTGTCGTTTCTTAAAGTTTGGGGCTGCGATGCTTATGTGAAGAAACTTCAACGAGATAAGCTCGAACCCAAATCGGAGAAATGTGTCTTCATAGGATACCCAAAAGAGACTGTTGGGTACACCTTCTATCACAGATCCGAAGGCAAGACATTCGTTGCTAAGAATGGATCCTTTCTAGAGAAGGAGTTTCTCTCGAAAGAAGTGAGTGGGAGGAAAGTAGAACTTGATGAGATAACTATATCTACTCCCTTATTGGAAGGTAGTTCATCACGAGAACCGGTTCCTGTGACGACTACACCAATTAGTGAGGAAGCTAATGATATTGATCATGAAACTTCAGATCAAGTTTCTGCTGAACCTCGTAGGTCTACCAAAGTAAGATCCGCACTAGAGTGGTACGGTAATCCTATTCTGGAGGTCATGTTACTTGACCATGATGAACCTACGAACTATGAGGAAGCGATGATGAGCCCAGATTCCGCAAAATGGCTAGAGGCCATGAAATCTGAGATGGGATCCATGTATGAAAACAAAGTATGGACTTTGGTTGACTTGCCTGATGATCGGCAAGCCATTGAGAATAAATGGATCTTTAAGAAGAAGACTGACATTGATGGTAATGTTACTGTCTATAAAGCTCGACTTGTTGCGAAAGGTTTTCGACAAGTTCAAGGAGTTGACTACGATGAGACTTTCTCACCCGTAGCGATGCTTAAGTCTGTCCGAATCATGTTGGCTATTGCTGCATTTCATGATTATGAAATTTGGCAAATGGATGTCAAGACTGCATTCTTGAATGGATTTCTAGAAGAAGAGTTGTATATGATGCAGCCGGAAGGTTTTGTTGATCCAAAAGGTGCTGACAAAGTGTGCAAGCTCCAGCGTTCCATTTATGGACTGGTGCAAGCATCTCGGAGTTGGAATAAATGCTTTGATAGTGTGATCAAAGCATATGGTTTTATACAGACTTTTGGAGAAGCCTGTATTTACAAGAAAGTGAGTGGGAGCTCTGTAGCATTTCTAGTTTTATATGTTGATGACATATTATTAATTGGAAATGATATAGAATTTCTGGATAGCATAAAGGGATACTTGAATAAAAGTTTTTCAATGAAAGACCTTGGGGAAGCTGCTTACATATTGGGCATCAAGATCTATAGAGATAGATCAAGACGCTTAATAGGACTTTCACAAAGCACATACCTTGACAAAATTTTGAAAAAGTTCAAAATGGATCAGGCAAAGAAAGGATTCTTGCCTGTGCTACAAGGTATGAAGTTGAGTCAAACTCAATGCCCGACCACAGCAGAAGATAGAGAGAAAATGAAAAATGTTCCCTATGCTTCAGCCATAGGCTCTATCATGTATGCAATGCTGTGTACCAGACCTGACGTATGCTTAGCAATAAGTTTGGCAGGAAGGTACCAGAGTAATCCAGGAGTGGATCACTGGACATCGGTCAAGAACATCCTGAAATACCTGAAAAGGACTAAGGATATGTTTCTCGTATATGGAGGTGACAAAGAGCTAGTCGTAAATGGTTACGTCGATGCAAGCTTTGACACTGATCCGGACGATTCTAAATCGCAAACCGGATACGTGTTTTTATTAAACGGTGGAGCTGTAAGTTGGTGCAGTTCTAAACAAAGCATCATGGCGGGATCTACATGTGAAGCGGAGTACATAGCTGCTTCTGAAGCAGCAAATGAAGGAGTCTGGATGAAGGAGTTCATTTCCGATCTAGGTGTCATACCTAGTGCGTCGGGACCAATGAAGATCTTCTGTGACAATACTGGTGCAATTGCCTTGGCAAAGGAATCCAGATTTCACAAGAGGACCAAGCACATCAAGAGACGCTTCAATTTCATTCGTGACCAAGTCCAAGTGGGAGACATAGAGATTTGCAAGATACATACGGATCTGAATGTTGCAGACCCGTTGACTAAGCCTCTCTCACGAGCAAAACATGACCAGCACCAAGACTCCATGGGTGTTAGAATCATTACTATGTAATCTAGATTATTGACTCTAGTGCAAGTGGGAGACTGAAGGAAATATGCCCTAGAGGCAATAATAAAGTTATTATTTATTTCCTCATATCATGATAAAAGTTTATTATTCATGCTAGAATTGTATTAACCAGAAACATGATACATGTGTGAATACATAGACAAACACATAGTCACTAGTATGCCTCTACTTGACTAGCTCATTAATCAAAGATGGTTATGTTTCCTGACCATAGACATGTGTTGTCATTTGATTAATGGGATCACATCATTAGGAGAATGATGTGATTGACTTGACCCATTCTGTTAGCCTAGCACTTGATCGTTTAGTGTACTGCTATTGCTTTCTTCATGACTTATACAAAGTTCCTACAACTATGAGATTGTGCAACTCCCGTTTACCGGAAGAACACTTTGTGTGCTACCAAACGTCACAGTGTAACTGGGTGATTATAAAGGTGCTCTACAGGAGTTTCCGAAGGTACATGTTGGGTTGGCATAATTCGAGATTAGGATTTGTCACTCCGATTGTCGCAGAGGTATCTCTGGGCCCTCTCGGTAATACTCATCACCTAAGCCTTGCAAGCATGTAACTAATGAGTTAGTTATGAGATGACGTATTATGGAACAAGTAAAGAGACTTGCCGGTAACGAGATTGAACTAGGTATTGGATACCGACGATCAAATCTCGGGCAAGTAACATACCGATGACAAAGGGAACAAAGTATGTTGTTATGCGGTTTGACCGATAAAGATCTTTGTAGAATATGTAGGAACCAATATGGGCATCCAGGTCCCGCTATTGGTTATTGACCGAGAATGGTTTTAGGTCATGTCTACATAGTTCTCAAACCCGTAGGGTCCGCACGCTTAATGTTTCGATGATAGTTTTATTATGAGTTTATAAGTTTTGATGTACCGAAGTTTGTTCGGAGTCCTGGATGTGATCACGGACATGACGAGGAGTCTCGGGATGGTCGAGACATAAAGATTGATATATTGGAAGCCTATGTTTGGACATTGGAATGGTTCCGGGTGAAATCGATATTTTACCGGAGTACCGGGAGGTTACCGGAACCCCCCGGGGGGTTAATGGGCCTACATGGGCCAAGAGGGAGAAGAGGAAGGAGCAAGGAGGGGGCCGCGCGCCCCTCCCCCTCCTAGTCCGAATAGGACAAGGGAAGGGGGGCGGCGCCCCCCTTTCCTTCCCCTCTTCCTCCTCTTTCCCCCTTCTCTCCTACTCCAACTTGGAAAAGGGGAGTCCTACTCCCGGTGGGAGTAGGACTCCCCCTTGGCGCGCCCCCTTAGGCCGGCGGCCTCCTCCCCCCTGGCTCCTTTATATACGGGGGCGGGGGCACCCCATAGACACACAAGTTGATCTACGGATCGTTCCTTAGCCGTGTGCGGTGCCCCCTTCCACCATATTCCACCTCGGTCATATCGTCACGGAGTTTAGGCGAAGCCCTACGCAGGTAGAACATCATCATCGTCACCACGCCGTCGTGCTGACGGAACTCATCTCCGGAGCCTTTGCTGGATCGGAGGGCCGGAGATCGTCATCGAGCTGAACGTGTGCTGAACTCGGAGGCTCCGTACGTTCGGTGCTTGGATCGGTCGATCGTGAAGACGTACGACTACATCAACCGCGTTGTGCTAACGCTTCCGCTTACGGTCTACGAGGGTACGTGGACGAACACTCTCCCCTCTCGTTGCTATGCCATCACCATGATCTTGCGTGTGCGTAGGAAATTTTTTGAAATTACTACGTTGCCCAACACTATCCTCATCAGTTCCAAGGTGAACCGTGGCATAGAATTGGGCCACCATATCAGCATCAAAGTCCTTGTTGAATTTCATGATCCCAAGAATGTTCAGTTGAGTGCACATCCGAAGAGCTTCACCAAAGTAGTCAGGATCTTGCTCCATATGGTCGGTGTCGATGGAGTGCACATTGACATAGAAATTCTTATTGGCTTTGAGAACATCGAAGAAGATGGCAAACTGGAACCTGTTCCAGAATGGACGGTTGACCAAAGTGGGATCTTGGTCAGCTTCATACGGGTTGCGGCGGCGCCTTGCCCAGAACTCCTTTGGTGGCATTTCTGGCACTGTCTTGCCGGGCTTTGGCTTGATTGATGAAGGTTCCTTCTCTTCTTTGTTTGATGTCAAAACCAAGGAAGAACTTCAACTCTCCCATCGAAGACATCTTAAACTTGGAGGTCATGAGAGCGGCAAATTCCTCATTCAAAGCTTTGTTAGGAGAACCAAAGATAATATCATCAACATATAGTTGGCATACAAACAACTCCCCGTTGACCTTCTTAGTAAAAAGAGTGGGATCGATTTGTCCTACTTCAAATCCACGATCTTGTAGCAACTCGTTAAGGTGGTCATACCACGCACGTGGGGCTTGTTTAAGGCCATAGAGTGCCTTATCGAGTTGATACACATGATCCGGGAAGTAGGGGTCCTCGAACCCGGGGGTTGCTTGACATAAACCAACTAATTAATAGGACCATTATAAAAGCACTTTTCACATCCATTTGTTGCAACTTAAAGTTGTGATGAGAAGCATAGGCAATCAACAAATGTATGGATTCAAGACGAGCAACGGGAGCAAAGGTTTCACCGTAGTCGATACCCTCGACTTGGGAGTAGCCTTGTGCCACCAATCTTGCCTTGTTGCGAACGATGTTCCCATGAGCATCTTGCTTGTTCTTGAAGATCCACTTGGTTCCAATGACATTGTGGTTCCCCGATGGCCTTGGCACCAATCTCCATACTTTGTTGTACTCGAAGTTGTTGAGTTCTTCATGCATGGCATTGAGCCAATCCGAGTCTTCGAGCGCCTCATAGACCTTTTGAGGTTCAACACAAGAGACAAACGCGTGATGTTCACAATAGTTTGCTAATTGTCTTCGAGTGCTTACCCCCTTTCTTAGGCTTCCAACCACATTTTCCATGAGATGGCCTTGAGTGGTGAGCTTGGAAGCAATCTTTGCGGCACGACGCTCTAGTTCCTCCTCGGATGTTGAGGGAGGGGGGTTGACTTGATCATCTTGAGCGCCGTCTTGACCTTGTTCTTGAGCTTGAACTTGCTCTTGATCTTGAACTTGCTCGAGGGGGAGAACTTGACCTTGGGCATCATTTAGAGGTTCACCACCATCTTGAGGTTGACCTTGCCCTTGGTCTTGTTCACAAGGTTGACGGCCTTCACTTTGTTCTTCGGAAGCGTGTGGGTCTTGATGAGGTGATGGCTCTACTTGAGTAGAGCATTGTCCTCCTTCGGCCACAAGGGGTTCCTCAATGGGTAGAATTTGACCAATACCCATTCTTCTTATGTCTTGGGGAGGAATTTCATCACCTACATCACAAGTACCACTTTGCTCCACTTGGGAGCCGTTATTTTCGTCAAACTCCACGTTACACGTCTCCTCAATGAGTCCGGTGGACTTGTTGAGAACACAGTAAGCATGAGAGTTTGTAGCATAACCAACAAATATGCCCTCATGAGCTCTAGCCTCAAATTTAGACAAACAAACACCTTTCTTGAGAATGAAACACTTACAACCGAACACCTGGAAGTACTTGAGGTTGGGCTTGTTGCAGGTGAGTATCTCATAAGGAGTCTTGTTCAAGCCTTTGCGAAGATAGAGCCGATTGGATGCATGACATGCGGTGTTGATGGCTTCGGTCCAAAAGTTGTACGGAGACTTGAACTCCACCATCATGGTTCTTGCCGCATCCATCAACGTCCGATTCTTCCTCTCCGCAACACCATTTTGTTGAGGGGTATAAGGTGCCGCATATTGATGCTTGATCCCCTCATCACTAAGAAACTCATCCAAGGTGTAGTTCTTCAACTCGGTGCCGTTGTCACTTCTTATTGTCAAGATCTTTGCATCATGTTGACGTTGAGCTTCATTTGCAAAGTCGATGACAGTTTGTTGAGTCTCACTCTTCCTCTTGAAGAAGTATACCCAAGTGTACCTTGAATAATCATCCACAATCACCAAGCAATACTTTCTCCCTCCAAGACTATCAAAAGATGGAGGCCCGAAGAGATCCATGTGAAGGAGCTCCAAGGGTCTCTTCGAGTAGATGATGGTTGAAGGAGGGTGAGCCTTTTCATGAAGCTTTCCTTCGATACAAGCACTACAAGCACGATCTTTGGCAAAACCAACATTTGTTAGTCCACGAACATGGTCCCCCTTGATAAGACTTTGCAAAGATCTCATATTGACATGGGCTAAACGGCGATGCCAAAGCCATCCCACGTCAACTTTAGCCATTAGGCATGTCGCGGTCTTAGTGGGTCGCTCCGAGAAGTTAATCACATAGAGACCGTTCTCGACATGCCCAACAAAGGCTACTTTAAGAGTCTTGCTCCACAAGAGGGCCACGGTATCAATATCAAAGAATGTAGCAAAGCCCATGAGTGCAAGTTGACGAACGGAAAGTAAATTGAATGCAAGGGACTCAACAAGCATGACTTTCTCGATCGTTAGATCATGAGAAATGACAACCTTGCCGAGACCCAATACCTTAGAATGTGATGCATCACCCCACTCGACATTGGTGGGCATAGATGGAATCTCTTGCACGTCCACCACCAAGTCCTTGCTCCCGGTCATATGATTTGTTGCTCCACTATCGAGCAACCATGATCCCCCACCGGAAGCAAACACCTACACGAGATCAATGCTTGGTTTTAGGTACCCATTTAGTAATGGGTCCTTTGATGTTAGTAACAAGGGTCTTGGGAACCCAAATAGACCATTCAATGTACTCATAAGAAGAACCAACAAATCTAGCATAAACATGTCCATCACTAGCACGGCACAACACATATGACGGGTTAAAGTCGCCGGCTTTGTTTGAGGAAATGCTTTTGCCCTTTTGGACATCAACTCCCTTCACTTTCTCCTTCTTCTTCTTAGGAGCACCCTCTCCCTCTTTCACAAACGTTTGTTTGAGAGGAGGAGGACGATTGGTCTTGTTGTTCTTCTTCTTCTTGCTCTTGGACTTGGGTGCAAACCCAATTCCTTCTTTGGCCACAACCTCCTTTTGATTCCTCAAAAGGTCGTTGAGGTTTTTCTCACCTTGAATGCAAGACACAAGGCCTTTCTCAAGTTGATCCTTCAACTTGGCATTTTCCTCCACAAGATGCACATGCTCACAACATGGGTTAGTAGCACATGCATTATCAATTAATACCATATGAGGAAAGGTGGCCTTTTCCTTGATTAGCTTAACTTGGAGTTGAGCATGAGACTCTTTGAGGCTAGCATGAGTACCCTTCAAGACCTTGTGAGCCTTGTCAAGTATCTCAAACTCCTCTTTGAGTCTAGCATGATCGACCCCAAGTTTAGCCTTCTCGGAAGTTAGCACACGAGACATGACAAGAGCATGATCAAGATCTTTCTTTAACTTAGCATGGTCATCATTGTGTGACTCCTAAAGAGTCAAACGATGCACACGCTCTTCCTCAAGAGCATTAGAGAGATCCGATATCTCATCGGCATAGTCACGACTATGGCCTTCCATCTTGGAGATGGTTTCTTCGTGAGCCTCGATCATGTCATTGGCCTCACCAAGTTGTTCCAAGAGAGCAACAAAGTGCTTCTTGGACTTTCCCTTGAGCTTACTCATAAAAGACTCAAATTCATTCACTTCCTCATTAGACTCAACATGTCCATCAATGCAATCCTCCAAGGAGGTATTAGTAATGATGGTGGTTGTGATGTTGGTGGTTACCTTGTTTGAAGCTTTAGCCATGAGGCATCTAGTGGTGATGTTTTCGTTGGGTGATTCGAAGAGAGACACCCGGGGAGTGGTAGCAATGGCAACGGACGCCATGGCCATTGCTTCTTCATTTTCATCATCATCGTCATCCTCTTGGTATTCTTCTTGAACCACCAACCCATGAGTGGGAGTCTTCTTGGCAAAGTTGTTCTTGTTGGGGAAGGACTTGGCTTTGTCTTTTTGAATGAACTTGCCACCATTGTCTTCCCGCTTCTCGTAAGGACAATCCGCAACGAAATGGCTCACATTGCCACAGTTGAAGCAAGTTCTAACTCGTTGCTTGCCCTTGACGCCACTTGAGTTGTTCTTGTTGAAGTTGGGTCTTGAACTCTTCTTGCTCCAAAATTGTCTTGAAGCAAGGGCCATGTGCTCATGGTAGTCAAACTTGGTGTCTTCGGGGTTGCTTTCCTCATCTTCCACTTCTTCCTCTTCTTCCAAAGTAACCTTGGCCTTCAAAGCAAGGTTAGGCTTCTTTGCTCTTTGAGAACGGAGCACCGCATTGTCAGCGGTCTTGTCCAAGATGCTCATTGCAACGAACTCATCCAACACTTCACTTGAGGTCATGGAGTGGAAGTCCGGTCGTTGACGAATGATGGAGGACATGGCCTTGTTGTAGGGCATCATGGCCTTGAGGAACTTCCGCTTGATCCAATTGTCATCCGTGTCCTTGCTTCCATGATCTCGAAGTGCGACCGCGAGTTTGGTCACTCTTCGAAAGAGCTCACGAGGTTCTTCATCTTCTTTCATTGCAAACTCATCGGCTTCATCTTGCACCACTTCATAGTTGGAGCATTGAATGCTAGCACTTCCACGATAGAGACCCTCAACACATTTCCATGCTTCTTTAGCCATGACATGGGGTCGAAGGTGAGGGAGATCTTCGGGAAGGATTGCATCTTGGATGATGAAGAGAGCACTCTCATTGAATTGATTGTCCACGGCTTCTCGAGGGGTGAAGTTGCTTGGGTCATGAGGATAAAAACCTTCTTCAATGATTCTCCAAAGGTTAGTGTTCACATGTTTCAAATGACGCTTAAAGCGATAGACACAAGAATCAAAATCTTCATGTTTCTCATATTTAGGAGGAGGACCGGCATGATTCAAATGAGTGGAGGGAATTGGCCCTCCATAAACCGGGGGTTCCACATGGGCAAAGATGCCGGTACCATTTCTACCACTAATAGAAGGACTCTTATCAATGTTAGCTTCCCCCTTTTCGGAGGGAGCATCCGTCACCTTGTTGGTGGGATCACCCACTTTCATCGGCGAGGTAGATTGTTTAAGTCCTTCTAGGAATTCCTTAAACATGTCCTTGACCTCAGTCGTCATGGAGGTTTTCAATGTTTCCAAAGCAACATTGAATTCCTCACGTGAGATCGAGTTACCCCCATCTCCCGTAGATGAGATCGGATTCGCACCGGAGTGCTCTCCCACCTCATCTCTGACATCAACCATACTCTTTGGACGGTAAAGTCCTTAAAAAGAGATGAGGCTCTGATACCAATTGAAAGGATCGATATGGTTGACTAGAGGGGGGTGAATAGGCAACTAACAATTTTTAAGCTTTTCTTTACCAAATTAAACTTTAAAACAAAATAGGTTGTCTAGATGTGCAACTAAATGAGCAACCTATATGATGCAATAACAACTAGCACACAAGCAAGCAAAGGATGTAAAACAAGTAGGCTTGCAAAAGTAAAGGCACGAAATAACCAAGAGTGGAGCCGGTGGAAACGAGGATGTGTTACCGGAGTTCCTTCCTTTTAAGGGGAAGTACGTCTCCGTTAGAGCGGTGTGGAGGCACAATGCTCCCCAAAAAGCCACTAGGGCCACCGTATTCTCCTCACGCCCTCACACAATGCGAGATGCCGTGATTCCACTATTGGTGCCCTTGAAGGCGGCGACCGAACCTTTACAAGCAAGGTTGGGGCAATCTCCACAACAATCGGAGGCTCCCAACAACAACAACAACAACACGAAGCTTCACCACAATGGAGTATGGCTTCGAGGTGACCTCAACCGTCTAGGGTGCTCAACACCCAAGAGTAACAAGATCCGCAAGGGATAAGTGGGGGGAATCAAATTTCTCTTGGTGGAAGTGTAGATCTGGGCCTTCTCAACCAATCTCGAGCATATCAACAAGTTTGATTGGCTAGGGAGAGAGATCGGGCGAAAATGGAGCTTTGAGCAACAATGGAGCTTTGGGGGAAAGAGGTAGGTCAACTTGGAGGAAGAAGACACCTTTATATAGTGAGGGAACACATCCAACCGTTACCTCACTGAGCAGCCCCGCACAGAGCGGTACTACCGCTGGGGCAGGGCGGTACTACCGCTGAGAGCGGTACTACCGCTCCCTGCCCAGCGGTACTACCGTGCTGGAGAGGAAGCCAGGCCACTGGCCCCAGAGCGGTACTCCGCGGGAGTAGGAGCGGTACTACCGCTCGGAGCGGTACTACCGCTTCTACTACCTCTTTTAGTGCCGCAAAACCCAACACGAGAAAACACCGTCTCGAATCGAGGCGGCAGTAGGCGCGGTACTACTGCGGTACTATGGCCGAAACCCGCAAGCGGTACTATCGCTCTGCGGAGCGGTACTACCGCTGAGGGCGGTACTACCGCTTCGTGGAGCGGTACTACCGCTGGGGGGCTTCGGCGGTACTACCACTGTAGACCGCGGTACTACCGCTGGCACAGGGCGAAGCAGGTACGGAAGAGAAGTGCAGCTCCAAAGATGCGAAAGGAAGACGACGGGTGTGATAAGTATGTGTACGTGTTGATTCCACCCTAGTCTTACCAAAGCGGATCCCCTCTTAATAGTACGGTGACTCCTATGAAACTAGTCCACCAACAACGAAACGCAGGAGCTACACCGTCTTGAATAAAACACTGAGGGGAGGAAATCGTCTCGTGCCAATGGATGATTCTCTGAAAGAACTTAACGCACACGATTAGTCCGCAAAAGCATTGTCATCAATCACCAAAACCACTAGGGGATAAATATGCCCTTACAGTGGGGGCATGCCCACCCCTACTGGGCGCGCCCCCTGCCTCGTGGGCCCCCTGGTGGCCCTCCGGTGCCCATCTTCTGCTATATGAAGTCTTTTACCCTGGAAAAAATCATAAGCAAGCTTACGGGACGAAACTCTGCCGCCACGAGGCGGAACCTTGGCGGAACCAATCTAGGGCTCCGGCGGAGCTGTTCTGTTGGGGAAACTTCCCTTCGGGAGGGGGAAATCATCACCATCGTCATCACCAACGATCCTCTCATCGGGAGGGGGTCAATCTCCATCAACATCTTCACCAGCACCATCTCCTCTCAAACCCTAGTTCATCTCTTGTATCCAATATTTGTATCCAAACCTTAGATTGGTACCTGTGGGTTGCTAGTAGTGTTGATTACTCCTTATAGTTGATGCTAGTTGGTTTATCCGGTGGAAGATCATTTGTTCAGATCCTTAATGCATATTAATACTCCTCTGATCATGAACATGAATATGCTTTGTGAGTAGTTACGTTTTGTTCCTAAGGACATGGGTGAAGTCTTGCTATCAGTAGTCATGTGAATTTGGTATTCGTTCGATATTTTGATGAGATGTATGTTGTCTCTCCTCTAGTGGTGTTATGTGAACGTCGACTACATGACACTTCACCATTATTTGGGCCTAGAGGAAGGCATTGGGAAGTAATAAGTAGATGATGGGTTGCTAGAGTGACAGAAGCTTAAACCCTAGTTTATAAGTTGCTTCATAAGGGGCTGATTTGGATCCATATGTTTCATGCTATGGTTAGGTTTACCTTAATCCTTCCTTTGTAGTTGCGGATGCTTGCAATAGGGCTTAACCATAAGTGGGATGCTTGTCCAAGAAAGGACAACACCCAAGCACCGGTCCACCCACATATCAAATTATCAAAGTAACGAACGCGAATCATATGAGCGTGATGAAAACTAGCTTGACAATAATTCCCATGTGTCCTCGGGAGCGCTTTTCTCATTATAAGAACTTGTCCAGGCTTGTCCTTTGCTACAAAAAGGACTGGGCCACCTTGCTGCACTTTATTTACTTTCATTGCTTGCTACCCGTTACAAATTATCTTATCACAAAACTATCTGTTACCTACAATTTCAGTGCTTGCAGAGAATACCTTACTGAAAACCGCTTGTCATTTCCTTCCGCTCCTTGTTGGGTTCGACAATCTTACTTATCGAAAGGACTACGATAGATCCCCTATATTTGTGGGTCATCATTCAGCCGCTCTCCAGCCACTGTATAGCCGCACATATTGCATAAAAACATGTTTTGAAACAACATAAAAAAATTCATGTCCACAATATCAAATTATTACATAGTTCTTCAGATCTAGGAGAGGAAATGCAACATAAATACAACATAGTTTTGCATAATACAACATAGTTTTGAACAAACAAATAATGAATCTATGCCAATCTTTCGCCGTGCCATTTCCAATGCTCTTCCATCAAATCTTTCTGGAGTTGGTCATGCACACCGGTCTCTCTAATCTCGCTATACACCTTCATGAAATGTCTGATGCGCTCTTCTTTTCGCATGGGGTTAACAGGACTGCCCATCAAATGATAGAAGTTGTAATCTAAATGTTTTCCATGCTCGTTCTCAATGATCATGTTATGCATGATCAGCAAGCGGTCATGATGTACCAAAGGTTCTTTTGATCCCAAAATTTAGATGGTCTTCTCACAATAGCAAATTGGGATTGCAAAATCCCAAATGCCCTCTCAACATCTTTTCTAGCCGCCGCTTGTGCATTATGAAAGACAAGTTCTTTTTTACCTTCAGGTTTTGCAACCGGCTTGACGAATGTACTCCACCTCGGGTAGATCCCATCTGCAAGATAGTACCCATAGTTGTAGGTGCGGCCATTTGCTTCGAAGGTCACCGGTGGTGCTTCTCCATTTGCTAAGTTGGCAAAGAGAGGTGACCGGTCGAGCACGTTGTTGTCGTTGCAAGAACCGGGCATACCAAAATATGCATGCCAAATCCATGTTTCATGATCAGCAACTGCCTCAAGAATGATAGTGGCATCTGAGGGAGTCCTGGACTAGGGGGTGTCCGGACAGCCGGACTATCATCGTCAGCCGGACTCCAAGACTATGAAGATACAAGATTGAAGACTCCGTCCCGTGTCCGGATGGGACTTTCCTTGGCGTGGAAGGCAAGCTTGGCGATACAGATATGTAGATCTCCTACCATTGTAACCGACTCTGTGTAACCCTAGCCCTCTCCGGTGTCTATATAAACCGGAGGGTTTTAGTCCGTAGGACAACACAACCATCACAACAATCATACCATAGGCTAGCTTCTAGGGTTTAGCCTCCTTGATCTCATGGTAGATCCACTCTTGTACTACCCATATCATCAATATCAATCAAGCAGGAGTAGGGTTTTACCTCCATCGAGAGGGCCCGAACCTGGGTAAAAACATCGTGTCCCTTGTCTCCTGTTACCATCCGCCTAGACGCACAGTTCGGGACCCCCTACCCGAGATCCACCGGTTTTGACACCGACATTGGTGCTTTCATTGAGAGTTCCTCCGTGTCGTCACCGATAGGCTTGATGGCTTCGTCAATCAATAAAGACGCCGTCCAGGGTGAGGCTTTCCTCCCTGGACAGATCTTCATGTTCGGCGGCTTCGCACTGCGGGCCAATTCACTTGGCCATCTGGAGCAGATCGAAAGCTACGCCCCTGGCCATCAGGTCAGGTTTGGAAGCCTAAACTTCACGGCCGACATCCACGGAGACTTGATCTTCGACGGATTCGAGCCACAGCCGAGCGTGCCGCGCTGTCACGATGGGCATGATTTAGCTCTGCCACCGGACAGTGCCCTAGAGGCCGCGCACGAGTCCGCTCTGACCCATAGTTCGGAGCAGACCGCGCAGATCGAGGACAGGTGGCTGGACACCGCCTCGGGAGCTGCAACTTCTACGGTGATGGAGCCGAATACTGATCTTGTCCCTTATAAGGCTCGTGACTCCGAGACGCCGGACTCCTTGCCGGACTCCGGACCTCCTGCGCCCGTGCCAATCGAATCCGATTGGGCGCCGATCATGGAATTCACCGCCGCGGACATCTTTCAGCACTCACCCTTTGGCGACATCCTAAATTCGCTAAAGCATCTCTCGTTATCAGGAGAACCCTGGCCGGACTGCGGTCAAGATGGTTGGGATGCGGACGACGAAGAAATTCAAAGCCCACCCACCACCCACTTTGTAGCCACTGTCGACGATCTAACCGACATGCTAGACTACGACTCTGAAGACATCGATGGTATGGACGACGATGCCGGAGACGATCAAGAACCAGCGCCTACAGGGCACTGGAAGACCACCTCGTCATACAACATATACATGGTGGACACCCCAAAGGATGGGGACGGCGAAGAAGCAGCGGAGGCAGATTCTTCTAAGAAACAGCCCAAGCGCCGACGTCAGCGGCGCCGCTCTAAATCCCGCCACAGTAAGAATGGAGATTCCGGCACCGGAGATAATAACACCCCAGAGAGTGCCGAAGACAACCCCCTCTAGGAAAATTCAGCACAGGAGGACGGGGAAGCCAGCCCTCGAAAGAGAGCGGCAGACGAGGAGGATGAAAACTACATGCCTCCCTCCGGAGACGAGGCAAGCCTCAACGACGACGAATTCGTCGTGCCAGAGGATCCCGTCGAACAAGAGCGTTTTAAACGCAGGCTTATCGCCACGGCAAATAGCCTAAAGAAAAAGCAGCAACAGCTTCAAGTTGATCAAGACCTGCTGGCCGATAGATGGACCGAGGTCCTCGCAGCCGAAGAGTATGAACTCGAACGCCCCTCCAAAAGTTACCCAGAACGCAAGTTGCTCCCCCGACTAGACGAGGAAGCATACAAACCTTCATCACCAGTGCACAATACGGCAGATCGACCACCCCGTGGCCGCGACAGAGAGGCATCTAGGCCCTCCATCAGGACCGTACCCCGGCATCGCTCGAAAAGTACGAAGCCACGAGGGAATGCGCCGGACTTGCGAGACATATTGGAGGACAAGGCAAGACAACCCAGATCTATCTATGGATCACGTGGGCGCCCCACGACCCACGACGACTACCGTCGTGCCGGATACAGCAACTCCGGCCGGGCCGAACACAGCAGGCAACACTCCCTTGAGCTACGTCGTGATATTGCTCAATACAGAGGCGCCGCACACCCACTATACTTCACTGACGAAGTAATGGATCATCAAATCCCTGAAGGGTTTAAACCCGTGAACATTGAATCCTATGATGGCACAACAGACCCCGCGATTTGGATCGAAGATTATCTCCTTCACATCCATATGGCACGCGGCGACGATCTCCACGCCATCAAGTATCTCCCACTCAAGCTTAAAGGACCAGCTCGGCATTGGATTAACAGCTTGCCCGCAGAGTCAATTGGGTGTTGGGAGGACCTGGAAGCCGCATTCCTCGACAACTTCCAGGGCACATATGTGCGACCACCAGACGCCGATGACCTAAGCCACATAATTTAGCAGCCAGACGAATCGGCCAGACAGTTCTGGACACGGTTCTTAACAAAGAAAAACCAAATCATCGACTGTCCGGATGCAGAGGCCCTTGCAGCCTTCAAACATAACATCCGCGACGAGTGGCTGGCCCGGCACCTAGGACAGGAAAAGCCGAAATCCATGGCAGCCCTCACATCACTCATGACCCGCTTCTGTGCGGGAGAGGACAGCTGGCTAGCTCGTAGCAACAACCTCAGCAAAAACGCTGGCAGTCCGGATACTAAGGACCACAATGGCAGGTCTTGTCGAAACAAAAACAAACGCCGCATTAACAGCGATAGCAATGAGGATACAGCAGTCAACGCCGGATTCAGAGGCTCTAAACCCGGTCAGCGGAAGAAGCCATTCAAAAGAACTACCCCGGGTCCGTCCAATTTGGACCGAATACTCGACCGCTCTTGCCAGATACATGGCACCCCCGAAAAGCCAGCTAATCACACCAACAGAAATTGTTGGGTATTCAAGCAGGCAGGCAAGTTAATTGCCGAACACAATGACAAGGGGCTGCACAACGACGACGAGGAAGAGACCCGGCCACCGAACAGTAGAGGACAGAAGGGTTTCCCCCCACAAGTGCGGACGGTAAACATGATATACGCAACCCATATACCCAAAAGAGAGCAAAAGCGTGCACTTAGGGATGTATATGCGATGGAGCCAGTCGCCCCAAAGTTCAACCCATGGTCCTCTTGCCTGATCACTTTCGATCGAAGGGACCACCCTACCAGTATCCGTCATGGTGGATTCGCCGCATTGGTTTTAGACCCAATCGTCGATGGATTTCACCTCACTAGAGTCCTGATGGACGGCGGCAGCAGCCTGAACCTGCTTTACCAGGATACAGTGCGCAAGATGGGCATAGACCCCTCAAGGATTAAACCTACAAAAACGACCTTTAAAGCCGTCATACCAGGTGTTGAGGCCAATTGTACAGGCTCAGTCACATTGGAAGTGGTCTTCGGATCCCCGGATAATTTCTGAAGTGAGGAGTTAATCTTTGACATAGTCCCGTTCCGCAGTGGTTATCACGCTCTGCTCGGACGAACCGCGTTTGCAAAATTCAACGCGGTACCGCATTATGCATACCTCAAGATCAAGATGCCGGGCCCTCGTGGAGTCATCACGGTCAACGGAAATACTGAACGCTCCCTCCGAATGGAGGAACACACAGCGGCTCTCGCGACAGAAGTACAGAGCAGCCTTTTAAGGCAATTTTCGAGTCCGGCCGTTAAATGACCGGACATAGCCAAACGCGCCCGGAGTAACATCAATCAAGACCACCTGGCACGTTCCGAGCACGCGTAGCAATGCGGCCCCAACCCCAGCACTTGCATGATGGCAAGACCAGCTCTTCGCGTACATCATTACGCCCTGGAGATACCATGGGCATAGGGGGAGGGGCACGACCACGACAGGCCTAGAGTGCGGCTTAACCACACCAAGGGCTCCCAAGTGTGTCACTCTTTTTTCTTTTTTTATTTTTCCACAGGACTCCGCTCACCAGAGGCCCTGTCCTGCAGTAGATCTGCCGAACTCACGATGCAATAGCCAGGGAGGGACAAAGGCTACGACGAACACTCAGGTGGTCTCCATTACGAGCATTAAATTTGTTAAATACACCATTCCGCAGCCTACCCCTGGAGGGAGACACTTCTAATAATCCAGCCCTCGCTTACCGCACTATTTGTATTGTTCTGCACTCATGGCAGAATCTCTTGAATAAACGATGCATCACTTTTTTCTCATAATTGCATTTCCTTTTTACATATATGTTTATTCTTGACATCTTGCACCCGTACATTTTGGTACGGCCGAATACACCAGGGGCTTATGTTTCCCGCATTATGGTGTGATAAGTCCGAACACTTTCACAAGTGCGGCACCCCGAACTTATAGCATTATATGCATCGGCTCCGAATCATGTCTTGGGTCAATAGTTGGGTTTGCCCAGCTCCCATGTTTTGGTACCTTACGTTCCGTTCTGTCGGCTAAGGTAGCACTGGGAGAACCACTGCGATTGCGCCCCGGTTGAGCTGGGTGAGCGCCTCAGTGGAGAAAGCTAAAACTGACTGTCATGATAAGGCGAGAGACTGGTCGCTGTTCGAGAAGTCCTTTCGAGTCCCTAAAGACTTATGCCGCTTCGAACGAGGAACCGGATGTGTCCGGCACAGGCGTGGATAGCGCCCCGAACTCGGTCTTCCGAATACTAGGGGCTTCACCGAAATTTAAAATTATAGAATTCTATGGCTAAGTGAGATGTTCAAGCATTATAAGTCCGGTTGCCCTGTTCGTTGTGTTGAGCGCCTCCCTAGATGGACCCAAAAATGGGAACAAGAGTGCTCAAGTTTATCCCGAACACCCCAGCACTCGTGGCATGGGGGCTGAAGCTGACGACTTGCCATCTCTCAGATTTAATAAACGGCCGCACAGATGGTAATATTTTAAATCAATAAGCGTTGCTTAGCGCATATGAACAAAGTTTTCAGCGCACAGGATAACACATTGCGAGTTTAGTCAATAATTACATCTCTAGGGCACTCATCCGCAATCTTGCGGGCACCCTTCAGGACAGTCTTATAGTACATCTCGGGCGTACGATACTCCTTGCCCGCTGGCGGCGCGTCAGTGATAAGCCTCTCCCCATCCAGCCTGCCCCAGTGCACCTTTGCGCAGGCAAGGGCCCGAAAGGCACCTTCAATGCAGGCGGAGCGCTTGATGACCTCCACCCAGGGGCACGCATCCACCAGCCTCCGCACGAGGCCGAAGTAGCTCCCAGGCATGGCCTCTCCAGGCCATAGCCGGACTATGAGGCCCTTCATGGCCTGCTCGGCTACCTTATGGAGCTCAACCAGCTGCTTCAGCTGGTCGCTAGGGGGCACCGGATGTCCGGCCTCAGCATACTAAGACCAGAAGACCTTCTCCGTTGAGCTCCCCTCCTCGCCACGGTAGAATGCGGCGGCATCGGACACACTGCGAGGCAGATCTGCAAACGCCCCTGGAGAGCTCCGAATTCGGGTAAGTAACAGGTAATTTACATTAACATGCCTGCTTTGCATGAAAAATGCCTTACCCGCCGCTATTTTCTTCACATCCTCAACCTCCTGGAGGGCCTTACGGGCCTCGGCCTTAGCGGCTTTGGCACTTTCAAGAGCCGAGGCAAGCTCGGACTCTCGAGTCTTCGAGTCGTGCTCCAAACTCTCATGCTTCTCCATGAGAGCCTGGAGCTCTTGCCGCACCTCCGCCACCCGCGCCACCTGCTTCTCTCGCTCCGCTCGTTCCGCAGCCGCACTGCGTTCGGCCGCGGACACGGCCTCCTTCAGGGTCGCCACCTCGTTCGTGGCCCCTGCAGTACCCACGTTATCCTTGTTATTTCTATTGCAACCAAAATCCTTTTCTGTAAGGTACAAATTTTAAAGTGGTGTTACTCACCTTCTTTGTCCTCGAGCTGCTTCTTGGCAAGGCCGAGCTCTTGCTCGGACCGCTCGAGGTCCTGCTTCAAAGCACCGACCTCTGCAGTCAGTGCAGCAGAGGTCAGCAGCGCAGCGTGCAAACCCATATTGACATAATTATTAGCACTCCTGCGTATATCTTTTTTAGATCCTCAGTCCGGTTTTTCTTTCCGAACACCGAACCGAGCATCAGGGGCTACTGTCTATGCGGTATTACATTACATATTTTAAAACTTCTTACCTCAAAGCCTGTTAGAAGGCGGCTGCAGGCTTCGGTCAGCCCGCTCTTGGCGAGCTGAACTTTCTGAATCACCGCACTCATGATAGTGCGGTCTTCTTCCTCGATGGAAGCGCCATCGAGCGCCTCCAACAAGTTGTCCGGTGCCTCCGGTTGGACGAAGGCTGCCGGCGTCAAGATCTTGCCCTTCTTACGAAGGGGCCGCCTGCCGGACTTCGGAACCACTGCGGGTTCCGGTATGGAGTCCGGCGCAAAGTCTGGGAGGCTGCCTTGTGGCACCTCCGGAGCCTCCTCCTGATGGGTCCCTTCCTGGGATCCCATCTCGGCGTCCTCAGTGTCGCGAGGGGTGGAGGCAGTCGGAATGGAATCTACATCCGACGGAGCCAACGACCCGCTCGACGAAGCGGGAAGATCATCATCGGCCGGACTACAGGTAGTGTGCGGCATTAGAAGGACGCTATGTGACACAAAAGAGAAATTATGAATCATTCAGGAATCCGGATACTTACGATCTTGCCGGAGGCCTGGCCCTTGAGGGCCACTCCTCATCGCCAACGTTGGCATTGGCGGAGCTGTCCGGGGGAAGGGTCCTTCCCCTCTTGGACCCTTCGGCCTCCCCCGTTGGGGAAGCCTTCCTCTTCCTCTCTCCCCCCTCCTGGGGAGAGTCCTCTTTCTCCTCCTCCTCATCTTCGGGGGAGGAGTCCGCCACGGAGCTGTCGGACGACAAGTCCGATACCACCTGGCGCCGGGAACTCCTTCGGGTTCCCGTGGCCTTCTTCTTGGCCTTCTTCTCCGGCACCACATAAAGTGTCGGGACCAGCAGCCTCGTTAAACGGGCGTCCGCTGGGTCTTCGGGAAGGGGAGCCGGACAGTCCACCTGTCCGGACGTCCTCTGCCAGTCCTGTTAAAGGCATCAGGGAGTTTTAGATCCCACAATAGAGTCAAACTATGAAAGGAATGGATGTCCCATAAAGGATGATATATCTTACCACACCGGCCGGGCGCTTGGTGCTGAATCCGCGATCTTCAGTCGCGGACACGGGGGCTTCTCCGCCCTTGAATAGCACCCTCCAGACGGCTTCGTACGTCGTGTCAAAGAGCCCGCTCAGAGTCTGGTGTTGTGCCAGATTGAACTCCCACAAATTGAAGGCCCGTTGTTGGCCGGGGAGAATCCGGCGGACGAGCATGACCTGGATTACGTTGACAAGCTTGAGCTTCTTGTTCACCAAGGTCTGGAGGCAGGACTGGAGTCCTGTCAGCTCCTCCGAACTGCCCCATAGCAAGCCCTTCTCTTTCCAGGAGGTTCGCTGTATAGGGGCACCAGATCTCAACTCGGGGGCCGCTGCCCATTTAGGGTCCCGCGGCTCGGTGATATAGAACCACCCCGATTGCCACCCTTTGATGGTCTCCACAAAGGCGCCCTCGAGCCAGAGGACGTTGGGCATCTTGCCCACCATGGCGCCTCCGCACTCCGCTTGAGCGTCCTTCACCACCTTCGGCTTGACATTGAAGGTCTTGAGCCACAAGCCGAAGTGGGGCCGGATGCAGAGGAAGGCCTCGCACACGACGATAAACGCCGAGATGTTGAGGATGAAGTTTGGTGCCAGATCGTGGAAGTCCAGGCCGTAGTAGAACATGAGCCCCCGAACGAAGGGATGAAGTGGGAAGCCCAGTCCGCGGAGGAAGTGGGGAAGGAATACGACCCTCTCATGGGGCCTGGGGGTGGGGATGAGCTGCCCCTCGTCGGGCAGCCGGTGCGCGATGTCGCTGGAAAGGTATCCGGCGCCGCGCAGCTTTGTGATGTGGTCCTCCGTGACGGAGGAGGCCAACCACTTGCCTCCCGCTCCGGACATGACTGGAGGAGGTTGAGACGAGATGTGCGGACTTGGGCGCTGGAGCTCGAGTGCGCAGAGATGGATAAGCAAAGGAGGAAGAAGGCGTAGGTGAAAAGGTGGATCCTTATCCCCTTATATATAGGCGGACAAAGACTATGCATCCCCACCGCCCTAGTAAAACTCGCTTATCTCCCAAGCGCCACCATCAATGGCGCGGTTGGGTTACCCACGTCCGTATTGATGGGAATCCCAGAATAAGGGGAACACGATCTCTGCTTCGACAAGACGTGCAAGGAAACCGCTTCGCTAAACACGCTGAGGTGGTATAATAAAAAACGATTCAAGCAAGGGCTTGGTAGTGGCGCGACGTCATGCCACAAAATACGTCAGCAGATTGAACTTGTGTACATATTATTCTCTCTACGGTGGAATGTGGAAATTATTTTGCAGAGCCGGACACTATCCTGGTGTTCACAATCTTCTATGAATTATTTGGAGGGGGAACCCGCCTTGCAATGCCGAACAATATGCGCGCCGGACTCATCGTCATTGAAGCCTGGTTCAGGGGCTACTGAGGGAGTCCTGGACTAGGGGGTGTCCGGACAGCCGGACTATCATCGTCAGCCGGACTCCAAGACTATGAAGATACAAGATTGAAGACTTTGTCCCGTGTCCGGATGGGACTTTCCTTGGTGTGGAAGGCAAGCTTGGCGATACGAATATGTAGATCTCCTACCATTGTAACCGACTCTATGTAACCCTAGCCCTCTCCGATGTCTATATAAACTAGAGGGTTTTAGTCCATAGGATAACACAACCATCACAACAATCATACCATAGGTTACCTTCTAGGGTTTAGCCTCCTTGATCTCGTGGTAGATCCACTCTTGTACTACCCATATCATCAATATCAATCAAGCAGGAGTAAGGTTTTACCTCCATCGAGAGGGCCCGAACCTGGGTAAAAACATTGTGTCCCTTGTCTCCTGTTACCATCCGCCTAGACGCACAGTTCGGGACCCCCTACCCGAGATCCGCCAGTTTTGACACCGACAGCATCCTTCCCACGACCCTTGAATTGTCCATGCCATGCTTTTGGACAGTTCTTCCATTTCCAATGCATGCAATCCACAGACCCGAGCATACCTGGAAACCCTAGAGATTTGTTCATCTCCAAAAGCCTCTGAGTGTCCTGAGTATTGGGTGCTCTCAAGTACTGTGGACCGAACATTTCTACCATAGCTATTGGGAATTGCTTGACATAGAAGATACAAGTGCTCTCTGCCATTGCCAAGTTGTCATCAATGTAATTGAAGGAAATATGCCCTAGAGGCAATAATAAAGTTATTATTTATTTCCTTATTTCATGATAAATGTTTATTATTCATGCTAGAATTATATTAACCGGAAACATAATACATGTGTGAATATATAGACAAACATAGTGTCACTAGTATGCCTCTACTTGACTAGCTCGTTTATCAGAGATGGTTATGTTTCCTAGCCATGGACAAAAGAGTTGTCATTTGATTAACGAGATCACATCATTAGGAGAATGATGTGATTGACTTGACCCATTCCGTTAGCCTAGCACTTGATCGTTTAGTATGTTGCTATTGCTTTCTTCATGACTTATACATGTTCCTGTAACTATGAGATTATGCAACTCCCGTTTACCGGAGGAACACTTTGGGTACTACCAAACGTCACAACGTAACTGGGTGATTATAAAGGAGTACTACAGGTGTTTCCGAAGGTACATGTTGGGTTGGCATAATTCGAGATTAGGATTTGTCACTCCGATTGTCGGGGAGGTATCTCTGGGCCCTCTCGGTAATACTCATCACCTAAGCCTTGCAAGCATATAACTAATGAGTTAGTTATGAGATGACGTATTACGGAACGAGTAAAGAGACTTGCCGGTAACGAGATTGAACTAGGTATTGGATACCGACGATCAAATCTCGGGCAAGTAACATACCGATGACAAAGGGAACAAAGTATGTTGTTATGCGGTTTGACCGATAAAGATCTTCGTAGAATATGTAGGAACCAATATGGGCATCCAGGTCCCGCTATTGGTTATTGACCGAGAATAGTTCTAGCTCATGTCTACATAGTTCTCGAACCCATAGGGTCCGCACGCTTAACGTTACGATGACATTTATATTATGAGTTTACGAGTTTTGATGTACCGAAGGAGTTCGGAGTCCCGGATGAGATCGGGGACATGACGAAGAGTCTCGAAATGGTCGAGACGTAAAGATCAATATATTGGACGACTATATTCGGAGTTCGGAAAGGTTCCGAGTGATACGGGTATTTTCGGGAGTACCGGGGAGTTACGGGAATACGGGGAAGAGTATTGGGCCTTGATGGGCTTTAGTGGGAAGAGGAGAAAAAGGCCAAGGGGCTGCTGCGCCCCCCCCCCTCCCCTCTAGTCCGAATTGGACTAGGGAAAAGGGGGCCGGCCACCTTTCCTTCTCCTCCACTTCCTTCTCCCGTCCTCCCCTCTTGGTGGACTCCTACTAGGACTTGGAGTCCTAGTAGGACTCCACATCATGGCGCGCCCTCCCCTAGGGCCGGCCTCCTCCTCCCTTGCTCCTTTATATACGGGGGCAAGGGGGCACCCCATGACACACAAGTTGATCTACGGATCGTTCCTTAGCCGTGTGCGGTGCCCCCTTCCACCATATTCCACCTCGGTCATATCGTCGCGAAGCTTAGGCGAAGCCCTGCACTGGTAGAACATCAAGATCGTCACCACGCCGTCGTGCTGACGGAACTCTCCCTCAACACTCGGCTGGATCGGAGTTCGAGGGATGTCATCGAGCTGAACGTGTGCTGAACTCGGAGGCTCCGTACGTTCGGTGCTTGGATCGGTCGGATCGTGAAGACGTACGACTACATCAACCGCGTTGTGCTAACGCTTCCGCTTAGGGTCTACGAGGGTACGTGGACGAACACTCTCCCCTCTCGTTGCTATATCATCACCATGATCTTGCGTGTGCGTAGGAAATTTTTTGAAATTACTACGTTCCCCAACAGTGGCATCCGAGCCTAGGTTTTATGCGTTGATGTTATATGCACGAGTAGAACACAAGTGAGTTGTGGACGATATAAGTCATACTGCCTACCAGCATGTCATACTTTGGTTCAGCGGTATTGTGAGATGAAGCGGCCCGGACCGACATTACGCGTACGCTTACGCGAGACTGGTTTCACCGTTACGAGCACTCGTGCTTAAAGGTGGCTGGCGGGTGTCTGTCTCTCTCACTTTAGTTGAACCGAGTATGACTACGCCCGGTCCTTGTGAAGGTTAAAATGGAGTCTATTTGACAAACTATCGTTGTGGTTTTGATGCGTAGGTAAGAACGGTTCTTACTAAGCCCGTAGCAGCCACGTAAAATTTGCAACAACAAAGTAGAGGACGTCTAACTTGTTTTTGCAGGGCATGTTGTGATGTGATATGGTCAAGACGTGATGCTATATTTTATTGTATGAGATGATCATGTTTTGTAACCGAAGTTATCGGCAACTGGCAGGAGCCATATGGTTGTCGCTTTATTGTATGAAATGCAAACGCCCTGTAATTGCTTTACTTTATCACTAAGCGGTAGCGATAGTCGTAGAAGCAATAGATGGCGTAATGACAACGATGCTACTATGGAGATCAAGGTGTCGCGCCGGTGACGATGGTGATCACGACGGTGCTTCGGAGATGGAGATCACAAGCACAAGATGATGATGGCCATATCATATCACTTATATTGATTGCATGTGATGTTTATCCTTTATGCATCTTATCTTGCTTTGATTGACGGTAGCATTTTAAGATGATCTCTCATTAAAATTATCAAGTAGTGTTCTCCCTGAGTATGCACCGTTGCCAAAGTTCGTCGTGCTGAGACACCACGTGATGATCGGGTGTGATAAGCTCTACGTCCATCTACAACGGATGCAAGCCAGTTTTGCACACGCAGAATACTCAGGTTAAACTTGACGAGCCTAGCATATACAGATATGGCCTCGGGACACGGAGACCGAAAGGTCGAGCGTGAATCATATAGTAGATATGATCAACATAGTGATGTTCACCATTGAAAACTACTCCATCTCACGTGATGATCGGTCATGGTTTAGTTGATTTGGATCACGTGATCACTTAGATGACTAGAGAGATGTCTGTCTAAGTGGGAGTTCTTAAGTAATATGATTAATTGAACTTTAATTTATCATGAACTTAGTCCTAGTAGTATTTTGCAAATTATGTTGTAGATCAATAGCTCGCGTTGTTGCTTTCATATGTTTATTTTGATATGTTCCTAGAGAAAACTGTGTTGAAAAATGTTAGTAGCAATGTTGCGGATTTGATCCGTGATCTGAGGTTAATCCTCATTGCTGCAAAGAAAAATTATGTCCTTGATGCACCGCTAGGTGACAGACCTATTGCAAGAGCAGATGTAGACGTTATGAACATTTGGCTAGCTCAATATGATGACTACTTGATAGTTTAGTGCACCATGCTTAACGGCTTAGAATCGGGACTTCAAAGACGTTTTGAACGTCATGGACCATATGAGATGTTCCAGGAATTGAAGTTAATATTTCAAGCAAATACCCGAGTTGAGAGATATGAATTCTCCAACAAGTTCTATAGCTAAAAGATGGAGGAGAATCGCTCAACTAGTGAGCATGTGCTCAGATTGTATGGGCACTTCAATCGCTTGAATCAAGTGGGAGTTAATCTTCCAGATAAGATAGTGATTGACAGAATTCTCTAGTCACCATCACTAAGTTACTAGAACTTCGTGATGAACTATAGTATGCAAGGGATGACGAAAATGATTCCCGAGCTCTTCGTGATGTTGAAATCGACGAAGGTAGAAATCAAGAAAATACCATCAAGTGTTGATGATTGACAAAACCAGTAGTTTCAAGAGAATGGCAAAGGGAACTTCAAGTGGAAAGACAAGCAAGTTGTCACTCCTGCGAAGAAGCCCAAAGCTGGACCATAGCCTGAAACTGAGTGTTTACACTGCGAAGGAAATGGTCACTGGAAGCGGAAATGCCCTGAGTATTTGGTGGATAAGAAGGATGGCAAAGTGAAGAAGGGTATATTTGATATACAAATTATTGATGTGTGCCTTACTAGTGTTTATAGTAGCCCCTAAGTATTTGATACTTGTTCGGTTGCTAAGATTAGTAACTCGAAACAGGAGTTACAGAATAAACAGAGACTAGTTGAAGGGAAAGTGACGATGAGTGTTGGAAGTAGTTCCAAGATTGATATGATCATCATCGCACACTCCTTATACTTTCGGGATTAGTGTTAAACCTAAATAAATGTTATTTGGAGTTTGCGTTGAGCATGAATATGATTTGATCATGTTTATTGCGATACGGTTATTCATTTGAAGTTAAAGAATAATTGTTATTCTGTTTACATGAATAAGACCTTCGATGGTCATACACCCAATGAACATAGTTTGTTGGATCTCGATCGTAGTGATACACATATTCATAATATTGATGCCAAAAGATGCAAAATTAATAATGATAGTGCAACTTATTTGTGGCACTGCCGTTTGGGTCATATCGGTGTAAAGCGCATGAAGAAACTCCATAATGATGGATTTTCGGAATCACTTGGTTATGAATCATTTGATGCTTGCGAACCGTGCCTTTTGGGCAAGATGACTAAAACTCCGTTCTTCGGAACAATGGAACAAGCTACTGACTTATTGGAAATAATACATACCGATGTATGCGATCCAATGAGTGTTGATGCTCGTGGCAAGTATCGTTATTTTCTGACCTTCACAAGATGATTTGAGCAGATATGGATATATCTACTTGATGAAACATAAGTCTGAAATAGTGAAAGGTTCAAAGAATTTCAGAGTGAAGTGGAAAAATCATCGTAACAAGAAAATAAAGTTTCTGCGATCTGATCGCAGAGACGAATATTTGAGTTACGAGTTTGGTCTTCAACTAAAACAATGTGAAATAGTTTCACAGTTCACGCCAATGGAACACCACAACATTATGGTGTGTTCGAACGTCGTAATCATACTTTATTGGATATGGTGCGATCTATGATGTTTCTTGCTGATTTACCATTGTCGCTTTGGGGTTATGCATTAGAGACAGCTGCATTCACGTTAAAAGGGCACCATCTAAATCCGTTGAGGCCACACTATATGAACTATGGTTTAGCAAGAAACCAAAGTTGTCGTTTCTTAAAGTTTGGGGCTGCGATGCTTATGTGAAAAAGTTTCATCCTGATAAGCTCAAACCCAAATCGGAGAAGTGCGTCTTCATAGAATACCCAGAGGAAATTGTTGGGTACACCTTCTATCACAGATCCGAAGGCAAAACATTCGTTGCTAATAATGGATCCTTTCTAGAGAAGGAGTTTCTCTCGAAAGAAGTGAGTGGGAGGAAAGTAGAACTTGATGAGGTAACTATACCTGTTCCCTTATTGGAAAGTAGTTCATCACAGAAATCTGTTCTTGTGACTACTATACCAATTAGTGAGGAAGCTAATGATGATGATCATGTAACTTCAGATCAAGTTACTACCGGACCTCGTAGGTAAAACAGAGTGAGATCCGCACCAGAGTGGTACGGTAATCCTGTTCTGGAGGTCATGTTACTTGACCATGACAAACCTATGAACTATGAGGAAGCGATGATGAGCCCAGATTCCGCGAAATGGCTTGAGGCCATGAAATCTGAGATGAGATCCATGTATGAGAACAAAGTGTGGACTTTGGTGGAGTTGCCCGATGATAGGCAAGCCATAGAAAATAAATGGATCTTCAAGAGGAAGACGGACGCTGATAGTAGTGTTACTATCTACAAAGCTAGACTTGTCGAAAAAGGTTTTTGACAAAGTTCAAGATGTTGAATACAATGAGATTTTCTCACTCGTATCGATGCTTAAAAGTCTGTCCGAATCATGTTAGCAATTGCCACATTTTTTTTTGAAATCTGGCAAAAGGATGTCAAAACTGCATTTCTTAATGGATTTATTAAAGAAGAGTTGTATATGATGCAGCCAGAAGGTTTTTGTCAATCCTAAAGGTGCTAACAAAATGTGCAAGCTCTAGCGATCCATCTATGGACTGGTGCAAGCATCTCGGAGATGGAATATACGCTTTGATAAGTTGATCAAAGCATATAGTTTTATATGGACTTACGATGAAGCCTGTATTTACAATAAAGTGAGTGGGAGCACTACAACCTTTCTAATTAGTATATGTGAGTGACATATTGTTGATCAGAAATGATGTAGAATTTTTCTGCAAAGCATGGAGGAGTGTATTAAAGGAGTTCTTTAAAAGGAAAAGACCTCAGTAAAAGCTACTTACATATTGAGCATCAAGATCTATTGAGATAGATCAAGACGCTTGATAAGATTTTCAATGAGTACATACCCTGGCAAGATTTTGAAATAGTTCAAAATGGAACAGTCAAAGAAAGAGTTCTTGCCTATGTTGCAAAGGTATGAAATTGAGTAAGACTCAAATCCCGACCACAGCAGAAAATAGAAAGAGAATGAAAAGTCATTCCCTATGCCTCAGTCATAGGTTCTATAAAGTATGCTATGCTATGTACCAAACCTATTGTATACCTTGCTCTAAATTTGGCAAGGGAGTACAATAGTGATCTAGGAGTAGATCACTGGACATTGGTCAAGAATATCCTTAGTAAGGACTAAGGAGATGTTTCTCAATTATGGAGGTGATAAAAGAGTTTGTTGTAAAAGTTACATCAGTGCAAACTTCTACACTGATCCAGATGACTCTAAGTCTCAACCTGGATACATATTGAAAGTGGGAGCAATTAGCTAGAGTAGCTCCGTGCAGAGCATTGTGGACATAAAATATTTGCAAAATACATACGGATCTGAATGTGACAGACCCGTTGACTAAGCTTCTCTCACGAGCAAAACATGATCACACCTTAGTACTCTTTGGGTGTTAATCACATAACGATGTGAACTAGATTATTGACTCTAGTAAACCCTTTGGATGTTGGTCACATGATGATGTGAACTATGGGTGTTAATCATATACAGATATGAATATTGGTGTTAAATCACATGGCGATGTGAACTAGATTATTGACTCTAGTGCAAGTGGGAGACTGAAGGAAATATGCCCTAGAGGCAATAATAAAGTTATTATTTATTTCCTTATTTCATGATAAATGTTTATTATTCATGCTAGAATTGTATTAACCGGAAACATAATACTTGTGTGAATACATAGACAAACATAGTGTCACTAGTATGCCTCTACTTGACTAGCTCGTTTATCGAAGATGGTTATGTTTCCTAGCCATGGACAAAAGAGTTGTCATTTGATTAACGAGATCACATCATTAGGAGAATGATGTGATTGACTTGACCCATTCCGTTAGCCTAGCACTTGATCGTTTAGTATGTTGCTATTGCTTTCTTCATGACTTATACATGTTCCTGTAACTATGAGATTATGCAACTCCCGTTTACCGGAGGAACACTTTGGGTACTACCAAACGTCACAACGTAACTGGGTGATTATAAAGGAGTACTACAGGTGTTTCCGAAGGTACATGTTGGGTTGGCATAATTCGAGATTAGGATTTGTCACTCCGATTGTCGGGGAGGTATCTCTGGGCCCTCTCGGTAATACTCATCACCTAAGCCTTGCAAGCATATAACTAATGAGTTAGTTATGAGATGACGTATTACGGAACGAGTAAAGAGACTTGCCGGTAACGAGATTGAACTAGGTATTGGATACCGACGATCAAATCTCGGGCAAGTAACATACCGATGACAAAGGGAACAAAGTATGTTGTTATGCGGTTTGACCGATAAAGATCTTCGTATAATATGTAGGAACCAATATGGGCATCCAGGTCCCGCTATTGGTTATTGACCGAGAATAGTTCTAGGTCATGTCTACATAGTTCTCGAACCCGTAGGGTCCGCACGCTTAACGTTACGATGACATTTATATTATGAGTTTATGAGTTTTGATGTACCGAAGGAGTTCGGAGTCCCGGATGAGATCGGGGACATGACGAGGAGTCTCGAAATGGTCGAGACGTAAAGATCAATATATTGGACGACTATATTCGGAGTTCGGAAAGGTTCCGAATGATACGGGTATTTTCGGGAGTACCGGGGAGTTACGGGAATACGGGGAAGAGTATTGGGCCTTGATGGGCTTTAGTGGGAAGAGGAGAAAAAGGCCAAGGGGCTGCTGCGCCCCCCTCCCCTCTAGTCCGAATTGGACTAGGGAAAAGGGGGCCGGCCACCTTTCCTTCTCCTCCACTTCCTTCTCCCTTCCTCCCCTCTTGGTGGACTCCTACTAGGACTTGGAGTCCTAGTAGGACTCCACATCATGGCGCGCCCTCCCCTAGGGTCGGCCTCCTCCTCCCTTGCTCCTTTATATACGGGGGCAAGGGGGCACCCCATGACACACAAGTTGATCTACGGATCGTTCCTTAGCCGTGTGCGGTGCCCCCTTCCACCATATTCCACCTCGGTCATATCATCGCGAAGCTTAGGCGAAGCCCTGCGCCGATAGAACATCAAGATCGTCACCACGCCGTCGTGCTGACGGAACTCTCCCTCGACACTCGGCTGGATCGGAGTTCGAGGGATGTCATCGAGCTGAACGTGTGCTGAACTCGGAGGCTCCGTACGTTCGGTGCTTGGATCGGTCGGATCGTGAAGACGTACGACTACATCAACCGTGTTGTGCTAACGCTTCCGCTTACGGTCTACGAGGGTACGTGGACGAACACTCTCCCCTCTCGTTGCTATATCATCACCATGATCTTGCGTGTGCGTAGGAATTTTTTTGAAATTACTACGTTCCCCAACAGTAATCTGCCGGAACACCATATTCCATCATGCGCAAAGCGGGTGACCTTCTGCTCAATGCTATGGCCAAGCAACCCAGCATTGTTCCTTCTCTGCTCGAAGACTGGATTATGCTGCTTCACGGAATTGCAAATGCGGAAGAACAAGTCTTTCGACATTCTGAAACGGCGTCGAAAGCAATTCTCCGAAAAAACAGGTGATGATGCAAAGTAGTTGCGCACCAACCGTTTGTGCGCATCAATCCGTTCTCTCCGAATGAACGCAAGACCATAAACGGAACCACCGTGCTTCGGTTTCTTCCTCTTGTGCATGGCTACTAGCATAGCAATCTCCTCTTCTTCATGCAAATCAAATTCCTCGTCCGACGATGAATCATCCACGAAAGAGGAGTCAACCGAGCTCATCTACATTGCACACAACCACCGTCAAACATACTATCCAATCCCAAGTTAAATCATCAAGTTCCGTCATTTTTTTACCTTGGGGAATTCCGTCGAACACCTAGTGCGCGCGCTGGAAGAAGATGGCCGCCGGTTCGATTGGCTGCTACTGACGGCTGCGGATGGCTGCGGTCGGCTCCTCCGAACGTCGGCGGTGATAAGAGAAGAGCTTCAAGGCCGGCCAAAAGGAGCTCGGCGGGCGGCCAACAATACTTCGGCAGCCGGGCGGAGGGCTTCGTGCGGCGGTCGTGCGGCCGGCGCAACGACCGTGAACAGGCTCATGGCCGACGGGGACGAGGTCGGCGGCAGCCTTAGACCCGGCGAAGGCCTACTGCAGCAGCCGGACCGCCGAAGGCGCCGAATCCCGTGCCGGCTACCTCCCGATTCGGCGGCGTCTGGGCGGCTGCGAGCCGGCTACCGGCGAGGGAGGCAACGGCGGCGGAGGCCGGCGGTGGGGATTTGGGGTGGTGGCGACGCCGACGGCGTGGTTTTCGGCGGTCGCGGCGGCGGATTCCGTCCGGCTGGTCTTTGGGCGGGCGGACGGGCGCGGGCGGGAACGGAAAGGAAGTGGCGGTTGGGCATTCGCGGGCGGCGGCTGGTTTTGGACCAGATGCATCTCCTGATGTGAATTTGCACCGCGAGGTGTTGGATTTTACATCATGAGGAGGCCGTGGTCCAAATATTTTTGCATATGGACCGTCTGTTTGAGCACCTTTTTTGCCCCAGACGGTCAAAAATTAGGTATTTTTACATTTGGACCATCTATTGAAGATGCTCTAAGGTTCAAAATAGTCCATGTTCAAAAAGTTCGGTGTGCAGATTAAAAATGGGAGCGCCTAGAACTCAGCTGAATGAGATATAGTTTGGTCTCATTCAGATGACATCAGGATGACATCATCATGTATTGATACTGGTATTGTACCTCCGTGATCGATAGTTTTTTTTTTGAGGCACCGTGATCGATAGCTTATGCCTCGATAGGCGGCTGGTTTTCTTTCTAGGTGCGCTGTTTGGGTCGTTAATATGGGCCACTAGTGGGCTGAACTGTGTGTCCAGGCTTTTCCATGTCTCTCTTTTATTTTATTTTATTTTGTGTGTATGTGTATTCAATCCATTTGGAACAAAAAAATAGGCCTACAACCATCTATGAATTGGATGAGCATATTACTAGTCCATTGCCACATGATTTTCCTATTTTTTCTGTAACTATGTACTTAGCCAGTATATTACGCGCGCACTGCACCCAGTTTTTCTTTAAAAAATATATTAAAGTTAGAAAAATCATTTTTTGCACTGAACGCTTGTTGTAATTCCGGCGTGAGTGTTGTCTCGACATGCAGTAGATACTAACCTGACAATGGAAAAAAATTGGCTTGCAAGTCTACTTGTGCGTGGGGTGTTGTGGATGGGGCGTCTCGCTAAATCTTTCATTTCTGTCTGTCAATTACTTGGGCTGCACAACGTTGCGATAAAAGGGCTGGCCACAAGCTGACGACTTTCATGCTCGGTCAACAATCACATGAAGACTTGCATGTGTGTGTCACTAACAAAAGAGGAAACTTTGAAAAATTACAGCTTCCTCCTGGACCGCAAATTAAAAATAGTTTTGCCTGATATATTGTGTTCATTAAGCCGAGGCATTTATAGTTGTTTTTCACTCAAGGCAAAAAAAATAAAAAATATATATAGTAAAGAAACTGAAAAGAAACAAATGTAAACAAAAAATGATATAAGAAGAAAAGTTAGTTGCACGGGCAATGTTTGCTGGGCGACTATATCAAAATAAATTATTGTGTATGATCGACGATGATACAACTATAAGCGTTCAACGGTGTGAAACTAGGATCAAATATATATATATTCAAAAACATTATGTGTTTTCATGAGGGAAATACCAGAGATGGTTTGTGCGTTCTGAGAAATAAAACACAAAAAAGGGCCAAAATGAAAAGTGCTTGTATGCACCCACCGCCAAGGGAAATGATAGAAACCACACATATGTGATGCTATGATAAAAACCGTCGATAACCACCGACAACCCTCTCCCAACTCAGTTGTGGGCGCTTCATACCTCTTGCAGTTGCGCCTGAGTATGATGAGTTGCAGTTGTACGACCGAGTATGATCAGTAAGGGCGTTTTCTCAAGGGGTCCCCAGTTGCATGTGCCCGGTTTTTATCAACTCTTGTCAACAAACACACACCCCTCTAATTTCGAGTCGATGGGCAACTTGCAAATGGGGACCCTCAA